>JAPXFY010000016.1:82839375-82869375 GCA_030674185.1 Monoplex corrugatus
GTGTTGTGTGTGTGTGTGGTGTGTGGTGTGTGTGTGTGTGTGTGTGTTTTGCTTTAGCATTTTCACCCGTTCTACAACAGGAAAAACAAAAAGTAAACTTCGACGTTGCATTGTTTACATATCTTTAACGTTCTGCATGTTAAATCTTTTCTAAATATGTACAATATGCTGTCTATATGATTTTGGTAATTTTCATGCGTCAAGCACGATTTTGACAATGTACTTTGTTCCTGCAAGAAACCCTGTAACTGTTGTCCATGCATGTAACGCTTTGACATGAAACACAAGACCCATTTTGACAGGAGAAAAACATTTCAAACTTACTTAAATAAAACTGGCACTTAACTTCAATAAGTTTGTAGGTAGTTGGCTCTTTTGTAAGAGCCCTGGATTCATGATCTGATCTCGAGTACAATCCCAGCCTGTGACATTAAAAACTGGCCTGTTCACTGTCCATCATAATGTTTCCATCATTGTGGTGGTGTTAGCTTGCCGTTTCATAGATCCACATCTCCCTGCCTCCCCCATTTCAAGGTCGTGTTAGTGCATTGTATTTTTCTGCAAGCTCAGGAAATCTGCCAAATAATTGCTGGCAGGTTTGGGTGGAGCACGTATGGAATTGTCCGAGTGCGATGAATCCCTCTTGAACAGACAGCAAACTCCAAACTCCAAACTCCAAACTCCAAACTCCAAAACTCCAAACTAACAGAAGCTGACCTGTTACAGTGAAGCCAGGAAGGATTCGAACCAGTGGCCGTGGTCTGCGCCTGGTTCTGGTGACTGGAGTAAGGCGTAATCTGACTTGTGTTGGTTCCGTGGGCACCCTGTCTGACGGTGAACAGGTGATACGTACACACATACAGATACATACATATACAGGGGGGGGTGCAAAAGTAGGTATACAGTTATGAAAAAAGAAAACACGTACAATACTCATTGCATTTATTATACAAACAAATGAATATTGCATATACATGTAATAACAAGCACAGCCTTAATCCCTCAGATACTCAAATTGCTTGCCGTCGGTATTCACACACTCCTCTAATCGAGAGCGGAATTAAGCATTATAATAATGATGTGATACTTACTGTATACCTACTTTTGCACCCCCCTGTATATAGACATTGTCTGGGTCAGCTGACCCTTCGTTAGGCCAGTGTGTGTGTAAGTGTGTGTGTGTGTGTGTGTGTGTGTGTGTGTGTGTGTGTGTGTGTGTGTGTTTTGTTGTTGTTGTTGTTGTTTACAAAATGTTAACATTGATGCACAGGTGTGTAGGCCTGAAACTAAAATGGAAATAACTATCATCGTCATCGTCACCACCATCACCATCTTCTTCTTTGTTTGTTTGTTTGTTTGTTTGTTTGCTTGTTTGTTTGTTTGTTTGTTTGTTGTTTACGTGTCTGTGTGTTTGTTCCTTTCTTTCTTTCTTTCTTTCTTCTTGTGTTTGGCCAGTTCTCAACGTGCAGATTAAAAAATGATCTAGGCTCCTTTGGTGGGTAACCATAGGACAAGTTGCACTGTACTCCAGTGGAGTGTGTAGTACACTTTGATCTGGTAAGTTACTGCATCTTGACACTGACAACTCCTGTGGAGTGTGTAGTACACTTTCATCTGGTAAGTTACTGCATCTTGACACTGACAACTCCTGTGGAGTGTGTAGTACACTTTCATCTGGTAAGTTACTGCATCTTGACACTGACAACTCCTGCGGAATCGCTGAAAGTGTTACTGGGACAGAATAGATACAGGATTTTTGATTTGTTAGGGAACTGAAATACACGAATGCTGCTTAAACGATGCAGTAAATGGGCCAGAACAAAAAAGTCCACCGATTATCCACTAAAAGTTCTATTTTGTCTATATACAAACAGACCCAAAAATCCAAAGTCGAAATGACTCTCTTTTTTTCTAGTAGACATTTACAAGCAAATTAAATTTGATGAAAACCTACAAACAAGACAGGAAGAGGGGGGGGGGGGGGGGATAACCAAGCATTGAGAACATGAACAAGGGATGCCAAACAGAACTCAAGTCAAATCATAATTTAACAGTCACCCTGCAGGACAACTGACATGTCGTGTCGATAACTTAATCATAAGGTTTTGTTGATGTTGTTTTGTTTTGTTTCGTTTCGTTTTCACACATGAGTTGTAATTAAATTAATCCGCGAAACTGTCAAAACAATATTTTCAGGGGAGGCTAACGTAATTGGCTTAAGATGTTTAAACACAAGGCTACAGTTGTTTCCCCTAGACCAGTCATTCCTCTTTCTGCTGCCTCTGTTGTCTGTATGTTAGTAACTACTGTAGGTTAGTATGAGCGAGGATGGCGGTTACAGATTCTGCAGTCAATCATTTTGGATCCTGGCAATTAACCAGGCCAGTTCTCATGGTTACTGGTTGGTTGGTTGTTGGCTGCTTGACATGTTTTGACGAAGTGTCAGTGTACAACAGGCCGACATCTGTGTCCAGGTGACGTGGATATGGGAGTTCAAGAGCAACAGGCCGAACACACTGTGGCGAAACGTGACGGGCAGAAGACAGCTGGTATCGTCAGTCCCTAAACATTGCTATATCATCCAGACCTCCATCCTGACCCTGCAGCCAAAGTCCGGGGATACCAACGGCACTTACAAGTGCTACATCATGAAAAGTAGCACTTCCTATCACAAGTTTGCTGGACTTTTTATTGTGGATATATCGCCAGGTGAGTGGGCTTACAGTTGGTGGTGGTAGTGGAGGTGTCAATGATGTTGTCCTAGCTGTCGCTATTGCTAGTTGTACAAGTGAGACCACAGTACAAGGAGCAGTACTGGCAGTACAGTATTAATGGAAGCAGAAGCAGCAACAGAAGTTTGAAGGTTCAAGTGCATTTCAGAGGATTCATCACAATTTGGACAATTCCATATACACTCCCCTCCCACCCCCTCCTTCAATCTGTCATCTGTGAACTGTAGACTCCTTGGGAATACGCAAAAGCCTATGTGATAGCTAGGTGTGGAATGGAAGGGGAAGGGTTGGGTATGTGGACAAGGACCTAACAAGCACCAGGCTGACACTACCAGAGAGACTGAAGCATAAAGATGGACAGTAAACAGGCCAGATGGACAGTAAACAGTCCAGATGGACAGTAAACAGTCAGATGGACAGTAAACAGGCCAGACGGACAGTAAACAGGCCAGTTGGACAGTAAACAGGCCAGTTGGACAGTAAACAGTCCAGATGGACAGTAAACAGGCCAGATGGACAGTACACAGGCCAGATGGACAGTAAACAGGCCAGTTGGACAGTAAACAGTCCAGATGGACAGTAAACAGGCCAGTTGGACAGTAAACAGGCCAGTTGGACAGTAAACAGGCCAGTTGGACAGTAAACAGGCCAGTTGGACAGTAAACAGGCCAGATGGACAGTAAAAACAGGCCAGATGGACAGTAAAAACAGGCCGGATTGACAGTAAAAACAGGCCGGATGGACAGTAAAAACGGCCAGACGGACAGTAAACAGGCCAGACAGACAGTAAACAGACCAGACGGACAGTAAACAGGCCAGAGGGACAGTAAACAGGCCAGATGGACAGTTAAAACAGGCCAGTTGGACAGTAAACAGGCCAGACGGACAGTAAACAGGCCAGTTGGACAGTAAACAGGCCAGACGGACAGTAAACAGACCAGACGGACAGTAAACAGACCAGATGGACAGTAAAAACAGGCCAGATGGACAGTAAACAGGCCAGATGGACAGTAAACAGGCCAGATGGACAGTAAACAGTCCAGATGGACAGTAAACAGGCCAGAGGGACAGTAAACAGGCCAGATGGACAGTAAAAACAGGCCAGACGGACAGTAAACAGACCAGACGGACAGTAAACAGACCAGATGGACAGTAAAAACAGGCCAGATGGACAGTAAACAGGCCAGATGGACAGTAAACAGGCCAGATGGACAGTAAACAGTCCAGATGGACAGTAAACAGGCCAGAGGGACAGTAAACAGGCCAGATGGACAGTAAAAACAGGCCAGATGGACAGTAAACAGGCCAGATGGACAGTAAACAGACCAGACGGACAGTAAACAGACCAGACGGACAGTAAACAGGCCAGACGGACAGTAAACAGACCAGACGGACAGTAAACAGACCAGATGGACAGTAAACAGGCCAGACGGACAGTAAACAGACCAGACGGACAGTAAACAGACCAGACGGACAGTAAACAGACCAGACGGACAGTAAACAGGCCAGACGGACAGTAAACAGACCAGACGGACAGTAAACAGACAGTAAACAGACCAGACGGACAGTAAACAGACCAGACGGACAGTAAACAGACCAGACGGACAGTAAACAGGCCAGATGGACAGTAAACAGACCAGACGGACAGTAAACAGACCAGACGGACAGTAAACAGGCCAGTTCGACACCAGATGGACAGTAAACAGGCCAGTTCGACACTAGATGGACAGTAAACAGGCCAGTTCGACACCAGACGGACAGTAAACAGGCCAGACGGACAGTAAACAGGCCAGACGGACAGTAAACAGGCCAGACGGACAGTAAACAGGCCAGACGGACAGTAAACAGGCCAGACGGACAGTAAACAGGCCAGACGGACAGTAAACAGGCCAGACGGACAGTAAACAGGCCAGACGGACAGTAAACAGGCTAGACGGACAGTAAACAGACCAGACGGACAGTAAACAGGCCAGACGGACAGTAAACAGGCCAGACGGACAGTAAACAGACCAGACAGACAGTAAACAGGCCAGACAGACAGTAAACAGGCCAGACGGACAGTAAACAGGCCAGACGGACAGTAAACAGGCCAGTGTCTTATGTTGCTTGCTGGGACTGAAGTCAAGACATCAGACCTTGAGGTGACTGCACCATCACGAGAGTCAGTCACACCAGTCAGTCACACCAGTCAGTCACACCAGTCAGTCACACCAGTCAGTCACACCAGTCAGTCACACCAGTCAGTCACACCAGTCAGTCACACCGCTTTAAGACAAAAAAGAAACAAAACAGAAAAAGCACGTGGGCCGCCCAATGCTTCAACCCATAATCCCTGTGTTATGAACATCGCGCTCTAACAGTTGACCTAATGGGTCACTGCAAGAAAGAATAGTAGTCGTAGTAGTAGTAGTAGCAGCAAAAGCAGCAGCAGCAGTAGCAGTAGTAGTAGTAGTAGCAGCAGCAGCAGCAGTAGCAGTAGCAGTAGTAGTAGTAGTAGCAGCAGCAGTAATAGTAGTAGTAGTAGCAGTAGCAGTAGCAGCAGCAGCAGTAGTAGTAGTAGTAGCAGTAGTAGCAGCAGTAGTAGTAGTAGCAGCAGCAAAAGCAGCAGCAGCAGTAGTAGTAGTAGTAGCAGTAGTAGCAGCAGTAATAATAATAATAATTAATAATAATTACAATATTTATATAGCGCAAAATTTTGATAAAATCAAATCTAAGCGCTGAAGCAGACACATACGCACGCACGCACGCACGCACGCACGCACACACACACACACACACACACACACACACACACACACACACACACACACGCATGGCTATAAATGGGGAGAAAGAATAAAAGCAATAAAAGCAAGAATAAAAGCAATGGAAAATTATAGAGAGCATAGCATATACAATTAGGCCTATATATTATGACCATGTGATTCCCCTCCGAGCGGAGACAGGCTGCAGAGGGGGGGGGGGGGGGGGGGGTTGAGTGAGGTTAGGATTTTATGCGGAGGAGAAAAGGTGAGTTTTGAGAGCGGACTTGAAGGAGACAAAAGTAGGTTGCTGACGGACTGAGAGAGGAAGTTTGTTCCAGGAGAGTGGACCAGAAACAGAGAAGGCTCGTGGACCATAGGTATTGAGCTTAGTGCGTGGAAAGCGAAAAGTCAGAGGATCGGAGGCAGAGCGGAGGGTACGTGAGGGAACATAGATCTCAAGTAGGCTTGACAGGTAATCGGGGGCTGCGTTATTGAGGCTTTTGTAGCACATGGTGTCTAGTTTGTACTGTATGCGCTTTGATACAGGGAGCCAGTGAAGTTGTGCCAGGAGAGGAGATATGTGGTCAGCTTTTTTCCTTTTTGAGTACAAGGCGTGCAGCATTGTTTTGAATGCGCTGTAGGATGTGAATGAGGCAGGAAGACCAGACAGGAGTGAATTGCAATAGTCAATGCAAGACATTATGAAGGAGAGAACGAGTTTTGCAGTTGTTTCGACAGAGAGATACTTCCTGATCAGCCTTATACGATGGAGATGATAGTAGCAAGATCTGGCAGTTTGAGAAACAAAGTTGTTCATGGAGAGGGTAGAGTCAATGCAGACACCAAGGTTTTTAGCTGAATCAGAAATTGGGACTGATGTGTTACATAATGGGAGAGAAAGAGGAGGCAGCTGAGAAAGTTTCTGACGGGTGCCAATGAAGATAGCTTCTGTCTTGTCGTCATTAAGCTGAAGTTTGTTGAACGTCATCCAGTTCTTAATGTCCGAGTAACACTCAGTGGTGCGAGTCAACAGGCGCTGTTTATTATCAGGTGAATCACTGTCTTGAAGTTGGGTGTCATCAGCATAGAAGTGGTGTTTTATAGAGTGGGAGTTGATGATGGTGGACAGGGGGGAGGTGTAAAGAGTGAAAAGAACAGGGCCAAGGACATATCCTTGTGGAACACCACAGTTCAGGTATGCAGGTTGAGAGTAAGTGCCATTGATGAGAACAGTTTGTTTTCTGTTTGATAAATACGAAGTGAAAAAGGAGAGAGCAATGTCAGAGATGCCAAAAGTATGATGAAGTCTAGAAAGGAGAATACCATGGTCAGTGGTATCGAAGGCTGCAGACAGATCAAGGAGTGTGAGGAGAGAGACTTTGCCAGTATCAGTTGCAAGGAGGAGATTGTTGAGAATGTGTAGTAGGGCAGTTTCAGTGCTATGGCACTGGTGGTAGGCTGACTGGAAAGGATTGAGGAGACTGTTGGCAGACAGGTGAGAGTTCAGCTGGTTGAGGACGACTTTTTCAAGGAGTTTTGACAAGAAAGAGAGATTAGAGATAGGCCGGTAATTTTTCAGTTCATTTGGGTCTAAACTGTGTTTCTTGAGGAGAGGGTGAACAATAGCAGACTTGAAAGAATCTGGGACAGTTCCAGTTTGAAGAGAAGTGTTGATGATGTCAGTGATGAATGGGAGGAGAGTAGGGAGACAGTCGGAGTAGAGAGAACCTGGAAGAGGATCCAGTTCGAAGGTTTTGAACGACATGGATCTGATTGTGTTGAAAATTTCTTCTTGTGAGACTGGGGTAAAAGTAGTAAGAGGTGTGCCAGAGAAGGAAGGGTCAGGTGGGCATGGTTGACAGGGTGTCCTGTCAAGCCTGTCACGAAGAGTTTGTATTTTGGTGGTGAAATACTTGGAGAATACAGATGGGAGTTCTTCATTTGTATGTTTTGTTGGGAGAGGTAAATCTTTTCGTGTGCCAAGGAGATGATTCATGGTTGTAAAGAGTTCTTTTGAAGAAGAGGCATTCATGATTTTGGTTTGGAAATAGCTTGTTTTTGCTGATGCAATGAGGGTGGATACTTTTGTTTTAGAGGCTTGGAAAAGTTGCCTGTGTACAGTGAGTTTGGATTTGCGCCAACGGCGCTCTGCTCTGCGGCGGGCACGTTTTGCACAGGCAATCTCATGAGTGAGCCAGGGGGTAGGGGGGCGGTCAGGTAAAAGACGGGTTGTGGCTGGAGCATGAGTGTCCAGAAGATGGTGGAGAGTAGTATAGAATTCATCGGCAAGGTTATGTGACTTTTCAGAAAGGAGACGGGAGGCATCAGATGAAAATGTGGAGAGGTCGATAGATTTGAGATTGCGTCGAGTCACTGTGCGCATGGTACGGGAAGGAGGAGAAATGTCGAGAGAACAGAGAATTGCAGAGTGGTCAGATGGAAGGGCTGAAGTTAGACGGGTAGAAAGAACTAAGCAGTTGTCAGTAGCGGAATTGTGGTGATCACGAGAAATGATCCAGTCAAGAATGTGACCTTTTTGATGGGTTGGTTCAGAAATGTGTTGAGTCATATTGTGATTGGACAGAGAGTTGATGATATGTCTTGTGTCATAACGGTGAGTGTTGTCATAGTGGACATTGATGTCACCTAGAATGATGAGATTTCCAGGTAAGAGGCAGTAGTGGTCAAGCAATTGGTCAAAGTCAGAGAGAAACGTGGATGTGGTGAGTTTGTTGGCAGAGCTAGGTGGGGGTCGATAGACACAGGAGAAGGTGATGGGGTGAGGGGTTGATTGGAAGGATACTTCAACGTGCTCGAAAGAAGGATGGGAGAAAGGCAGAGACTGCGAGAAAGATAGGCGGGAATGGAGTGAGTCGTTGTAGAGGATGGCGATACCGCCACCTCGGGATGAGCGATGGAAAGAAGCAAGCCTGTAACCACTCGGAGTGAGGCTAGCATGTATAGGTTCGTGACCAAGGGGGTTAAGCCATGTCTCTGTGATAAAAGCAATGTCAACATGCTCATCTGCGATAAAATCAGCAATGACTTCGGCTTTGCCATCCTTGCATGTTGACTGAGCATTAAAAAGGCATAATTTTAGTTTATCACAGTCATATGGTGGTGGCCGGGGTGGCGACGAAGGCGGCACCGACGGGACAGAAGGTGAAGGCGGCACCGGCGGGACAGAAGGTGAAGGCGGCACCAGCGGGACAGAAGGTGAAGGCGGTACTATCCGGACAGAAGGCGAAGGCGAAAACGGCAGAGGAGGAGACGAAGCTTGCAGCAGCGAGGTCGAGGGCAGGGGCAGTGGAGGAGACGAAGAAGCAGGAGACGAAAGGTGGCGTCGGGCAGGAGGCAGGTTGTGCCAAAGACGGTGGAGACGTCCACCACGACAGGATCGCGCAGTGCAGTAGTAGTAGTAGCAGCAGCAAAAGCAGCAGCAGTAGTAGTAGTAGTAGTAGCACAGCAGTAGTAGTAGTAGCAGTGTAGCAGCAGCAAAAGCAGCATGTAGTAGTAGTAGCAGCAAAAGCAGCAGCAGTAGTAGAAGTAGTAGTAGCAGCAGCAAAAGCAGCAGTAGTAGTAGTAGTAGCAGCAGCAAAGCAGCGAGTAGTAGTAGTAGTAGTTAGTAGCAGCAAAAGCAGTAGTAGTAGTAGTAGTAGTTAGCAGCAAAAGCAGTAGTAGTAGTAGTGTAGTAGTAGTAGTAGTAGAGTAGCAGCAAAAGCAGCAGCTGCAGCTAGTAATAGTAGTAGTAGTAGTAGTAGTATAGTAGTAGTAGCAGCAGCAGCAGCAAAGCAGCAGTAGTAGTAGCAGTAGCAGCCAGCTAGCAGTAGTATAATAGTAGTAGCAGCAGCAGCAGCAGCAGTAGTAGTAGTAGTAGCGCAGCAGCGCAGTAGTAGTAGTAGTAGCAGCAAAGCAGCAGTAGTGTAGTTAGTAGTAGTAGCAGCAGCAGCAGCAGCAGTAGTAGTAGTAGTAGTAGCAGCAGCAGCAGCAGCAGTAGTAGTAGTAGTAGTAGTAAAGTAGAGTAGTAGTAGCAGCAGCAAGCAGCAGCAGAACAGTAGTAGTAGTAGTAGTAGTAGCAGCAAAAGCAGCAGCAGCAGTAGTAGTAGTTAGTAATAGTAGTAGTAGTAGTAGTAGTAGCAGCAGCAGCAGTAGTAGTAGTAGTAATAGTAGTAGTAGTAGTAGTGCAGTAGCAAAAGCAGCAGCAGCAGCAGTAGTAGTTGTAGTAGTAGTAGTGCAGCAGCAGCAGTAGCAGTAGTAGTAGCAGTAGCAAAAGCAGCAGCAGCAGCAGCAGTAGTAGTAGTAGTAGTAGTTGAGCAGCAGCAAAAGCAGCAGTAGTAGTAGTAGTAGCAGCAAAGCAGCAGTAGCAGTAGCAGTAGTAGTAGCAGCAGCAGCAGTAGCAGTAGTAGTAGTAGTAGTAGCAGCAGCAGTAATAGTAGTAGTAGTAGTGTAATAGTAGTAGCAGTAGCAGCAGCTAGTAGTGTAGTAGTAGTAGTAGCGTAGTAGCAGCAGTAGTAGTAGTAGCAGCAGCAAAAGCAGCAGCAGCAGTAGTAGAAATGTAGCAGCAGCAAAAGCAGTAGTAGTAGTAGTGTAGTAGTAGTAGCAGCAAAGCAGCAGTAGTGTAGTAGTAGTAGCAGCAAAAGCACAGTAGCAGTAGTAGTAGTAGTAGTAGTAGCAGCAGCAGTAGTAGTGTAGTAGCAGCAGCAAAGCAGAGTTAGTAGTAGTAGCAGCAGCAAAAGCAGCAGTAGTA
The DNA here is from genome assembly GCA_030674185.1 of Monoplex corrugatus. Classification (NCBI taxonomy): domain Eukaryota; kingdom Metazoa; phylum Mollusca; class Gastropoda; order Littorinimorpha; family Ranellidae; genus Monoplex; species Monoplex corrugatus. Next base: position 82,849,599 of record JAPXFY010000016.1, read on the forward strand.
GTAGTAGTAGTAGTAGCAGCAGCAGTAGTAGTGTAGTAGTAGAGTAGTGAGTAGTAGTAGGCAGCAAAAGCAGAGCAGCAACAGTAGTAGTAGTAGTAGTAGTAGCAGCAAAAGCAGCAGCAGCAGTAGTAGTAGTAGTAATAAGTAGTATAGTAGTAGCAGTAGCAAAAGCAGCAGCAGCAGTAGTAGTATGTAAGAGTAGTAGAGTAGTAGCAGTAGCAAAAGCAGCAGCAGCAGCAGTAGTAGTAGTAGTAGTAGTAGCAGAGCAGAGTGAGTAGAGAGTAGTGAGTAGCAAAAGCGAGAGCGCAGCAGTAGTGTAGTAGTAGTAGTAGCAGCAGCAGCAGCAGTAGTAGTAGTAGTAGTAGCAGCAGCAAGCAGCAGTGTAGTAGTAGTAGCAGCAAGCAGCAGTAGAGTAGAGTAGAGAGCAGCAGCAGTAGAGTAGCAGTAGTAATAGTAGAGCAGCAGCAGTATAGTAGTGAGTAGTAGTAGTAGTAGTAGCAGCAGCATAGCAGTAGTAGTAGTAGTAGTAGCAGCAGCAAAGCAGAGTAGTAGTAGTAGTAGAGCAGCAAGCAGTAGTAGTAGTAGTGAGTAGTAGCAGCAGCAAAAGCAGCAGTAGTAGTAGTAGTAGTAGCAGCAGCAAAAGCAGCAGTAGCAGTAGTAGTAGTAGTAGTAGCAGCAGCAAAGCAGCAGAAGTAGTAGTAGTAGTAGTAGCAGCAGCAAAAGCAGCAGTAGCAGTGTAGTAGTGTTATAGCAGCAAAAGCGACAGTAGTGTAGAGTAGCAGTAGCGTAAGAGTAGTTAGTGTAGTAGCAGAGCAAGCAGAGCAGCTTAGCAGTAGTAGTAGTAGTAGTAGTAGCAGCAAAAGCGAGTCAGCAGCAGTAGAGCAGTTAGTAGTAGTAGCAGCAGCAGTAGCTAGTTAGTAGTAGTAGTAGCAAAGCTCAGCATCAGTAGTATGCAAGTAGTAGTAGTAGCAAGTAGTAGTAGCAGCAGATGTAGTAGTAGTAGTAGTAGTGTTTAGAGCAAGTAAGCTAGAGTAGCAGCTAGTAGTAGTAGCAGCAGAAGCTGCAGTAGACAGTAGTAGTAGCAGCAGAGTAGTAGCAGTAGTAGTTAGTCATGCAGCAGTGTAGTAGACATAGTAGAGCAGTAGTTAGTAGAGCAAGCAGTAGTAGCAGCAGTAGTAGTAGTAGCAGCATAGTCAGTAGTTAGTAGCAGTAGTAGTATAGCAGCAGCAAGTAAGCAGCAGTAGCAGTAGTAGTAGTAGCAGTACAGTAGTAGTAGCTAAGCAGTAGTAGTAGATAGTAGCAGCAGCACAAGCAGCAGTAGCAGTGTAGTAGCAGAAGTACATAGCAGTAGCAGTTAGTGTGTAGTGCAGCAGCAAAAGCAGCGTAGCAGTAGTTACGTAGTAGTAGTAGTAGTAGTAGCAAAAGCGTAGCAGAGCAGTTAGTAGTAGCAGCAGCAGTAGTAGTGTAGTAGTAGTAGTAGCAGAAGCGGTAGCAGTAGTAGTAGCGGTGTGTAATACACATTGCAGCAGCAGCCAGCAGTAGTGTAGTAGTATAGTAATGTGAAGTTAGATCCTGTCAAGCACTGCTATGTTCTTTCCAGCCTACTACAGGGTCACAATGCTAGAAGACTACAGAGAAAACCTTAGCAGACTGTCAGCCTTCCACACAACGAACTTTCATAGCAACATGCACATCTTCTAGTCCAACAACATCCTCAACCAACTGTCACTCGCCTGATCCAGTTAAAGGAATGTGGACAACATCACCATAAGAAGGCGATGGAGACGTACTGTGCAGGTCGTTTAAAGAGACCAATGTTAGGAGTAAGGAGTTCACCCAGACTGCCTTTCACTGGATACCACAAGCAACATGCACCAGGTTGAACACTCCACAGGATCATTATCAGCGACAATGGGATGACCACTGCGAGTCAGACCAGTATACAGCGACATGGGATGATCCCACTGCTGAGTCAGACCAGTATCAGCGACATAGGAGAGATGACCATGCTGAGTCAGACCAGTATCAGTGGTGTAGGGATTACCATTGCTGAGTCAGACCAGTATCAGTGGTGTAGTACCATTGCTGAGTACAGACCAGTATCAGGTGTAGGATTACCATTGCTGAGTCAGACCAGTATCAGGGTGTAGGATTACCATTGCTGAGTCAGACCAGTATCAGTGGTGTAGGATTACCATTGCTGAGTCAGACCAGTATCAGTGGTGTAGGATTACCACTGCTGAGTCAGACCACAGTATCAGTGGTGTAGATTCACTGCTGAGTCAAGCCAGTATCAGCGGTGTAGGATTACCATGCTGAGTCAGACCAGAATCAGTGGTGTAGGATTATCACTGCTGAGTCAGACCAGTATCAGTGGTGTAGGATTACCATTGCTGAGTCAGACCAGTATCAGTGGTGTAGGATTATCATTGCTGAGTCGGACCAGTATCAGTGGTGTAGGATTACCATTGCTGAGTCAGACCAGTATCAGTGGTGTAGGATTACCATTGCTGAGTCAGACCAGTATCAGCGACATGGGATAGAACCATTGCTGAGTCAGACCAGTATCAGTGGTGTAGGATTACCATTGCTGAGTCAGACCAGTATCAGCGGTGTGATATTACCATTGCTGAGTCAGACCAGTATCAGCGGTGTGATATTACCATTGCTGAGTCAGACCAGTATCAGCGGTGTGATATTACCATTGCTGAGTCAGACCAGTATCAGCGGTGTGATATTACCACTGCTGAGTCAGACCAGTATCAGCGGTGTGATATTACCACTGCTGAGTCAGACCAGTATCAGCGGTGTGATATTACCACTGCTGAGTCGGACCAGTATCAGCGGTGTGATATTACCACTGCTGAGTCAGACCAGTATCAGCGGTGTGATATTACCACTGCTGAGTCAGACCAGTATCAGCGGTGTGATATTACCATTGCTGAGTCAGACCAGTATCAGCGGTGTGATATTACCATTGCTGAGTCAGACCAGTATCAGCGGTGTGATATTACCACTGCTGAGTCAGACCAGTATCAGCGGTGTGATATTACCACTGCTGAGTCAGACCAGTATCAGCGGTGTGATATTACCACTGCTGAGTCAGACCAGTATCAGCGGTGTGATATTACCACTGCTGAGTCAGACCAGTATCAGCGGTGCGATATTACCATTGCTGAGTCAGGACCAGTATCAGCGGTGTGATATTACCATTGCTGAGTCAGACCAGTATCAGCGGTGTGATATTACCATTGCTGAGTCAGACCAGTATCAGCGGTGTGATATTACCACTGCTGAGTCAGACCAGTATCAGCGGTGCGATATTACCATTGCTGAGTCGGACCAGTATCAGCGGTGTGATATTACCATTGCTGAGTCAGACCAGTATCAGCGGTGTGATATTACCATTGCTGAGTCGGACCAGTATCAGCGGTGTGATATTACCATTGCTGAGTCAGACCAGTATCAGCGGTGTGATATTACCACTGCTGAGTCGACCGGTATCAGCGGTGTGATATTACCACTGCTGAGTCAGACCAGTATCAGCGGTGTGATATTACCACTGCTGAGTCAGACCAGTATCAGCGGTGTGATATTACCATTGCTGAGTCGGACCAGTATCAGCGGTGTGATATTATCATTGCTGAGTCGGACCAGTATCAGCGGTGTGATATTACCATTGCTGAGTCAGACCAGTATCAGTGGTGTAGGATTACCATTGCTGAGTCGGACCAGTATCAGCGGTGTGGGATTACCACTGCTGAGTCAGACCAGTATCAGCGGTGGGGATTTACCATTGCTGAGTCAGACCAGTACCAGCGGTGTGGGATTACCACTGCTGAGTCAGACCAGTATCAGCGGTGTGGGATTACCACTGCTGAGTCAGACCAGTATCAGCGGTGTGGGATTACCACTGCTGAGTCAGACCAGTATCAGCGGTGTGGGATTACCACTGCTGAGTCGGACCAGTACCAGCGGTGTGGGATTGCCATTGCTGAGTTGGACCAGTACCAGCGGTGTGGGATTACCACTGCTGAGTCGGACCAGTATCAGCGGCGTGGAATTACCATTGCTGAGTCGAACCAGTACCAGCGGTGTAGGATCAACTCCACTGAGATGGGTCAGTGTGAGCGGTGTGAGATCAACATTGCTGAGTCTGGTCAGTATGAGTAGAGTGGGATCAACATTGCTGAGTCTGGTCAGTATGAGTAGAGTGGGATCAACATTGCTGAGTCTGGTCAGTATGAGTAGAGTGGGATCAACATTGCTGAGTCTGGTCAGTATGAGTAGAGTGGGATCAACATTGCTGAGTCTGGTCAGTATGAGTAGAGTGGGATCAACTCCGCTGAGGGGGCACAAGAAGTTGGAAACAGCAGAAGTCAGAAGTGTGCTCTGCCATTGTACTGAGTCTCTTTGCTTTGTACCAGTTTGTGCAGCATTGACAGTATGTGTTGTGTGTTTGATGTTGACCCTGGGTGTTGCAGACAAGGCCAGTGGAAGTGGCCGGAGTACCTCTGTGATGTTGTGGATTATTGGAGGTGGGGCCGTGCTGGCCGTCTTCACCATGGCTGTCATCTTCCTCCTGGTCCTCGTCTATCAGAGCAGACATTTAAGGAAGGCCATTCAAAAAGGTGAGCTTTGTGTGATGCTGACAATGATGGTATTAATGATCATGATACTGATAGTAATGATCATAATAACGACATCAGTGATGGTATTGATTATGATGATAACGATAGTAATGATCATGATAACGATATTCATTATAATAAGAGTAACGATGAAAATGACAATGATAGTGATGATAATTATTATTATCACCATTATTGTTATTATGACGACGACGACAATGATGGTGACGATGATGATGATGATGAATACTCCATACAACTAGTTTTTTCAGTCCTGTTAACGAGAAACACCACAACGGCCCAGATGGGACCCAGAGCCCCAATACCTTGCCATTCTCGCCCCACTCTGGTCTTCATCTCTCTTTCGGGCAGTCCATCCTGCCACAGCTCGCGTAGCTGTCAGCTCCTTTCCCCGTTAGTAGCCTCGACAGTCAGCAGGCGGAAGCTCCCAGCTTTGCCCTACCTCAACCACAGCTGTGATAGTGACCAGTCCTGATGCACCACACACAGACCATTTTGCTGTTCAGCAAGGTCCGACATGCCCCAGAAGTGGTCAGGCATGATGCACCATACACAACCCATTTTGCTGTTCAGCAATTTCCGACATGCCCCAGAAGTGGTCAGGCATGATGCTCCACACACACAGAGAGTCCAGTTTGCTGTTCAGCAAGGTCTGACATGCCCCAAAAGAGATCCCAAGTTTGCCGTCTTTCTGAGCAGCCAGTAGGTCTTCCCCTGCGCTCATCAGTGATTCCATGACATGGATACAAGATGCAAGCCCAAGTTAACAAGAAACACCACGACGATGCTGATGAGACCCAGAGCAACAATGCCTAGCCACTCTCCAGACAATGCCTAGCTGCTCTCTGGACAATGCCTAGCTACTCTCTGGACAATGCCTAGCCACTCTCTGGACAATGCCTAGCTGCTCTCTGGACAATGCCTACCTACTCTCCAGACAATGCCTAGCTACTCTCCAGACAATGCCTACCTACTCTCCAGACAATGCCTAGCCACTCTCCAGACAATGCCTAGCTGCTCTCCAGACAGTGCCTAGCTACTCTCTGGACAATGCCTAGCCACTCTCTAAACAATGCCTAGCTACTCTCTGGACAATGCCGAGTTACTCTCTGGACAATACCTAGCTACTCTCCAGACAATGCCTAGCTACTCTCTGGACAATGCCTAACTACTCTCTGGACAATGCTTAGCTGCTCTCTGGACAATGCCTAGCTACTCTCTGGACAATGCCTAGCTGCTCTCTGGACAATGCCTAGCTACTCTCTGGACAATGACTAACCACTCTCTGGACAATGCCTAGCTACTCTCCAGAAAATGCCTAGTTACTCTCTGGACAATGCCTAGCTACTCTCTGACAATGCCTAGCTACTCTCCAGAAAATACCTGGTTACTCTCTGGACAATGCCTAGCTACTCTCTGACAATGCCTAGTTACTCTCTGGACAATGCCTAGCTACTCTCCAGACAATGCCTAGCCACTCTCCAGACAATGCCTAGCAACTCTCCAGACAATGCCTAGTTACTCTGGACAATACCTTGTTACTCTCCAGACAATACATAGCTACTCTCCAGACAATGCCTAGCACTCTCCAGACAATGCCTAGTTACTCTCTGGACAATGCCTAGTCACTCTCTGGACAATGCCTAGTCACTCTCTGGACAATGCCTAGTTACTCTCCAGACAATGCCTACCTACTCTCCAGACAATGCCTAGTTACTCTCTGGACAATGCCTAGCTACTCTTTGACAATGCCTAGTTACTCTCTGACAATGCCTAGTTACTCTGGACAATGCCTAGCTACTCTTTGACAATGCTTAACTACTCTCTGGACAATGCCTAGCCTCTCTGGACAATGCCTAGCTTCTCTCTGGACAATGCCTAGCTACTCTGTGGACAATGCCTAGCTACTCTCTGGACAATGCCTAGCTACTCTCTGGACAATGCCTAGCTACTCTCAGGACAGTGCCTAGCTACTCTCTGGACAATGCCTAGCTACTCTCAGACAGTGCCTAGCCACTCTCTGGACAATGCCTAGCTGCTCTCTGGACAATGCCTAGCTACTCTCTGGACATTGCCTAGTGCTCTCTGACATGCCTAGCTACTCTCCAGACAATGTCTAGCTACTCTCCAGACAATGCCTAACCACTCTTCAGACAATGCCTAGCTACTCTCCAGACAATGCCTAGCCATTCTCCAGACAATGCCTAACCACTCTCCAGACAATGCCTAGCTACTCTCCAGACAATGCCTAGCTACTCTCCAGACAATGCCTAACCACTCTCCAGACAATGCCTAGCCACTCTCCAGACAATGCCTAGCCACTCTCTTGACAATGCCTAGCCACTCTCCAGACAATGCCTAACCACTCTCCAGACAATGCCTAGCCACTCTCCAGACAATGCCTAGCCACTCTCAGACAATGCCTAACCACTCTCCATACAATGCCTAACCACTCTCTGGACAATGCCTAGCCACTCTCCGGACAATGCCTAGCCACTCTCCAGACAATGCCAAGCCACTCTCTGGACAATGCCTAACCACTCTCCAGACAATGCCTAGCCACTCTCCAGACAATGCCTAGCCACTTTCCAGACAATGCCTAGCCACTCACCAGACAATGCCTAGCTACTCTCCAGACAATGCCTAGCTACTCTCTGGACAATACCTAGCTACTCCCTGGACAACGCCTAGCTCCTCTCCAGACATTGCCAAGCTACTCTCTGGACAATGCCTAACCACTCTGGACAATGCCTAGCTGCTCTCCAGACAATGCCTAGCCACTCTCCAGACAATGCCTAGCTACTCTACAGACAATCACCTGCCAAGCTCCCGACGCCACTCGATGGCCGTTTTAACAAGGGAAGAGGGAGAGGGAGGCTCTCCATGCGTGGCATGATCCATTGGGACCCAGGATCAGTCACCGTGTGCACAAACCGAATGGCAAGGTGGGGTGATGACACAGCCCCGGGACATAACCACACAACGCGCACCAACCAGGTCCTCTTTTGTAGTGTGGGCTGATTGACTGTCTTGCTACTACCATGGACTCCAGATATAATGTCTGGAGTTCAATCCCAGTCCACAACACAGAAATTGTCCTGTTCCCTGTCTGTCTTAATGCCCCTGTCATTGTGAAAGTGTTCCCTGCCTGTCTTAATGCCCCAGTCATTGTGAAGGTGTTCCCTGTCTGTCTTAATGCCCCTGTCAATGTGATAGTGTTCCCTGTCTGTCTTAATGCCCCTGTCATTGTGATGGTGTTCCCTGTCTGTCTTAATGCCCCTGTCATGGTGATGGTGTTCCCTGCCTGTCTTAATGCCCCTGTCATTGTGATAGTGTTCCCTGCCTGTCTTAATGCCCCTGTCATTGTGATGGTGTTCCCTGCCTGTCTTAATGCCCCTGTCATGGTGATGGTGTTCCCTGCCTGTCTATATGTCCCAGTCATGGTGATGGTGTTCCCTGTCTGTCTTAATGCCCCTGTCATTGTGATGGTGTTCCCTGCCTGTCTTGATGCCCCTGTCATGGTGATGGTGTTCCCTGTCTGTCTTAATGCCCCTGTCATGGTGATGGTGTTCCCTGTCTGTCTTAATGCCCCAGTCATGGTGATGGTGTTCCCTGTCTGTCTTAATGCCCCTGTCATGGTGATGGTGTTCCCTGTCTGTCTTAATGCCCCAGTCATGGTGATGGTGTTCCCTGTCTGTCTTAATGCCCCTGTCATGGTGATGGTGTTCCCTGTCTGTCTTAATGCCCCTGTCATGGTGATGGTGTTCCCTGTCTGTCTTAATGCCCCTGTCATTGTGATGGTGTTCCCTGTCTGTCTTAATGCCCCTGTCATTGTGATGGTGTTCCCTGTCTGTCTTAATGCCCCTGTCATGTGATAGTGTTCCCTGTCTGTCTTAATGCCCCTGTCATTGTGATAGTGTTCCCTGCCTGTCTTAATGCCCCTGTCATGGTGATGGTGTTCCCTGTCTGTCTTAATGCCCCTGTCATTGTGATGGTGTTCCCTGTCTGTCTTAATGCCCCTGTCATTGTGATGGTGTTCCCTGTCTGTCTTAATGCCCCTGTCATTGTGATAGTGTTCCCTGTCTGTCTTAATGCCCCTGTCATGGTGATGGTGTTCCCTGTCTGTCTTAATGCCCCTGTCATTGTGATGGTGTTCCCTGTCTGTCTTAATGCCCCTGTCATGGTGATGGTGTTCCCTGTCTGTCTTAATGCCCCTGTCATTGTGATGGTGTTCCCTGTCTGTCTTAATGCCCCTGTCATGGTGATGGTGTTCCCTGTCTGTCTTAATGCCCCTGTCATGGTGATGGTGTTCCCTGTCTGTCTTAATGCCCCTGTCATGGTGATGGTGTTCCCTGTCTGTCTTAATGCCCCTGTCATTGTGATAGTGTTCCCTGCCTGTCTTAATGCCCCTGTCATGGTGATGGTGTTCCCTGTCTGTCTTAATGCCCCTGTCATGGTAATGGTGTTCCCTGCCTGTCTTAATGCCCCAGTCATGGTGATGGTGTTCCCTGTCTGTCTTAATGCCCCTGTCATTGTCCTGTTTCCCTGTCTGTCTTAATGCCCCTGTCATGGTGATGTTGTTCCCTGCCTGTCTTAATGCCCCTGTCATGGTGATGGTGTTCCCTGTCTGTCTTAATGCCCCTGTCATGGTGATGGTGTTCCCTGTCTGTCTTAATGCCCCAGTCATGGTGATGGTGTTCCCTGTCTGTCTTAATGCCCCTGTCATGGTGATGGTGTTCCCTGTCTGTCTTAATGCCCCTGTCATTGTGATGGTGTTCCCTGTCTGTCTTAATGCCCCTGTCATGGTGATGGTGTTCCCTGCCTGTCTTAATGCCCCTGTCATGGTGATGGTGTTCCCTGTCTGTCTTAATGCCCCTGTCATTGTCCTGTTCCCTGTCTGTCTTAATGCCCCTATCATTGTCCTTGTTCCCTGTCTGTCTTAATGCCCATGTCATTGTCCTGTTCCCTGCCTGTCTTAATGCCCCTGTCATTGTTCTGTTCCCTGTCTGTCTTAATGCCCCTGTCATTGTGATGGTGTTCCCTGTCTGTCTTAATGCCCCTGTCATTGTGATGGTGTTCCCTGTCTGTCTTAATGCCCCAGTCATTGTTCTGTTCCCTGCCTGTCTTAATGCCCCTGTCATGTGTTCTGTTCCCTGTCTGTCTTAATGCCCCTGTCATTGGGATAGTGTTCCCTGTCTGTCTTAATGCCCCTGTCATTGTGATAGTGTTCCCTGCCTGTCTTAATGCCCCTGTCATGTGATGGTGTTCCCTGTCTGTCTTAATGCCCCTGTCATTGTGATGGTGTTCCCTGTCTGTCTTAATGCCCCTGTCATTGTGATGGTGTTCCCTGTCTGTCTTAATGCCCCTGTCATTGTGATAGTGTTCCCTGTCTGTCTTAATGCCCCTGTCATGGTGATGGTGTTCCCTGTCTGTCTTAATGCCCCTGTCATTGTGATGGTGTTCCCTGTCTGTCTTAATGCCCCTGTCATGGTGATGGTGTTCCCTGTCTGTCTTAATGCCCCTGTCATTGTGATGGTGTTCCCTGTCTGTCTTAATGCCCCTGTCAATGTGATGGTGTTCCCTGTCTGTCTTAATGCCCCTGTCATTGTGATGGTGTTCCCTGTCTGTCTTAATGCCCCTGTCATGGTGATGGTGTTCCCTGCCTGTCTTAATGCTCCTGTCATGTGATGGTGTTCCCTGTCTGTCTTAATGCCCCTGTCATTGTGATGGTGTTCCCTGTCTGTCTTAATGCCCCTGTCATGGTGATGGTGTTCCCTGCCTGTCTTAATGCCCCTGTCATGGTGATGGTGTTCCCTGTCTGTCTTAATGCCCCTGTCATGGTGAACCTGGTGTTCCCTGTCTGTCTTAATGCCCCTGTCATGTGATGGTTCCCTGCTGTCTTAATGCCCCGTCATGTTTTTCCCTGTCTGTCTTAATGCCCCTGTCATTGTGATGGTGTTCCCTGCTGTCTTAATGCCCCTGTCATTGTGATGGTGTTCCCTGTCTGTCTTAATGCCCCTGTCATTGTTGTGTTTCCCTGCTGTCTTAATGCCCCTGTCATGGTATGTGTTCCCTGTCTGTCTTAATGCCCCTGTCATGTGATGGTGTTCCCTGTCTGTCTTAATGCCCCTGTCATGTGATGTGTTCCCTGTCTGTCTTAATGCCCCTGTCATGTGATGTGTTCCCTGTCTGTCTTAATGCCCCTGTCATTGGTGATGTGTTCCCTGTCTGTCTTAATGCCCCTGTCATTGTGATGGTGTTCCCTGTCTGTCTTAATGCCCCTGTCATGTGTGTGTTCCCTGTCTGTCTTAATGCCCCATGTCATGTATGTGTTCCCTGCTGTCTTAATGCCCCATGTCATGTTGTTCCCTGTCTGTCTTAATGCCCCTGTCATTGGGATGTGTTCCCTGTCTGTCTTAATGCCCCTGTCATTGTGATGGTGTTCCCTGTCCTGTCTTAATGCCCCTGTCATGGTATGGTTCCCTGTCTGTCTTAATGCCCTGTCATGTATGTTCCCTGCTGTCTTAATGCCCCTGTCATGGTGATGGTGTTCCTGCTGTCTTAATGCCCTGTCATGTGATGGTGTTCCTGTCTGTCTTAATGCCCTGTCATGGTATGGTGTTCCCTGCTGTCTTAATGCCCTGTCATGTGATGGTTCCCTGTCTGTCTTAATGCCCCTGTCATGGTGATGTTTCCCTGTCTGTCTTAATGCCCTGTCATGTGATGTGTTCCCTGCCTGTCTTAATGCCCCTGTCATGTGATGGTGTTCCCTGTCTGTCTTAATGCCTCCTGTCATGTGATGGTGTTCCCTGTCTGTCTTATGCCCTTCATTGTGTGTTCCTGTCTGCTTAATGTCCCCTGTCATGTGATGTGTTCCTGTCTGTCTTAATGCCCCTTCTATTGTCTGGTTCCCTGATGTCTTAATGCCCTAGTCATGTGTATGGTTTCCCTTGTCTGCTAATGCCCTGTCATTGTCTTTTCCCTGTCTTCTTAATGCCCCTGTCATTGATCCTATGTCCTGCTGTCTTAATGCCCTATCATTGAATGTTCCTGTCGTCTTAATGCCCATGACATGTCCGTGTTTCACCTGCCTGTCTTAATGCCCAGTATTATGTCCTGTCGTCTTATGCCCTATGTAGTGTCCTGTGTCTTAATCCCAGGTCTGTCGTTATCCCTGTCATTATTCTCCTTGCCAGTTATGCCCATGGGATAGTGTTCCCTGCTGTCTTAATGCCCTCATTTTCCTGTGTTCCCTGTCCTGTCTTAATCCCTATTGTGTCGTTCCCTGCTGTCTTAATGCCCAGTCATTGTTGTTCCCTGCCTGTCTTAATGCCCAGTCATTGTTCTGTTCCTTCTGTCTTAATGCCCCTGTCATTGTGATGGTGTTCCCCGCCTGTCTTAATGCCCTGTCATGGATGGTGTTCGCTGACGTCATTTTCTGTTTTCTACATAAAATCCTGTGTTTGTTCTGTTTTATGGTCTTGTGATATGTTTGTCTGCTTAGCTGTTTTGTTGTCTTTCTCCTTCTTATGTCTGTTCTTTTCTTCTTTCTATTAATGCCTGATATGTTCAGTATTAAACCTTTAGTAATATGGCCCCTTTGTATTTACTTACTTACCCATAATGTCCTGTCTCTATCACCATAAAATGTCCTGTCTCATCATCACCATAAAATGTCCTGTCTCTATCATCACCATAAAATGTCCTGTCTCATATCACCATAAAATGTCCTGTGTCATTATCACCATAAGTGTCCTGTTCATATCACCATAAAATGTCCTGTGTCATTATCACCATAAATGTCCTGTGTCATTATCCCATAAATGTCCTTGTGTCATATCACCATAAAATGTCCTGTGTCATTATCACCATAAATGTCCTGTGTCATCATCCCATAAATGTCCTGTGTCATTAACACCATAAAATGTCCTGTGTCATATCCCATAAATGTCCTGTCATTATCACCATAAAATGTCCTGTGTCATATCACCATAATATGTCCTGTGTCTTATCGCCATAAAATGTCCTGTGTCATTATCACCATAAAATGTCCTGTGTCATTATCACCATAAAATGTCCTGTGTCATTATCGCCATAAATGTCCTGTATCATTATCACCATAAAATGTCCTGTGTCATTATCACCATAAAAAGTCCTGTGTCATTATCACCATAAAATGTCCTGTGTCATTATCACCATAAAATGTCCTGTGTCATTATCACCATAACATGTCCTGTGTCATTATCACCATAAAATATCCTGTGTCATTATCGCCATAAAATGTCCTGTGTCATTATCACCATAAAAAGTCCTGTGTCATTATCACCATAAAATGTCCTGTGTCATTATCACCATAAACTTTCCTGTGTCATTATCGCCATAAAATGTCCTGTGTCATTATCACCATAAAATTTCCTGTGTCATTATCGCCATAAAATGTCCTGTGTCATTTATCACCATAAAATGTCCTGTGTCATTATCACCATAAAAAGTCCTGTGTCATTATCACCATAAAATGTCCTGTGTCATTATCACCATAAAATGTCCTGTGTCATTATCACCATAACATGTCCTGTGTCATTATCACCATAAAATGTCCTGTGTCATTATCGCCATAAAATGTCCTGTATCATTATCACCATAAAGTGTCCTGTGTCAGTATCACCATAAAATGTCATGTGTCATTATCACCATAAAATGTCCTGTGTCATTATCACCATAAAATGTCCTGTGCTAAAAAATATCCTGTGTCATTATCACCATAAAAAGTCCTTTGTCATTATCACCATAAATGTCCTGTGTCATAAAATGTCCTGTGTCATTATCACCATAAATGTCCTGTGCCATAAAATGTCCTTGTCATTATCCCCATAAAATGTCCTGTGTCATTATCACTATAAAATGTCCAGTGTCATTATCACTATAAAAATGTCCTGTGTCATTATCACCATAAATGTCCTGTGTCATTATCACCATAAATGTCCTGTGCCATAAAATGTCCTTGTCATTATCACCATAAAATATCCTGTGTCATTATCACTATAAAATGTCCTGTGGCATCATCACCATAAAATGTCCTGTGTCATTATCACCATAAAATGTCCTGTGCCATAAAATGTCCTGTGTCATTATCACCATAAAATGTCCTGTGCCATAAAATGTCCTGTGTCATTATCACCATAAAATGTCCTGTGTCATCATCGCCATAAAATATCCTGTGTCGTTATCACCATAAAATGTCCTGTGTCATTATCACCATAAAATGTCCTGTGCCATTATCACCATAAAATGTCCTGTGTCATTATCACCATAAAATGTCCTGTGCCATAAAATGTCCTGTGTCATTATCACCATAAAATGTCCTGTGCCATAAAATGTCCTGTGTCATTATCACCATAAAATGTCCTGTGTCATCATCGCCATAAAATATCCTGTTGTCGCTACCACCATAAAATGTCATGTGTCATTATCACCATAAAATGTCCTGTGTCATTATCACCATAAAATGTCCTGTGTCATTATCACCATAAAATGTCCGTGCCATAAAATGTCCTGTGTCATTATCACCATAAAATGTCCTGTGCCATAAAATGTCCTGTGTCATTATCACCATAAAATTCCTTTGTCATTATCATCATAAAATGTCCTGTGTCATTTCGCCATAAAATGTCCTGTGTCATTATCACCATAAAATGTCCTTTGTCATTATCACCATAAAATGTCCTGTGTCATTATCACCATAAAATGTCCTGTGTCATTATCACCATAAAATTCCTGTGTCATTACCGCCATAAAATGTCTGTGTCATTATCACCATAAAATGTCCTGTGTCATTATCACCGTAAAATGTCCTGTGCAATTATCACCATAAAATGTCCTGTGTCATTATCACCATAAAAAGCCTGTGTCATTATCACCATAAAAAGTCCTGTGTCATTATCACCATAAAATGTCCTGTGTCATTATCACCATAAAATGTCCTGTGTCGTTATCACCATAAAATGTCCTGTGTCATTATCACCATAAATGTCCTGTGTCATTATCACCATAAAATGTCCTGTTTCATTATCACCATAAAATGTCCTGTGTCATTATCACCATAAATTTCCTGTGTCATTATCACCATAAATGTCCTGTGCATAAATGTCCTGTGTCATTATGCCATAAAATGTCCTGTGTCATTATCACCATAAATGTCTGTGTCATTATCACCATAAAATGTCCTGTGTCATTATCACCAAAAATGTCCTGTGTCATTATAGCCAAAATGTCCTGTGTCATTATAGCCATAAATGTCCTGTGTCATTATCACCATAAATGTCCTGTGTCATTATCACCATTAAATGTCCTGTGTCATTATCACCATAAAATGTCCTGTGTCATTATCACCATAAATGTCCTGTGTCATTATCACCATAAAATGTCCTGTGTCATTATCACCATAAAATGTCCTGTGTCATTATCACCATAAAATGTCCTGTGTCATTATCACCATAAATGTCCTGTGCCATAAAATGTCCTGTGTCATTATAGCCATAAAATGTCCTGTGTCATTATCACCATAAAATGTCCTGTGTCATTATCACCATAAAATGTCCTGTGTCATTATCACCATAAAATGTCCTGTGCCATTAAATGTCCTGTGCCATTATCACCATAAATGTCCGGTGTCATTAACACCATAAAAAGCCCTGTGTCATTATCACCATAAAAAGTCCTGTGTCATTATCACCATAAAATGTCCTGTGTCATTATCACCATAAAATGTCCTGTGTCATTATCACCATAAAATGTCCTGTGTCATTATCACCATAAAATGTCCTGTGTCATTATCACCATAAAATGTCCTGTGTCATTATCACCATAAAATGTCCTGTGTCATTATCACCATAAAATGTCCTGTGTCATTATCACCATAAATGTCCTGTGCCATAAAATGTCCTGTGTCATTATAGCCATAAAATGTCCTGTGTCATTATCACCATAAAATGTCCTGTGTCATTATCACCATAAATGTCCTGTGTCATTATCACCATTAAATGTCCTGTGTCATTATCACCATAAAATGTCCTGTGTCATTATCACCATAAAATGTCCTGTGTCATTATCACCATAAAATGTCCTGTGTCATTATCACCATAAAATGCCCTGTGTCATTATCACCATAAAATGTCCTGTGTCATTATCACCATAAAGTGTCCTGTGTCATTATCACCATAAAATGTCCTCTGTTATTATCACCATAAATGTCCTGTGTCATTATCACCATAAATGTCCTGTGTCATTATCACCATAAAATGTCCTATGTCATTATCCCCGTAGAATGTCATATCACGCGACATTATACATTACATCACGTGACCAACATGGAACAACTGACTGTTTGTTTACGGCCTGTGTTCACGCTCTATGAATGTCGTGATATACTTGTTTTCTGTGAATTTAAATGTTGATCACACTGTACATTATTTGACAGAATGGTAGTGTCAGTTTCGGCCCATTTTGTGGTCGGTTCAAAATTGTACTCAGATTCGATGAACTGAATATCGCTCTGTCGTAGACCCAAACATTTATTTCAATTCAGTTTTACTGCGACAATTGTAGTTTACACGAAACTACTTATCGTTAGTGTGCGATTTCAAATGACGTTATCCTAATGTACGTTTTCGTTTTTCATTATTATTTGAATTTCTTTATGTTATTCAGCGTTATCCTAATCTACATTTTTGTTTTTCATTATCGTTTGAATGTGTTTGTTATGCAGCGTAATCCTAATCTACCTTTACGTTTTTCATTATCGTTTGAATGTGTTTGTTATGCAGCGTAATCCTAATCTACCTTTACGTTTTTCATTATCGTTTGAATGTCTTTGTTATGCAGCGTTATCCTAATCTACCTTTACGTTTTTCATTATCGTTTGAATGTCTTTGTTATGCAGAGTCTGTTTTGCGCGCACAAAAGGAGTCAGCAGTCCAGCAGTTCATGTGTACTTTGTCTCTTTCTGGTTCCAGAGAAAAGTGACGCATCAAGACACCGTGCGGTTAGCAGACATTTAGAAGAAGACACAAGTTCGGATCTTTTTAGGCCTGCAGACGAAGGTAGCGGCAAGAGATCGTCACCGAGAGGGTCCAGATCTTGGAGAAATCCATTTGCACGTTTTGGACACGTGGCTTTGAGGTGGGACGACACAGACTCCCGCCAGTCGGGTAAGGGGAGAGAACTGGAGCATGAAGACAAATCTCCAGGCTCTGATGTTTCCCGTTCCAGCCGAACAACCAGGTCCACTGATGAAGGAGACGAGACCAGTTCCAGGCTGTCTGCTGCCAGTTCTGAGGAATCGGAAAAAGATTCAGGAGACGAAGGAGGGACACCAGGAAAACAGCACAAAGACGATGACTCTGTGGTCACTGTCAACAGTCATATAGATGACCAGCAGTATGAAGGATCTTCCGTTGGACTGTCCAAGATGTTTGGCATTGCTGCTATGTGAGACAGGCTGGTCTGAGAAACACGAACACAAACAGTAATGTGCCTGCACTGTGGGCAAACACACATTAATATATCTATTCATACACAAGAGCAGGCACTCACATTAATGGGATTACCTGTTCTATTATTTCAAGGTATCCAATACTCTTGAGAAAAAACAA
This sequence comes from Monoplex corrugatus, assembly GCA_030674185.1. Lineage (NCBI taxonomy): Eukaryota > Metazoa > Mollusca > Gastropoda > Littorinimorpha > Ranellidae > Monoplex > Monoplex corrugatus. The sequence goes on from JAPXFY010000016.1 coordinate 82,866,901, forward strand.
TTGATCATTTCATGTGATCAGAAAGTGTTAATAACTAGGATGAATCAGGGATGAATCAGAGATATTTGTGTATCATCAGACGACTTACGAGCTGAAAGCATGTGAAAAACAACAAAAAACTATTTCTGTTATCATCATATTGTCATTATGATACCGACTTTCAATGCAGCTGCCAAATAGGATTCTGTGATCGTGTACAACCTGCTCACTGGACGTTCCAGGACAATTATTCCAGTCACTTTATCTCATCAACAGTTGGTCGACACATCACAAAGAGTAATTGTTCTATTGGATATTTTTCTACTTTCTTTTTATGTGACTGATGTTTCCCTGTCAACATCAGTAATCACCATCAAATTAGGCTAGATGAAGGAATAGTAAGAAACAGCCTTCTTCAACTTCCGGCGGAAGTGTGTCCAAAGATGTGTCCTCAACCGGATACTGATCGGGGTGAACATTTCTGTTTGGCGTGTACCAACACTCCTTGACTTTTTCATACTTCGATTATGTTGATTGCAGATCCCACTGCCAGCAGACAATACTACAACACGTCTGACGTGTTTACCATACAGCAGACAATACTACAACACGTCTGACGTGTTTACCATACAGCAGACAATACTACAACACGTCTGACGTGTTTACCATACAGCAGACAATACTACAACACGTCTAACGTGTTTACCATACAGCAGACAATACTACAACACGTCTGACGTGTTTACCATACAGCAGACAATACTACAACACGTCTGACGTGTTTACCATACAGCAGACAATACTACAACACGTCTGACGTGTTTACCATACAGCAGACAATACTACAACACGTCTGACGTGTTTACCATACAGCAGACAATACTACAACACGTCTGACGTGTTTACCATACAGCAGACAATACTACAACACGTCTGACGTGTTTACCATACAGCAGACAATACTACAACACGTCTGACGTGTTTACCATACAGCAGACAATACTACAACACGTCTGACGTGTTTACCATACAGCAGACAATACTACAACACGTCTGACGTGTTTACCATACAGCAGACAATTTCTACAACACGTCTGACGTGTTTACCATACAGCAGACAATACTACAACACGTCTGACGTGTTTACCATACAGCAGACAATACTACAACACGTCTGACGTGTTTACCATACAGCAGACAATACTACAACACGTCTGACGTGTTTACCATACAGCAGACAATACTACAACACGTCTGACGTGTTTACCATACAGCAGACAATACTACAACACGTCTGACGTGTTTACCATACAGCAGACAATACTACAACACGTCTGACGTGTTTACCATACAGCAGACAATACTACAACACGTCTGACGTGTTTACCATACAGCAGACAATACTACAACACGTCTGACGTGTTTACCATAACAGCGAACAATACTACAACACGTCTGACGTGTTTACCATACAGCAGAAATACTACAACACGTCTGACGTGTTTACCATAAGCAGACAATACTACAACACGTCTGACGTGTTTACCATACAGCAGACAATACTACAACACGTCTGACGTGTTTTACCATACAGCAGGACAATACTACAACACGTCTGACGTGTTTACCATACAGCAGACAATACTACAACACGTCTGACGTGTTTACCATACAGCAGACAATACTACAACACGTCTGACGTGTTTACCATACAGCAGACAATACTACAACACGTCTGACGTGTTTACCATACAGCAGACAATACTACAACACGTCTGACGTGTTTACCATACAGCAGACAATACTACAACACGTCTGACGTGTTTACCATACAGCAGACAATACTACAACACGTCTGACGTGTTTACCATACAGCAGACAATACTACAACACGTCTGACGTGTTTACCATACAGCAGACAATACTACAACACGTCTGACGTGTTTACCATACAGCAGACAATATACAACACGTCTGACGTGTTTACCATTACAGCAGACAATACTACAACACGTCTGACGTGTTTACCATACAGCAGACAATACTACAACACGTCTGACGTGTTTACCATACAGCAGACAATACTACAACACGTCTGACGTGTTTACCATACAGCAGACAATACTACAACACGTCTGACGTGTTTACCATACAGCAGACAATACTACAACACGTCTGACGTGTTTACCATACAGCAGACAATACTACAACACGTCTGACGTGTTTACCATACAGCAGACAATACTACAACACGTCTGACGTGTTTACCATACAGCAGATTTTCGCTTTTTATCAATTCTTCTTTCAACGTTTTCGTATACATCTTTTCTGAGACCAAGTTACCCATGACAGCATAACATGTTTTGTAAACAAGTCCTCAAAAACAGATAAGCGTTGTCTAATGCTACAGAGACAAATGTGTGTGTGTGTGTGTGTGTGTGTGTCTGTGTGTGTGTGTGTGTGTGTGTGTGTGTGTGTGTGTTTGTTTGTGTATGT
>JAPXFY010000016.1:82884375-82909375 GCA_030674185.1 Monoplex corrugatus
ATCTCAAGTTTCAAGGTAAGTAATATTTTGGTTATGTTTTGAAACCTTTTTTCTACCTTGTTATGTGTATCTTATGTCACTGAGTTTTAAACAATTCATGTACGAGTCGACCAAACACACCAAGTGTTAGCAAGCAAAAGCCTGCTGCTGGGAAGTACATATTGCCAGCTGACCTAGCCTAATTAAAATTTCAAACGAGACTTCAGCTCGTAGGCCTGGTTCAACTGCAATGTAGCTGTGAAAAGCTATTTTGTGGGTGCAAAGCATTATAAATGTCATGACTGACGTAATTTCTTAGTGTTTTTGATTATTAATTGTTGATAAATTTCCAATGAAAAATGTACAATGGATGTGGCGTTTAAAGAGATTTAACACTAAGCACTGACTTAGATCTGAGTGGCAATAGCTAAGCAGTTCACTGGCTGGTCTCTCATCAAGGCCACACTGGTCTACCCTGGTATCAGGGAAGCTGGTGGGGAGCATGATGGACTGTGTTTGCACAGGCAGCAGAAACTGATAGTGATGTAACCCCCCTCGAAAGCATTTTACCGAAAACTTCGGGAGGTTACATAGTGTGTCTATTGTGGTTTTGGAATGAGACTTGTCTCCCTTACATGAATATTATAGTAAAAACTTAGTAAAAATGAAAATTGTATTGTAAAGATAAAGTAAAATTTATATTCAGTAAATTCTGGTGGGTTGAAATAATATTGAAGTTTGGTCTTTGTGTAATTTTCAGTGAACTTGGATTTGAATATTAGCGAACTGTTGTTGTTCAATTTCCGGGTCAAATCGATCATGTGATCTTGTAACTGAGCGGCAAATGAACAGACAGTGGTTTGATATCGGCTGAGCGGGATGCCGGTTTACTGTTAGGTTTCTAAATCAGGTTGGTGTTTATGTATTATTATAGTTTTGTTGTCACATGATTGTTTATGTGTATTTAAGTACTAGTTGATTGTATTGTATAGAATAATTGATTGAAACAATGTTTTTGATGCTTGGTTAATGGATGGTGGGATGATGTGTGGGGATCATTATAAAAAACAAAAAAACAATGATGATCGTTATCGTCATTAGGCATTGGAGATGTTTTGGATTGTTTTTATTCAACACTAATATGGATTGGGAAAAAAGTTGATTATCATCATTAGACATTGAAATGTCTAATTTTGTTGTAATTCAGCACTAGTAAATGGAGAGTGGTGAGTGTTGTCAAATAACACTCTGATCAAACCATTTCCTATTTAAATTTCAATAAAATATAATCTATGGAATAATATCTGTTGAGATATGGAAGTCTATGATGATAGTTTCCAGAAAAGCATAATGGGAGTAAATAATGCATAAAACGGTCGATGAGTAAGAGAAAAACAGAGTCAATCTGTTTAGTATGTTTTTTATGAGTGAATACATTTTTTACCTTTCAGTTTGTGTATTTCATGAGTGGATAATTAGAACAAAATATTAAATACTTGGTGCTGTTTATGTTTCAGAGGCCTCCTAAGTCCTATGTTCGCCGTCATTGTTACATCAAATAATATTAAAATCATTTTGTGATTTGATTTTTTTCATTTCATTGTGCTTTGTTTTATTAGGTTGGTGCTTTCCAGTGTTTTGGAAAATAAATAAAAATGTAATTGGATTTATTGGGATTGTTATTTTTCCTTTGATTTAAATTCTAACATTTCTTATTTGCTTAGGTCCTCTCTCTTGTCTATTTTTCTAATTATTTTCTTTATTCTGAATACTACAACACATTTCTGTTTTGAATCCGTAGTTCCTTATTAATGATACCCTCCTGAAGTTTAGGTTAAATTCCTCAATGGAAGGAGGGTTACAGTGATAATGATGATTATATAATTTATTTATTTTATCATTCATTATTATTATTATTATTATAATTACCAGTCTCATCATCATCATCATCACAATGAATAACTATGTAAACAAATAAAAACGCAAATGAAATAAGTTTCTTCCTGTTTTTTAGGTCTAAGTGTTTCCCATGCCAAATCAAGAAATCACACAGCCCAGCTGCACGGTGGTCTACAACCATGGAGTATCGGCAAGATTACACACAAACTGAAGAAGAAAGGAAAAAAGACTGATTTTGACATTCAAAAAGATTAACGTGAAGAGACAAGATACAGAAGTCCAGAAGCTGGAGGATGCCATCGCCTGAGGATTGAAGCACAGCAAAGAGACGAGCAAGCAACGCAGATGATATGGACGAGTTGGAAGAAAAGAAGAACAAAAAGAGAGGAAACAGTTGATGGAGCGACAGATTGAAGAGAGAAATGTGATGGATAGGGAAAACAAGTAAATGGCTGTCATGTTGCAATACAATAAAATAAAACATAATACAATACTCCTTTATACATCTCACACAGGAAAATTAAAATGTACATACACTGGACTCGCACCACACGTAGACTATTCTCAAATCTACTCAAAACTACATTCACAAATCAATGACAGATAAACAATCCTCAACAGTTCAAAGCAACCACAAAATAAAGCAGCCAGTAATCTTGGCATATGCCATAACTCTGCACATGATACGCTCCAACCCCCAGCCCTTTCTCCCCCCTTTCCCACTGTCCACACACACACCACACACACACACACACACACACCACACACACACACACACACACACACACACACACACACACCACACACACCATTATGAAGTCACAAAATAACAGGTGCGATAAACAAGCAGGTAAATGTCAGACTTGTAATAAGACTGTCTGGGTTTGGTCCTTTCTTTTCCAGAAGCTGGCGCAGTGTTTACCATGCCATCAGGATGTTAACGACAAGGATGGCAATCAGACGCTATGGAGTTCCTGTTTACCATGCCATCAGGATGTTGACGACAAGGATGGCAATCATGACGCTATGGAGTTTCCTGTTTACCATGCCATCAGGATGTTAGACGACAAGGATGGCAATCATGACGCTATGGAGTTCCTGTTTACCATGCCATCAGGATGTTGACGACAAGGATGGCAATCATGACGCTATGGAGTTCCTGTTTACCATGCCATCAGGATGTTAACGACAAGGATGGCAATCAGACGCTATGGAGTTCCTGTTTACATGCCATCAGGATGTTGACGAAAGGATGGCAATCAGACGCTATGGAGTTCCTGTTTACCTTGCCATCAGGATGTTAACGACAAGGATGGCAATCATGACGCTATGGAGTTCCTGTTTACCATGCCATCAGGATGTTGACGACAAGGATGGCAATCATGACGCTATGGAGTTCCTGTTTACCATGCCATCAGGATGTTGACGACAAGGATGGCAATCATGACGTATGGAGTTCCTGTTTACCATGCCATCAGGATGTTGACGACAAGGATGGCAATCATGACGCTATGGAGTTCCATTCAGCATGGACGTTGCGTGACAGCGCTTATTCTACGCTTACTATCATAGTTTATCCTGCCATCACCAGGCCAGAGGAATCATACACCTGCGGTTTGTAAGAAATTTGAGCAACTGTCACGGCAGTTTACTTATTGTTGTTTGTTTGTTTGTCTGGTTTGTTTGAGATTTGTTGTTTGTTTGTTTGTAGTTTTGTTTTTTTTTCTTCCTTTTCTATATGGGGACATGGGTGGGTTTCGTGGTGTAAAGCGTGGGAATTTTGCCAAGTGGACAAAATCACCTGTCGTTAGGGTTTACCTGGGCCATGTGTGTTTTTGCGTGATTTGTATTTGGTATGGACGATGTTCCTGTCCAATCGTGTTTTGGCCTAAGGTGTTTACGTGGCCTGTAATGTGTAATTTGTGCTTTGGGCTTCTGTTTCTGTGAACAAGTTCTGGGAATTGTTGTGCTGGCTTTAGAGCAAAGGTGTAGTCAGTTGGTTGCGAGCCTCCTTCTGCCACAGATGGTTGCAGATAGGAGTGGGGATCTGGCAGTCTTGGTCAGACGAGTTTGTGTTTTTGCTTTTCTGTTTGAGATGTAAAGTTTGTGTCTTTAAAAAGAGTTGCAGTTTCTGGTCATGTTGCGTTTTGTAGAGTTGGACTTGTGTCCTAGAGTTGGACTTTGTGTCCTAGAGCTGGAAGTTTGTTCTGGCTGGAGAAGTAGAGTTGCCAGTTGGCGTTTGGTGCCCTCACCACGGATGTTTACAGCTAAGGGGTTAGGGCAGTTTCCTGTGTCCAGTGGTCTGTAGTTCGACGTTGTCTTAGAATTGGAGTTTCCTGGTACCTTGCTAATTCAGCCTTCCGTTAGACCTCCCGGTCGGCTAGGGGTAGGTTGCTTCTCTATTTTCGTCGGTGTAGTGAGTAAAAATCAGTAGTGTCCTGCGCCACGTCGTGTCCATGTCGGTGTTTGGCCAAGGTCTACGAAAAGGCGAACATGATGAGCTGCTGTTAACGTGACGGAACGTTAGCGGAGCAAGATGGCTGGTGGGTTTCTGTTAACAGCAACTCCATGCAGGATGACGAGCCAGTAATCAACACGCTACGAGACTTACTGCCCTCAGGGTGTTTCGTCTGGGCTCGTTCCTCATCGTCTGCTCGGAGTTTGTCATTCCTACTGTTCCTGGGTCTTTGGTCTTAGTTCATCGTTCATTCAGTCAGTACCTGTTCCCCATTCAAGCGTTTGTGAGACTCAAGGGACATTTGGAAATCATAGCGTCGGATCATTGTGTGAGACAGGGAACGTCACCATTCGTGGGACTTGGTTGTGAAGGTGTTTTTCCTCCTCATGACGGTTGATACATATGTGAAGCAAGGTATGGGAGCAATCGGAAAAATTACGTTGTTATATGCATTTATTCATTGCTGACATTGAATTTGTTGTTGTTGTTGTTGTTGTTGTTGTTGTGTTGTTGTTGTTGTTGTTGTTCCAAGTGATTTTGGGATGTTTTCTTTAAGGATTTGGAGAATATACAATGTCGGTTTTTTGTGTGCCACTTTGAGCGGTGCGATATTTATGCCTGTGACACGTATGTATGGTGCGTCATGTTGTGGTGTTTGTGATTTAATAAAAATTTGTGCAAATGTATTTTGACCAGTTATTTCTTTATTCAGTTAGTGAAAGGGGACGTTAGTGCTGATAGCTCTGTTTCTCTCTCCTTTCCTGTCTTCAAGCCTATTAGCGAGCGTGACAGCAACATCCTCACTGACGCATCCATAGACTCGATTGTGTGATTCCAGTTCTTCCATTTTTTTTTTTTTTTTTTTTTTGTTTCTATAAACTGACAGTGATTTTATTGATTTCCTGCACAAATTACAGAAGATTATTCTATCAAATAAAAAGAATTATATTTTCATTACATTAACATACAACTGATGTATAATAAAACGCCAAAGACCACACAATAAAACTTATACAAAATTATCTGTGGAGAAGGAAGTAAAGGGCTTTGCAATAAAAATACAATTCTTGTCAAATGAAATTTCCTGTATTATAGAATACAATAATAAAGTACAATTGTAACAAAAGGCATACATAAGAGGCATCACAAGTACCAACATTTTGTTTCCAGAATATTTGACATGAAATCAGCCTGACATGCCACACACTGGGCGTTTAGTTCACAGTCACAACACAGCCCAGGCTGTGACATTTCAATACGACAGACAGAATCAACAACACAGCCCAGGCTGTGACATTTCAATACGACAGACAGAATCAACAACACAGCCCAGGCTGTGACATTTCAATACGACAGACAGAATCAGTAAAACAGCCCAGGTTGTGACATTTCAATACGACAGACAGAATCAACAACACAGCCCAGGCTGTGACATTTCAATACGACAGACTGAATCAACAACACAGCCCAGTTGTGACATTTCAATACGACAGACAGAATCAACAACACAGCCCAGGTTGTGACATTTCAATACGACAGACAGAATAACAACACAGCCAGACTGGACATTTCAATATGACAGACAGAATCAACAACACAGCCCAGGCTGTGACATTTCAATACGACAGACAGAATCAACAACACAGCCCAGGTTGTGACATTTCAATACGACAGACAGAATCAACAACACAGCCCAGGCTTGTGACATTTCAATACGACAGACAGAATCAACAACACAGCCCAGGTTGTGACATTTCAATACGACAGACAGAATCAACAACACAGCCCAGACTGTGACATTTCAATACGACAGACAGAATCAACAACACAGCCCAGACTGTGACATTTCAATACGACAGACAGAATCAACAACACAGCCCAGACTGTGACATTTCAATACGACAGACAGAATCAACAACACAGCCCAGACTGTGACATTTCAATATGACAGACAGAATCAACAACACAGCCCAGGCTGTGACATTTCAATATGACAGACAGAATCAACAACACAGCCCAGGCTTTGACATTTCAATACGACAGACAGAATCAACAACGACAGACAGAATCAACAACACAGCCCAGACTGTGACATTTCAATACGACAGACAGAATCAACAACACAGCCCAGGCTGTGACATTTCAATACGACAGACAGAATCAGTCACTGGATATAGAAGACTCGCCACGGACTGTTTATGCAGTTCATGAATACACATTTGGTCGAGATTTATTATTTTTCAGTAATGATGATCATAGGACTAATAACAGGATTTACAAGACTGCACAACATTCACAACATTCATAATGCTATATTCATTCAGCACTTGGGTTTCGCAAATCCAGCACAACTTGCTAGCAGAGTTCATAAATACAGAGGCTGGTGGAAGTTAGTGATTTTAAACAGTTTAGATTATACAGTTTACATTGACAGCTGGTTTTACAAACCACGCACTGTTCACAGAGATTACAATATATGTGCTTGATCATAGTCCAGGTTTTGGGTCTTCAGTAATTTGGATATAACCAGTAACTGGCTTTAGGAAACTCCACAAAAGATTTATGAAAAAAGTGCACGAGTTTACATGAGAGCAATCGCGGTTATTGTTATCCAGTAGCATAGACATGTCCAGGAACTGGTTATAGGTAACTCACCACGTTTTCTTCACAATGTTCATACACACACAGGTCGGTTGAGGTCACTGGTTTTCAGTGGTGTAGATAATACACCTGATAACTGGGACTGCAGGACCACACACTGTTGACATATTCACCCACTTTGCATTATACATGACCACAATCCACATTGTTGTTCTTTACCAATGTAGATTACTAAGTGGATTTAGGAAACTCACCGTACTGTTCACAAACAGACTTTCTTTGTGCTCATAACACAGTGATAGGTTCAGGTTCTTGTTCTTTAATAATTGTGCAGCAAGTAAATGAATTTACAAGATCACATGCTTTTTATAGTGTTCGCAAATACATGAGTACATTCACAATAACATATATGTATATAAACAGATATCGTTACATATTACTAAAGTATTGACATTCTCTTTCAGTCTCTACTGGCATGTACTTGGTGAAATGACTGAAGTGTATGTGTGTTTTGAAGAGAGAATGGAGGTAAGAACATACTTGAGTTCATTGGGGTGGGGTGGGGGGGGGGGTCAGGATGACGTGGAACAGGCTGAGAATAAGTTGTGACCCGTTTGATGTCTGAACAGGTCTGACGTGTCACGGGGAGATGTACAAGGTGCCGTTGTGTGGAAAGTGTGAGAGGAGAGATATTATAACTGAACTGTTTTCCTGTGGGGAACAGACAGGTTGCTGTGTGGGGAATGGACAGGTTGCTGTGTGGGGAATGGACAGGTTGCTGTGTGGGGAATGGACAGTTGCTGTGGGGAACGGACAGGTTGCTGTGGGGAATGGACAGGTTGCTGTGTGGGGAATGGACAGGTTGTGTGGGGAACGGACAGGTTGCTGTGGGGAATGGACAGGTTGCTGTGTGGGGAAGGACAGGTTGCTGTGTGGGGAACGGACAGGTTGCTGTGGGGAACGGACAGGTTGCTGTGGGGAACGGACAGGTTGCTGTGGGGAACGGACAGGTTGCTGTGGGGAACGGACAGGTTGCTGTGGGTAATGGACAGGTTGCTGTGGGAAACAGGACAGGTTGCTGTTGGGAATGGACAGGTTGCTGTGTGGTGGAACGAAGACAGGTTGCTGTGGGGAACAGACAGGTTGCTGTGGGGAACTGACAGGTTGTTGTGGGGAATGGACAGGTTGCTGTGGGTGAATGGACAAGATTGCTGTGTGGGTAATGGACACGTTGCTGTGGGGAACAGACAAGTTGCTGTGGGGAACAGACAGGTTGCTGTGGGGAACAGACAGGTTGCTGTGTGGGGAACAGACAGGTTGCTGTGGGGAACACAGACAGGTTGCTGTGGGGAACAGACAGGTTGCTGTGGGGAACAGACAGTTGCTGTGGGGAACAGACAGGTTGCTGTGGGGAACAGACAGGTTGCTGTGGGGAACAGACAGTGTTGCTGTGGGGAACAGACAGGTTGCTGTGTGGGAACAGACAGGTTGCTGTGTGGGGAACAGACAGGTTGCTGTGTGGGGAACAGACAGGTTGTGTGGGGAACAGACAGGTTGTTGTGTGGGGAACAGACAGGTTGCTGTGTGGGGAACAGACAGGTTGCTGTGGGGAACAGACAGGTTGTTGTGTGGGGAACAGGACAGGTTGCTGTGTGGGGAACAGACAGGTTGCTGTGTGGGGAACAGACAGGTTGCTGTGTGGGGAACAGACAGGTTGCTGTGTGGGGAACAGACAGGTTGTGTGGGGAACAGACAGGTTGCTGGGACAACGTGTGTGGGAAGACAGGTTGCTGTGGGGGAACAGGACAGGTTGCTGTTGGGGAACAGACAGGTTGTGTGTGGGGAACAGACAAGGTTGCTGTGTGGGGAAATGGACAGGTTGCTGTGGAACAGACGGTTGTGGGGAACAGACAGGTTGCTGTGGGGAACAGACAGGTTGCTGTGGGGAACAGACAGGTTGCTGTGTGGGGAACAGACAGGTTGCTGTGGGGAACAGACAGGTTGTGTGTGGGGAACAGACAGGTTGTGTGGGGGAACAACAGTGTGTGGGAACACGGTTGTTGTGTGGGGAACAGACAGGTTGTTTTGGGAAACAACAGGTGTTGCTGTGGGAAACAGACAGGTTGCTGTGTGGGAACAGACAGGTTGCTGTGGGAACAGACAGGTTGTGTGTGGGAATGAACAGGTTGCTGTGGGGAACAGACAGGTTGTTGTGGTGGAATGGACAGGTTGCTATGGGGAAGACACAGGTTGCTGTGGGAACAGACAGGTTGTTGTGGTGAACAGGACAGGTTGCTGTGGGGAACAGACAGGTTGCTGTGGGGAATGGACAGGTTGCTGTGGGGAATGGACAGGTTGCTGTGTGGGGAATAGACAGGTTGCTATGGGGAACACACAGGTTGCTGTGGGAAACAGACAGGTTGTTGTGGTGAATGGACAGGTTGCTGTGGGGAATGGACAGATGGGAATTCTGTATATTCGGAGTGTGGCGAGCAGTGTTGTTTTGTTGTGAATGCATGGGTTTGGGGATCTTACATCGGAAAGCAAATTGGTGGAGAGGGGATTTGGATAATTAGATAATGGATAGACAGACTGCTTGAGGCTGGGGTTATAGAATGATTACTGTGGTGTGGGTCAAATAGATACACTTGTCTTTTGTGTTGTCCCACTCTGGTCCACTGTTTGATATTGTTAGTTGTGCCATTGCTGGAAGATTGCATGGAAACAAGTTCGTTGTCAGCCATGTTACTGCCTGTGACGTGGGATGCAGGAAGTCTTTGTACAGCCTCAGTCTGCTGTCCATAACTACTGCGCGGGCAGAAGCAGAAAGAAGACAGCAGATAAGGCAGCATACACGGACCCCAGCCACATACGGGTGGCGATGCTTCCAGTCCTTTCTTCTAAAAGACTCACCCAGGAATACAAGGTACCCGAAGCAAAGGGAAGTGCAATTGTCACTATCGCCATTGCTGTTCCAACCTTGCTTGGACATTTTGTTTTCTGCGTCTGGAATGGGAAGACAAAAGTGTTGATAAGACCAAAACACGTAAGTAATTGATATAAATAGTATTAGTAGCAGTAATAGTAGAACAAAGAACAGTAATGACCATCTACAGAGTTTCTGTCCGTTTCTCAAAGAATTTCTACACAAAAATCAATACGTTATGCTGTAAGTACACCAGTCTACTACACCTGCTTATTTTTGTGATCACCTCTGAATGTGCACTCCTGCCTGACCTCTCCACTCTGCCTCTGGTACTACTTGTTTACACATTGCTCAATACACATGTTCCACAGTCGGTCGTTGTTCTTATTCTGTGTCTGGTCTTCCCCTGTCTGTTGGACAATCACATTACTGTGTCGTCCTTTAAGTTTCGCTTGAAGACATCTGTTTTGGTCCAGCAGTGATTTGTCCCTCTGCATGACCTGCGTTTTGCCACACTGTATGTATATATGCATGTATGTATGTATGTATATATGTATGTATGTATGTATATATGTATGTATGTATGTATGTATGTATGTATGTATGTATCTATCTATCTATCTATCTATCTATCTATCTATCTATCTACCTATCTTTCTATGTGTTTGTACTGGTGTTTTATATGAGTAGCGCACTCCTAAATAATTGTTTAGTGTGGTTAGTATTTGACGTTTTTCAAAATGAGTCACTATGTGGCTGTAGATGATGCGTTGATGCATGCAGATGGATATATAGAGCATGGACAGGGGTGTGTACGTCAAGATGTGTTCAGATGGATATATAAAGCATGGACAGGGGTGTGTACGTCAAAATGTGTTCAGATGGATATATAAGAGCATGGACAGGGGTGTGTACGTCAAAATGTGTTCTGATGGATATATAAAGCATGGACAGGGGTGTGTACGTCAAGATGTGTTCAGATGGATATAAAAAAGCATGGACAGGGGTGTGTACGTCAAAATGTGTTTAGATGGATATATAAGCATGGACAGGGGTGTGTACGTCAAATGTGTTCAGATGGATATATAAAGCATGGACAGGGGTGTGTACGTCAAGATGTGTTCTGATGGATATATATAGAGCATGGCCAGGGGTGTGTACGTCAAGATGTGTTTGATGGATATTATAAGCATCGGACAGGGGTGTGTACGTCAAGATGTTGTTCTGATGGATATATAAAGCATGGACAGGGGTGTGTACGTCAAGATGTGTTCTGATGGATATATAAAGCATGGACAGGGGTGTGTACGTCAAGATGTGTTCTGATGGATATATAAAGCATGGACAGGGGTGTGTACGTCAAGATGTGTTCAGATGGATATATAGAGCATGGACAGGGGTGTGTACGTCAAGATGTGTTCTGATGGATATATAAAGCATGGACAGGGGTGTGTACGTCAAGATGTGTTCTGATGGATATATAGAGCATGGACAGGGGTGTGTACGTCAAGATGTGTTCAGATGGATATATAAGCATGGACAGGGGTGTGTATGTCAAGATGTGTTCTGATGGATATATAGAGCATGGGCAGGGGTGTGTACGTCAAGATGTGTTCAGATGGATATATAGAGCATGGACAGGGGTGTGTACGTCAAGATGTGTTCTGATGGATATATAAAAGCAGGACAGGGGTGTGTACGTCAAGATGTGTTCTGATGGATATATAAGCATGGACAGGGGTGTGTACGTCAAGAATGTGTTCAGATGGATATATAGAGCATGGACAGGGGTGTGTACGTCAAGATGTGTTCTGATGGATATATAAAGCATGGACAGGGGTGTGTACGTCAAGATGTGTTCTGATGGATATATAGAGCATGGACAGGGGTGTGTACGTCAAGATGTGTTTGATGGATATATAAGCATAGGAACAGGGGTGTGTACGTCAAGATGTGTTCTGATGGATATATAGAGAAGGACAGGGGTGTGTACGTCAAGATGTGTTCTGATGGATATATAGAGCATGGACAGGGGTGTGTACGTCAAGATGTGTTCTGATGGATATATAGAGCATGGACAGGGGTGTGTACGTCAAGATGTGTTCTGATGGATATATAAGAATGGACAGGGGTGTGTACGTCAAGATGTGTTCGATGGATATATAGAGCATGGACAGGGGTGTGTACGTCAAGATGTGTTCAGATGGATATATAAGCATGGACAGGGGTGTGTACGTCAAGATGTGATGTTCTGACATGGTCCATGATATATAGAGCAATGGACAGGGGTGTGTACGTCAAGATGTGTTCTGATGGATATATAAGAGGACAGGGTGTGTACGTCAGTGTGTTCTGATGGATATATAGAGATGGACAGGTGCGGTGTGTAGCAAGTGACTGCTAGTATATAAGCATGACAGGGTGGTACGTCAAGATGTGTTTGATGGATATATAGAGCATGGACAGGGTGTGTACGTCAGATGACTGTGTTCAGATGGATATATAGAGACGGACAGGGGTGTGTACGTCAAGATGTGTTCTGATGGATATATAGAGCATGGACAGGGGTGTGTACGTCAAGATGACTGTTTCGATGGATATATAAGAAGGACAGGGGTGTGTACGTCAAGATGTGTTCGATGGATAATAAGATGGACAGGGTTGTCGTCAAATGTTCTGAGGATATATAAGCATGGACAGGTGGTACGTCAAGAGTGTCTGAAGATATATAAAGGACAGGGGTGTGTACGTCAAGATGTGTTCTGATGGATATATAGAGCATGACAGGTGTAGTACGTCAAGATACTTGTTCAGATGGATAATAGAGAACGACAGGGTGTGTACGTCAAAATGTGTCTGAACTTCAATATAAGACATCGACAAGTGTACATCAAGATGACTGTTCTGCAGGAACTCACATGAAGACAGCCAAGTACATCACTGACTGCACACTCTCATGAGACCCAAGTACATCACTGACTGCACACCACTAAAGACACCAAGTACATCACTGACTGCACACTCACATGAAGACACCAAGTACATCACTGACTGCACACTCACATGAAGACACCAAGTACATCACTGTCTGCACACTCACATAAAGACACCAAGTACATCACTGCTGCAACTCACATGAAGACACCAAGTACATCACTGCGCACACTCACATGAAGACACCAAGTACATCACTGCACACTCACATGAAGACACCAAGTACATCACTGCGACACTCACATAAGACACCAAGTACATCACTGACTGCACACTCACATAAAGACACCAAGTACATCACTGCACACTCACATAAAGACACCAAGTACATCACTGCACACTCACATGAAGACACCAAGTACATCACACTGCACACTCACATGAAGACACCAAGTATCATCGACTGCACACTCACATAAGACACCAAGTACATCACTGACTGCACACTCACATAAGACACCAAGTACATCACTGACTGCACACTCACATGAAGACACCAAGTACATCACTGACTGCACACTCACATGAAACCAAGTACATCACTGACTGCACACTCACATGAAGACACCAAGTACATCACTGACTGCACACTCACATGAAGACACCAAGTACATCACTGACTGCACACTCACATTAAGACACCAAGTACATCACTGACTGCACACTCACTGAGACACAAGTACATCACGATGCACACTCACATAAGACACCAAGTACATCACTGCTGCACACTCACATAAGACACCAAGTACATCACTGACTGCACACTCACATGAAGACATCAAGTACATCACTGACTCACTCACATAAAGACACCAAGTACATCACTGACTGCACACTCACATGAAGACACCAAGTACATCACATGTCTGACACATCACATGAGAACTACAAAGTACATCATGACTGCACCTCACATGAAGACACCAAGTACATCACTGACTGCACACTCACATGAAGACACCAAGTACATCACTGACTGCACACTCACATAGAACGTACATCATGACTGCACACTCACATAAGACACAGTACATCATGCTGCACATCACATGAAGACACCAAGTACATCACTGCTGCACACTCACATAAAGACACCAAGTACATCACTGACTGCACACTCACATGAAGACACCAAGTACATCACTGACTGCACACTCACATAAGACACCAAGTACATCACTGACTGCACACTCACATAAAGACACCAAGTACATCACTGACTGCACACTCACATAAGACACCAAGTACATCACTGCTGCACACTCACATAAAGACACCAAGTACATCACTGACTGCACACTCACATAAGACACCAAGTACATCACTGTCTGCACACTCACATGAAGACACCAAGTACATCACTGACTCACACTCACATAAGACACCAAGTACATCACTGACTGCACACTCACATGAAGACACCAAGTACATCACTGCTGCACACTCACATGAAGACACCAAGTACATCACTGACTGCACACTCACATGAAGACACCAAGTACATCACTGTTGCACACTCACATAAGACACCAAGTACATCACTGACTGCACACTCACATGAAAGACACCAAGTACTCACTGACTGCACACTCACATGAAGACACCAAGTACATCACTGACTGCACACTCACATAAAGACACCAAGTACATCACTGACTGCACACTCACATAAGACACCAAGTACATCACTGACTGCACACTCACATAAGACACCAAGTACATCACTGACTGCACACTCACATAAGACACCAAGTACATCACTGACTGCACACTCACATAAAGACACCAAGTACATCACTGACTGCACACTCACATAAGACACCAAGCACACTCACATGAAGACACCAAGTACATCACATGCACACTCACATAAGACACCAAGTACATCACTGACTGCACACTCACATGAAGACACCAAGTCATCACTACTGCACACTCACATAAGACACCAAGTACATCATCTGCACACTCACATAAGACACCAAGTACATCACTGTGCACACTCACATAAGACACAAGTACATACTGACTGCACACTCACTAAAGCACCAAGTACATCACTGACTGCACACTCACTAAGACACCAAGTACATCACTGACTGCACACTCACATAAACACCAAGTACATCATCTGCACACTCACATAAGACACCAAGTAATCACTGCTACACTCACATAAGACACCAAGTACATCACTGACTGCACACTCACATAAGACACAAGTACATCACTGCTGCAACTCACATAAGACACCAAGTACTCACTGCTGCACACTCACATAAGACACAAGTACATCACTGACTCACACTCACATAAGACACAAGTACATCACTGATGCACACTCACATGAAGACACCAAGTACATCATGTGCACACTCACATAAGACACAAGTACATCACTGATGCACACTCACATAAGACACCAAGTACATCATGCTGCACACTCACATAAGACACCAGTACATCACTGTGCACACTCACATGAAGACCAAGACTATACTGCACACTCACATGAAGACACCAAGTACATCACACTGCACACTCACATAAGACACCAAGTACATCACTGACTGCACACTCACATGAAGACACCAAGTACATCACTGTGCACACTCACATGAAGACACCAAGTACATCACTGACTGCACACTCACATGAAGACACCAAGTACATCACTGACTGCACACTCACATAAGACACCAAGTACATCACTGACTGCACACTCACATGAAGACACCAAGTACATCACTGACTGCACACTCACATGAAGACACCAAGTACATCACTGACTGCACACTCACTGAAGACACCAAGTACATCACTGACTGCACACTCACATGAAGACACCAAGTACATCACTGACTGCACACTCACATGAAGACACCAAGTACATCACTGACTGCACACTCACATGAAGACACCAAGTACATCACTGACTGCACACTCACATAAGACACCAAGTACATCACTGACTGCACACTCACATAAGACACAAGTACATCACTGACTGCACACTCACATAAGACCAAGTACATCACTGAGACGCAACCAGTACATCACTGATGCACACTCACATAGACACAAGTACATCACTGACTGCACCACTCACATGAAGACACCAAGTACATCACTGCTGCACACTCACATGAAGACACCAAGTACATCACTGCACTCTAGACACATACATCACTGACTGCACACTCAATGAAGACACAAGTACATCACTGCTGCACACTCACATGAAGACACCAAGTACATCACGACTGCAACTCACATAACACAAGTACTCACTGACTGCACACTCACATGACAAGACATCACAGACACAGTACATCACTGACTGCACAACTCACATTGAAATGACATCACCAAGTACATCACTGACTGCACACTCACATGAAGACACCAAGTACATCACTGACTGCACACTCACTACATAAAGACACCAAGTGAAAATCTAATACTGAATCTGACACACTCACATGAAAGACACCAAGTACATCACTGATGCACACTCACATGAAGACACAGTCATACTGCAACTACATGACAGACACAGCAATGTCTCACATGCACACTCTCACATGAAGACACCAAATACATCATGCCATCACAGACACAGTACATCATGCACACTCAATGAGACACAGTACATCTGAGAATTTTCTGCGCTTGCAATCATCCAGCCTGTCCATCCGCATCAGCAAGACAGTGTTCATGTTTCAGCCAATGTCATCTCAGAGTCTGGGCACTTTACCATCTCTGATTGTCATCAACAACCAGGACAGGAAAACTTTATACAGACTTTTGCTATTTGAGCAATACAGTGAGCAGCAATAGATCTCTTGATGCAGAAAATGTTGCTTCACTTCTGCAAGACTAGTTCTGCCTTTGGGAGTTTGAGCAAGAGGCCACAGCGTTGGGCACACCACTAAGATTGCGGTGTTGAGATAAGTACTCTTGAGCGTCCTCCTGGACAGCTGTGAGACCTGGACTACCTACCAAGAGCACATTCAACAACTGCAACGCTTCCATCAAAAATGTCAGCAAGATCTTTAACCTTACGTGACAAGAGCGAGTGTCAAACCATCAAGGTCTGAAGAAATGTAGCTTGCTAAACATACAGTGTCTACCCAGTAAATACCATCATCGATGGACAGGACACGTCGACCCTATGGAAGAAACAGTTTCCCAAGGACACTTCTGTGTAAAGAGTTGAAACAAGGATACTGCAAGCCTAGCAGATTGCTGAAGCGATTCAGGGCTGCTCTGAAAGCCAGCTTTAAGAGCTGCAGCATCAACATTACACAAGCCAGGAAGACATTGTCCACACACTGAGTGAACTAGTGACAAGGGTGCCATCACAGTATTTTCATGTTTAGCAGTGCAGAACAGCTGCCATTCAGAGATGAAGGACTGGTGACAGTAGACGCCAAGGTCATGACTTCTTCCATAGCAGTGCCTGTGGAAGAACATAAGTCTACAGGATAGGTCTTGTGTCCCATATGGAGTCTACAGGATAGGTCTTGTGTCCATATGGAGTCTACAGGATAGGTCTTGTGTCCCATATGGAGTCTACAGGATAGGTCTTGTGTCCCATATGAGTCTACAGGATAGGTCTTGTGTCCCATATGGAGTCTACAGGATAGGTCTTGTGTCCATAGGAGTCTACAGGATAGGTCTTGTGTCCCATATGGAGTCTACAGGATAGGTCTTGTGTCCCATATGGAGTCTACAGGATAGGTCTTGTGTCCCATATGGAGTCTACAGGATAGGTCTTGTGTCCCATATGGAGTCTACAGGATAGGTCTTGTTCCCATATGGAGTCTACAGTATAGGTCTTGTGTCCCATATGGAGATCCACACTAGGTGATATTGCCAGTGTGCCTATGCATCGTTTGGATTGATGGGAATGTTATCATCAGATGATGTGTTCTGCAAGTTTCCAGCTGACTAAGATGTGTGAATCAATTTCTTTAGACAACCATTTTGCTGGTTGGTTGGCCTACTGATTTGCCCGTGGCTTGGGATGTTGGTGTGTCTATACCTACTTTTTTAAAAGATAATTATTTCATCTGCAATGACATTTTCACCTGCTGATGCATGGCGTCATTGGCCAGCTTGAAAGGGACGAGACACTGTGACGCCCTACGCATGCCGGCTGCTGAAGCCAAAAGAAACAACAGCTCCAGTCGTGACGTCATCGCCAGCAAAGCAAACATACAGCTCACAACCAGCTGAGAGACGACAAACTCCATCCTGAATCCTGCACAGAGCAACATGCATTATGGTATGACGACATGTACTGTAGGCACACAGAGCAACATGCATTATGGTATGACATGTACTGTAGGCAAACAACATTATGGTATGACATGTACTGTAGGCAAACAACATTATGGTATGACGACATGTACTGTAGGCAAACAACATTATGGTATGACGACATGTACTGTAGGCAAACAACATTATGGTATGACATGTACTGTAGGCAAACAACATTATGGTATGACATGTACTGTAGGCAAACAACATTATGGTATGACGACATGTACTGTAGGCAAACAACATTATGGTATGACATGTACTGTAGACAAACAACATTATGGTATGACATGTACTGTAGACAAACAACATTATGGTATGACGACATGTACTGTAGGCAAACAACATTATGGTATGACGACATGTACTGTAGGCAAACAACATTATGGTATGACGACATGTACTGTAGGCAAACAACATTATGGTATGACATGTACTGTAGGCAAACAACATTATGGTATGACATGTACTGTAGGCAAACAACTTATGGTATGAAGTCTGTAGAAAACATTAGTATGACATGTACTGTAGGCAAACAACATTATGGTATGACATGTACTGTAGCAAACAACATTATGGTATAGACATGTACTGTAGCAAACAACATTATGGTATGACATGTACTGTAGGCAAAAAACATTATGGTATGACATGTACTGTAGGCAAACAACATTATGGTATGACATGTACTGTAGCAAACAACATTATGGTATGGACATGTACTGTAGGCAAACAACATTATGGTATGACATGTACTGTAGCAAACAACTTATGGTATGACATGTACTGTAGGCAAACAAATTATGGTATGACAATGTACTGTAGGCAAAAACATTATGGTTGAGACATGTACTGTAGCAAACAACATTATGGTATGACGACATGTACTGTAGGCAAACAACATTATGGTATGACATGTACTGTAGGCAAACAACATTATGGTATGAATGTACTGTAGGCAAACAACATTAGGTATGACATGTATGTAGGCAACAACATTATGTATGACGCTGTACTGTAGCAAACAACATTATGGTTGCGACATGTACTGTAGGCAAACAACATTATGGTATAGACATGTACTGTAGCAAACAACATTATGGTATGAATGTATGTAGGCAAACAACATTTGGATAGAGTATGTAGCAAAACTTTGTATGACATGTACTGTAGGCAAACAACATTATGGTATGACGAATGTACTGTAGGCAAACAACATTATGGTATGACGACTGTACTGTAGGCAAACAACATTATGGTATGTAGCAACATGTACTGTGTAGGCAAACAACATTTGGTATGACATGTACTGTAGGCAACAACATTATGGTATGACCATGTACTGTAGGCAACAACTTATGGTATGACATGTACTGTAGGCAAAAACATTATGGTATGACATGTACTGTAGCAAACAACTTATGGTGGACATGTACTGTAGCAAACAACATTATGGTATGACATGTACTGTAGAAACAACATTATGTATGACGACATGTACTGTAGGCAAACAAATTATGGTAGACATGTACTGTAGGCCAATACAAAACTTTGTATGACTGTACTGTAGAAACAACATTATGTAGACATGTACTGTAGCAAACAACATTATGGTATGAGACATGTACTGTAGGCAAACAACATTATGGTGATGACGACATGCTGTACTGTAGGCAAACAACATTATGGTATGACGACATGTACTGTAGGCAAACAACATTATGGATATGCGACATGTACTGTAGGCAAACAACATTATGGTATGACATGTACTGTAGGCAAACAACATTATGGTATGACGACATGTACTGTAGGCAAACAACATTATGGTATGACATGTACTGTAGGCAAACAACATTATGGTATGGGCATGTATGTAGGCAAACAACATTATGGTATGACATGTACTGTAGGCAAACAACATTATGGTATGACGCATGTACTGTAGGCAAACAACATTATGGTATGCGACATGTACTGTAGGCAAACATACATTATGGTGACGACATGTACTGTAGGCAAACAACATTATGGTATGACATGTACTGTAGGCAAACAACATTATGGTATGAGACATGTACTGTAGGCAAACAACATTATGGTATGAACATGTACTGTAGGCAAACAACATTATGGTATGACTGACTATGTACTGTAGGCAAACAACATTATGGTATGACGAATGACTGTAGACAAAACATTATGTTGACATGTACTGTAGGCAAACAACATTATGGTATGACGACATGTACTGTAGGCAAACAACATTATGTATGACATGTACTGTAGGCAAACAACATTATGGTATGACGACATGTACTGTAGGCAAACAACATTATTATGGGCTTATGTCAAACATTTGTATGTAGGCATATAAAAAACATTATGGTATGACATGTACTGTAGGCAAACAACATTATGGTATGACGACATGTACTGTAGGCAAACAACATTATGGTATGACATGTTACTGTAGGCAAACAACATGTATGAGACTGTAGCAAACACTTGGTATCTGTATGGCAAACAACATTATGGTATGACATGTACTGTAGGCAAACAACATTATGGTATGACATGTACTGTAGGCAAACAACATTATGGTATGACGACATGTACTGTAGGCAAACAACATTATGGTATGACATGTACTGTGGCAAACAACATTATGGTATGACATGTACTGTGGCAAACAACATTATGGTATGACGACATGTACTGTAGGCAAACAACATTATGGTATGACATGTACTGTGGCAAACAACATTATGGTATGACGACATGTACTGTAGGCAAACAACATTATGGTATGACATGTACTGTAGGCAAACAACATTATGGTATGACATGTACTGTAGGCAAACAACATTATGGTATGACATGCACTGTAGGCAAACAACATTATGGTATGACATGCACTGTAGGCAAACAACATTATGGTATGACACGTACTGTAAGCAAACAACATTATGGTATGACATGTACTGTAGGCAAACAACATTATGGAATGACATGTACTGTAGTCAAACAACATTATGGTATGACATGTACTGTAGGCAAACAACATTATGGTATGACATGTACTGTAGGCAAACAACATTATGGTATGACATGTACTGTAGTCAAACAACATTATGGTATGACATGTACTGTAGGCAAACAACATTATGGTATGACATGTACTGTAGGCAAACAACATTATGGTATGACATGTACTGTAGTCAAACAACATTATGGTATGACATGTACTGTAGGCAAACAACATTATGGTATGACATGTACTGTAGGCAAACAACATTATGGTATGACATGTACTGTAGGCAAACAACATTATGGTATGACGACATGTACTGTAGGCAAACAACATTATGGTATGACATGTACTGTAGGCAAACAACATTATGGTATGACGACATGTACTGTAGGCAAACAACATTATGGTATGACGATATGTACTGTAGACAAACAACATTATGGTATGACGACATGTACTGTAGGCAAACAACATTATGGTATGACGATATGTACTGTAGGCAAACAACATTATGGTATGACGACATGTACTGTAGGCAAACAACATTATGGTATGACGACATGTACTGTAGGCAAACAACATTATGGTATGACGATATGTACTGTAGACAAACAACATTATGGTATGACATGTACTGTAGGCAAACAACATTATGGTATGACGACATGTACTGTAGGCAAACAACATTATGGTATGACGACATGTACTGTAGACAAACAACATTATGGTATGACGACATGTACTGTAGGCAAACAACATTATGGTATGACGACATGTACTGTAGACAAACAACATTATGGTATGACGACATGTACTGTAGGCAAACAACATTATGGTATGACATGTACTGTAGGCAAACAACATTATGGTATGACATGTACTGTAGGCAAACAACATTATGGTATGATATGTACTGTAGACAAACAACATTATGGTATGACATGTACTGTAGGCAAACAACATTATGGTATGACATGTACTGTAGGCAAACAACATTATGGTATGATATGTACTGTAGACAAACAACATTATGGTATGACATGTACTGTAGGCAAACAACATTATGGTATGACGACATGTACTGTAGGCAAACAACATTATGGTATGACGATATGTACTGTAGGCAAACAACATTATGGTATGACATGT
This sequence comes from Monoplex corrugatus, assembly GCA_030674185.1. Lineage (NCBI taxonomy): Eukaryota > Metazoa > Mollusca > Gastropoda > Littorinimorpha > Ranellidae > Monoplex > Monoplex corrugatus. The sequence continues at coordinate 82,906,744 of JAPXFY010000016.1, forward strand.
ACTGTAGGCAAACAACATTACATGTCATACCATAATGTTGTTTGCCTACAGTACATGTCGTTCCATAATGTTGTTTGCCTACAGTACATGTCATACCATAATGTTGTTTGCCTACAGTACATGTCGTCAATAGACTTCAGCTTAATGACGACAAGACAGAAGCTATCCTCATTGGCACCCGTCAGAAACTTTCCCAGCTGTCTCCTCTTTCTCTCCCATTATGTAACACATCAGTCCCAATTTCTGATTCAGCTAAAAACCTTGGTGTCTGCATTGACTCTACCCTGTCCATGAACAACTTTGTTTCTCAAACTGCCAGATCTTGCTACTATCATCTCCATCGTATAAGCCTGATCAGGAAGTATCTCTCTGTCGAAACAACTGCAAAACTCGTTCTCTCCTTCATAATGTCTCGCATTGACTATTGCAATTCACTCCTGTCTGGTCTTCCTGCCTCCACCATTCACATCCTACAGCGCATTCAAAACAATGCTGTACGCCTTGTACTCAAAAAGAAAAAAGCTGACCACATATCTCCTCTCCTGGCACAACTTCACTGGCTCCCTGTATCAAAGCGCATACAGTACAAACTAGACACCATGTGCTACAAAAGCCTCAATAACGCAGCCCCCGATTACCTGTCAAGCCTACTTGAGATCTATGTTCCCTCACGTACCCTCCGCTCTGCCTCCGATCCTCTGACTTTTCGCTTTCCACGCACTAAGCTCAATACCTATGGTCCACGAGCCTTCTCTGTTTCTGGTCCACTCTCCTGGAACAAACTTCCTCTCTCAGTCCGTCAGCAACCTACTTTTACCTCCTTCAAGTCCGCTCTCAAAACTCACCTTTTCTCCTCTGCATAAAATCCTAACCTCACTCAACCCCCCTCTGCAGCCTGTCTCCGCTCGGAGGGGAATCACTTTGTTTTAATATATAATTGTATATGATGTGCTCTCTGTGGTTCTCCATTGGTTTTATTCTTGCTTTTATTGCTTTTATTCTTTTCTCCCCATTTGTGGCCATACATGTGTGTGTGTGTGTGTGTGTGTGTGTGTGTGTGTGTGTGTGTGTGTGTGTGTGTGTGTGTGTGTGTGTGTGTGTGTGTGTGTGTGTGTGCGTGTGTGTGCGTGCGTGCGTGTGTGCGTGTGTGTCTTTTCGGCGCTTGGATTTGATTTTGTTGAGATTTGCGCTGTATAAATGTTGTAATTATTATGTATGCATGTGCGTACGTATGTATGTATGTATGTATGTATGTATGTATGTATGTATGTATACGCTTAGATTTATGTATGTATGTATGTATGCATGTATACGCTCAGCTTAGATTTATGTATGTAAGTATGTAAGCATGTATGTATGCATGTATACGCTCATATGTATGTAGGTATGTATGCATGTATACGCTCAGCGCTTAGATTTGATTTTGTCAAGATTTTGCGCTATATAAATAAAATATATTATTATTATTATTATTATAATGTTGTTTGCCTACAGTACATGTCATACCATAATGTTGTTTGCCTACAGTACATGTCATACCATAATGTTGTTTGCCTACAGTACATGTCATACCATAATGTTGTTTGCCTACAGTGCATGTCATACCATAATGTTGTTTGCTTACAGTACATGTCGTCATACCATAATGTTGTTTGCCTACAGTACATGTCATACCATAATGTTGTTTGCCTACAGTGCATGTCATACCATAATGTTGTTTGCCTACAGTACATGTCGTCATACCATAATGTTGTTTGTCTACAGTACATGTCGTCATACCATAATGTTGTTTGTCTACAGTACATGTCGTCATACCATAATGTTGTTTGCCTACAGTACATGTCGTCATACCATAATGTTGTTTGTCTACAGTACATGTCGTCATACCATAATGTTGTTTGCCTACAGTACATGTCATACCATAATGTTGTTTGTCTACAGTACATGTCGTCATACCATAATGTTGTTTGCCTACAGTACATGTCGTCGTACCATAATGTTGTTTGCCTACAGTACATGTCGTCATACCATAATGTTGTTTGCTTACAGTACATGTCATACCATAATGTTGTTTGCCTACAGTACATGTCGTCATACCATAATGTTGTTTGCCTACAGTACATGTCGTCATACCATAATGTTGTTTGCCTACAGTACATGTCGTCATACCATAATGTTGTTTGCCTACAGTACATGTCGTACCATAATGTTGTTTGCCTACAGTACATGTCGTCATACCATAATGTTGTTTGCCTACAGTACATGTCGTCATACCATAATGTTGTTTGCCTACAGTACATGTCGTTATACCATAATGTTGTTTGCCTACAATACATGTCGTCATACCATAATGTTGTTTGTCTACAGTACATGTCATACCATAATGTTGTTTGCCTACAGTACATGTCGTCATACCATAATGTTGTTTGCCTACAGTACATGTCGTCATACCATAATGTTGTTTGCCTACAGTACATGTCGTCATACCATAATGTTGTTTGCCTACAGTACATGTCGTCATACCATAATGTTGTTTGTCTACAGTACATGTCGTCATACCATAATGTTGTTTGCCTACAGTACATGTCATACCATAATGCTGTTTGCCTACAGTACATGTCATACCATAATG
>JAPXFY010000016.1:82914375-82946875 GCA_030674185.1 Monoplex corrugatus
TCGCCAACGCCATGTGGCAGGGCATATGATGATGATGATGATGATGATGATGATGATGATGATGATGATGATGATGATGATGATGATGGTGATGATGATGATGATGATGATGATGATGATGATGATGATGATGATGATGATGATGATGATGATGATGATGATGATGATGATGGTGATGATGACGATGATGATGATGATGATGATGATACCGTGTAGTGCTGTACTCACCACACAAGTCCAACACACAGTGTTGCACAAAGCTGTAAAGAAGAAAGGCAGCACTGTAGGCCAGCAAACACCACGCCGACATCCTGATTCCTTCCTGATATCTCTCAGCCTCCATGCTTCCTTCTTCAGCCAGTGGACTTCCTCCATAGATGGCTTTACCTGCGAAGTCTGCTGCCAAAAAATCGAAAAGCAGGACAGCTCCTGTTGAGAAATATGTGCCAAGAAATATGTTGGCCATTTTCCATTTGAAGCCACGTTTTGGACATGTCATGGGCCATGGGCACAGTCTTTGAAAGTAGAATTGTAGACGTGAAGTAATCCTATCATCAGAAGTGTTTTTGGAAGAATGACCAGTCCCAGAGTTGAGTGGTTTGGCAGCAGATAACATAGGGACTGTTTCTGCAGTATGGTAGTCTCTATCCATCAGTTCATCTTCACTGGAATCGCTGTCTTCAGTATCCCACGGTGGGTGTGTTTTATCATCAAAATGATGGTTGTCATTATCTGAAATCCCGTTACTCTGAACATGTTGTTTGGAAAGTTTGCCCTCACTGGAATCACTTTCGTTTTTCAGATCGTTTCTGTCATCGATTGTGTTGTTATCTTTGTTCATTATTTCATACTGTCGACGTCCTGTGACTATTGTGGTAAGCGTTCCGGAAAGGACCAGAGTCAGACAGATAGTTTCTAGAATGGTCACAACTGACCTGAAATGAAGAACACATTCATGACAACAAGGAATTACGGAATCACAACTGACCTGAAATGAAAGAACACATTCATGACAACAAGGAATTACGGAATCACAACTGACCTGAAATGAAAGAACACATTCATGACAACAAGGAATTACGGAATCACAACTGACCTGAAATGAAGAACACATTCATGACAACAAGGAATTACGGAATCACAACTGACCTGAAATGAAGAACACATTCATGACAACAAGGAATTACGGAATCACAACTGACCTGAAATGAAAGAACACATTCATGACAACAATGAATTACGGAATCACAACTGACCTGAAATGAAGAACACATTCATGACAACAAGGAATTACGGAATCACAACTGACCTGAAATGAAAGAACACACTCATGACAAAAAGGAATTACGGAATCACAACTGACCTGAAATGAAGAACACATTCATGACAACAATGAATTACGGAATCACAACTGACCTGAAATGAAGAACACATTCATGACAACAAGGAATTACGGAATCACAACTGACCTGAAATGAAGAACACATTCAATACAAAAAGTAATTAAGGAACAAATGTGATCACTTAGAATAGGATATCTTCAGTTGTTTATGTACGTCACTGAGATCCTTGAAAGCAGGAAGTTACTTAATACACAAATAAATAAGTGCATAAACCCAAGATGCAATAACCAGGCACAACATGGTCCCATTAAAAAGATGTCTTTGTTAAGGATACATTCTATGGCCTCTTCTTCTCCTACCTGCCCGTTTGTACTGTCATAGGTGTCCAGAGGACAAACAGTTGAGACCAGAGAGCTACAAAACATGAAGAGGAGAAATGCCATGTAATGTCAAGGTCACCTTGACACCAATGATCAGGTCATCCTCAGTCTGCTTCACGTATTAAACCCAGATATCTTTGTATTTTTTATTATATGCCTAATGAGCAGAGCTGACGAGATCCAAGAATTTGTCATACCATCGAAGGTAGCCCCTGTGAGAGAAGGGCAACCAATGGAGAAAGTGAAGCAAGGAAGTGATATGATCATACACAGGGCAAGATGGGCTGTACAATTCTGTACACGCTGGACACATGCAACAGATGTGACATGATCATACACAGGGCAAGATGGGCTGGACAATTCTGTACACGCTGGACACATGCAACAGATGTGACATGATCATACACAGGGCAAGATGGGCTGGACAATTCTGTACACGCTGGACACATACAACAGATGTGACATGATCATACACAGGGCAAGATGGGCTGTACAATTCTGTACACGCTGGACACATACAACAGAAGTGACATGATCATACACAGGGCAAGATGGGCTGTACAATTCTGTACACGCTGAACACATGCAACAGAAGCAGCATGTAAGTCATAGAGCAGTGGGTTACAGTAATTGGTGCAGGTCAAGACCAGAGACGTCACAAGTTTAAATGCTGTTGAAGCTGAAAGATAACGGCAAATAGAACTGACAGTAACAAGACTGACAGGTTTGAGCGATGAATTTCTATATATAGCGTGAAGAATCAAGAACAAAGCCAAGGATCTTAACTGACTCAGAAAGTACAAAAGTGTTGTCATATGTTGGATAGAACAAGGTTTTAAGATTGAAAGTTTGTGCTTTGTGCTAATGAGTATTGCTTCATGTTTTATCTATTCGACTGTGGCTTAATCTGTATCATTCTGCTTTGGATTTCAAAATAACAGTCGGGGTTTTGGAAAGAAGAGTTGAAAGATTCTTCAGGAGATGCGGTGTTGTAGAGCTGGGAGTCATCAGCATCGAAATGTTATTTGATGTTGTGCTGACCGATGACATTGGCAAATGGTGAGGTGTACAATGTGAAGAGAACTGGCCCAAGTACAGAGCCTTGGTGGTCACAATATGCAAGTTTTAACTGGCTGGGATTTAGACTAATTACCATGCTGACTGAAAGCGACCTGACAGGTATGACATATTAGACATTGACCTGACTGAAAGCGACCTGACAGGTATGACATATCAGACATTGACCTGACTGAAAGCGACCTGACAGGTATGACATATCAGACATTGACCTGACTGAAAGCGACCCGACAGGTATGACATATCAGACATTGACCTGACTGAAAGCGACCTGACAGGTATGACATATCAGACATTGACCTGACTGAAAGCGACCTGACAGGTATGACATATCAGACATTGACCTGACTGAAAGCGACCTGACAGGTATGACATATCAGACATTTACCTGACTGAAGGCACCCGACAGGTATGACATATCAGACATTGACCTGACTGAAAGCGACCTGACAGGTATGACAAATCAGACATTTACCGGACTGAAAGCAACCCGACAGGTATGACATATTAGACATTGACCTGACTGAAAGTGACCTGACAGGTATAACATATTAGACATTTACATGACTGAAAGTGACCCGACAGGTATGACATATTAGACATTTACCTGAGTGAAAGCGACCTGACAGGTATGACATATTAGACATTTACCTGAGTGAAAGCGACCTGACAGGTATGACATATCAGACATTTACCTGAGTGAAAGCGACCTGACAGGTATGACATATCAGACATTTACCTGACTGAAAGCGACCCGACAGGTAGGACATATCAGACATTTACCTGACTGAAAGCGACCTGACAGGTATGACATATCAGACATTGACCTGACTGAAAGCGACCTGACAGATATGACATATCAGACATTTACCTGAGTGAAAGCGACCTGACAGGTATGACATATCAGACATTTACCTGAGTGAAAGCGACCTGACAGGTATGACATATCAGACATTTACCTGAGTGAAAGCGACCCGACAGGTATGACATATCAGACATTTACCTGAGTGAAAGCGACCTGACAGGTATGACATATTAGACATTTACCTGAGTGAAAGCGACCTGACAGGTATGACATATCAGACATTTACCTGACTGAAAGCGACCTGACAGGTATGACATATTAGACATTTACCTGACTGAAAGTGACCTGACAGGTATGACATATTAGACATTTACCTGAGTGAAAGCGACCTGACAGGTATGACATATCAGACATTTACCTGAGTGAAAGCGACCCGACAGGTATGACATATTAGACATTTACCTGAGTGAAAGCGACCCGACAGGTATGACATATCAGACATTTACCTGAGTGAAAGCGACCTGACAGGTATGACATATCAGACATTTACCTGAGTGAAAGCGACCCGACAGGTATGACATATCAGACATTGACCTGACTGAAAGCGACCCGACAGGTATGACATATCAGACATTTACCTGAGTGAAAGCGACCCGACAGGTATGACATATCAGACATTTACCTGAGTGAAAGCGACCCGACAGGTATGACATATCAGACATTTACCTGACTGAATACGACCCGACAGGTATGACATAAGCCCCTAAAGAGCACTATCTTGGATTCCAAGTATGTGCTCCAGTTGAGAGAGGATGGTGGGGTGGTCAATATCATCAAAAACAGCTGAATAATTTAAAGGAACAAGTAAGGAAATCAACCACAGTCGGCTGAAAGTAATAAATCATTTATGAAGTGATGAGAGCAGTGTTAGTGCTGTGGTCAGAACGGTAATCCAATTGAAAAGATGGTAAACATTGTTGGCTGAGAGATGATTAAATCATTCAGCTGTTTCAAACTATTTTATCAAAGAGCTTTGAAAGGATATGGCAAGTTGGAAACAGAACGATAACTGCTAGAATATTAGGATCTAGATGATTCTTTTCCAGTAAAGGTCGAACAATGGCTGTTTTAAGAGAAGATGGGACAGTTCCAGTGATGATATGCTTTATGGATAGAAGAAGCTCAGGAAGTGTTTGTGAAAAGAGAGAGGCAGATATGGGATCAAGTTCACAAGATTTGAATAACATTTCTTTTTCTTTCAGAATTCCTGCAGTGAAGAGTTACAGAAACTGGCTGAAATTCAGTGAGTGGAAGGCCTGTGGATGGACAATCAGAATGAAAGAAAAGACATTTCGTCTGGCTTGGCCTGAAGTTCGTTAATTTTGGAAGACAAAAAGGACTGAAAAATCCTCTTGGAAATCTGGAACACTCATAGTAGAGGGAAGTAGAGATGGTTTAATAGTACCCAGAAGATCAGACATGACAGAAAACAGGTGTTTTGTACTGGTAGATTCAAGGATTTGGGTAGAATAATGGTCAGTTTTCGCTTTCGAGATCATTTTCGTAACCGTTTTCAGATGCTGTCGAAAAATCTGTGAATGAACGACACGTTTAGAGGACCGCCACCAATGTTTGGCACGTCTACGAGCTTGTTTGCCTACTCCTATTCCATTTGTGTACCAGCTTGTTTGTCTACTCATACTCCATTTGTGCACCAGCTTGTTTGGCAACTCATATTCCATTTGTGTACCAGCTTGTTTGGCTACTCCTACTCCATTTGTGTACCAGCTTGTTTGGCCACTCCTACTCCATGTGTGTACCAGCTTGTTTGGTCACTCTTACTACATTTGTGTACAGCTTGTTTGGCTACTCCTACTCCATTTGTGTACAGCTTGTTTGGATACTCTTACTCCATTTGTGTACCAGCTTGTTTGGCCACTCCTACTCCATTTGTGTACCAGCTTGTTTGGACACCCCTACTCCATTTGTGTACCAGCTTCTTTGGCCACTCATACTCCATTTGTGTACCAGCTTGTTTGGCCACTCATACTCCATTTGTGTACCAGCTTGTTTGGACACTCTTAATCCATTTGTGTATCAGCTTGTTTGGCTACTCCTACTCCATTTGTGTACCAGCTTGTTCGGACACTCTTACTACATTTGTGTACCAGCTTGTTTGGCTACTGTCACTACATTTGTGTACCAGGTTGTTTGGCTACTGTTACTACATTTGTGTACCAGCTTGTTTGGCTACTGTTACTCCATTTGTGTACCAACTTGTTTGGAACTCTTACTACATTTGTGTATCAGCTTGTTTGGCTACTGTTACTCCATTTGTGTACCAGCTTGTTTGGCTACTGTTACTACATTTGTGTACCAGCTTGTTTGGCTACTGTTACTACATTTGTGTATCACCTTGTTTGGACACTCTTACTACATTTGTGTACCTGCTTGTTTGGCTACTGTTACTCCATTTGTGTACCACCTTGTTTGGGCACTCCTACTACATTTGTGTACCAGCTTGTTTGGGCACTCCTACTACATTTGTGTACCTGCTTGTTTGGGCACTCTTACTACATTTGTGTACCAGCTTGTTTGGCTACTGTTACTCCATTTGTGTACCAGCTTGTTTGGGCACTCCTACTACATTTGTGTACCAGCTTGTTTGGGCACTCTTACTACATTTGTGTACCTGCTTGTTTGGGCACTCTTACTACATTTGTGTACCAGCTTGTTTGGCCACTCTTACTACATTTGTGTATCTGCTTGTTTGGCCACTCTTACTACATTTGTGTACCAGCTTGTTTGGCCACTCTTACTACATTTGTGTATCTGCTTGTTTGGCCACTCTTACTACATTTGTGTACCAGCTTGTTTGGACACTCTTACTACATTTGTGTACCTGCTTGTTTGGGCACTCCTACTACATTTGTGTACCAGCTTGTTTGGCCTCTCCTACTCCATTTGTGTACCTGCTTGTTTGGGCACTCTTATTACATTTGTGTACCAGCTTGTTTGGGCACTCTTACTACATTTGTGTACCTGCTTGTTTGGCTACTGTTACTCCATTTGTGTACCAGCTTGTTTGGACACTCTTACTCCATTTGTGTACCAGCTTGTTTGGCCACTCCTACTCCATGTGTGTACCTGCTTGTTTGGCTACTCTTACTCCATTTGTGTACCAGCTTGTTTGGAAACTCTTACTGCATTTGTGTTCTTGTTTGTTTGGCCACTCCTACTCCATCTGTGTACCACCTTGTTTGACCACTCTTACTCCATTTGTGTACCACCTTATTTGGCCACTCCTACTACATTTGTGTACCTGTTTGTTTGGCCACTCTTACTCCATTTGTGTACCTGCTTGTTTGGCTACTTTTACTCCATTTGTGTACCTGTTTGTTTGGCCATTCTTACTCCATTTGTGTACCACCTTGTTTGGCCACTCCTACTACATTTGTGTACCTGTTTGTTTGGCCACTCTTACTCCATTTGTGTACCTGCTTGTTTGGCTACTGTTACTCCATTTGTGTACCAGCTTGTTTGGACACTCTTACTCCATTTGTGTACCAGTTTGTTTGGCTGCTCTTACTACATTTGTGTACCAGATTGTTTGGCTACTCTTACTACATTTGTGTACCAGATTATTTGGCTACCCTTACTACATTTGTGTACCAGCTTCTTTGGCTGCTCTTAATACATTTGTGTACCAGATTGTTTGGCTACTCTTACTACATTTGTGTACTTGTTTGGCTACTCTTACTACATTTGTGTACCAGCTTGTTTGGACACTCTTACTACATTTGTGTACCAGATTGTTTGTCTACTCTTACTACATTTGAGCACCAGATTGTTTGGCTACTCTTACTGCATTTATGTACAGCTTGTTTGGCTGCTATTACTACATTTGTGTACCAGCTTGTTTGGCTACTGTTACTCCCTTTGTGTACCAGCTTGTTTGGCCACTCTTACTACATTTGCGTATCAGCTTGTTTGGCTACTGTTACCCCATTTGTGTACCAGCTTGTTTGGACCCTCTTACTACATTTGAATACCAGCTTGTTTGGCTACTGTTACTCCATTTGTGTACCACCTTGTTTGGCTACTGTTATTCCATTTGTGTACCTGCTTGTTTGGCCACTCTTACTCCATTTGTGTACCAGCTTGTTTGGCCACTCTTACTCCATTTGTGTATCAGCTTGTTTGGCTACTGTTACTACATTTGTGTACCTGCTTGTTTGGCTACTGTTACTCCATTTGTATACCAGCATGTTTGGCCACTCTTACTACATTTGTGTACCAGCTTGTTTGGCTACTGTTACTCCATTTGTGTACCTGCTTGTTTGGCTACTGTTACTCCATTTGTATACCAGCATGTTTGGCCACTCCTACTCCATTTGTGTACCAGCTTGTTTGGCTACTCTTACTACATTTATGTACCGGCTTGTTTGGCTAGTTACTCATTTGTGTATCAGCTTGTTTGGCTACTGTTACTACATTTGTGTACCAGCTTGTTTGGCTACTGTTACTACATTTGTGTATCAGCTTGTTTCGCTACTGTTACTCCATTTGTGTACCAGCTTGTTTGGCCACTCTTACTACATTTGTGTATCAGCTAGTTTGGCTACTGTTACTACATTTGTGTACCTGCTTGTTTGGCCACTCTTACTACATTTGTGTACCAGCTTCTTTGGCTACTGTTACTACATTTGTGTACCATCTTCTTTGGCTACTGTGACTACATTTGTGTATCAGCTTGTTTGGCGACTGTTACTATATTTGTATACCTGCTTGTTTGGCTACTGTTACTACATTTGTGTACCAGCTTCTTTGGCTACTGTTACTACATTTGTGTACCAGCTTGTTTGGCTATTGTGACTACATTTGTGTATCAGCTTGTTTGGCTACTGTTACTATATTTGTATCCTTCCAATCCACCCCTCACCCCATCACCTTCTCCTGTGTCTATCGACCTCCACCTAGCTCTGCCAACAAACTCACCACATCCACGTTTCTCTCTGACTTTGACCAACTGCTTGACCACTACTGCCTCTTACCTGGAAATCTCATCATTCTAGGTGACATCAATGTCCACTATGACAACACTCACCGTTATGACACAAGACATATCATCAACTCTCTGTCCAATCACAATATGACTCAACACATTTCTGAACCAACCCATCAAAAAGGTCACATTCTTGACTGGATCATTTCTCGTGATCACCACAATTCAGCTACTAACAACTGCTTAGTTCTATCTACCCGTCTAACTTCAGCCCTTCCATCTGACCACTCTGCAATTCTCTGTTCTCTTGACATTTCTCCTCCTTCCCGTACCACGCGCACAGTGACTCGACGCAATCTCAAATCTATCGACCTCTCCACATTTTCATCTGATGCCTCCCGTCTCCTTTCTGAAAAGTCACATAACCTTGCCGATGAATTCTATACTACTCTCCACCATCTTCTGGACACTCATGCTCCAGCCACAACCCGTCTTTTACCTGACCGCCCCCCCACCCCCTGGCTCACTTATGAGATTGCCTGTGCAAAACGTGCCCGCCGCAGAGCAGAGCGCCGCTGGCGCAAATCCAAACTCACTGTACACAGACAACTTTTCCAAGCCTCTAAAACAAAAGTATCCACCCTCATTGCATCTGCAAAAACAAGCTATTTCCAAACCAAAATCCTGAATGCCTCTTCTTCAAAAGAACTCTTTACAACCATGAATCATCTCCTTGGCACACGAAAAGACTTACCTCTCCCAACAAAACATACAAATGAAGAACTCCCATCTGTATTCTCTAAGTATTTCACCACCAAAATACAAACTCTTCGTGACAGGCTTGACAGGACACCCTGTCAACCATGCCCACCTGACCCTTCCTTCTCTGGCACACCTCTCACTACTTTTACCCCAGTCTCACAAGAAGAAATTTTCAACACAATCAGATCCATGTCGTTCAAAACCTGCGAACTGGATCCTCTTCCAGGTTCTCTCTACTCCGATTGTCTCCCTACTCTCCTCCCATTCATCACTGACATCATCAACACTTCTTTTCAAACTGGAACTGTCCCAGATTCTTTCAAGTCTGCTATTGTTCACCCTCTCCTCAAGAAACACAATTTAGACCCAAATGAACTGAAAAATTACAGGCCTATCTCTAATCTCTCTTTCTTGTCAAAACTCCTTGAAAAAGTCGTCCTCAACCAGCTGAACTCTCACCTGTCTGCCAACAATCTCCTCAATCCTTTCCAGTCAGCCTACCGCCAGTGCCATAGCACTGAAACTGCCCTACTACACATTCTCAACAATCTCCTCCTTGCAACTGATACTGGCAAAGTCTCTCTCCTCACACTCCTTGATCTGTCTGCAGCTTTCGATACCATTGACCATGGTATTCTCCTTTCTAGACTTCATCATACTTTTGGCATCTCTGACATTGCTCTCTCCTTTTTCACTTCGTATTTATCAAACAGAAAACAAACTGTTCTCATCAATGGCACTTACTCTCAACCTGCATACCTGACCTGTGGTGTTCCACAAGGATCTGTCCTTGGCCCTGTTCTTTTCACTCTTTATACCTCCCCCCTGTCCACCATCATCAACTCCCATTCTATAAAACACCACTTCTATGCTGATGACACCCAACTTCAAGATAGTGACTCACCTGATAATATACAGCGCCTGTTGACTCGCACCACTGAGTGTTACTCGGACATTAAGAACTGGATGACACACAATAGACTTCAGCTTAATGACGACAAGACAGAAGCTATCCTCATTGGCACCCGTCAGAAACTTTCCCAGCTGCCTCCTCTTTCTCTCCCATTATGTAACACATCAGTCCCAATTTCTGATTCAGCTAAAAACCTTGGTGTCTGCATTGACTCTACCCTGTCCATGAACAACTTTGTTTCTCAAACTGCCAGATCTTGCTACTATCATCTCCATCGTATAAGCCTGATCAGGAAGTATCTCTCTGTCGAAACAACTGCAAAACTCGTTCTCTCCTTCATAATGTCTCGCATTGACTATTGCAATTCACTCCTGTCTGGTCTTCCTGCCTCCACCATTCACATCCTACAGCGCATTCAAAACAATGCTGTACGCCTTGTACTCAAAAAGAAAAAAGCTGACCACATATCTCCTCTCCTGGCACAACTTCACTGGCTCCCTGTATCAAAGCGCATACAGTACAAACTAGACACCATGTGCTACAAAAGCCTCAATAACGCAGCCCCCGATTACCTGTCAAGCCTACTTGAGATCTATGTTCCCTCACGTACCCTCCGCTCTGCCTCCGATCCTCTGACTTTTCGCTTTCCACGCACTAAGCTCAATACCTATGGTCCACGAGCCTTCTCTGTTTCTGGTCCACTCTCCTGGAACAAACTTCCTCTCTCAGTCCGTCAGCAACCTACTTTTGCCTCCTTCAAGTCCGCTCTCAAAACTCATCTTTTCTCCTCTGCATAAAATCCTAACCTCACTCAACCCCCCTCTGCAGCCTGTCTCCGCTCGGAGGGGAATCACTTTGTTTTAATATATAATTGTATATGATGTGCTCTCTGTGGTTTTCCATTGGTTTTATTCTTGCTTTTATTGCTTTTATTCTTTTCTCCCCATTTGTGGCCATGCATGTGTGTGTGTGTGTGTGTGTGTGTGTGTGTGTGTGTGTGTGTGTGTGTGTGTGTGTGTGTGTGTGTGTGTGCGTGCGTGCGTGCGTGCGTGTGTGCGTGTGTGTCTTTTCGGCGCTTGGATTTGATTTTGTCGAGATTTGCGCTATATAAATATTGTAATTATTATGTATGCATGTGCGTACGTATGTATGTATGTATGTATGTATGTATGTATGTATGTATGTATGTATACGCTTAGATTTATGTATGTATGCATGTATACGCTCAGCTTAGATTTATGTATGTAAGTATGTAAGCATGTATGTATGCATGTATACGCTCATATGTATGTAGGTATGTATACATGTATACGCTCAGCGCTTAGATTTGATTTTGTCAAGATTTTGCGCTATATAAATAAAATATATTATTATTATTATTATTATTATTATACCTGATTGTTTGGCTACTGTTACTCATTTGTGTATCAGCTTGTTTAGCTACTGTTACTACATTTGTGTATCAGCTTGTTTGGCCACTCTTACTCCATTTGTGTACCAGCTTGTTTAGCTACTGTTACTACATTTGTGTACCTGCTTGTTTGGCTACTGTTACTCATTTGTGTATCAGCTTGTTTGACCACTCTTACTCCATTCGTGTACCACCTTGTTTGCACACTCTTACTACATTTGTGTACCTGCTTGTTTGGCTATTCTTACTACATTTGTGTACCAGCTTGTTTTGGACACTCTTACTACATTTGTGTACCAGCTTGTTTGGCTACTGTTACTACATTTGTGTACCTGCTTGTTTGGCTACTCTTACTACATTTGTGTACCTGCTTGTTTGGCCACTCTTATTACATTTGTGTACCAGCTTGTTTGGCTACTGTTACTACATTTGTGTACCAGCTTGTTTGTCTACTGTTACTACATTTGTGTACCAGCTTCTTTGGCACTCTTACTACATTTGTGTACCAGCTTGTTTGGCCACTCTTACTACATTTGTGTACCTGCTTGTTTGGCCACTCCGACTACATTTGTGTACCTGCTTGTTTGGCCACTCCGACTACATTTGTGTACCTGCTTGTTTAGCTACTGTTACTCCATTTGTGTACCAGCTTGTTTGGCTACTGTTACTCCATTTAAGTACCTGCTTGTTTGGCTACTGTTACTCCATTTGTGTACCAGCTTAATTGGCTACTGTTACTCCATTTGTGTACCAGCTTGTTTGGGCACTCTTACTACATTTGTGTACCAGCTTGTTTGGCCACTTTACTACATTTGTGCACCAGCTTGTTTGACTACTGTTACTCCATTTGTGTACTAGCTTGTTTGGCCACTCTTACTACATTTGTGTACCTGCTTGTTTGGCTACTGTTACTACATTTGTGTACCTGCTTGTGTGGCTACTCTTACTACATTTCTGTACCTGCTTGTTTGGCCACTCTTACTACATTTGTGTACCAGCTTGTTGGCCACTCTTACTACATTTGTGTACCAGCTTGTTTGGCTACTTTTACTACATTTATGTACCTGCTTGTTTGGACACTCTTACTACATTTGTGTATCAGCTTGTTTGGCCACTCTTACTACTTTTGTGTACCTGTTTGTTTGGCCACTCTTACTACATTTGTGTATCAGTTTGTTTGGACACTCTTACTACATTTGTGTACCTGTTTGTTTGGACACTCTTACTACATTTGTGTACCTGTTTGTTTGGCCACTCTTACTACATTTGTGTACCTGTTTGTTTGGCCACTCTTACTACATTTGTGTACGTGTTTGTTTGGCCACTCTTACTACATTTGTGTACCTGTTTGTTTGGCCACTCTTACTACATTTGTGTACCTGCTTGTTTGGCCACTCTTACTACATTTGTGTACCTGTTTGTTTGGCCACTCTTACTACATTTGTGTACCTGTTTGTTTGGCCACTCTTACTACATTTGTGTACCTGTTTGTTTGGCCACTCTTACTACATTTGTGTACCTGTTTGTTTGGCCACTCTTACTACATTTGTGTACCTGTTTGTTTGGCCACTCTTACTAAATTTGTGTACCTGCTTGTTTGGCCACTCTTACTACATTTGTGTATCAGCTTGTTTGGCTACTCCTACTCCATTTGTGTACCAGCTTGTTTGGCCACTCTTACTACATTTGTGTACCTGCTTGTTTGGACACTCTTACTACATTTGTGTATCAGCTTGTTTGGCAAATCTTACTCCATTTGTGTACCAGCTTGTTTGGCCACTCTTACTACATTTGTGTATCAGCTTGTTTGGACACTCTTACTACATTTGTGTACCTGTTTGTTTGGACACTCTTACTCCATTTGTGTACCTGCTTGTTTGGCCACTCTTACTCCATTTGTGTACCTGTTTGTTTGGCTACTGTTACTCCATTTGTGTACCAGCTTGTTTGGACACTCTTACTACATTTGTGTACCTGTTTGTTTGGCTACTGTTACTCCATTTGTGTACCTGTTTGTTTGGCTACTGTTACTCCATTTGTGTATCAGTTTGTTTGGACACTCTTACTACATTTGTGTACCAGCTTGTTTGGCCACTCTTACTACATTTGTGTACCTGTTTGTTTGGACACTCTTACTACATTTGTGTACCTGCTTGTTTGGCTACTGTTACTCCATTTGTGTACCAGCTTGTTTGGACACTCTTACTACATTTGTGTACCAGCTTGTTTAGCTACTGTTACTCCTTTTGTGTACCAGCTTGTTTGGACACTCTTACTACATTTGTGTACCTGTTTGTTTGGACACTCTTACTACATTTGTGTACCTGCTTGTTCGGCTACTCCTACTCCATTTGTGTACCAGCTTGTTTGGCTACTGTTACTCCATTTTGTACCAGCTTGTTTGGCTACTCTTACTACATTTGTGTACCAGCTTGTTTGGACACTCTTACTACATTTGTGTACCTGTTTGTTTGGACACTCTTACTACATTTGTGTACCTGCTTGTTTGGCTACTCCTACTCCATTTTGTACCAGCTTGTTTGGCTACTGTTACTCCATTTTGTACCAGCTTGTTTGGCTACTCTTACTACATTTGTGTACCAGCTTGTTTGGCTACTGTTACTCCATTTGTGTACCAGCTTGTTTGTACACTCTTACTATATTTGTGTACCAGCTTGTTTGGCCATTCCTACTACATTTGTGTACCAGCTTGTATGGCCACTCTTATTACATTTGTGTACCAGCTTGTTTGGCTACTCTTACTACATTTGTGTATCAGCTTGTTTGGCCAATCTTACTCCATTTGTGTACCTGCTTGTTTGGCTACTGTTACTCCATTTGTGTACCAGATTATTTGGCTACTCTTACTACATTTGTGTACCAGCATGTTTGGCTACTGTTACTACATTTGTGTACCAGCTTGTTTGGCTGCTCTTAATACATTTGTGTACCAGATTGTTTGGCTACTCTTACTACATTTGTGTACAGCTTGTTTGGCTACTCTTACTACATTTGTGTACCAGCTTGTTTGGACACTCTTACTACATTGTGTACCAGATTGTTTGTCCACTCTTACTACATTTGAGCACCAGATTGTTTGGCTACTCTTACTGCATTTATGTACAGCTTGTTTGGCTGCTATTACTACATTTGTGTACCTGCTTGTTTGGCTACTCTTACTACATTTCTGTACCTGCTTGTTTGGCCACTCTTATTACATTTGTGTACCAGCTTGTTTGGCTACTGTTACTACATTTATGTACCAGCTTGTTTGGCACTCTTACTACATTTGTGTACCAGCTCCTTTGGCTACTGTTACTACATTTGTGTACCAGCTTGTTTGGCCACTCTTACTACATTTGTGTACCTGTTTGTTTGGACACTCTTACTCCATTTGTGTACCTGTTTGTTTGGACACTCTTACTACATTTGTGTATCAGCTTGTTTGGACACTCTTACTACATTTGTGTATCAGCTTGTTTGGCCACTCTTACTACATTTGTGTACCAGCTTGTTTGGCCACTCTTACTACATTTGTGTACCTGTTTGTTTGGCCACTCTTACTACATTTGTGTACCAGCTTGTTTGGCCACTCTTACTACATTTGTGTACCAGCTTGTTTGGCCACTCTTACTACATTTGTGTACCTGTTTGTTTGGCCACTCTTACTACATTTGTGTATCAGCTTGTTTGGCCACTCTTACTACATTTGTGTACCTGTTTGTTTGGACACTCTTACTACATTTGTGTATCAGCTTGTTTGGACACTCTTACTACATTTGTGTACCTGTTTGTTTGGCCACTCTTACTACATTTGTGTACCTGTTTGTTTGGCCACTCTTACTACATTTGTTTACCTGTTTGTTTGGACACTCTTACTACATTTGTGTATCAGCTTGTTTGGACACTCTTACTACATTTGTGTATCAGTTTGTTTGGCCACTCTTACTACATTTGTGTATCAGTTTGTTTGGCCACTCTTACTACATTTGTGTACCTGTTTGTTTGGCCACTCTTACTACATTTGTGTACCTGTTTGTTTGGCCACTCTTACTACATTTGTGTACCTGCTTGTTCGGCTACTGTTACTACATTTGTGTACCAGCTTGTTTGGCTACTGTTACTCCATTTGTGTACCTGTTTGTTTGGCCACTCTTACTACATTTGTGTATCAGCTTGTTTGGACACTCTTACTACATTTGTGTATCAGCTTGTTTGGCCACTCTTACTACATTTGTGTATCAGCTTGTTTGGCTACTGTTACTACATTTTTGTACCAGCTTGTTTGGCCACTCTTATTACATTTGTGTACCAGAGTGCAGATTGGCGGTCAGTGAGAACACGGATGGTTGGGGGTGCATGCTCATCTAGAAACTGGTGCAAGACTGAAAGGCAAATTGATGTGACCTTGAGCAAACTAAAACAACCAAAGGGCACACACTAGAATAATTACAGGAAGCTAGTCTTATACATCTGATGTCATCCTTTCAGTGAGCCATTAGCTCAGTGGTTTAAAGCGCCATGCAGATAACACAGGGCTCGTGGTTCAATCCTCAGCAAACCATAAGTTTTATGCAGACTGGCTGGGCCTTGTCAAAGAGCCATAGACTCACGGTCAGACGTCTCCAGTTTTGTTCCAGCCCGCAACATAACAGTTGGCTCGTTTACTGCCCACCCTACTGCTCCAACCATTCCGGTGGTGTCAGTGTTTCATGAATCCCGTTCCCCTTACATCCTCAAGGAGTCTGCCAATCATAATTATAATAGTTGGTGGAAAGCTGATGGGATCAGAGTGCCATCAGTCCTTAAACAAACTCCAAATTCCAAACATTGACTCTCACCCTTTTGTTCCCAGCAAAGAATCCAGATCCAATGAGCCAAGGGCAGCAGGGATTGCCTCCCCTATGGAGGATAGAATCACTCCAATCTTCAGTAGAGACGCGTGTTGGGCAAACGGGAGACAGGACAGTGCCCAGGATCGACAAAAGCTGATGCCTGTGGCAACGCCCACATCCATGCCTATGAAGCCTGCCACAGCCAACCACGCGCAGGGCGATACCTGGCCATCTGATTGGTCAGCAGTTGCTGCCGACTGCAAGAAATCCATTGTTGTTGTTGTTCTGCTTGTTGTTGAGTTGACGGCCATCTTTGTTGTATTCGAGCTAGATGGATACTTCATGATACCTGTAAACATACGTGTTGATAACTTTTAATGATAATAATAATAACACTGATAATAGTAATAATGATAATAATAATAATGATAGTAATAATAATAATAATGATAATGATAATAATGATTATAATTTCACTTCTATAGCTCAGGCAGTCCATGTCAAAAGTATGCTCGTTTTATTATCATTCCACATCAATTAAATTCATCGTATTGTATGATGCAATTGGCTTGATTATAAGTACGAGGAGAAAGCTTTGACATAAACATTTTCAGTAAAAATGGCATTGTCAGAATATTTTGAACATTTCATTTCTTTCCTGTTCTCTGGTTCCAAGATATTTCCCACTGAAAAAAGCATATGGCAGGACCAAACACATTTCTTTGCATGTTTCAGCATCAATGATAGACCATTTGATCATTTTCAAAACCATAACTGGACTTAAAATCCTTAAAATGACAGATTTGAACAGATTTCACAGGCTTCAATTGCCTGCAGTAATAGAAAAAAGGCTAATTAAAAATTCAACACTAATTTTGCTATGTTCATACCTGTATTATTGTCCACAAAATTTCCGTGTTGCTGAAGAAAACAGATCTGCTTGGTGTTGAGAATGTTGGCCATCATCATACACGACATTCCGCTCACTATCACACCCGTGGAGAACAACACAGCCGCCATCTTGCGTGTGTGGGCATTGTATCCCAGATCGCTCAACCAGCCAAGTACACTGACCAGCAGAATGCTGGAGAAGCCCGATACGAAGATTGGCAGTGACACAAAACGAGATGGGAGTTGTAGCTGCTGAAGAACCTGCAAGGACGTAAAGGACAAATCACTCCACGTCCTTTCACAGCAGGGGAGTGGGAAGGGGCTATGTGGACAATAGTTTGTGTTGTGTTGTGGCCATTGTTGTTACTGGGTGGTGAATGTGGACAATAGTGTGTCTTGTGTTGTGGCCATTGTTGTTACTGGGTGGTGAATGTGGACAATAGTGTGTCTTGTGTTGTGGCCATTGTTGTTACTGGGTGATGAATGTGGACAATAGTGTGTCTTGTGTTGTGGCCATTGTTGTTACTGGGTGGTGAATGTGGACAATAGTTTGTCTTGTGTTGTGGCCATTGTTGTTACTGGGTGGTGAATGTGGACAATAGTTTGTGTTGTGTTGTGGCCATTGTTGTTACTGGGTGGTGAATGTGGACAATAGTTTGTGTTGTGTTGTGGCCATTGTTGTTACTGGGTGGTGAATGTGGACAATAGTTTGTGTTGTGTTGTGGCCATTGTTGTTACTGGGTGGTGAATGTGGACAATAGTGTGTCTTGTGTTATGGCCATTGTTGTTACTGGGTGGTGAATGTGGACAATAGTGTGTGTTGTGTTGTGGCCATTGTTGTTACTGGGTGGTGAATGTGGACAATAGTTTGTGTTGTGTTGTGGCCATTGTTGTTACTGGGTGGTGAATGTGGACAATAGTTTGTGTTGTGTTGTGGCCATTGTTGTTACTGGGTGGTGAATGTGGACAATAGTGTGTCTTGTGTTGTGGCCATTGTTGTTACTGGGTGGTGAATGTGGACAATAGTGTGTCTTGTGTTGTGGCCATTGTTGTTACTGGGTGGTGAATGTGGACAATAGTTTGTGTTGTGTTGTGGCCATTGTTGTTACTGGGTGGTGAATGTGGACAATAGTGTGTCTTGTGTTGTGGCCATTGTTGTTTTGTTGTTACTGGGTGGTGAATGTGGACAATAGTTTGTCTTGTGTTGTGGCCATTGTTGTTACTGGGTGGTGAATGTGGACAATAGTGTGTCTTGTGTTGTGGCCATTGTTGTTACTGGGTGGTGAATGTGGACAATAGTTTGTGTTGTGTTGTGGCCATTGTTGTTACTGGGTGGTGAATGTGGACAATAGTGTGTCTTGTGTTGTGGCCATTGTTGTTTTGTTGTTACTGGGTGGTGAATGTGGACAATAGTTTGTGTTGTGTTGTGGCCATTGTTGTTACTGGGTGGTGAATGTGGACAATAGTTTGTCTTGTGTTGTGGCCATTGTTGTTACTGGGTGGTGAATGTGGACAATAGTGTGTCTTGTGTTGTGGCCATTGTTGTTTTGTTGTTACTGGGTGTGAATATAGTTTGTGTTGTGTTGTGGCCATTGTTGTTACTGGGTGGTGAATATAGTGTGTCTTGTGTTGTGGCCATTGTTGTTTTGTTGTTACTGGGTGGTGAATGTGGACAATAGTGTGTCTTGTGTTGTGGCCATTGTTGTTTTGTTGTTACTGGGTGGTGATAGGTACACAGACTCTTTCATTCATCACATTGCGCAGTCACACACCTCTTCATCTCTCTCTCTCTCTCTCTCTCTCTCTCTCTCTCTCTGTTCCTCTCTCTCTCTCTCTGTGTTCCTCTTTCTCTCTCTTTCTCTCTCTCTCTGTTCCTCTCTCTCTCTCTCTCTGTCTCTCTCTCTCTCTTTCTTCCTCTCTTATATATACACACAACAGAGACTTTCTGATGTCTCCATACTTTTATGCCACTAAAAAGTACAGAATGACAATACATGTATTATCTAGGCCCCCCTACCCAACACAACATATGGAAATGACACAAGGCATACAACAGTGACAAGGCATTAGGCAAAGACAAACACATTGTAGTGTTTCCGCACGATGGAGCTTTGGTATGTACAGTGTAAATTATAGTCACTGTTGCTGTTTCTGTCTGTCTATATAAGCGCAGTACACTGCCTACTGCAGTCGACCATCGGACACATGGGAGGAGTAGATGCACTGCACTGGCACCTGGGACAGGCGATGAACTGTATGGGCATGGCAGAGGGTTGACACAGCACCCTGGTAATCAACACCTGGTACAACCGTTGACACAGCACCCTGGTATTGTCAACACCTTATAATATGTATAATATATACATATACATATAGAAAGATAGATAGATAGATAGATAGATAGATAGATATATAGATAGATAGATAGTATGTATATATGTAATATGTATATATTATGATATGTATATAGTAATTAAGGTCGACTATCGTGGTCCATAGACCACTAGCACTTCATTTGTGTATCCTTATGTGCGATGTCAAGCCAAGGTCTGATGCACACAGGCGGCCATATACTGGACACTCAATGGCATGCTCTGCAGTGTTGGTTCCGTGCTGTGAAACTGATCTAGTAGCTTGACATGCCTACATAGAGAGTCCAAGACTCGCATCCATACAGCAATGCACTCAGGACTACTGCTTTGTATACTGTGCACTTCGTCTCCAGTTTCAAGCTATTTTCGTTCTATACTCGCTTGTGGAGTCTGCCATAGGAAGCACTTGCCTTAGCGATAGGGTTGGATAGCTTCCTTATCGACACTGTTGGAAGAGGAGAGATTGATACCAAGATATGGGAAGGAGTCAACATTGTTCAGGACCTTGCCGTCAGTCTTTATTTCAGGCATTGTTTGCTGTTGATCCTTTCAAGGTTGAAACATAACTTCAGTCTTCTTGATCTTATTGTGAGTCCAAAGCGCTTAGTGGCTGCAGACAGAGAAGGTCATCCTCTGAGTGGGCAACGATTGCACAGTCATCAGCATACAGGATTCACGAACAAGTGATTTAGTGACTTTCGTCTTTGCCTTCAGGCGTTGAGTATTGAAGATACCTCCATCTGTCCTATGGATTTGGATGCCTGGATCTGAATCTTTAAAGGCAGGGAGAAGCATCATGCTGAAAAGGAAGCTGAAGAGTGTTGGAGAAAAAACGATTCTTGCTTGACATCGTCAGTGACGGGGAACTCATCATCTTCACTGCCGTTGACTGATCTTCCGTTCATGCCATCGTGAAGACATCTGATTATTTTTACCATCTTGGGAGGGAATCCAGTTCGGGGAAGTATGTTCCACAGTCCTGGATGTGACACTGTGTCGAACGTCTTGGTGAGGTCGACAAACAGGATGTAGAGATCCATATTTTGTTCCTTACATTTCTCTTGGATCTGTCTTGGAGCGAATGGCATGTCAACTGTCTCCCTGTTCTGGCAAAGACCACACCGGCTTTCTGGTACTGCCTCATCAAGAAGATGGGTATTTCACCTGTTTAAGATGACCTTGGAGAGGATCTTGCCTGCAGTGCTCAAAAGGGAGATCCCACTATAGTTGTCACCTTTGCCTTTGTTGTACACACACACACACACACACACACACACACACACACACACACACACACACACACACACACACACACACACACACACACACACACACACACACACACAAAAGATGGGGCATAATAACTGAACTTTTCAGAGAGAAATCAGCTGAGCATAAAATGACGTAAACAGACAGTTCACACGGAACGTAACATACGAGACAGACATGACGTATTCCACACACTTCAGAGGACAACAACAGGACAAGACAGAAGAAGTCGACATCCTTTCAGCAAAAAGTATTTATAATCGTTTCCAGCACCCAGCCACTGGACCCTAAGCCAGTGCCAGCGTCTTCATGTGGCGTCATTATCATGAGACAATCAAAGAAATCACTAACATCTGAAAATCAACCAACAAATCACCATCACCATATGCCCTGCCGTATGGCGTTGACGATCATGGCCGTCCTTACGAATCTATCCCCTGTCCATGCAAGCACATCTCTCACCCTCTCTGTCTTTGTCCACTCAGCGAGTCCGTCCAATATTTTCTCCCTGGGTCTACCTGGTGATCTTTTCCCCTCCAGCTTTCCTGTTGTGACTAGGTGCTCTAATTACTCTTGCCTCATAAAATGTCCTATACATCTTGCTTGTCTTTTCCTAACCTTCTTCATTTATGTTCTTTTTGTATCTGCCTCTTTCAAGACGGTCTCCTTTGTTCTCTTTGCAGTCTACGGAACTCTTCTTAGAAACTACATGTCAGCTGCCTCAATCGTGTTCTGACTTTGCATGTTGACTGTCCTGTTTCACATCCATCAACAGAATTGGTTCTATATAACATCGAAAAACTCTCTTCCTGGTGTTAATTGATAGACATTTGTTGGTAAGAACGCTTTTCCTTTTCTTGAACGCTGTTTTAGCTTGGCCGATTCTGTTGGCTATTTCAAACGTGCATCTGCCGTCTGGTGAGATGACTGTTCCCAGGTATTAAAACGTATCAACTTGTTTCAGTGATGTGCCATTTGCTGTTATTTTGCATGAGGGGATTTCTTGTTTATTACTGATTATTATTTCTATCATGTACACACGACTTGATATGTGTTTTTCATTTTCTGCAATCTGTCATCTGCATTACGAAGATTGTTTATCATTTTTCCTCCAACCTTCATCCCATGGCATTCTTCTAGGTTTCTCATGATGGTTTGGCTGTCAAGTGAAAACAAATCTGGTGACAGAATACGTCCCTGCCTAATCTCACTTTTAATAATTTGGAAAGAGCTTATATAATTTTCTAGTCTCACTGTTGCTGTTTGTTCCTAATACATATTCCTTATTCTTTGATATTCTCCATCAGCATTGAGCCTTTCTAGTTGGTTGATTAATTTTTCGTGCCTTACTCGATCAAAAGCCGTGGCATAATTAACAAAACGTAAATATAAAACTTTATTCAATTCAAATGATCTTTGTTTGAGAGTTCTTAGGATGTATATGTTATTAATAATTCATTTCACTTCGACGAATCCACATTGTTTTTCTGCAATTTCTCTTTTGATTCTGTTCCTTGTCCTCATCATGATTGTTCTAATAGAATCTTTGTTACATGATTCATCAAGCTGATTGTACGATGGAGTTCGCATTCTATAACCCCTGCTTTCTTTGGAAGTGCAGTGAAATTTGAATTTGACATATCTTTAGGGATTTATCCAGAGTCATAAATTTTATTTAGGAGGACTGTTATTTTGTCAGTGCCAAATTCATGTAGAACACCAACCAAGAACTGCGTAGCCAGATCTGGAGTTTCAAACCCATGCTCCAATCAGAGAGAAAGAGAACGGAACAACTTTGAAAGCAGTGTGGAATGTCACAAAGTGCACAATGCTGACGACTAACACCGTATGCCAATCCCAATCACCAACTGACAAATTTTCCACTGACGTGGAATGTACTGCCCAACTGCCCAAAGAAAACTTCAGAGAACAGCAGAACATGGGAAAAATAGACATCAAACAAAGACATGACGCAACCAGCAAACCTAATCGTGACTTCAAACTTTCAGTATCACTTACATGTTCTGCCATGATTATCATCACCCGTGACTCGGCGCTGAATAAAGTGCACATATAGCAACTGGGTTCATCTGAAGTCCTCCAGGTGGCGACAAGAAAGATAACAGAACATCGGGGACTGTAACACTGAAATTAAACTGTGAAAAGAATTGTTCTCACTTGCATCTGATTGCCTTGTTTTACATGTTGGGGTAGCGGATCTCCATTGAAACAGAGCACAGAATCAGCACAAAGATAGAATTCTGAGTGAAAATTACCGAGGCTCAATTTCCTAAAATCAAAATAGTACTGAGTTAGGTAGCTCTTGTCAGAAACAAACACCTGAATATTAAAAAAGAGTTTCTGAACTTTCTGACAAAAACAAGACGTCCAACAGCAGCGAACGTGGTTTACATCAGCCAGGACAATCTACAAGTAACCAACAACACACAAGTCAGCCAGGACAATCTACAACCAACAACACACAAGTCAGCCAGGACAATCTACAACCAACAACACACAAATCAGCCAGGACAATCTACAACCAACAACACACAAGTCAGCCAGGACAATCTACAAGTAACCAACAACACACAAATCAGCCAGGACAATCTACAAGTAACCAACAACACACAAGTCAGCCAGGACAATCTACAACCAACAACACACAAGTCAGCCAGGACAATCTACAACCAACAACACACAAATCAGCCAGGACAATCTACAAGTAACCAACAACACACAAGTCAGCCAGGACAATCTACAAGTAACCAACAACACACAAGTCAGCCAGGACAATCTACAACCAACAACACACAAGTCAGCCAGGACAATCTACAACCAACAACACACAAATCAGCCAGGACAATCTACAACCAACAACACACAAATCAGCCAGGACAATCTACAAGTAACCAACAACACACAAGTCAGCCAGGACAATCTACAACCAACAACACACAAGTCAGCCAGGACAATCTACAACCAACAACACACAAATCAGCCAGGACAATCTACAAGTAACCAACAACACACAAGTCAGCCAGGACAATCTACAACCAACAACACACAAGTCAGCCAGGACAATCTACAACCAACAACACACAAATCAGCCAGGACAATCTACAACCAACAACACACAAGTCAGCCAGGACAATCTACAACCAACAACACACAAGTCAGCCAGGACAATCTACAAGTAACCAACAACACACAAGTCAACCAGGACAATCTACAACCAACAACACACAAGTCAGCCAGGACAATCTACAAGTAACCAACAACACACAAATCAGCCAGGACAATCTACAACCAACAACCACAAGTCAGCCAGGACAATCTACAAGTAACCAACAACACACAAGTCAGCCAGGACAATCTACAAGTAACCAACAACACACAAATCAGCCAGGACAATCTACAACCAACAACACACAAGTCAGCCAGGACAATCTACAACCAACAACACACAAGTCAGCCAGGACAATCTACAAGTAACCAACAACACACAAGTCAGCCAGGACAATCTACAAGTAACCAACAACACACAAGTCAGCCAGGACAATCTACAACCAACAACACACAAGTCAGCCAGGACAATCTACAAGTAACCAACAACACACAAGTCAGCCAGGACAATCTACAAGTAACCAACAACACACAAGTCAGCCAGGACAATCTACAACCAACAACACACAAGTCAGCCAGGACAATCTACAACCAACAACACACAA
Organism: Monoplex corrugatus; assembly: GCA_030674185.1. Taxonomy (NCBI): domain Eukaryota; kingdom Metazoa; phylum Mollusca; class Gastropoda; order Littorinimorpha; family Ranellidae; genus Monoplex; species Monoplex corrugatus. The sequence continues at coordinate 82,939,170 of JAPXFY010000016.1, forward strand.
GTCAGCCAGGACAATCTACAAGTAACCAACAACACACAAATCAGCCAGGACAATCTACAAGTAACCAACAACACACAAATCAGCCAGGACAATCTACAACCAACAACACACAAGTCAGCCAGGACAATCTACAAGTAACCAACAACACACAAGTCAGCCAGGACAATCTACAACCAACAACACACAAGTCAGCCAGGACAATCTACAAGTAACCAACAACACACAAGTCAGCCAGGACAATCTACAAGTAACCAACAACACACAAATCAGCCAGGACAATCTACAACCAACAACACACAAGTCAGCCAGGACAATCTACAAGTAACCAACAACACACAAATCAGCCAGGACAATCTACAACCAACAACACACAAGTCAGCCAGGACAATCTACAACCAACAACACACAAATCAGCCAGGACAATCTACAACCAACAACACACAAATCAGCCAGGACAATCTACAAGTAACCAACAACACACAAATCAGCCAGGACAATCTACAAGTAACCAACAACACACAAGTCAGCCAGGACAATCTACAACCAACAACACACAAGTCAGCCAGGACAATCTACAACCAACAACACACAAATCAGCCAGGACAATCTACAACCAACAACACACAAGGCAGCCAAGACGTCATCGTCCAACTGCAGGAGGGGCGACAATCCTGGCCAGGAACATAGTAAAAACAAGTATATCTACACATCATGTGTTGGACTAGAACAGAAGGGAGACCTAACTAACAACACCATCAGCAAAGACCTGGCTTCCATTCTGTTTTCTTCCATCCTGGTCTTGCAGGAGTTAAGTTTCTTTCAGTTCCTGTGTAATTAGTACTGCAAACCCATTTCATTACACATACCATAGCGTGGCTGACAAGTGCAGGAAGCTGCAGCTGTTTGCTGTTCCTGCCTCTAACCAATTACTGGCCTGCTCAGCAGATGACAGAAGACAGACCTTGAGAGACTCTACTTTGTACATTCTTCCTGTTTTTGGAAGTCACTTTTTCCGGAGCCTCACTGTACTTTTAGTAGCTAAGTCTTTCGCTTTTTGCTCGCAACTAATCGAAGATTTGTTGTCACTGTGGCGTTCTTTCTAGAGTTTTCTGAAAAGGTGGAGGCAGACATCAAGTGTTTGGGTACCAGAGTGGGATCAAGTAAGATCACGTCGGTTCTGATGTACCCCCTCTCACTTTTGTTTTTCTTGTTGTCTTTCACTTCCACTTGCTTGTTTCCCTTTTGTCTCCTTTTCTTGCCATGGCTAGCTGTAGCTGTCCACGTTTTAGTTTTCCCAGGGCCGTTTACATTTGGCTACACTCCGCTCATCTTTCCCCTCCTGCTCACTTCATCTTGACCAAACCCTCTCTTTTCAGCAACACATCTCAAATGTTTGTAGAAGTGCTTACTTTGAACTTCGGAAGATTAGCTCTGTCCGCCACCTCCTGTCTGCTGACTCTACTAAAACTCTAGTCTGTGCTTTCATCTTCTCTAAACTTGACTATTGCAACTCTCTTTTGGTTGGACTTCCTAAACATCTCTTACATAGACTTCAACGAATACAGAATAATGCCGCCCGTCTGGTTTGTAGGTCCTCTAAATTTGAACATGTCTCTCCTTTGCTTCACTCACTTCACTGGCTTCCCATCTCAGACAGGATAGATTACAAAATTTCTTCACTGACCTACCATGCTGTCTCTGGCACTGGCCCTGAATACCTCTCTGAACTTGTTCACATTTACACTCCTTCTCGCTCTCTCCGCTCTTCATCTGACACTAGACTTCTCCGCATTCCCTCTGTGAGGAAAAAAACTTATGGCCAACGATCTTTCTCTTACCAGGCTCCCACTACGTGGAATACCCTACCAACTCCTCTCAGGCACGCAGAGTCTATTACCTCTTTCAAAACCTCACTCAAAACACATCTGTTCTCGTGCTGACTTCTCCTCTTCGTGGTGCTTCTTCTTTATGCTTATGATATTGACAACCTGCGATCGTGTATGTTGTGTGTGTGTGTGTGTTTGTGTGTGTGTGTGCGTGCGCGCGCGCGTGCGTGCGTGTGTGTGTGTGTGTGTGTGTGTGTGTGTGTGTGTGTGTGTGTGTGTGTCTGTGTGTGTGTGTGTGTGTACTTGTAAAGCGCCAGAAGCAATTTTTTGGACTGTGCGCTATATAAATGCTCATTATTATTATTATTATTATTATTACGAAAGGTCTGTTGTTGTTTCATTGCGTAAGTCAGTGTTTGAACTTGAATATTCTGTGGTTTTTGATGTGTCTTCTTGCTTGTGTAGCTTTGATGGTGGTTGTTTTCTCATTGTATACGTAGTTGTGAACATTTTTTGTTTTGCGAAATGTAAAGCGCTGGTGAGCATGTTTGCATGGAATATGCGCTATATAAATAAACATTATTATTATTATTATTATTATTATTATCTGCACTGCAAACTGATCGGCTAGGCAAGATGGCGACAGTGAAATTAAAATGTTGTCACTTGATGAAGAAAGAAAAGTCGCCTTTACTAAACTTTCTGTAAGGGAAACCCACCGTTGAACATTTTCTGAAGTTTGAAGTTAATTGAAGATCACACAACGAGTTTCCAAATCGATCTTAATCCATATATTCACAGGTCACACGCGCATTGTATGCACATGACGTCATCAATGTCTGGAATTGATATAGAAGTACATTGTACGGGACTTTTATTTTCATCAGTATTCATTTAGAAACTCCAAGGAGGACGATTTGACATACACCACGCTAATTTAAACAACAACAACGATTAAAGAAAAACGAAAAGGTTGGGACCTGGAACATTTGCGGTTTGACGAACAAAGAACCAGAGATAGTAGAGTTCATGACCCAGCGCAAGATCTCCATACTGGGCATTGCAGACACCAGAAAGAAAGGAACAGGAACAAAGGAAATAGACGCCAACTATGTTCTTATTTGGAGCGGTGTAAGCTGGGAACAGAGAGCAGCACATGGCGTGGGTTTCATCCTACACCATGACAAGGCAAAAGACCTAGTGAGTACGGAGTTCATTTCAGAGAGACTCTTGAAGATCGGCATTAGAGAGGACAACAAGATCAACAACTACATTCAAGTGTATGCACCATGTAATGACTCCTACTCAGATGAGGTTAAGGACTCCTTCTTCGAAAAACTCTTGGACACCATCAACAGCATTCCGGACCAAGAAGACCTGTACATCATGGGAGATTTCAATGGCAGAGTCGGAGAGAGAAGAACACCATGGATAAAACACCTTGGTCCACACAGTGACCACAGAACACCATGCAACTACAACGGCAACCATGTATTGGAACTGTGTGCAGAGCATGATCTTATTGTCACCAACACCTTCTTCCAGCACAGAGCCACTCAGATCTACACCTGGTACAAATGGAGCGACATCGACGTCTCATCTCAAATCGACTTCACACTAGCAAGATCTAGAATGCGGAGCAACATCAGAGACTCAAGAGCCATCCCAACGCAGGCCTGGACACAGACCACAGGCCAATCATCACGACGTTGGTCACTCAGAAGAAGAGGAGGTTCACTAAAAAGAAGAAACAGCCGGAAAGACTCAACATACACAAGCTTCAAGACGAAGAGGTGCAGACTCAGATCAGGTGCACCATCAGTGAAAAATTGGACTGTAGTGACCCTACATTACTAAACGTAAAGGAAGCTTGGGGCATCTTCAAGACAGTCCTCCTGGACACTATAAAAGAAGCCTATGGCACCAAGAAGACAGGAGGAAGAAACAGAAAGGCAACAGCTTGGTGGAACAAAGAAGTGAAGGATGCTATCAAGGAAAAGAAGAAACTATACAAGATCTGGGTCAAGTCAAAGGATGAAGAGGACTACATCAAGTACAGACTTGCAAGAAGACACAGCAAGAAAGTTGTGAAAACAGCAAAGGAAAAGTCATGGACCCAGTATGGTGAAAAACTCTGTGAAACATGCAAAGCTTCACCAAGAGAGTTTTACAAGAGTGTGAAAGCGATAAGAGTGCGAGATGAACCTTTCGATCCAACCACTATCATCAATGATGCAAACGGGGAACATTGCATGGAGAGGAGAAAATAGTGAAGAGATGGGAAAACTATTTCAAAGACCTACTAAACCCATCAGGAGTACGGGCACAAGACACACAGTCCCGGTTCACCCCCAGCCACCCAGACCACTCAGAACCTACCATCCTAGAGATTGAAGTAAGAAAAGCAGTGAAGACCAGTCCTAAAGGAAAGGCAGCTGGAGCGACGGCATAACAACTGAAGCCATCCATGTGTGCGATGAAACCGGAATTCAGTGGCTCACCACCATCTTTCAGAAAGCTTGGGAGGAGAGAAAAGTACCAGAAGACTGGCAAAATGCAATAGTGGTGCCAATATGGAAGAAGAAGGGCAGCAAGAAAGACTGCAGTACCTACAGAGGCATATCACTACTCAGCCATGTAGGGAAAATGTACGCAAAGATCCTGGAGCAGCGCACTCGAACGAAAACAGAACATCTCCTCAGTGACGCCCAATTTGGCTTCAGAAAAGGAAGAGGGTGCACCGATGCAATCTTTGCACTCCGACAACTGTGCGAGAGGGCGATCGAATATGACCGAGATCTCCATCTTGTATTCGTTGATCAAGAAAAGGCCTTTGATCGAGTCAACAGAGACAAGCTATGGAAGGTCCTCGAGCAGTACGACGTCAAGGGCCAGCTGCTAGACAACATTCGGGCCATCTACGCCAACAGCAGGAGTGCAGTCCGCACCGCCAGTTGAACATCTGACTGGTTCCCAGTGACATCGGGAGTAAGGCAGGGCTTTAATCTCTCCCCTCTTCTCTTCGTGATCTATATGGATCAGATTACGAAGGAGGCAAACCCAGACCCTGAGGCACTCAATGAACTCATGTTTGCGGACGACCAGGCAATGGTGAACAATGACAAGATACAGCTACAGGAGCACACAGACCAGCTCAATGAAAGCTGCGAGACATACGGCATGAAGATCAGCGTCAGCAAGACCGAGGTCATGACTGTCAGTAAGAGACCAAACAAACTGGACATCAACATCAACGGAACCCAGTTGAAGCAAGCTTGTGAATTTAAATACCTGGGCAGCATCTTCACTGAAAATGGCAAACTAGACAGAGAAATCGAGACCAGATGCCAGAAAGCCAACGCAGTCAGCTACCAACTTGCCCCTCTCCTGAAACACCCAGCATTCCCACCAGCACTAAGGCGAAACTCATCAACGCCATTTTTCTACCAACGCTGACATACCAGTGCCAGACATGGTCCCTAACTAAAGTCCTCGAGAGAAAACTGGTCACCTGTGAAATGAAATGCCTGAGGAAAGCAGTAAACAAGACAAGGCGGGACAAGATCAGAAATGATGTGATACGAGACATGGTAGGAGCAACACCAATCCTACAACACATCGAACATATGAGGATTAAGTGGTTCGGACACCTCACACGTATGCCCCTAAACCATCCAGCTCTTCGGGCATACAACACCAGATACTCTGGCTGGAGAGCAAGAGGAAGACCAAGACGACGATGGAGCGACTCCGTGGCAGACACCCTCAGAGCTCACGAGATGTCCCTTCTCCAGGCCACCCGCCTTGCTGCTGACAGACGACTGTATCTCCCCGCGACGCCCACGGTACAAGCGGAAGGAAAAAGTAAAAGTAAAGTAAAGTAAAACAACAACAAAAAAGAAAACGTATGAGTAAATAAAGCTGGAAGTCACATTGAAAAGATTAATACCAATGACTTAAACATTTACACAGATAGATCATTGATTAAGACAAAGCAGCTTCAGTTGCATTTGGTACTGACCTGGAGTTTTCCTCAGACAGCTCACATATGCTCAGTCATAGCATTCCTTCTTGTCAGAGTATTAACCACAACACGGCCTGCTGATACATATGGCTTAGTTGTCCAGCAGGAATTTTTGATATTTTATATCATCAGCTCGAATGAAAGAGCAATCAACATGTACAGAAATGGACCAAACCTTGGTGGGCCTCCTGATACCGTTTCCGGCAACAAACAAACGATGCAGTCTTGCTACTGGTCTGGTCATGTTGCTGGAATGACACACTGTCCCACTCCGTCTTATGGGAGCCTTGGACAGAGGCTGTTGCTGAGGTCACCAGGGAAAGAGCACAATGGCAAATATCAAACAACTAGAACAACCTCAGTGGGCCTGAACAGCATTTTTTGTTGTTGCCAATTTTCCTGCTCTATTTTCTGTATACCACTCCAGATTCATTTACAGAACATATCTCGTATGCATTGAGTCAGAAATCAAGTACTCATACTGGCAATATTCACAATAATATTTCAGCACCAAAAAGAATTTCAGTTACATGAACTGAAAACTGGCAGTGTTTGCACCGTTTTGAGTAACACACTTCACATAAAATCCTTTCACTTACAGAAACAGAGAAGAGCTGTTTAATGGCAAAGACAGCCTCACAACTTCCCACCTGAATAGAATATTTGGCTTCAGCTTTTTGCTGACAAGAAGATTAGTAACAAAAATACCCCCCACAAAAAAACCTTCACTTACAGAAGCAGACAAGAGCTGTTCAATGGCAAAGACAGCCTCACAGCTCCCCATTAAACCACTCAGCATCAGTTTCTTGCTGACGGAAACCTCCATATTGGTCGTCATCATTACGTGATCCCTCTTGCCTGTCTGGATGGCAAACAACCCTATGTAACTGTTTCTTGTCTATGTTCAGTTCTGGGAGCAACAGAAGGTCGTATTGTTGCAGCTACCGTAAAATATGATGAAACACAGTAATTGGTTTCATTTAATGTTATATGGCACAGCCAGAAAGAGAGACAACTCTCTTTTTTGTTTGTTCCATTAGGCAACGCGCGGTTGCAACATTTTGAGTTTTAATACAATAAATTGTCATTGTAGACCTGACATCAATGGGCAGTGGGAGGGAGAGAGAGAGGGGGGGGAGAGAGAACACACACACAGACAGACAGACAGACAGACAGACAGACAGACAGACACAGACAATAGATCATGTACTTTACAAAAGAGCAAAGGGACAAAAGTAGACACATGTCAAAGAAACACATGTCAACCCTTACAATAACAACAAAGACAACAACAATACAATAAAGATATTGCTAGCAGTTGTAATAATATTAAAACAGATTACTATAGATTATAAAATAATATAAAATAATAATCTATCTATCTATCTATCTATCGATCTATCAATCTATCGATCTATGTATCTATCTATCTATCTATCTATCTATCTATCTATTTAACTATCTACTATCTATCGATCTATCTGTCTATCTATCTATATATCTAACTATCTATCTATCTATCTATCTATCTATTATCTATCTATCGATCTATCTATCTAACTATCTATGTATGTATGTATCTATCTATCTCTCTGTCTATCTATCTAACTATCTATCTATCGATCTTATCTATCATCTATCATCTATCTATCTATCGATTCTATCTATCTATCTATTATCTATCGAACTATCTACCTATCTATCTATTTATCTATCGATCTATCAATCTATCTATCTATCGAACTATCTACCTATTTTTCTATCGATCTATCAGTCTATCGATTTATCTATCTATCTATCTATCTGTCTGACTGTCTGTCTGTCTGCTGTCTCTCTAACCATGTGTCTATCTATTG
>JAPXFY010000016.1:82949375-82954375 GCA_030674185.1 Monoplex corrugatus
GACACACATTGTAGGCCATTGGACAAGAAAACCATTCACTTAGCGACACACATTGTCAGCCATTGGACAAGAAAACCATTCACTTAGTGACATACATTGTCAGCCATTGGACAAGAAAACCATTCATTTAGCGACACACATTGTCAGCCATTGGACAAGAAAACCATTCACTTAGTGACACACATTGTCAGCCATTGGACAAGAAAACCATTCACTTAGCGACAACATTGTAGGCCATTGGACAAGAAAACCATTCACTTAGCGACACACATTGTCAGCCATTGGACAAGAAAACCATTCACTTAGTGACACACATTGTAGGTCATTGGACAAGAAAACCATTCACTTAGCAACACACATTGTAGGCCATTGGACAAGAAAACCATTCACTTAGTGACACACATTGTCAGCCATTGGACAAGAAAACCATTCACTTAGTGACATACATTGTCAGCCATTGGACAAGAAAACCATTCACTTAGCGACACACATTGTAGGCCATTGGACAAGAAAACCATTCACTTAGTGACATAAATTGTCAGCCATTGGACAAGAAAACCATTCACTTAGCGACACACATTGTCAGCCATTGGACAAGAAAACCATTCACTTAGCGACATACATTGTAGGCCATTGGACAAGAAAACCATTCACTTAGCGACACACATTGTCAGCCATTGGACAAGAAAACCATTCACTTAGTGACACACATTGTCAGCCATTGGACAAGAAAACCATTCACTTAGCGACACACATTGTAGGCCATTGGACAAGAAAACCATTCACTTAGTGACACACATTGCAGGCCATTGGACAAAGAAAACCATTCACTTAGTGACACACATTGTCAGCCATTGGACAAGAAAACCATTCACTTAGCGACACCATTGTAGGCCATTGGACAAGAAAACCATTCACTTAGTGACACACATTGTCAGCCATTGGACAAGAAAACCATTCATTTAGTGACACACATTGTAGGCCATTGGACAAGAAAACCATTCACTTAGTGACACACATTGTCAGCCATTGGACAAGAAAACCATTCACTTAGCGACACACATTGTAGGCCATTGGACAAGAAAACCATTCACTTAGTGACATACATTGTCAGCCATTGGACAAGAAAACCATTCACTTAGCGACACACATTGTAGGCCATTGGACAAGAAAACCATTCACTTAGTGACACACATTGTCAGCCATTGGACAAGAAAACCATTCATTAGTGACACACATTGTAGGCCATTGGACAAGAAAACCATTCACTTAGTGACACACATTGTCAGCCATTGGACAAGAAAACCATTCACTTAGCGACACACATTGTAGGCCATTGGACAAGAAAACCATTCACTTAGTGACACACATTGTAGGCCATTGGACAAGAAAACCATTCACTTAGCGACACACATTGTAGGTCATTGGACAAGAAAACCATTCATTTAGCGACACACATTGTAGGCCATTGGACAAGAAAACCATTCACTTAGCGACACACATTGTCAGCCATTGGACAAGAAAACCATTCACTTAGCGACACACATTGTAGGCCATTGGACAAGAAAACCATTCACTTAGCGACACACATTGTCAGCCATTGGACAAGAAAACCATTCACTTAGCGACATACATTGTAGGCCATTGGACAAGAAAACCATTCACTTAGCGACACACATTGTAGGTCATTGGACAAGAAAACCATTCACTTAGCGACACACATTGTAGGCATTGGACAAGAAAACCATTCACTTAGCGACACACATTGTAGCCATTGGACAAGAAAACCATTCACTTAGCGACACACATTGTAGGCATTGGACAAGAAAACCATTCACTTAGCGACACACATTGTAGGCATTGGACAAGAAAACCATTCACTTAGCGACATACATTGTAGCCATTGGACAAGAAAACCATTCACTTAGCGACACACATTGTAGGCCATTGGACAAGAAAACCATTCATTAGTGACATACATTGTAGGCCATTGGACAAGAAAACCATTCACTTAGTGACACACATTGTAGGCCATTGGACAAGAAAACCATTCATTAGGACATACATTGTAGGCCATTGGACAAGAAAACCATTCACTTAGTGACACACATTGTAGGTCATTGGACAAGAAAACCATTCATTTAGTGACATACATTGTAGGCCATTGGACAAGAAAACCATTCACTTAGCGACACACATTGTCAGCCATTGGACAAGAAAACCATTCATTAGTGACATACATTGTAGGCCATTGGACAAGAAAACCATTCACTTAGTGACATACATTGTAGGCCATTGGAAAGAAAACCATTCACTTAGCGACACACATTGTCAGCCATTGGACAAGAAAACCATTCACTTAGTGACAACATTGTCAGCCATTGGACAAGAAAACCATTCATTAGCGACACACATTGTAGCCATTGGACAAGAAAACCATTCACTTAGCGACAACATTGTAGGCCATTGGACAAGAAAACCATTCACTTAGTGACAACATTGTCAGCCATTGGACAAGAAAACCATTCATTAGCGACACACATTGTAGCCATTGGACAAGAAAACCATTCACTTAGTGACAACATTGTCAGCCATTGGACAAGAAAACCATTCACTTAGTGACACACATTGTCAGCCATTGGACAAGAAAACCATTCACTTAGCGACACACATTGTAGCCATTGGACAAGAAAACCATTCACTTAGCGACACACATTGTAGGCCATTGGACAAGAAAACCATTCACTTAGCGACAACATTGTAGGCCATTGGACAAGAAAACCATTCACTTAGTGACATACATTGTCAGCCATTGGACAAGAAAACCATTCACTTAGCGACATACATTGTCAGCCATTGGACAAGAAAACCATTCATTAGCGACACACATTGTAGGCCATTGGACAAGAAAACCATTCACTTAGCGACACACATTGTCAGCCATTGGACAAGAAAACCATTCACTTAGCGACACACATTGTAGGCCATTGGACAAGAAAACCATTCACTTAGCGACACACATTGTAGCCATTGGACAAGAAAACCATTCACTTAGTGACACACATTGTAGGTCATTGGACAAGAAAACCATTCACTTAGCACACACATTGTAGGCCATTGGACAAGAAAACCATTCACTTAGCGACACACATTGTAGGCCATTGGACAAGAAAACCATTCATTTAGCGACACACATTGTAGGCCATTGGACAAGAAAACCATTCACTTAGCGACACACATTGTCAGCCATTGGACAAGAAAACCATTCACTTAGCGACACACATTGTAGGCCATTGGACAAGAAAACCATTCACTTAGCGACATACATTGTAGGCCATTGGACAAGAAAACCATTCATTTAGCGACACACATTGTCAGCCATTGGACAAGAAAACCATTCACTTAGCGACACACATTGTCAGCCATTGGACAAGAAAACCATTCACTTAGTGACACACATTGTAGGCCATTGGACAAGAAAACCATTCACTTAGCGACACACATTGTAGGCCATTGGACAAGAAAACCATTCACTTAGCGACACACATTGTAGGCCATTGGACAAGAAAACCATTCACTTAGCGACACACATTGTAGGCCATTGGACAAGAAAACCATTCATTTAGCGACACACATTGTAGGCCATTGGACAAGAAAACCATTCACTTAGTGACACACATTGTAGGCCATTGGACAAGAAAACCATTCACTTAGCGACACACATTGTAGGCCATTGGACAAGAAAACCATTCACTTAGCGACACACATTGTAGGCCATTGGACAAGAAAACCATTCACTTAGCGACACACATTGTAGGTCATTGGACAAGAAAACCATTCACTTAGCGACACACATTGTAGGTCATTGGACAAGAAAACCATTCACTTAGTGACAACATTGTCAGCCATTGGACAAGAAAACCATTCACTTAGCGACACACAAGAGCTAACTGTACAAAAGGGTTGTCTCTCATTATTTGTTGTGCATGGACATTTGAACACAATGTAAATAATAAATAATTTTATAATGATCCATTTCCTTTCTATGGTACATATGTATAATAAATAATTATGTAATCATCGTCGTCGTCGTCGTCGTCATTAATTGTTTGATGCTTTAATGCACGGATTAAGTTTGTTGATAGTCAAGTGTTGATTACTATGTTTCTTCATTGTATGTTAGATCTGGTTGAAGGATCTGCTGACAGTGTCTTCGTTGAAGTATAAACTGAGGACAGCATTAAAAGTTACAATTTTTGATAATGTAATTATATGCATTGTAAATTTTGTATAAATCAAAATAAGGTTTGCTTCCCTCCCACTCCATTGACTATTGTGTATTGGCCTAAGGCCAGTGTCTAGTAAAGTTCTGAGTTCTGAGCTCTCTCTCTCTCTCTCTCTCTCTCTCTCTCTTTCTTTCTCTCTCTCTCTCTTTCTTTCTCTCTCTCTCTCTCTCTCTCTCTTTCCTTCTGTCTCTTAGTCTCTCTCTCTCTGTCTCTCTCTTCTCCCCTCTCTCCTTCCTAATGTTCCAATTTTTTAATTTTTCTTATGTTTTAAAGTTATAGTTTATTTGCATTACTATGGATAGCTTTAAACAACATTCGGTACGCAGATGACACCGTGCTAATTGCAGAAAATAAAAGGGACCTACAAAACCTTGTGAATATACTAGAAACAGAAAGCAAAGGTAAGGGGTTGGAACTAAACAGCAGGAAGACTGAAGTCATGGTGATCAGTAAAAAACATGAAATCCCCTCATGCAAAATAACAGCAAGTGGCACAACCTTGACACAGGTTAATAAGTTCAAATACCTGGGAACGGTCATTTCATCAGACGGCAGATGCACATCGGAAATAGCTGGCAGAATCGGCCAAGCCAAAACAGCATTCAAGAAGATGACAAGCATTCTTACCAACAAATGCTTATCAATTAACATCAGAAAGAGAGTCCTTGAATGTTATATAGAACCAATACTGTTGTACGGATGCGAGGCGTGGAC
>JAPXFY010000016.1:82959375-82961875 GCA_030674185.1 Monoplex corrugatus
GCTTGTTTCTTTCCATCGCTCATCCCGAGGTGGTGGTATCGCCATCCTCTACAACGACTCACTCCATTCCCGCCTGTCTTTCTCGCAGTCTCTGCCTTTCTCCCATCCTTCTTTCGAGCACGTTGAAGTATCCTTCCAATCCAACCCTCACCCCATCACCTTCTCCTGTGTCTATCGACCTCCACCTAGCTCTGCCAACAAACTCACCACATCCACGTTTCTCTCTGACTTTGACCAACTACTTGATTACTACTGCCTCTTACCTGGAAATCTCATCATTCTAGGTGACATCAATGTCCACTATGACAACATCCACCGTTATGACACAAGACATATCATCAACTCTCTGTCCAATCACAATATGACTCAACACATTTCTGAACCAACCCATCAAAAAGGTCACATTCTTGACTGGATCATTTCTCGTGATCACCACAATTCAGCTACTGACAACTGCTTAGTTCTTTCTACCCGTCTAACTTCAGCCCTTCCATCTGACCACTCTGCAATTCTCTGTTCTCTTGACATTCCTCCTCCTTCCCGTACCATGCGCACAGTGACTCGACGCAATCTCAAATCTATCGACCTCTCCACATTTCCATCTGATGCCTCCCGTCTCCTTTCTGAAAAGTCACATAACCTTGCCGATGAATTCTATACTACTCTCCACCATCTTCTGGACACTCATGCTCCAGCCACAACCCGTCTTTTACCTGACCGCCCCCCTACCCCTTGGCTCACTCATGAGATTGCCTGTGCAAAACGTGCCCGCCGCAGAGCAGAGCGCCGCTGGCTCAAATCCAAACTCACTGTACATAGGCAACTTTTCCAAGCCTCTAAAACAAAAGTATCCACCCTCATTGCATCTGCAAAAACAAGCTATTTCCAAACCAAAATCCTGAATGCCTCTTCTTCAAAACAACTCTTTACAACCATGAATCATCTCCTTGGCACACAAAAAGATTTACCTCTCCCAACAAAACACACAAATGAAGAACTCCCATCTGTATTCTCCAAGTATTTCACCACCAAAATACAAACTCTTCGTGACAGGCTTAAATCACCACATGTCCAGAAAGCTCCGCCTTGCACCCTCTCCACTCTGCTCCTGTGGACTGGCAGAGCAGACAGCCGAGCACATATTGCAGGACTGCCCTGGTCTACGGAAGCTGAGGGACGAGATCTGGCCAGAGCCTGCCGGACTCCTGGAGAAGCTGCATGGCTGTGTGGAGGCGTTGCAGAAGACTGCCGATTTGGTCTCCACGTTTGACGGCGTTAGACAAGAAGAAGAAGAAGAAGTGACAGGCTTGACAGGACACCCTGTCAACCATGCCCACCTGACCCTTCCTTCTCTGGCACACCTCTTACTACTTTTACCCCAGTCTCACAAGAAGAAATTCTCAACACAATCAGATCCATGTCGTTCAAAACCTGCGAACTGATCCTCTTCCAGGTTCTCTCTACTCCAACTGTCTCCCTACGCTCCTCCCATTCATCACTGACATCATCAACACTTCTCTCCAAACTGGAACTGTCCCAGATTCTTTCAAGTCTGCTATTGTTCACCCTCTCCTCAAGAAATACAATTTAGACCCAAATGAACTGAAAAATTACCGGCCTATCTCTAATCTCTCTTTCTTGTCAAAACTCCTTGAAAAATTTGTCCTCAACCAACTGAACTCTCACCTGTCTGCCAACAATCTCCTCAATCCTTTCCAGTCAGCCTACCGCCAGTGCCATAGCACTGAAACTGCCTTGCTACACATTCTCAACAATCTCCTCCTTGCAACTGATACTGGCAAAGTCTCTCTCCTCACACTCCTTGATCTGTCTGCAGCCTTTGATACCATTCATCATGGTATTCTCCTTTCTAGACTTCATCATGCTTTTGGCATCTCTGACATTGCTCTCTCCTGGTTCACTTCATAGCTATCAAAAAGAAAACAAACTGTTCTCATCAATGGCACTTACTCTCAACCTGCATATCTGACATGTGGTGTTCCACAAGGATCTGTCCTTGGCCCTGTTCTTTTCACTCTTTACACCTCCCCCCTGTCCACCATCATCAACTCCCACTCTATAAAACACCACTTCTATGCTGATGACACCCAACTTCAAGACAGTGACTCACCTGACAATATACAGCGCCTCCTGACTCGCACCACTGAGTGTTACTCGGACATTAAAAATTGGATGACATACAACAAACTTCAGCTAAATGATGACAAGACAGAAGCTGTCCTCATTGGCACCCGTCAGAAACTTTCTCAGCTGCCTCCTCTTTCTCTCCCATTATGTAACACATCAGTCCCAATTTCTGATTCAGCTAAAAACCTTGGTGTCTGCATTGACTCTACCCTCTCCATGAACAACTTTGTTTCTCAAACTGCCAGATCTTGCTACTATCACCTCCATCGTATAAGCCTGTTCAGGAAATATCTCTCTGTGGAAACAACTGCAAAACGCGTTCTCTCCTTCATAATGTCTCGCATTGACTATT
>JAPXFY010000016.1:82966875-83144375 GCA_030674185.1 Monoplex corrugatus
CGAACAGTAGTCAGAGTCAAGAACGAACAGTAGTCAGAGTCAAGAACGAAAGTAGTCAGAGTCAAGAACGAACAGTAGTCAGAGTCAAGAACGAATAGTAGTCAGAGTCAAGAACGAACAGTAGTCAGAGTCAAGAACGAACAGTAGTCAGAGTCAAGAACGAACAGTAGTCAGAGTCAAGAACGAACAGTAGTCAGAGTCAAGAACGAACAGTAGTCAGAGTCAAGAACGAATAGTAGTCAGAGTCAAGAACGAATAGTAGTCAGAGTCAAGAACGAATAGTAGTCAGGTCAAGAAGAAAGTAGTCAAGTCAAGAACGAATAGTAGTCAGAGTCAAGAACGAATAGTAGTCAGAGTCAAGAACGAATAGTAGTCAGAGTCAAGAACGAATAGTAGTCAGAGTCAAGAACGAATAGTAGTCAGAGTCAAGAACGAACAGTAGTCAGAGTCAAGAACGAACAGTAGTCAGAGTCAAGAACGAACAGTAGTCAGAGTCAAGAACGAATAGTAGTCAGAGTCAAGAACGAATACATGTAGTAGTCGGAGTCCTACGACATGGAAAGCGGTGTTCAGCACCACATAAACTCTCCATGGTACTCTCTCATGGATCGTCACTTTCTCCAGTTCTCTACCATATATACACAAAACATAAAAGGATCTGCTGAACTACTGAACAATGGACCAGCCTGTATACTCGTCTGTACTGACGAGGGACTCATCTACAAGAGAAGTAAAAATGTACTAGAAAAGAAAAAAAACAACAACAAAAAACCAAGTAACCAACGTAGAACTGTGGTGCCAAGAGACTGGATGAGCAATCAACCCTACCATTGTACCAAAGCACGGGTACTGTTCAGCGCCCCAGTAGAACTTAGTAATCTGGATCTGGATAATTACGCTGCAGGAGCCTTTTCAGGCTATCGTCGCAGCGGGTGGTAGGAGCGCATGGCTTGATTTGAATAAGTAGTCCTCATTTATTTTATGTTATTTTTTGACTATAATAACTTAATTTTTCTTATTTATTTATTTATGAGTGAAAATAACTAATTTCAGTGGTGTTTCAACTACAGTTTCTCTTGAGTTTTTAGAACATGACGTTTAGTTTCTTTGCTGTGTCCGACTGGGTGGGTGTGGGTGTAGGGGGGGGGGGGGAAACTACTGCCCCAACGGACACCCCGAGTTCAGCTCAAAGATGTCCTGTTGCGGCGCTGCATCTCCCTAGTCGGGTGGGGGGATGGGGGAGGGGGTAGGGCTGGAGGGGGGCTGGAGAGGGGGGGGGGCTGATTTATTTATGGGAGGCAGCTGAGGCCGCTCTGCCCAACATTCCACCAGTTATGTTCAGTGGAAACAATATCGAGTAAACAACTTACGCTACCTTGGCATTATTTTTGATAGACTTCTTCTTCTTCTTCAGTATTGAGGGCCCACAATCAAACTTGATTATTCTGGCGCCTATAACTGGGGGGTTTGCAGCAGATAAATCTGGGCAGTGGACGTGTCTTAAGAGTTCAGTTTTAATCATGATGATGGTGGGGGTGGGGGTGGGGGGAATGAGGGTGGTGGGGTGAGGAGGTAGGAAAACATGTGGAAACCAGTGCACTCAATTATAAAATGGCCTTTTGTTCCTTTGTCAGAAGTTTTGGCACTCACCTTGTTGAAGCTTTCGTCATTCTCCAGTCACTGGTCACAATGTTATCAACATTCAGACGAGGGATGCCTGAGGTGTTAGCAGTATCACGAATGGTCAGTCCTTCAGTCATGACCATATCCAGAATTATGTCAATTTACCTGATCACTGATTGTAAATAGTTGGCCTTCTAGTTCTACTGCTTTGAACATAATAAAAGCCTCTCGCCCCTCAATAGCTGAGCGTGCATCCTTCTCGTACGCCTTCACCGTGTCGCAGTAGGTTTTTCTAATTGTCTTTTTTTCTGGCAAAATGAAATGATGGCACGACATGCTGAGTTATCGGTTTTTTTTCTTTCAAAACCTGGAGATATGACGTATTGAAACTTATTACGTCATAACAAATATTACGTCATTACTTTTTTTTTTTTAATCCTTTTTATTTTAAATGCAGCCTTCCGAGATAGGCTATATTCATTGCATTGTTGTTAGTCGTCGTGATGTGTGGTATGAGTGTTTATTATGTTCGAGTGTGTGTGCGTGTGTGCGTGTGTGCGTATATGTATTTGCATGTGTGTGTGTGTGTGCGTGTCTCTGCCTGTGCGTGCGTGCGTGGGTCTGTGTGTGTGTGGTGGTGGTCTTTGATTTAATGTCTATTCACTAAAGTGATTTTAGACAACAAAAAAACAAAAAAAACAAAAAAAAAACAAAAAAAAAACAAAAAACAAAAAAAAAAACAAAAAAAACAAAAAGGGGGGGGGGGGTGATAAGAGGAGTGAAGAGAATATTTGAAAATTGTCAATTTTGAACTTGAGAAAAGATGATCCAGAAAACAACTGTTTTGAAGAGGGGAAGGTAAAACTAACAAATAATGTTACCATAATTAACGATTTAAACAAACTAACAAACAAAATTGATAAATATCTGGAAGAAACGAAGAAAAAAATAAAACTAATAATTGACTAACCATAACAGTGAACAAGTGAAATAACATTTTAAAGGTAATTCGCTATAGGACTTTTTGACAGGCTAACAAAAAATTCATACAGTAATGATGATGAGGCAAATATATCAGAAACTGTACTCATAGATAGTGTTGGAATATGTCGTTTTACCTTAACGCAAGAAAGAATATGACTATGTGTTATCTTCTTTCCACACAGACATACTATGTTCTTGGTGTATTTTGTTTTGAATGCATCAAGTTTCCATCTATACATAAGGGATTGTATAATTCTGCTGGCATGAAGCTGCTTAAGTATTTTGCTAATTTCAAAGTTCATGTGACATTTATCATACTTTTTCTGTTTTAATTGGAACTGCTTCCAGACGTAGTTGTCTACTAAAGTGTAATTCTCGTGCAACGAGAGAGAAAGCTGGATATTGTTTGAATCTGGTGAGTTATTAGCTCCCCGTTTGGCAGCCCTGTCAACTTTATCATTATAACGAAAAGAACTATGAGAAGGTATCCAGCAGAAAGTAATATCAGTGCCAGTGCCTCTGTGTGTGTGTGTGTGTGTGTGTGTGTGTGTGTGTGTGTGTGTGTGTGTGTGTGTGTGTGTGCGTGCGTGCGTGTGTGTGTGTGTGTGTGTGTGTGTGTGTGTGTGTGTTTACAGTTATTTCTTGTTTCTTATTTCTCACTTGTTTATCTATCTACCTTGTCCTTTTTTTCGGAGATGGCTGGCAGACTGGAAGGACTATTGAGGACATTGCTTTCATCATGCCGACAGGCAGTGGATCATGGAGGCTATGAATAGTATTGACTGACTTGAAGGACTATTGAGGACATTGCTTTCATCATGTCGACAGGCAGTGGATCATGGAGGCTATGAATAGTATTGACTGACTGGAAGGACTATTGAGGACATTGTTTTCATCATGTCGACAGGCAGTGGAGGCTATGAATAGTATTGACTGACTGGAAGGACTATTGAGGACATTGTTTTCATCATGTCGACAGGCAGTGGAGGCTATGAATAGTATTGACTGACTGGAAGGACTATTGAGGACATTGTTTTCATCATGTCGACAGGCAGTGGAGGCTGTGAATAGTATTGTTTCCATCATGTTAACAGGCAGTGGAGGCTGTGAATAGTATTGACTGGGGGACTCTGTGATGTGAGACAAATTTATGTGTATGACTTGTTATGTTTTCATTCAGTTTTTTATTGAATTTTTCTTTTTCTTTATTCATTTATTAATTTGTTTATTTTATTAGTTTGTTTGTTTGTTTCTTTGTTTGTTTGTTTTTTGTTGTTGTTTTTTGTTTGTTTGTTTGTTTGTTTGTTTGTTTGTTTTGTTTTGTTTTGTTTGTTTGTTTGGTTGGTTGGTTGGTTGGTTGGTTGTTGGTTGGTTTTAAGTTGAGATAATCAGATACAAGCGTCTTTGCAAAATAACCAAGATGGTTCTAATGACAGACTGCTAGGTCATCAGGACCTGGCAATCTCATGGGTTTATGTGCAGGCTTAAGGCTTGTGCCATGATCATTTTAGATCTTCTCCATCACACGGCACCAGTGGCGTCAGTGCATATGAAATTCATTCCGAACGCGGAGACGTCATTCTTGAGAAACTGAAGCTGGGTCTGAAACGGTCGACAACTCGAGTAAGCACTTATCGTGAGGAACACAGTTTCAAAAGTTGTCTCTCTTCGCCGTCTATGCCCAACGTTGTGTGTGTGTGTGTGTGTGTGTGTGTGTGTGTGTGTGTGTGTGTGTGTG
This sequence comes from Monoplex corrugatus, assembly GCA_030674185.1. Classification (NCBI taxonomy): domain Eukaryota; kingdom Metazoa; phylum Mollusca; class Gastropoda; order Littorinimorpha; family Ranellidae; genus Monoplex; species Monoplex corrugatus. Next base: position 82,971,221 of record JAPXFY010000016.1, read on the forward strand.
TGTGCATATGGGTCATTCTTTGAAAAATGTCACCAAAAGTTTGACATACCATCTCAAATATCATTCAAGCATCGACGATGTGCGTAATCGGCAGGTGGCTTCTATTCTCAAAATTACCAAACGGCAAACAGTGTAAAACTGAACAAACCCAAGTTAGCGTATGAAAAGACTGTACAGCTGTTTTTGAACAATGTTGGCGACTATTCGGTCTTGCAGTTTTGAAAGATATTTATAGCATTTAGTATGGGAAACTGTAAAAACATTAAACGACTTGAAATTAAATTTAGGGTGAACTATTGGTATATGTGCGTTGTAGTGTGAAAATACTAGATCTACATCAGATTCTGAACATCGCTGCGTATCATCGCCGTATCATCACATAAAGAAAGTAAAACGATTCTCGAGTGTGTGCAAGTTACTGGGTTATTTCATCTCTAAGTCTGTATTTTGAACGTACAATTTTTCCTAGGGTATTTTCATACTGATGTGTCTAGGAGTTTTGCTAAGAATTGTGAGAATTATGGATGGATACGTTGACAAGTCGGGAAAGTTCAGTGTTTCTGTTCTTGAAGAGATGAAAATCGAAACTAGCGATGAAGAACAGACACTTACGTCGACTTCGCCAGTGGAGGTATATCGCCAATATTCTATAAGCCCAGACAGATTTAGCAACACAGAAAGCAACTTGATATGTGCAAAGGACGAGGTGGATAGAGATGGGATTGAAAACGATCCTTCACAGTCTCCCAAAAGATCAGTTCAAAATCTTCACCAGTACAGACAACTTTTACATAGTCAGCAAACAATGAATGCAGTTCAAAATCTTCACCAGTACAGACATGGTCAGCAAGATATGAATGCTTTCAGTGAACTATCCCATTCAAAACCTTCAGCTGGTGCAGCGTGCGTTGGCATCATAACAGATCCTAATGAAATCATACCAACGACATCTTTGCTGATTAATGCTGATGATGCAGTTTCTCAGGATGATGGTGACATTGAAATCCACACAGACAATGACAGTGAAGATTCTGGAGAGTTTGTGAATATCAAGGAAAAGAAACCAAAAGATAAAGCCTGCAGAGAAGTGGAAAACCCACTACTTCCTGAAACTATGTCTTTGATTAGAAAAAAAGCAAAGAGAAATAGGCCTCAAGTAAGAATGAACAGTAAAAATAAAACCAAGAGGCTGAAGAGGAAAACTAAAAGAGCTTTGTTGCGAGGCAAGGCAGCAAAATCTTTTGTTCGGTAAGTACTAATAAACATACACATACTAGGGTTGCGCGTACACAAAAAAAGGGTATGAATGGTGTGAAAATGTATAGAATTAAAGTCAAAGGGTATGAACACTTACAGAATTTGCTGAGAAGGATCCCAAATTAAAAAAAAAATCCCTGCCAAGGGTTTCCAGACCAAAACCACTATCTGCATGAGGTGTTTCCAGATAACTGGCAGAAAATATGATGACCTTGGTTTGTTATACCTGTAGTGGCTAATAAAGTAATATTATATGTTTGTGTTAATCTTAGCATCTCAGTAATTGTACAAACTCTGTGATCATGAAGGAGACTGAAATAACAGCGGGAGATCTGGATCTGGATCTGGATAATTACGCTGCAGGAGCCTTTTCAGGCTATCGTCGCAGCGGGTGGTAGGAGCGCATGGCTTGATTTGAATAAGTAGTCCTCATTTATTTTATGTTATAATAATTTAATTTTTATTTATTTATTTATGAGTGAAAATAACTAATTTAAGTGGTGTTTCAACTACAGTTTCTCTTGAGTTTTTAGAACATGACGTTTAGTTTCTTTGCTGTGTCCGACTGGGTGGGGTGGGTGTAGGGGGGGGGGGAAACTACTGCCCCAACGGACACCCCGAGTTCAGCTCAAAGATGTCCTGTTGCGGCACTGCATCTCCCTAGTCGGGTGGGGGGATGGGGGAGGGGGTGGGGCTGGAGAGGGGGGGGGGGCTGATTTATTTATGGGAGACAGCTGAGGCAGTGCTGCAGAAAATGCGGCGACGGAGCGTGCCTGCACTACCTCCTCCTCCAGCTTGTTCCAGTCTTCAACAGTCCTTGTGAAGAAAGAGCATCCATACTGCTCCTGTCCTTGTCTGGGGGACTTTGTAGCCACGGCTGTTTTTACATGCGTGTTTGGCGATGATGTTTGTTGCCACGTGGTCTGCATAGGTCTTCATTTTGATTTTCCTTTTGGTCTTATCCACTGGGGTCAGGTATTTTTCTGGTGGTAGGGCTGGAACCTGACCTTCTGTTATTTTATATAGTGTTACCAGCCTTTGGTGTGTCCTTCGCTGCTGCAGAGAGGGCAGACCAAGCTCTTGGAGCATCCTGGTGACGCACCCTGGTTTTTGGGACTTGTAGTCTTGCTTTATGAAGCGTGCTGCCCTTCTCTGTACTCTCTCCAGTCTATCCTGATCTTTTGCCAAGTACGGGTCCCATACAGTGGCTCCGTACTCCAGGGCAGACCGCACTAGAGAGATGTAGGCTGTACGGCGGCACTCTTGGGGACAGCTGCCCAAGTTACGATGGAGGAATCCTAGTGTAGTGTTTGCCCTCTTGCAGATGTTTGTTATGTGCGTGGACCACTTTAAATCTGCCGATATTTGTACTCCCAGGTATGGATTTTGCTCTACATGTTGGAGGATCTCCTCATCAAGCTTGTAGTAGAAGGATGAGCGGTTTTTGGTTGGTAGGACGTAACATTTTTTGGCATTAAACCGCATTCCCCATTTTTTCGCCCATTCCTCCAGCTTGGTGAGGTCTCCTTGGAGCAAGGTATGGTCCTGGAACTGGCATATCTCCCGGTACAGTAAGCAGTCATCTGCGAACAGCCGTACTTTTGATGTACTGCTCACGACCTAGATGCACATGGAGATGGGTGCAGGGTCAAGAATATAAATCTGTATTGTTTGATAAAAAAAATGCAGCACACTGCCACTTCCGTCATGTTGGGTTTATGGGCATCAAGGGTCGAGAATGCAGAACTGCATTGTTTGATCAAAAAGTGCAGCACACTGCCACGTCCCTCATGTTGAGTTTATTGGCATCAAATCCCATGATGCAGCCATTGTAGGCCTATAGATAATCTACGCAGCACCTGACCATAGACTAATTAATAAGAACAGCACTGTAGTTGTTTTTGACTAAAACTCCAAAGTCTAAAAGTAAATCAGGGTTTCTTTAGAAATAACAAGAACTGCTGATGCTACACAAGTTCTTGACAATTCAGTGAACTCAGTGTAAGTGACTTTCTTACATTGAAAGTGCAAATCACTGAATGAGAGAAAACGGTGCTACAACATTAGTTAATCTGACAATAAAAATTATTATAATTAAGTAAAACTGAATGGAGAGAGAGAGAGAGAGAGAGAGCATGGTAAATTTGAAACATATCCTTTTAAATTTTAGTTGGGTTGATGTCTCATCCCTTGTCTTCAGTTTGCCTTTTAAAGTTTTATAGCGGTCTGTATTTGCAGTTAACCTTGCATACATGTATACAGTACAGTGTAAATCACTAAATGATACATCATTTGTCCATCATTACCATTTGTTTGCATTTTAGATGATTGGAATAACTGTAGTGTTGATTTATAACACTTAATTAAATTAATAAGTTAATATTATTAAATGAAATGTTCACTGTAACAAAGAATAGAATAGAATACTTCCAGACAACAACAAAAAATTAGTCATGATGGTTACAAATGTAACTTGAATGTTTGTCAAACATTACTGTCTTTGTCAGGTCAGACAAATAGGTCTGCTACTGGCAAGCTGTAGCCCAGTACTACCTGTCACAGCAGGAGACTTGGAGAGGGGATTGGCGCCACCAAGGATTAACCTAAGCCCACAGAAAAGATATGAGAGACACTATAGCCAACAACATACCGGATCGGTCGGGGCCCGGGTTACAAACGACCGCGCTTACCACTGACAAGCACCAGGGTGGAAGTGAAAAGTCAGCTACTGGGGCAAAGACATCATTCAAACTGCCAACGGAAAAAGCTACCATTGGAACCTGGAATGTCCGTACACTCCATCAGTGCGGCAAAGTAAAAGAACTAGAACACGAGCTGAGACGCTACCAATGGGACATTGTGGGTATATCAGAAGTAAGATGGACAGGCTTCGGAGAAGCAATCACAGAGGAAGGACACAAGATGTGGTACAGTGGCGAAGAGTCACTACATGAAAATGGCGTAGCTTTCATCGTACGCAAAGAAGTCATTGGATGCATCATGAGCTGCACGCCTGTCAACAGCAGAATCATCAGCATTCGGGTGTCGGCCAAACCAAAGAACATCACCATCATACAAGTGTATGCTCCAACTACCAGCCACGAAGACCAGGTGGTTGAAGAATTCTATGAGAAAATAGAAGACACCATCGGAAAAGCCCCCAGGAAAGACATCATCATAGTTCAGGGGGACTTCAACGCCAAAGTCGGCCCAGATGCCTACAAAAACTGGGCTGGAACAGTGGGTCAATTTGGCACAGGGGAAACTAATGACAGGGGACTTCGCCTTCTGGAGTTTGCCTGCACCCAACGGCTCACCATTGCCAACACCTCTACCCCCACAAACTGTCAAGAAGAACAACCTGGCATGCGCCGAACGGAAAGACTCACAACCAGATCGACTTTGTCCTCACACCGCGGCGCTTCAAATCAAGCATTAATAAAGCAAAGACGAGGACATACCCTGGAGCTGATATAGGCAGCGACCACGACCTCGTGCTGCTCACAATGAAGATCAAATTGAAAAAGAAGTACCAAGCTGCGCAGCCACGCATCAAGTTTGACCTGGAAAAGCTAAAAGATCCAGAGATAGAAGAGGCATTCCAGGCACAGCTCGGGGGGCGGTTCGCGGCACTCAACTTCCTGGACAGCGACATCAACGACCTCACAAACAACTTTGGTGAGGCAGTCCGCGAAACAGCAGAGGAGGTACTGGGGCGACAGAGGGAAGAAACACCAAGCATGGATCTCAAATGACATCCTTGACCTCTGCGACAACAGAAGATCACTGAAGAAGACGAAAAACTCCAGCCCTGAAGAAGCCGCACAGTATCGTAAAACCAACAACCTTGTAAAGAAGAAAATGATTGAAGCCAAAGAACAATGGATCAACAACCAGTGTGAGAACATCGAGAAAGGCATGAAAAAAGGAAACAGCAAACATGCCTTCACCACACTGAAAAACCTTACCAAGACGCAGCAAAACAGATCGTCAGTCATCGAGGATACCTCAGGCGAGCTGCTGACAGAAAGCTCCGCTGTTCTGAACAGATGGACGCAGTACTGCCAAGAACTATACAACTTCCCAATACAGCCAGATGACAGTTTGTTTCAGGGGGACTCAGCACCATTGAGGGAATCCTCACCGCTACCAGTGATGAGAGAAGAAGTGGAAGAAGCCATCCGCAGCCTACCAGCAGGGAAATCACCTGGAGCAGACAATATCCCAGCAGAGCTGCTCAAACATGGAGGGAATGATTTGGTCACTCGTGTAACATCGATTTGTCAGAAGATCTGGGAGACAAAACAGTGGCCCACAGAATGGACTCAATCACTCATCATCCCCCTGCCCAAAAAGGGAAATATGCGCCAATGCCAGAACTACAGAACAATAAGTCTCATTAGCCACACCAGCAAGATCATGCTCAGAGTCATATTGAATCGACTGAAGAAAGAAGCGGAAGAACACCTTGCGGAAGAACAAGCTGGATTTAGGGCGGGCAGAAGCACAGTAGAACAGATCTTCACCTGCCGGATAATGATGGAGAAACATCTGCAGCATCAGAGAGACCTGTTCCACAACTTCATAGACTTTAAAAAAGCATTCGACAGGGTGTGGCATAAGGGTTTGTGGCAGGTGCTAAGAAAGTTTGGCATAGAGGAAGGTCTCGTCCAAACCATCCAGGCGCTGTATAACACTGCCAGCAGCGCAGTTCTCCTCAACAACCAGATAGGGGACTACTTCAAGACCACAGTTGGAGTCCGTCAAGGCTGCCTACTCTCTCCCGTGCTGTTCAATCTCTTCCTGGAGAACATCATGCGTGAAGCCCTCCATGACTTCCACTCCACTGTCTCCATCGGAGGAAGAACCATCAACAACCTGAGGTTCGCAGATGACATCGACCTGATGGGAGGCAGCAACGAAGAACTACAAGACCTGACCATGAGACTGGAAGAAAGTGCAGGTGCACACGGAATGGAAGTGAGCACAGAAAAAAGCAAAGTCCTGGTCAACAGCACAACCAACACCCATGCTGAAATCTACATGAACGGGCAACAGCTTGAAGAAGTGGACGCTTTCAAATACCTTGGCGCCACTCTCACCAAAGACGGTCGCTCTACAACAGAAATCAAGACCAGACTAGCGATCGCAACAGCAGCAATGGTAAAGCTAAACAAGATCTGGAAGAGCAGAGAGATCGGCTTTCCATCGAAGATGAAGCTGTACAAGTCCCTGGTGCTCCCCATCCTGCTGTATGGATGCGAGAGCTGGACCATGACAGCAGAGACCACCAAGAGAATCCAGACGTTTGAAACTAAATGCTTCAGGCGCTTGCTCGGGATCTCTTGGCAAGATCGGAAGACAAACGACTTTGTGTGGAGCCAAATAACAACACTCGCAGGCCCACAAGAACCCCTCCTGGCAACAGTCAAGAACAGGAAGCTGTCGTGGTTCGGGCATGTCACACGCCACAACTCACTGCCCAAAACGGTCCTCCAGGGTACACTGGGAGGCGGCAGACGAAGGGGACGACAAGCCAAATGCTGGATGGACAACATCAAAGAATGGACCAGGTTGGATGGCCCCACGCTGGTGCGACAGGCGGAGGACAGGACCGGTTGGCGACGGCTGGCTTCAAGAGTGTCTCTCATCTCTCCTCTACGCCCATCACGGGCAGGAGAATGATGATGATGATGACTGTCTTTAGTTGTAATTGCACATATTTTTAGAGCATGAAATGTCAGTGCAAAATCTAAAAGAGAGCTGCATAGCTGTTTGCTCACATTGATGATATAATAAGTAATGCTGTCTGTGATCTGACATTGATGATATAATAAGTAATGCTGTCTGTGATCTCACATTGATGATTATATAATAAGTAATGCCTTCTGTGATCTCACATTGATGATATAATAAGTAATGCTGTTTGTGATCTCACATTGATGATATAATAAGTAATGCCTTCTGTGATCTCACATTGATGATATAATAAGTAATACTGTCTGTGATCTCACATTGATGATATAATAAGTAATACTGTCTGTGATCTCACATTGATGATATATAATAAGTAATACTGTCTGTGATCTCACATTGATGATATAATAAGTAATGCTGTCTGTGATCTCACATTGATGATATATAATAAGTAATGCTGTCTGTGATCTCACATTGATGATATAATAAGTAATACTGTCTGTGATCTCACATTGATGATATAATAAGTAAGTAATGCCTTCTGTGATCTCACATTGATGATATAATAAGTAATACTGTCTGTGATCTCACATTGATGATATATAATAAGTAATGCCTTCTGTGATCTCACATTGATGATATAATAAGTAATGCTGTTTGTGATCTGACATTGATGATATAATAAGTAATGCTGTCTGTGATCTCACATTGATGATATAATAAGTAATACTGTTTGTGATCTCACATTGATGATATAATAAGTAATGCTGTCTGTGATCTCACATTGATGATATATAATAAGTAATGCCTTCTGTGATCTCACATTGATGATATAATAAGTAATGCTGTTTGTGATCTCACATTGATGATATAATAAGTAATACTGTCTGTGATCTCACATTGATGATATAATAAGTAAGTAATACTGTCTGTGATCTCACATTGATGATATAATAAGTAAGTAATACTGTCTGTGATCACACATTGATGATATAATAAGTAAGTAATACTGTCTGTGATCACACATTGATGATATAATAAGTAAGTAATACTGTCTGTGATCACACATTGATGACATAATAAGTAATGCTGTCTGTGATCTCACATTGATGATATAATAAGTAATACTGTCTGTGATCTCACATTGATGATATAATAAGTAAGTAATACTGTCTGTGATCACACATTGATGATATAATAAGTAATGCTGTCTGTGATCACACATTGATGATATAATAAGTAAGTAATGCTGTCTGTGATCTCACATTGATGATATAATAAGTAATGCCTTCTGTGATCTCACATTGATGATATAATAAGTAATACTGTCTGTGATCTCACATTGATGATATAATAAGTAAGTAATACTGTCTGTGATCACACATTGATGATATAATAAGTAATGCTGTCTGTGATCACACATTGATGATATAATAAGTAATGCTGTCTGTGATCTCACATTGATGATATAATAAGTAATGCTGTCTGTGATCTCACATTGATGATATAATAAGTAATGCTGTTTGTGATCTCACATTGATGATATAATAAGTAATGCTGTCTGTGATCTCACATTGATGATATAATAAGTAATACTGTTTGTGATCTCACATTGATGATATAATAAGTAATACTGTTTGTGATCTCACATTGATGATATAATAAGTAATGCTGTTTGTGATCACACATTGATGATATAATAAGTAATACTGTTTGTGATCTCACATTGATGATATAATAAGTAATGCTGTTTGTGATCACACATTGATGATATAATAAGTAATACTGTTTGTGATCACACATTGATGATATAATAAGTAATACTGTCTGTGATCACACATTGATGATATAATAAGTAATGCTGTCTGTGATCTCACATTGATGATATAATAAGTAATACTGTCTGTGATCTCACATTGATGATATAATAAGTAATGCTGTCTGTGATCTCACATTGATGATATAATAAGTAAGTAATACTGTCTGTGATCACACATTGATGATATAATAAGTAATGCCTTCTGTGATCTGACATTGATGATATAATAAGTAATACTGTCTGTGATCTCATATTGGTGATATAATAAGTAATGCCTTCTGTGATCTCACATTGATGATATAATAAGTAATACTGTCTGTGATCACACATTGATGATATAATAAGTAAGTAATACTGTCTGTGATCTCACATTGATGATATAATAAGTAATGCTGTCTGTGATCTCATATTGATGATATAATAAGTAATACTGTCTGTGATCTGACATTGATGATATAATAAGTAATGCTGTCTGTGATCTCACATTGATGATATAATAAGTAATGCTGTCTGTGATCTCACATTGATGATATAATAAGTAAGTAATGCCTTCTGTGATCTCACATTGATGATATAATAAGTAAGTAATGCCTTCTGTGATCTCACATTGATGATATATAATAAGTAATACTGTCTGTGATCTCACATTGTCATGCAGGACATGAGTCACAGTTGTCTTACATTACTGAATTACTGGAGTTACTAAACCAGTGACTGATCATTGTAAGGGGATGTGCTCAGTGAGCATTTCTCCTGTTATGGACATGATGGAAACAGTATTACTATATTTTTCCTACAGCACCCTCCTCCCTTCCATTGCATTGGTCAACATTGAAGAATGGGCAACTACATTAGTCAGATTTATGAAGGCAGGATCTTTCTGTCAGTTTCTGTTTCTGGTTAAAGGTTTAATAAGCAAGTGACTTTGTTGCATTTTGTTTTATTTAGCTGTGGTTTCATTATTTTTGTTGTTTTTGCGATTTCATGTATGTGCGTCTTTTGTTGTCAGCGTAGATTTCTTAAAAAAATAAGCTAGAGAAATTAAAATGAGAACGAGTTATGACTCACAAAATTGTACAGAAGTTTTACAGTGTTGATGATTTATTCTTGTTAATAACATTATGCTACTGCATAGAATTTGTTTTTATATTCTACCTGTGACTGTGTCACTTCCAGGACAAGGAGAAAAGGGAGTGAAGACTCTGATTCTCAGTGGGAATCTATAACGGACACGGAGGTATCAGAAAACAGAACAGATGAGCAAAGTTTCAACGACACAGAAGAAATAGAAGAAAACAGAATCCCCTTGAAAAGACAGCTGGAGAAGACGATTGCCAAAGGTTCTGCCAAAAATAAACTGACAGTCTCCAATGTGAAAAGCATCCTTCGGGTGAGTGGATAAACACATGTATAGATTTGTGTGAGGGCTGTGTAGTATGGTAGTATCACAGGAGAGCATTCATTTTGACATCTGCATGACACAAACATCAACAGCTAACACTACTAGGGAAAAAACTGACCATCAGCCCGTGCTCTCTTTCTCTTTCTCTGTCTTCCTCTTTCTGTCTTCGTCTGTCTGTCTGTCTGTCTGTCTCTCTCTCTGTCTGTCTCTCTCTCTCATACATTTTCTCTCTTTCTTTCTTTCTTTCTTTTTCTGTCTCTCTGTCTCTGTCTGTCTGTCTCTCTCTCTCTCTCTCTCTCCCCTCTCTCTCTCTCTCTCTCTTCTCTCTCTCTCTCTCTCTCTCTCTCTCTGTATCTTAAGCTTGTTTTGCTCTCCCTCCTCCCTCCATCTCTCCCTCTCTACCTTCCCTCTCTCTCTCTCCCCTCCTCCCTCCATCTCTCCCTCTCTACCTTCCCCCTCTCTCTCTCCCTCCTCCCTCCATCTCTCCCTCTGTACCATCTCCCTCTCTCTCTCCCCTCCTCCATCTCTCCCTCTGTGCCTTCCCCCTCTCTCCCCTCTCCCTCCTCCCTCCATCTCTCCTTCTGTACCATCTCCCTCTCTCTCTCTCTCCTCCCCTCCTCTTCCCCCTCTCTCTCTCCCTCCTCCCTCCTCTCTCCCTCTGTACCTTCCCCCTCTCTCTCTCCCTCCTCTCTCCATCTCCCTCTTCCATCTCCCTCTCTCTCCCTCCTCCTCCATCTCTCCCTCTGTACCTTCGCCCTCTCTCTCTCTCCTCTCCTCCCTCTCCTCTCTCCCTCTTCCTCCCCCCTCTCCCCCTCCGTCTCTCCTCTGTACCTTTCCTCCTCTCTCTCTCCCTCCTCCTCTGCCCCCCTCCCTTCACCAATAGAAGCACCTAGTAGAGAATGTATGTAAAGTACTTCATGTAGGGCATAACTTGAATAATTTATGTCAGTTATATAATAAATATCAAAAGTTTTTTTAAAATTCTGAATGATCACCAGAACAGCCCACTTGCATGTCAATTGTCATACTGGCCCAGTGAATAAGATCTAGACTGATACTGAAGTAGCACAATGTGTTGCATTGGAGCATGATATTTACAGGGAAATATAAATCATCATTGAAGTGAGAAAAATACAACTTTGAAAATCAAATTAGAAAAGTGAAGACCTAACAAAACAGTCACCTAACTTTGAATTCTAATATTTTGTACATGCAGTGTGCAAGTCAGCTAAGTTAGGTTCCCACCAGCTGTATCCAGGGTTGCCCTAGTGATGCAGTTTTCAGCAGTTTTAAAAAGTGCATATATGTGACCCTCCACCACGGAATGAGTCGCAATGCACCTGGGGTGATTTTTTTTGTTCTTAAATGAAATGAATAAGCACAAAACGCAGTTTTCACAGATCCAAATTTTATTAAAATCGGGCATTCCTTTTCAAAGTTATGACCTTTTAAAGTTGGATATGTGGAAAATGCATATTTGAGAAATCACAGTTTGAAAATGTCACACTTATGCCCATAGCAACCAGGTATGAAAATGTCACACTTATGCCCATAGCAACCAGGTACTTCTAATAGAGCTACACTTTTCACCCGTTTATAAGATTAAATAAGCACAAGTATTTTAGCAAGACATAAAATAATGACCACAGAATCATTTTCAGTGAAAATCTCAAAATTGGTACCCTGACCCCCTACATGAACTATCGCTGCTAGCGAAAAAGTGTGTCAGGTGCAATCCGACTCATTTCGTGGTGGAGGGTCACATATGTGCATTTTGTGTGTGTGCCTGTTTACATGCTCGTTCTGTTCACAGTACAGTTCATTGTTCAGTTTGATGTTTTACAGTCGGTGATTACCAACGACCTTGTGAAGGACATGTTGAAGTCAACTTTGAAAGAGCCGACGGAAGAGCCTCCTGAAGGACAAGTTGTCTATGAACCTAAACTGACTCGATCCCGGATAAAAGAGGTTCTTGAGAAAGAAAAGGTGAGACAGTCAGTGATGAAATAACACTACACGTACCGCATAGACTGTTGAATGAAGCATTTGATAAATACAACCTTTAAGATATTGAAATTATGTCATGTTTTATTATTTTAGTTTCTGTTTACTCTACCTTGAAAAGACTTTACCTGTTGTGCTTAGACTAAAATAGTAAGACATAACTTTCATAGTTTTCATGTTAGATTGATAACTTTCATAATTTTTTAGGTAAGATTGATAACTAATTTTCTATAGAAAGGTCTCAGAGGCTTCTTGCTAATTTTTTGTTAATTTGAGCCCCGTGTTCTGTCAACTGATGTGGCCTCAGATATTGAAATACCTCAAGTGTAACCCTTTCGCCCCTTCATTATATTCAGCAGCATCCTGCAGGAAGTGGATGAATAGGGAGAGGGAGTGAAAGGGTTACAGATGATTTGTTTAGTTATTTGTATTCTGCCTTGCTACTTTCCCGCATCAGCCTTACCAGCCACAGCCCACACTGCTCCACAGGCATCAGCCTTACCAGCCACAGCCCACACTGCTCCACAGGCATCAGCCTTACCAGCCACAGCCCACACTGGTCCACAGGCATCAGCCTTACCAGCCACAGCCCACACTGGTCCACAGGCATCAGCCTTACCAGCCACAGCCCACACTACTCCACAGGCATCAGCCTTACCAGCCACAGCCCACACTGCTCCACAGGCATCAGCCTTACCAGCCACAGCCCACACTGGTCCACAGGCATCAGCCTTACCAGCCACAGCCCACACTACTCCACAGGCATCAGCCTTACCAGCCACAGCCTACACTGCTCCACAGGCATCAGCCTTACCAGCCACAGCCCACACTGGTCCACAGGCATCAGCCTTACCAGCCACAGCCCACACTACTCCACAGGCATCAGCCTTACCAGCCACAGCCCACACTGGTCCACAGGCATCAGCCTTACCAGCCACAGCCCACACTGGTCACAGGCATCAGCCTTACCAGCCACAGCCCACACTGCTCCACAGGCATCAGCCTTACCAGCACAGCCCACACTACTCCACAGGCATCAGCCTTACCAGCCACAGCCACACTGGTCCACAGGCATCAGCCTTACCAGCCACAGCCCACACTGGTCCACAGGCATCAGCCTTACCAGCCACAGCCCACACTGCTCCACAGGCATCAGCCTTACCAGCCACAGCCCACACTGTCCACAGGCATCAGCCTTACCAGCCACAGCCCACACTGGTCCACAGGCATCAGCCTTACCAGCCACAGCCCACACTACTCCACAGGCATCAGCCTTACCAGCCACAGCCCACACTACTCCACAGGCATCAGCCTTACCAGCCACAGCCCACACTGGTCCACAGGCATCAGCCTTACCAGCCACAGCCCACACTGGTCCACAGGCATCAGCCTTACCAGCCACAGCCCACACTGTCCACAGGCATCAGCCTTACCAGCCACAGCCCACACTGCTCCACAGGCATCAGCCTTACCAGCCACAGCCCACACTGGTCCACAGGCATCAGCCTTACCAGCCACAGCCCACACTGCTCCACAGGCATCAGCCTTACCAGCCACAGCCCACACTACTCCACAGGCATCAGCCTTACCAGCCACAGCCCACACTGGTCCATAGGCATCAGCCTTACCAGCCACAGCCCACACTGGTCCATAGGCATCAGCCTTACCAGCCACAGCCCACACTGGTCCACAGGCATCAGCCTTACCAGCCACAGCCCACACTGGTCCACAGGCATCAATCTTACCAGCCACAGCCCACGCTGCTCCACAGGCATCAGCTCGTCTCAACACAACACTAGGGTGCATCATCTGTTGTTGACATTGACTGACGGAGGCCTACTACTATACTACTACCTTGCTACAAATAATACAGTTAATGATTAGTATTGTCCTCTGTAAGTTTTGACTGTCATCATTTAATGGCTTCGTTGGACAGGACCCATTGTCTGTACAGAAGACAGCTGTTTTCCACAGATGCTTAGAGATGGAGAGCTGAAGCAACAGCACTGCCCTGGAAAGACCAGCCAGGTGTTACAAGGATACTGTAAAGGTCAACCTGATCAGCTTGGCATCAACAGGAAAGACCAGCCAGGTGTTACAAGGATACTGTAAAGGTCAACCTGATCAGCTGTGGCATCAACAGGAAACACCAGCCAGGTGTTACAAGGACACTGTAAAGGCCAATGTGATCAACTGGGGCATCAACACCACCAACAGGAATAATGTTGCCCACAACACAGGAAGCTGGTGAAAGGTGTGTGTGCAGGGCACAGTGACGTTTGAACAACACAGAACAACTGCCATTCAACAGAAAAAGGGACTGATGAAAGCAGGACCCATGGCCGTGGGACTTCTCCTTAAGCCTTGTGCAGTACCTATGGCAGAACCTGTGCCTCCAGGATCAGTCTTGTATCCCACATGGAGACCAATACCAGATGATGTGGACCAGTAAGACTCCTCTGCTGTCAGATTGATTGGAAAGTCTATGATTGTCCATCATCTACTTGGCTGGTTGCAGTGTACAACACCTGAACATGAACATCATGTAAAACTGTTCTGTTTGTTCAGATCAATGGAGATGGTGTCATCTCAGTTCAGGATGTTTGTTGATAATTAGAATTGTGGTCCTTACCAAACAGTTATAAGGGGACAGTAGTTATCTGGTTTTCTTTTGATTTCTATAACTCACCAAACAGTTATAAGAAGACAGCAGGGGCAATGGACATTTTTCTTGTGATTTTTTCAGAAATTGACAGGCAGTGAGTGTTTCTAAATAGTGTTTTATCTTTTGTAGCAAATGACAAGTCAGCAAACAGTAAGATGAGTGTTTCAAAGTACAGAGCATCCCTTAATGTACCAGGAAGAAGAATGACCTTTCAAAGATATGTATCATTTTTCAGTGCACAACTGGCCAGATAACAAGGGGAACATTTCATAACAGTGGTTTTTAAATGATTTTAATGATGAATAATGACCGCATGTATAGAGCCACATTTCACAAGAACGCTTCACAAAAGCAGTAAAGACAAAGGCAGACACATGTATTGGTTAATACATGTCGATCCCTATCACTGTGATGAAAATGGTTAGTACATGTCGATCCCTGTCACTGTGATGAAAATGGTTAGTACATGTCGATCCCTGTCACTGTGATGAAAATGGTTAGTACATGTCAATCCCTGTCACTGTGATGAAATGGTTATACATGTCGATCCCTGTCACTGTGATGAAAATGGTTAGTACATGTCGATCCCTGTCACTGTGATGAAAATGGTTAATACATGTCAATCCCTGTCACTGGTTAATACATGTCAATCCCTGTCACTGTGATGAAAATGGTTAGTACATGTCAATCCCTGTCACTGTGATGAAAATGGTTAATACATGTCAATCCCTGTCACTGTGATGAAAATGGTTAGTACATGTCGATCCCTGTCACTGTGATGAAAATGGTTAATACATGTCGATCCCTATCACTGTGATGAAAATGGTTAATACATGTCGATCCCTGTCACTGTGATGAAAATGGTTAGTACATGTCAATCCCTGTCACTGTGATGAAAATGGTTAGTACATGTCAATCCCTGTCACTGTGATGAAAATGGTTAGTACATGTCAATCCCTGTCACTGTGATGAAAATGGTTAGTACATGTCGATCCCTGTCACTGTGATGAAAATGGTTAATACATGTCGATCCCTGTCACTGATGAAAATGGTTAGTACATGTCATCCCTGTCACTGTGATGAAAATGGTTAGTACATGTCAATCCCTGTCACTGTGATGAAAATGGTTAATACATGTCAATCCCTGTCACTGTGATGAAAATGGTTAGTACATGTCGATCCCTGTCACTGTGATGAAAATGGTTAATACATGTCGATCCCTTCACTGTGATGAAAATGGTTAATACATGTCGATCCCTGTCACTGGTTAATACATGTCGATCCCTGTCACTGTGATGAAAATGGTTAGTACATGTCAATCCCTGTCACTGTGATGAAAATGGTTAGTACATGTCGATCCCTGTCACTGTGATGAAAATGGTTAATACATGTCGATCCCTGTCACTGTGTTGAAAATGGTTAGTACATGTCGATCCCTGTCACTGTGATGAAAATGGTTAATACATGTCAATCCCTGTCACTGTGATGAAAATGGTTAGTACATGTCAATCCCTATCACTGTGTTGAAAATGGTTATTACATGTCGATCCCTGTCACTGTGATGAAAATGGTTAATACATGTCGATCCCTATCACTGTGATGAAAATGGTTAATACATGTCGATCCCTGTCACTGTGATGAAAATGGTTAATACATGTCGATCCCTGTCACTGTGATGAAAATGGTTAATACATGTCGATCCCTGTCACTGTGATGAAAATGGTTAGTACATGTCAATCCCTGTCACTGTGATGAAAATGGTTAATACATGTCAATCCCTGTCACTGGTTAATACATGTCGATCCCTGTCACTGTGATGAAAATGGTTAGTACATGTCGATCCCTGTCACTGTGATGAAAATGGTTAGTACATGTCGATCCCTGTCACTGTGTTGAAAATGGTTAGTACATGTCGATCCCTGTCACTGTGATGAAAATGGTTAGTACATGTCAATCCCTGTCACTGTGATGAAAATGGTTAGTACATGTCAATCCCTGTCACTGTGATGAAAATGGTTAATACATGTCAATCCCTGTCACTGTGATGAAAATGGTTAGTACATGTCAATTCCTATCACTGTGTGAAAATGGTTAATACATGTCGATCCCTGTCACTGTGATGAAAATGGTTAATACATGTCGATCCCTATCACTGTGATGAAAATGGTTAATACATGTCGATCCCTGTCACTGGTTAATACATGTCGATCCCTGTCACTGTGATGAAAATGGTTAATACATGTCGATCCCTGTCACTGTGATGAAAATGGTTAGTACATGTCAATCCCTGTCTTTGTGATGAAAATGGTTAATACATGTCGATCCCTGTCACTGTGATGAAAATGGTTAGTACATGTCAATCCCTATCACTGTGATGAAAATGGTTAATACATGTCAATCCTATCACTGTGATGAAAATGGTTAATACATGTCAATCCCTGTCACTGTGATGAAAATGGTTAATACATGTCAATCCCTGTCACTGTGTTGAAAATGGTTAGTACATGTCGATCCCTGTCACTGTGTTGAAAATGGTTAGTACATGTCAATCCCTATCACTGTGATGAAAATGGTTAATACATGTCGATCCCTGTCACTGTGTTGAAAATGGTTAGTACATGTCAATCCCTGTCACTGTGATGAAAACAGATGACTCTAATAATAATACAATGTCAAAGAAGCAACAAAAATTAAGTATATCTTCACTTTATATATCAACTGGGCTTCGAAGAAAAATCTTTGTAAGTACAAAGACAGTGAATACATTTCTCTGTCTGTCCTTTACACAACACACACACCATCATATCTATAGGTACAAAGACAGTGAATACATTTCTCTGTCTGTCCTTTACACAACACACACACCATCATATCTATAGGTACAAAGACAGTGAATACATTTCTCTGTCTGTCCTTTACACAACACACACACCATCATATCTATAGGTACAAAGACAGTGAATACATTTCTCTGTCTGTCCTTTACACAACACACACACCATCATATCTATAGGTACAAAGACAGTGAATACATTTCTCTGTCTGTCCTTTACACAACACACACACCATCATGTCTATAGGTACAAAGACAGTGAATACATTTCTCTGTCCTTTACACAACACACACACCATCATGTCTATAGGTACAAAGACAGTGAATACATTTCTGTCTGTCCTTTACACAACACACACACCATCATGTCTATAGGTACAAAGACAGTGAATACATTTCTCTGTCTGTCCTTTACACAACACACACACCATCATATCTATAGGTACAAAGACAGTGAATACATTTCTCTGTCTGTCCTTTACACAACACACACACCATCATGTCTATAGGTACAAAGACAGTGAATACATTTCTGTCTGTCCTTTACACAACACACACACCATCATGTCTATAGGTACAAAAACAGTGAATACATTTCTCTGTCTGTCCTTTACACAACACACACACCATCATATCTATAGGTACAAAGACAGTGAATACATTTCTTTGTCTGTCCTTTACACAACACACACACCATCATGTCTATAGGTACAAAGACAGTGAATACATTTCTCTGTCTGTCCTTTACACAACACACACACCATCATATCTATAGGTACAAAGACAGTGAATACATTTCTGTCTGTCCTTTACACAACACACACACCATCATGTCTATAGGTACAAAGACAGTGAATACATTTCTCTGTCTGTCCTTTACACAACACACACACCATCATATCTATAGGTACAAAGACAGTGAATACATTTCTGTCTGTCCTTTACACAACACACACACCATCATGTCTATAGGTACAAAGACAGTGAATACATTTCTGTCTGTCCTTTACACAACACACACACCATCATGTCTATAGGTACAAAGACAGTGAATACATTTCTGTCTGTCCTTTACACAACACACACACCATCATGTCTATAGGTACAAAGACAGTGAATACATTTCTGTCTCTGTCCTTTACACAACACACACCATCATGTCTTGAATTTTTTATTGTCAGGTTTATATAAATGATGTTCTGACAACACACACACTCAAACACCACACACACACACACACACACACACACACACACACACACACACACACACACACACACACACACACACACACACACACACACACATACACTCTCTCTCTCTCTTTCTCTTTCTCTCTCTCTCTCTCTCTCTCTCTCTCATCTTTCCTCTATCACTCTGTCTCTGTCTGTCTCTGTCTCTCTCCCTCTCTCTCTCTCCCTCTCTCCCTCTCTCTCACTCTCTCCCTCTCTCTCTCTCTCTCTCTCTCTGTGCTGCTCTCTCTCTCTCTGTGCCGCTCTCTCTCTCTCTCTTTCTCATGGACACACACGCACACGCACATACATAGATGACAGTTGAAAAAGTGAAATTTTTTGCATTTGTCTTTCAACAGGATCCCAAACGGTGGCCCATATCACCAATTAAGTTGGGTCAGCCGGCCACTGCAGGTCCCCAGTATCTTGGATGTGGAGTTTCCTGATGAGGAAGATGATGAATATGAACCATCGAAGGATTTAGAGGTAATTAAGATGTTTCTATACTGCTCTCTGATTAATATTTTTGAGAGAACATTCATTTCTGTGTGTTTTTTTATCTGATGTTGTTTTTATATATGTTGATCTGTTATTTTGTTTGAGAATGAAAGGTGTGTATGTGTGTGGGAGAGAAAGTGAATGTGTGTGTGTGGGTATGTGGGTGGTGTATATGTGTGGATGTGTATGTGTGTGTGTCTGGAAGAGATAGAGAGAGAGAGAGTGTATGTGTGTGTGTTTGTGTATGTAAATCACTAAATGTGTGTGTGTATGTATGTGAGTGCATGCTTGCTGAAACATTGTAGCAAGTGAACAGGGTGAAATATTGCAGAAGCAGACACAAAAGATTCAGAGGAAGAAGAGTTTGTTTTGTTTGTTTGAGTGGTGGTGACAGGTGTCTGAATGTTCTTCTCTCTCTCTCTCTCTCCTCTCTCTCTCTCTCTCTCTCTCTCTCTCTCTTCTCTCTCTCTCTCTCTCTCTCTCTCTCTCTCTCTCTCTCTCTCTTCGGTCCTCTTCTCTCTGTCTCTCTCTCTCTTCTTCTGTCTGTCTCTCTCTCTCTCTCTCTCTCTCTGTCTCTCTCTCTTCTGTCTGTCTGTCTCTCTGTCTGTCTGTCTGTCTCTCTCTCTCTCTCTCTCTGTCGTCTGCTCTTCTCTCTCTCTCTCTCCTCTCTCTCTCTCTCTCATTTTTGTAGGATTTATTTCAATTTGTTTAAGGACAGTACAAAAAACAGAAAATTGGAAGATTTGGTGAACTACTTCTTGCAGTGGAAATATAGAGCCTAGAAAAGACAGAAAAGGTGGTTGTTGTTGTGTTTGGTTTGGTTTGGTTGTTGATGTCGTGGTGTACTGTTTTTTGTTGTTGTTGTACCTTGTTTTTAGTACATATCGCAAAGTTGTACTGCCCACATTCAAGCCAACAGGAACGAGAAAAACTTGTTTTTTCTGGTCTGTATTTTATATGTTTTGTTTTCAGTGGGGTGGAGGATTGCAGGGGAGTTGGGAAGATGGAAATGATAAATTATGTTGGTGGATGGATGGAGGCTGTGTGTCAGGTTGTGTGTGGATTGGTGTCTATGATGTCAGGTTGTGTGTGGATTGGTGTCTATGATGTCAGGTTGTGTGGGATTGGTGTCTATGATGTTCAGTGTGGATTGGTGTCTATGATGTCAGGTTGTTGTGGATTGGTGTCTATGATGTCAGTGTTGTGGATTGGTGTCTATGATGTCAGGTTGTGTGTGGATTGGTGTCTATGATGTCAGGTTGTGGGTTGGTGTCTATGATGTCAGGTTGTGTGTGGATTGGTGTCTATGATGTCAGGTTGTGTGTGGATTGGTGTCTATGATGTCAGGTTGTGTGTGGATTGGTGTCTATGATGTCAGGTTGTGGATTGGTGTCTATGATGTTCTATGATGTCAGGTTGTGTGTGGATTGGTGTCTATGATGTCAGGTTGTTGTGGATTGGTGTCTATGATGTCAGGTTGTGTGTGGATTGGTGTCTATGATGTCAGGTTGTTGGATTGGTGTCTATGATGTCAGGTTGTGTGTGGATTGGTGTCTATGATGTCAGGTTGTGTGGATTGGTGTCTATGATGTCAGGTTATTGTGGATTGGTGTCTATGATATCATGTCAGGTTGTGTGGTGTGGATTGGTGTCTATGATGTCAGGTTGTTGTGGATTGGTGTCTATTGATGTCAGGTTGTGTGGATTGGTTGTCTATGATGTCAGGTTGTGTGTGGATTGGTGTCTATGATGTCAGGTTGTGGATTGGTGTCTATGATGTCAGTTGTGTGATTGGTGTCTATGATGTCAGGTGTGTGTGGATTGGTGTCTATGATGTCAGTTGTGTGGATTGGTGTCTATGATGTCAGGTTATGTGTGGATTGGTGTCTATGATGTCAGTTGTTGTGGATTGGTGTCTATGATGTCAGGTTGTGTGTGGATTGGTGTCTATGATGTCAGGTTGTGTGTGGATTGGTGTCTATGATGTCAGGTTGTGGATTGGTGTCTATGATGTCAGTGTGTGTGGATTGGTGTCTATGATGTCAGGTTGTGGATGTGTCTATGATGTCAGTTGTGATTGGTGTCTATGATGTCAGTTGTGGATTGGTGTCTATGATGTCAGGTTTGTGGATTGGTGTCTATGATGTCAGGTTGTGTGTGGATTGGTGTCTATGATGTCAGTTGTGATGTGTCTATGTGTGTTATGATGTCAGGTTGTGGATTGTGTCTATTGCAGGTGTCTTGGATGGTCATGATGTCGGTGTGGATTGGTGTCTATGATGTCAGTATGGTGTATTGGTGTCTATGATGTCAGTTGTGGATTGGTGTCTATGATGTCAGGTTTGTGGATTGGTGTCTATGATGTCAGGTTGTGTGTGGATTGGTGTCTATGATGTCAGGTTGTGTGGATTGGTGTCTATGATGTCAGGTTGTGTGTGGATTGGTGTCTATGATGTCAGGTTGTGTGTGGATTGGTGTCTATGATGTCAGGTTTGTGTGTGGATTGGTGTCTATGATGTCAGGTTGTGGTTGTGTTGATTTGTGTTATTGATGTCAGATTGTGTGTGTGGATTGGTGTCTATGATGTCAGGTTGTGTGTGGATTGGTGTCTATGATGTCAGGTTGTGTGTGGATTGGTGTCTATGATGTCAGGTTGTGTGTGGATTGGTGTCTATGATGTCAGGTTGTGTGTGGATTGGTGTCTATGATGTCAGGTTGTGTGTGGATTGTGTGTCTATGATGTCAGGTTGTGGATTGGTGTCATATGATTGTTCTATGATGTCAGGTTGTGTGTGGATTGGTGTCTATGATGTAGGTTGTTTGTGGATTGGTGTCTATGATGTCAGGTTGTGTGTGGATTGGTGTCTATGATGTCAGGTTGTGGATTGGTGTCTATGATGTCAGGTTGTGTGTGGATTGGTGTCTATGATGTCAGGTTGTGTGTGGATTGGTGTCTATGATTCAGGTTTGTGTGGATGGTGTCTATGATGTCAGGTTGTGTGTGGATTGGTGTCTATGATGTCAGGTTGTGTGTGGATTGGTGTTATGATGTCAGGTTGTGGATTGGTGTCTATGATGTCAGGTTGTGGATTGGTGTCTATGATGTCAGGTTGTGGATTGGTGTCTTGATGTCAGGTTGTGTGGATTGGTGTCTATGATGTCAGGTTGTGTGTGGATTGGTGTCTATGATGTCAGGTTGTGGATTGGTGTCTATGATGTCAGGTTGTGGATTGGTGTCTATGATGTCAGGTTGTGGATTGGTGTCTATGATGTCAGGTTGTGGATTGGTGTCTATGATGTCAGGTTGTGTGTGGATTGGTGTCTATGATGTCAGGTTGTGTGTGGATTGGTGTCTATGATGTCAGGTTGTGTGTGGATTGGTGTCTATGATGTCAGGTTGTGGATTGGTGTCTATGATGTCAGGTTGTGTGTGGATTGGTGTCTATGAGTCAGGTTGTGTGTGGATTGGTGTCTATGATGTCAGGTGTGTGTGGATTGGTGTCTATGATGTCAGGTTGTGTGATGTGATTGTGTCTTGATGTTAGTGTGTTGTGTGGATTGGTGTCTATGATGTCAGGTTGTGGATTGGTGTCTATGATGTCAGGTTGTGTGTGGATTGGTGTCTGTGATGTCAGGTTGTGTGTGGATTGGTGTCTATGATGTCAGGTTGTGGTGGTTGGGTCTATGATTCAGGTTTGTGGATTGGTGTCTATGATGTCAGGTTGTGTGGATTGGTGTCTATGATTCAGGTTGTGGATTGGTGTCTATGATGTCAGGTTGTTGTGTGGATTGGTGTCTATGATGTCAGGTTGTGGATTGGTGTCTATGATGTCAGGTTGTGTGTGGATGGTGTCTATGATGTCAGGTTTGTGGATTGGTGTCTATGATGTCAGGTTATGTGTGGATTGGTGTCTATGATGTCAGGTTGTTTGTGGATTGGTGTCTATGATGTCAGGTTGTGGATTGTGCTATGATGTCAGGTTATGTGTGGATTGGTGTCTTGATGTCAGGTTGTGTGTGGATTGGTGTCTATGATGTCAGTGTTGTGGATTGGTGTCTTGATGTCAGGTTGTGGATTGGTGTCTATGATGTCAGGTTGTGGATTGGTGTCTATGATGTCAGGTTGTGGATTGGTGTCTATGATGTCAGGTTGTGTGTGGATTGGTGTCTATGATGTCAGGTTGTGTGTGGATTGGTGTCTATGATGTCAGGTTGTGTGGGATTGGTGTCTATGATGTCAGGTTGTGTGTGGATTGGTGTCTATGATGTCAGGTTGTGTGTGATTGGTGTCTATGATTCAGGTTGTGTGTGGATTGGTGTCTATGATGTCAGGTTGTGTGTGGATTGGTGTCTATGATGTCAGGTTGTGTGTGGATTGGTGTCTATGATGTCAGGTTGTGTGTGGATTGGTGTCTATGATGTCAGTTGTGGATTGGTGTCTATGATGTCAGGTTGTGTGTGGATTGGTGTCTATGATGTCAGGTTGTGTGTGGATTGGTGTCTATGATGTCGGTTGTGGATTGGTGTCTATGATGTCAGGTTGTGTGGATTGGTGTCTATGATGTCAGGTTGTGTGTGGATTGGTGTCTATGATGTCAGTTGTGTGTGGATTGGTGTCTATGATGTCAGGTTGTGTGTGGATTGGTGTCTATGATGTCAGGTTGTGTGGATTGGTGTCTATGATGTCAGGTTGTGTGGATTGGTGTCTATGATGTCAGGTTTGTTGGATTGGTGTCTATGATGTCAGGTTGGTGGATTGGTGTCTATGATGTCAGGTTGTGTGTGGATTGGTGTCTATGATGTCAGGTTTTGTGTGGATTGGTGTCTATGATGTCAGGTTGTGTGTGGATTGGTGTCTATGATGTCAGGTTGTGTGTGGATTGGTATCTATGATGTCAGTTGTGTGTGGATTGGTGTCTATGATGTCAGGTTGTGTGTGGATTGGTGTCTATGATGTCAGGTTGTGGTGGATTGGTGTCTATGTGTCAGGTTGTGGATTGGTGTCTATGATGTCAGGTTGTGTGTGGATTGGTGTCTATGATGTCAGGTTGTGTGTGATTGGTGTCTATGATGTCAGGTTTGTGGATTGGTGTCTATGATGTCAGGTTGTGTGTGGATTGGTGTCATGATGTCAGGTTTGTGTGTGGATTGGTGTCTATGATGTCATGTTGTGTGTGGATTGGTGTCTATGATGTCAGGTTGTGTGTGGATTGGTGTCTATGATGTCAGGTTGTGTGTGGATTGGTGTCTTGATGTCAGGTTGTGTGTGGATTGGTGTCTATGATGTCAGGTTGTGTTTGGATTGGTGTCTATGATGTCAGGTTGTGTGTGGATTGGTGTCTATGATGTCAGGTGTGTGTGGATTGGTGTCTATGATGTCAGGTTGTGTGGATTGGTGTCTATGATGTCAGGTTTGTGTGTGGATTGGTGTCTATGATGTCAGGTTGTGTGTGGATTGGTGTCTTGATGTCAGGTTGTGTGGATTGGTGTCTATGATGTCAGGTTGTGTGTGGATTGGTTGTCTATGATGTCAGGTTGTGTGTGGATTGGTGTCTATGATGTCAGTTGTGTGTGGATTGGTGTCTATGATGTCAGGTGTGTGTGGATTGGTGTCTATGATGTCAGGTTGTGGATTGGTGTCTATGATGTCAGGTTGTGGGATTGGTGTCTATGATTTCAGTGTTGTGGATTGGTGTCTATGATGTCAGGTTGTGTGTGGATTGGTGTCTATGTATCAGGTTGTGTTGTGGATTGGTGTCTATGATGTCAGGTTGTGTGTGGATTGGTGTCTATGATGTCAGTTGTTGTGGATTGGTGTCTATGATGTCAGTTTTGTGGATTGGTGCTATGATGTCAGGTTGTGTGTGGATTGGTGTCTTGATGTCAGTTGTGTGTGGATTGGTGTCTATGATGTCAGGTTGTGTGATTGGTG
Source organism: Monoplex corrugatus (assembly GCA_030674185.1). Taxonomy (NCBI): domain Eukaryota; kingdom Metazoa; phylum Mollusca; class Gastropoda; order Littorinimorpha; family Ranellidae; genus Monoplex; species Monoplex corrugatus. The sequence continues at coordinate 82,996,560 of JAPXFY010000016.1, forward strand.
TCTATATTCAGTTGTGGATTGGTGTTATGATGTCAGTTGTGTGATTGGTGTCTATGATTCAGGTTGTGGATTGGTGTCTATGATGTCAGGTTGTTGTGGATTGGTGTCTATGATGTCAGGTTGTGGATTGGTGTCTATGATGTCAGGTTGTGTGGATTGGGGTCTATGATGTCAGGTTGTTGGATTGGTGTCTATGATGTCAGGTTTGTGTGGATTGTGTCTATGAGTCAGGTTGTGTGTGGATTGGTGTCTATGATGTCAGGTTGTGGATTGGTGCTATGATTCAGGTTTGTGTGGATTGGTGTCTATGATGTCAGTTGTGTGTGGATTGGTGTCTATGATGTCAGGTTGTGATTGGTGTCTTGATGTCAGTTGTGGATTGGTGTCTATGATGTGGTTGTGGATTGGTGTCTATGATGTCGTTGTGGATTGGTGTCTATGATGTCAGGTTGTGTGTGGTTGGTGTCTATGAGTCAGGTTGTGGTGGATTGGTGTCTATGATGTCAGGTTGTGTGTGGATTGGTGTCTATATGTCAGGTTGTGTGTGATTGGTGTCTATGATGTCAGGTTGTGTGTGGATTGGTGTCTATGAGTCAGTTGTGTGGATTGGTGTCTAGATGTCAGGTTGTGTGTGGATTGGTGTCTATGATGTCAGGTTGTGGGATTGTGTCTATGATGTCAGTTGTGGATTGGTGTCTATGATGTCAGGTTGTGGATTGTGTCTAGATGTCAGTTGGTGTGATTGTGTCTATGATGTCAGTTGTGTGTGATTGTGTCTATGATGTCAGGTTTGGGATTGGTGTCTATGATGTCAGGTTTGTGTGGATTGGGTCTATGATGTCATTGTGTGGATTGGTGTCTATGATGTCAGGTTGTGTGGGATTGGGTCTATGAGTCAGTTGTGGATTGGTGTCTATGATGTCAGGTTGTGGATTGGTGTCTATGTGTCAGTTTGGATGTGTCTATGATGAGGTTGTGTTTGATTGGTGTCATGATGTCAGGTTGTGTGGATGTGTCTATGATGTCAGGTTGGTTGGTGCTAGGTAGGTTTTGTTGGTGTCTAGATGTCAGGTTGTGGATGTGTCTATGATGTCAGGTGTGTGTGATTGGTTCTATGATGTCAGTTGTGTGTGGATTGTTCTAGATGTCATTGTGTGTGGATGGGTCTATGAGTCGTTGTGTGATGTTATTGGTGTCATGATGTAGGTTGTGGTGGATGTTCTAGATGTCAGGTTTGTGATTGGTGTCTATGATGTCAGTTGTGGATTGGTGTCTATGATGTCAGTTGTGTGGTTGGTGTCTATGATGTCAGGTTGTGTGGATTGTGTCTGATGTCAGTTGTGTGATTGTGTCTAATGTCAGGTGTGTGTTGGTGTCTAGATTCAGGTTGTGTTGGATTGGTGTCAGAGCGTTGTGTGTGGATTGTGTCTTGATGTCATTTGTGTGGATTGGTGTTATGATGTCAGGTTGTGTGATTGGTGTCATAGTCAGGTTTGTGTGGATGGTGTCATGAGTCAGGTTGTGTGGATTGGTGTCTATATGTCAGGTTGTGTGGATTGGTGTCTATGATGTCAGGTTGTGTGTGGATTGGTTCTTGAGTCAGTTTGTGGGATTGTGTCTATGATGTCAGGTTTTGTGATTGGGTCTATGATGCAGTTTTGATTGGTGTCTATGTTCAGTTGTGGTTGGTTCATGATGTCAGTTGTGTGGATTGGTTCTATAGTCATTGTGTGGTGTGTCTATGATGTATTGTGTCTATGATGTCAGTTGTTGTGGATTGGTGTCTATGATGTCAGGTTGTGTGTGGATTGGTGTCTATGATGTCAGGTTGTGTGTGGATTGGTGTCTATGAGTCAGGTTGTGTGTGGATTGGTGTCTATGATGTCAGGTTGTGGTGGATTGGTGTCTATGATGTCAGGTTGTGTGATTGGTGTCTATGATGTCAGGTTGTGTGGATTGGTGTCTATGATGTCAGGTTTGTGTGGATTGGTGTCTATGATGTCAGGTTGTGTGTGGATTGGTGTCTATGATGTCAGGTAGGTTCATGTCAGTGTGTGGATTGGTGTCTATGATGTCAGGTTGTGTGTGGATTGGTGTCTATGATGTCAGGTTGTGTGTGGATTGGTGTCTATGATGTCAGGTTGTGTGTGGATTGGTGTCTATGATGTCAGGTTGTGTGTGGATTGGTGTCTATGATGTCAGGTTGTGTGTGGATTGGTGTCTATGATGTCAGGTTGTGTGGATTGGTGTCTATGATGTCAGGTTGTTGGATTGGTGTCTATGATGTCAGGTTGTGTGTGGATTGGTGTCTATGATGTCAGGTTGTGTGTGGATTGGTGTCTATGATGTCAGGTTGTGGATTGGTGTCTATGATGTCAGGTTGTGTGTGGATTGGTGTCTATGAGTCAGGTTGTGTGTGGATTGGTGTCTATGATGTCAGGTTTGTGTGGATTGGTGTCTATGATGTCAGGTTGTGTTGGATTGGTGTCTATGATGTCAGGTTGTGTGTGGATTGGTGTCTATGATGTCAGGTTGTGGATTGGTGTCTATGATGTCAGGTTGTGTGTGGATTGGTGTCTATGATGTCAGGTTGTGTGGGATTGGTGTCTATGATGTCAGGTGTGTGGATTGGTGTCTATGATGTCAGGTGTGTGTGGATTGGTGTCTATGATGCAGGTTGTGTGTGGATTGGTGTCTATGATGTCAGTTGTGTGTGATTGGTGTCTATGATGTCAGGTTGTGGGGATTGGTGTCTATGATGTCAGGTGTGGATTGGTGTCTATGATGTCAGGTTGTGGATTGTGTCTATGATTCAGTTGTGGATTGTGTCTATGATGTCAGTTGTGTGTGGATGGTGTCTAGATATCAGTTGTGTGGATTGGTGTCTATGATGTCAGATGTCGTTGTGTGTGATTGGTGTCTATGATGTCATGTGTGTGGATTGGTGTCTATGATGTCAGGTTGTGTGTGGATTGGTGTCATATGCATGGTGTCAGATGTGTTTGTGGGTGGTGTCTATGATGTCAGTGTTGTGGATTGGTGTCTATGATGTCAGTTGTGATGTTGGATTGGTTGTCTATGATGTCAGGTTGTGTGTGGATTGGTGTCTAGATGTCAGGTTGTGTGTGGATTGGTGTCTATGATGTCAGGTTATGTGTGGATTGGTGTCTATGATGTCAGGTTGTGTGTGGATTGGTGTCTATGATGTCAGGTTGTATGTGGATTGGTGTCTATGATGTCAGGTTGTGTGTGGATTGGTGTCTATGATGTCAGGTTGTGTGTGGATTGGTGTCTATGATGTCAGGTTGTGTGTGGATTGGTGTCTATGATGTCAGGTTGTGTTGGATTGGTGTCTATGATGTCAGGTTGTGTGTGGATTGGTGTCTATGATGTCAGGTTGTGTGTGGATTGGTGTCTATGATGTCAGGTTTTGTGTGGATTGGTGTCTATGATGTCAGGTTTGTGTGGATTGGTGTCTATGATGTCAGGTTGTGTGTGGATTGGTATCTATGATGTCAGTTGTGGTGGATTGGTGTCTATGATGTCAGGTTGTGTGTGGATTGGTGTCTATGATGTCAGGTTGTGTGTGGATTGGTGTCTATGATGTCAGGTTGTGGATTGGTGTCTATGATGTCAGGTTGTGTGTGGATTGGTGTCTATGATGTCAGGTTGTGTGTGGATTGGTGTCTATGATGTCAGGTTGTGGATTGGTGTCTATGATGTCAGGTTGTGTGTGGATTGGTGTCTATGATGTCAGGTTGTGGATTGGTGTCAATGATGTCAGGTTGTTTGTGGATTGGTGTCTATGATGTCAGGTTGTGGATCGGTGTCTATGATGTCAGGTTGTGTGTGGATTGGTGTCTATGATGTCAGATTGTTTGTGGATTGGTGTCTATGATGTCAGGTTGTGTGATTGTGTCTATGATGTCAGGTTGTGTGTGGATTGGTGTCTATGATGTCAGGTTGTGGGATTGGTGTCTATGATGTCAGGTTGTGTGTGGATTGGTGTCTATGATGTCAGGTGTGTGGATTGGTGTCTATGATGTCAGGTTGTTTGTGGATTGGTGTCTATGATGTGGTTGTGTGTGGATTGGTGTCTATGATGTCAGGTTGTGGATTGGTGTCTATGATGTCAGGTTGTTGTGGATTGGTGTCTATGATGTCAGATTGTGTGTGGATTGGTGTCTATGATGTGGTTGTGTGTGGATTGGTGTCTATGATGTCAGGTGTGGATTGGTGTCTATGATGTCAGGTTGTGTGGATTGGTGTCTATGATGTCAGGTTGTGTGTGGATTGGTGTCTACGATGTCAGGTTGTGTTGTGGATTGGTGTCTATGATGTCAGTTGTGTGTGGATTGGTGTCTATGATGTCAGGTTTGTGTGTGGATTGGTGTCTATGATGTCAGGTTGTGTGTGGATTGGTGTCTATGATGTCAGGTTGTGTGTGGATTGGTGTCTATATGTCAGGTTGTGTGTGGATTGGTGTCTATGATGTCAGGTTGTGTGTGGATTGGTGTCTATGATGTCAGGTTGTGTGTGGATTGGTGTCTATGATGTCAGGTTGTGTGTGGATTGGTGTCTATGATGTCAGGTTGTGTGTGATTGGTGTCTATGATGTCAGGTTGTGTGTGGATTGGTGTCTATGATGTCAGGTTGTTGTTGATTGGTGTCTATGATGTCATTGTGTGTGGATTGTGTCTATGATGTCAGGTTGTGTGTGGATTGGTGTCTATGATGTCAGGTTGTGTGTGGATTGGTGTCTATGATGTCAGGTTGTGTGATTGGTGTCTATGATGTCAGGTTGTGTGTGGATTGGTGTCTATGATGTAGGTTGTGTGTGGATTGGTGTCTATGATGTCAGTGTGTGTGGATTGTATCTATGATGTCAGATTGTGGATTGGTGTCTATGATGTCAGGTTGTGTGTGGATTGGTGTCTATGATGTCAGGTTGTGTGGATTGGTGTCTATGATGTCAGGTTGTGTGTGATTGGTGATCTATGATGTCAGGTTGTGTGTGGATTGGTGTCTATGATGTCAGGTTGTGGATTGGTGTCTATGACGTCGATTGTGGATTGGTGTCTATGATGTCAGGTTGTGGATTGGTGTCTATGATGTCAGGTTGTGGATTGGTGTCTATGATGTCAGGTTGTGTGTGGATTGGTGTCTATGATTCAGATTGTGGATTGGTGTCTATGATGTCAGGTTGTGGATTGGTGTCTATGATGTCAGGTTGTGGATTGGTGTCTATGATGTCAGGTTGTGGATTGGTGTCTATGATGTCAGGTTGTGGATTGGTGTCTATGATGTCAGGTTGTGTGTGGATTGGTGTCTATGATGTGGTTGTGAGGGCCGTGGTATGGTCAGTTCCCAGTGAAAGGTCGGACATGTTTTCATCTGATTCCATGGTTTTGTTTGCTTTGTCTGATTTCTGCATTGCAGATGGAGATTATAATTTCACTACAATTAGCCTACATTGTTGGAATGACTGACTGATAAAAGGAAAGACATGAAACCCATACACCAAGAAGGACCTCAAGACCTGGCCTTGGCATAGGGCTTACATGCATCTTGTGGCTTGTGCCGTGATGACTTTGGGTCTTCTCCATCACATGGCATCAGTGGCATCAGAGCATACGGAATTTGTTCTGAGCATGGAGATGGTGTTGTGAGAAACTGAATGAAAATAAAACGGTGTTACAGAATTGTCACATACGGTACAATACACGTGATGGTATTGAACAGTTTACATGTCGTAGCGTGTTGCTGTCAGGATATTAGAGAGTGACGACAGAGTCTGACCTCCCACCACAGTGACATGGATCCCCATTCCCGTTTGGATCTCCCACTCAGATTTTTCCTGCCACTCCCACCACTCCCAGTGTGCCCCGACCTCTGACCCCCACCATCAGCCATCTGTCGACCCCCAATGCCGCTGGGGCCCACATCAGGATCCCAGAACCAGAAGGTTCCCAGTCAGAGGTGAGCAAGGTGTTTTTTGTGTTAGTGAGGCTGTTGGATCATCTCCGTATGCTCCTTTTTTTCTTTCTGTATGTGTTGTGTGTTGTGTTTATGTTTGTGTTGTGTATGTGTGTGTGCATGTTTGTGTGTGTATGTGTGTGTGTTTGTGTATGTGTGTGTGCATGTTTGTGTGTGATGTGTGTGTGTTTGTGTTGTGTATGGTGTGTCTTTGTGCATGTGTTGTGTGTGTTTGTGTATGTTGTGTGTGTGTGTGTGTGTTTGTGTATGTGTTGTGTGTGTGCTTGTGTATGTGTGTGTGTTTGTGTATGTGTGTTGTGTTTGTGTATGTTGTGTGTGTTGTGTGTATGTGTGTGTTGTGTTGTGATGTGTGTGCTTGTGTATGTGTGTGTGTGTTTGTGTGTGTGCTTGTGTATGTGTGTGTGGTGTATGTGGATGGGTAGATGTGTGTGCAGGTGAATGAGGTGATGTTCATATTAGACAAAGGTAATAACATTCATGTGAGTTGTTTTTGATAAACAATGTCAAGAACCAACCAACAAGCAAAGAAATGAACATGAAAGAAATCATTGGGTTCTTCTGATAGAATGAAGCAGACCAAAACTAAACAGCCAACCAGTTGAACAAAAACTTACACTGTGTTGTTGTTTTTTTGTTTGTTTTTTGTTTTTTTCTCAAACTTCAGAACTCTGTATTAATCAAGAGTAGTGACATTAAATCTGATGGGTTTGGGCTTACAGACAGGTCTTTGCTACTCTACACGTATAACACAAACATAAAAATCATGAAAGTGAAATACATTCAATAAGATTAAACAAACGAAATAAAAATGAAGGGTAAAAGTAAAAAGTAAGTGAACAGAAAATGTAAATCACAAACACACAAAGGGAAAGAAAAAAGTAAAGTTAGCATTAACACTTTCAGCCCTGCGCCCGACAAATTGTCGGGCGTGACTGATCGCCTCTCAGCTCCCACCCACTCACTTTCGGTTTCATTTGTATGAATATTCATTATGGAAGGGACGTTACTCCGTCACTCTTCCCTTCTGGTAATTTCGAAGATTCCGCCAAGTCATTTTGAAGCAATTTTACGCAGTTTTTTGTTGTTTTTTTGACGTCATGATGATTAAACAAGCTTGCTACACGTGCAACAAGTTTTGGATGAAATCCTCCTTGATAAAGGCAGTGATTTTGAGCCCGAAACAGAAGAAACGGCCTCTGAATCGAGTGTATCTTTGTCGATCGGCACTTCACTTCACTCGACAAAGAGCCCTCGCATCGACCGAAAATTGATGAAAAAATAAAAATCAGATTTTTTTTTGTAGTTTTTGTAAATTTTCATAAAATTTTAACTAAGACCGAAAACATCAAATGATCTGAAAATTATATATGAAAGAGAACATTTACATATCAGCAAGCATACAAAACTTCAATGAATTTCATCAAGGAATTTTTGAGATATAGGTATTTTATTGGGGTACCCACTGATTGTACAGTTCCCCCCCCCCCCCCCAAAACCCCCAGGCTGGGAGTGCATTTCTCTTGTAAAACAGACAGGGCTGAAAGAGTTAACAGCAAACAAGGGAGAGGGGAGACAATCAGCTGTTAACACTATGATACAGACAAATAACCATAATGTATACAGGGTCAAAGCAGTAATGAAAGTGAATTATAATGAAACATCATATTCCCTACATGTAAAGAGCCCTTTGTGTTTTACAAAGGCTTGGCACACAAAAAGTCTGAGCCAACTGCTAAAATGTTAAAAGCCAACGGCTTTGAAGTATAAGCGTAACAGCTTGCTAATCACCATGGCAACGCTGTTAATACACAATGAATGTAATGGCTTGCTAATCACCATGGCAACGCTGTTAATACACAATGAATGTAATGGCTTGCTAATCACCATGACAACGCTAGTAATGCAGTGGCTTGATGACTAGGAGGTTAGAAGAGAACTTGAGGTTCATAGAATATTGTTGACTGCAATAAAGAAAAAAGTCTTTTTTAAGTTATGTAAAAAGACTCAATATTGATGGAAAAGATCTATGAATAATCAGAAATATGTATTGGGAACAAACAGCTGCAATGAGAATAAAAAACGATATAAGCTCTTTCCAAAACATCAAAAGAGGAGTCAGACAGGGTTATGTTTTGTCACCAGATCTGTTTTCACTTTACAGCGAAAACATCATGAGAAACCTAGAGAAAGACCGTGGATTAAAGGTTTGAGGAAAAATGATAAACAACATTCGATACGCAGATGACACTGTGCTAATTGCAGAAAGTGGAAGGGACCTACAAAACCTTGTGAATATACTTGAAATAGAAAGCAAAGGTAAGGGGTTGGAACTAAACAGCAGGAAGACTGAAGTCATGGTGATCAGCAAAAAACATGAAATCCCCTCATGCAAAATAACAGCAAAATAACAGCAAATGGCACGGCCTTGAGACAGGTTGATAATATTAAATACCTGGGAACAATCATTTCACCAGACGGCAGATGCACGTCAGAAATAGCCGGCAGGATCGGCCAAGCCAAAACAACATTCAAGAAGATGGAAAGCATTCTTACCAAAAAATGCCTATCAATTAACATCAGGAAGAGAGTTCTTGAATGTTATATAGAAGCAATACTGTTGTACGGTTGCGAGGCGTGGACAGTCAACAAGCAAAGCCAGAACAAGATTGAGGCAGCTGAGATGTGATTTCTAAGAAGGATGTTGAGAGTTCCATGGACAACAAAGAAAACAAACTAGACAGTCTTGACGGAGGCAGACACAAGAAAATTGTTCATAAGGAAGATTAGGAAAAGAGGGGCAACATTTATAGGCCATTTCATGAGGAAAGGGGAATTGGAGCACCTGGTCACAACCGGAAAGCTGGAGGGAAAGAGAGCACCAGGTAGACCCAGGGAGAAGATACTAGACGGACTTGCAGAGTGGCTGAAGACAAAGAGGGCGGAAGAGGTGCTTGAAGCAACAAGAGATGGAAACAGATGGAAGGCTATGATCGCCAACGCCATGTGGCAAGGCACCCAATGATGATGAGATGTCCAAGCTTGTATTGATGACTGAAATAAGGACAAAAGTCTTTTTTAAGTGATGTAGATGTCCAAGCTTGTGCATTGTCTGAATGTTGGTTAACACTGTTCGTGGTATCGGAACATAAGACTGATGTCTTGAATTCATCATCAACCAGTAATGTTTGTTTTGCCTGCTCACTGGCAAAGTTTGTGGGAAAAGCATTCTCACAGTGAAAGCCTAGCTGAAGCCCCATTTCAGCTTAACCCTTTGACTTCCTCACCTTATCTGCCAGCATTGTCAGTCGTGATAGCAAAGCAAAAACTTAACGCTTTCACACCCTCATTCTATCCACAGCGTTCTGCAGGAAGCTGGTGGAAGGGGGAAGGGAGTGAAAGGGTTAAGTTTTGTGACTGGTGGACAGGGTGTGGGAATAAAAGGGTTAAGTTTTGTGACTGGTGGACAGGGATGTGGGAGTGAAAGGGTTAAGTTTTGTGACTGGTGGACAGGGTGTGGGAATAAAAGGGTTAAGTTTTGTGACTGGTGGACAGGGTGTGGGAGTGAAGGGTTAATATGTGATGGGAGGTGTGGAGTAAGGTTAATTTGTGACTGGTGGACAGGGTGTGGGAGTAAAAGGGTTAAGTTTTGTGACTGGTGGACAGGGTGTGGGAGTAAAAGGGTTAAGTTTTGTGACTGGTGGACAGGGTGTGGGAGTAGAAAGGGTTAAAACTTACCACTTACACAATTTGTTACTGAGGGACATTCCTCTTATGAAGTGTATAATGATGAATTATGATCATATGACAGTGTAAAACTGTCGACTTGTTCATTCGACGTGTACATACTAACGACATTTGTATCATACTGACAGTGATACTGACGATTCCATATCATTACTGACAGTATATATACTGACGACATTCCATATCATTACTGACAGTTATTACTGACGACATTTGTATATTACTGACATGATTACGCATTATGTATCATTACTGACAGTGTATATACTGACGACATTATGTATCATTACTGACAGTGTATATACTGATGACATTCCATATCATTACTGACAAGTATATTACTGATGACATTATGTAGTCATTACTGACAGTGTATATACTGACAGACATTCCATACATTACTGACAATGTACATACTGATGACATTATGTATCATTACTGACAGTGTATATACTGATGACATTCCATATCATTACTGACAATGTATATACTGATGACATTATGTATCATTACTGACAGTGTATATACTGATGACATTCATATCATTACTGACAGTGTATATACTGACGACATTCCATATCATTACTGACAGTGTATATACTGACGACATTCCATATCTTTACTGACAGTGTATATACTGATGACATTATGTATCATTACTGACAGTGTATATACTGACGACATTATGTATCATTACTGATAGTGTATATACTGACGACATTCCATATCATTACTTTCAATTTGGATGATGGAGTGCACCTGGAAGTCTTTGATTTGCATGCTGTCATTTCTGTTGGAATTAATTCCATACAAGTTGGTTTGTGCATGTTTTGTTTTGTGTGTGCTTTTTGTGTGTGCATTTTTTACGCCTCAAATGGTCAGATTGGTGTTCTGGATGAAAAGGTTTGACAGGTCCACATTTTTGCTGCAGAGCTGCTCATCCAGAGTTGTCCTTCTTGGCCACTGTTCATTTTACTGTTTCTTTACAGACAGTGGGCAGAACTGTGGAACATGCTGTTGAGCCTATGCCCTGTCTGTGTGCAGTTTGAGTTCTAATACATCACTGGGATGTTTTGCCTTTTACATGTCTCCTGTGCCCTGTGTGTGTGTTGTTTGTGTTCCAGTACATTGCTGGGATGTTTTGGCCTTTTACATTTCTCCTGTGCCCTGTCTGTGTGCAGTTTGTGTTCCAGTACATTGCTGGGATGTTTTGGCCTTTTACATTTCCTCCTATGCCTGTCTGTGTTGCAGTTTTGTGTTCAGTACATCACTGGGATGTTTGTGGCCTTTTACAGTTTCCTATGCCCTGTCTATGTGCTGTTTGATGTTCCAGTACATCGCTGGGATGTTTTGGCCTTTTACATTTCTCCTATGCCCTGTCTGTGTGCTGTTTGTGTTCCAGTACATTGCTGGGATGTTTTGGCCTTTTACATGTCTCCTGTGCCCTGTGTGTGTGCGTTTGTGTTCCAGTACATTACTGGGATGTTTTAGCCTTTTACATTTCTCCTGTGCCCTGTGTGTGTGCAGTTTGTGTTCCAGTACATCACTGGGATGTTTTGCCTTTTACATTTCTCCTGTGCCCTGTCTGTGTGCAGTTTGTGTTCCAGTACATCACTGGGATGTTTTAGGCCTTTTACATGTCTCCTATGCACTGTCTGTGTGTTGTTTGAGTTCCAGTACATCACTGGGATGTTTTGGCCTTTTACATGTCTCCTGTGCCCTGTCTGTGTGTTGTTTGAGTTCCAGTACATCACTGGGATGTTTTAGCCTTTTACATGTCTCCTATGCACTGTCTGTGTGTTGTTTGAGTTCCAGTACATCACTGGGATGTTTTAGCCTTTTACATGTCTCCTATGCACTGTCTGTGTGTTGTTTGAGTTCCAGTACATCACTGGGATGTTTTAGCCTTTTACATGTCTCCTGTGCCCTGTGTGTGTGTTGTTTGAGTTCCAGTACATCACTGGGATGTTTTAGCCTTTTACATTTCTCCTATGCACTGTGTGTGTGTGTTGTTTGTGTTCCAGTACATCGCTGGGATGTTTTAGCCTTTTACATTTCTCCTATGCCCTGTGTGTGTGTGTTGTTTGAGTTCCAGTACATCACTGGGATGTTTTAGCCTTTTACATTTCTCCTATGCCCTGTCTGTGTGCAGTTTGAGTTCCAGTACATCACTGGGATGTTTTAGCCTTTTACATTTCTCCTATGCCCTGTCTGTGTGCAGTTTGTGTTCTAATACATCACTGGGATGTTTTAGCCTTTTACATTTCTCCTTGACTAGGCCCCATGTCACACATGGTATTTGGTGCAGTGACGTGACGACATAGTCTGTTCTTTATGTTGTCTTTTTCATAAATTTAATATTGATTTGTTTCTGTGATTGTGTTTTTCCCAGGGTGCAACAAGTCCTATGGGACCACCACAAGCGCCAGCACCCTCAGCACATATCACCAGGAAGCGTCTTGATTTCTCGCCTTCTGGTGAACATGTCCAGAAGGTATAGATATTTATGTGTGGTTCCTTTTTTACAAGAGGTTTGTGTGTGTGTGTGTGTGTGTGTGTGTGTGTGTGTGTGCGCGCGCGTGCATGTGGGCATGCATATGTGCATGCATTCATGTGTGTGTGCACACGTGTGTGTGTGTGTTCGCGCGCATGTGGGCGTGTGTGCGTGTGCGCGCGCGCACATGCATGTGTGCATATGTTATGCTATTGCGCAATATCTAACGCCACCAAGATCTAAGAAAATAGTTGTCCCCTGGCTATATGTATATTTTGTTTATATCTCTTCCTTTCATTCTTAAAAATCGTGAAGATCCTCATTATTATCAGCTTTATATTTGTTGTTGGAGAGTTATTGATGTTGTTATTAAGGTTGTCCTGTTGTTACGTGGTTGTAGGGAAGCTAGGTAGTAGAGACCTCAGCTTGTCTAAGGGTTGACAATGGGTAATTGTATGGATGAAGTCAGACATCAGCTTGTCTCAGGGTTGACAATGGGTAATTGTGTGGATGGTCAGAGAATCAGCTTGTCTCAGGGTTGACAATGGGTAATTGTATGGATGAAGTCAGACATCAGCTTGTCTCAGGTTGACAATGGTAATTGTATGGATGGTCAGACATCAGCTTGTCTCAGGGTTGACAATGGGTATTGTATGGATGGTCAGAGACATCACTTGCTAGGGTTGACAATGGGTAATTGTTGGATGGTCAGAGCATCAGCTTGTCTCAGGTTGACAATGGGTAATTGTATGGATGAAGTCAGACATCAGCTGTCTCAGGTTGACAATGGGTAATTGTATGGATGGTCAGAGACATCAGCTTGTCTAGGGTTGACAATGGGTAATTGTATGGATGGTCAGACACAGCTTGTCTCAGGTTGACAATGGGTAATGTTGATGGTCAGACATCACTTGTCTCAGGTTGACATGGTAATTGTAGGATGTCAGACATCGCTTGTCTCAGGGTGACAATGGTAATTGTATGGATGGTCGAGACATCACTGTCTCAGGGTTGACATGGGTAATTGTTGGATGCAGACATCAGCTTGTCTCAGGGTTGACAATGGTATTGTATGGATGGTCAGACATCAGCTTGTCTAAGGGTGACAATGGTAATTGTTGGATGGTCAGACTCAGCTTGCTAGGTTGACAATGGTAATGATGGATGGTCAGACATCAGCTTGTTCAGGTTGCAGGTAATGTTGGATGGTCAGAACAGTTGTCTAGGGTTGACAATGGGTAATTGTATGGATGGTCAGGAATCAGCTTGTCTCAGGGTTGACAATGGTAATTGTATGGAGGTCAGCATCACTTGTCTCAGGTTGACAATGGTAATGTATGATGGTCAGACATCACTTGTCTCAGGGTTGACAATGGTATTGTAGGAGGTCAATCAGTGTCTGGTGAATGAATTGGGTCACACACTTGTCTCAGGTACTGGTATTGTATGGATGGTCAGACTCGCTGTTCGTCAAGGGTATGATGGAGGCAGAGACATCGCTCTCGGTTGACAGTATTGGATGCAAACACTGTTAGGTACAATGGTATTGATGGAGATCACATCAGTGTCCAGTGAAATGTAATTGTTGGTGGTCAGACTCACTGTTCAGGTTACATGATGTGAGGTCAGACATCGCTGTTCAGTGACAGGTTGTATGGCGACACACTTCTAGGGTGACATGTATGTAGGAGGTCAGACATCACTGTCTAGGTACAGGTAATTGTATGGTGGTAGATCATGTGTTGCATGGTATTGTATGATTCAGACACACTTGTTCGGGTTGACAGGTATTGTAGGAGGTCAGAATCTTGTTAGGGGACAGGGTAATGTATGGATGGTGACATCACTTGTAGGTGACATGTATGTATGGATCAGACACATGCCGGTTGACATGGGTATTGTAGTGGCACATCACTTTCAGGTTGAATGATTGTATGGTGTCACACACTGTCTAGGTTGACAATGTATTTAGGATAAGTCAGACACAGCTTGTCCAGGTGACAATGTATTGTAGGATGAGACATCACTGCTCGTTACTGGTAATTATGGATGGTCACATCCTGTCTCGTTGACAATGGTAGTGATGCACATCAGCTGTCTCAGGTGACATGGTATTGTAGGAGGTCAGATCAGTGTTCAGTTTACATGGGTATGTATGATGGTCAGACTCAGCTGTCTAGGGTGCTGGAATTGGGATGGCACATCCTTCAGGGTTGACAATGTATTGTATGGATGGTCAGACACATTCAGGTTGCAATGTAATTGTGGATGTCACCACTTGTCTAGTGACAGGATGTATGTGCAGACTCGCTGTCTAGGTACAGATTGATGAGCAGACTCACTTGTTAGTGACAAGTATTGTAGGATGGTCAGACACACTTGTCTGTGACAAGGTAATTGTAGATGTCAACATCACTTCTCGTACAATGGATTGTTATGGTCACACTTGTCTCAGTTGACAATGTAATGTGATGTAGAATCACTGTCGGTTAAATGGAATGTATGGAGTCAGACCAGCTTGTCTCAGGGTTGACAGGTAATTGTATGGATGTCACATACTGTCTCAGGTGACATGGTATTGTTGGATGGTCAGACATCACTTGCTCAGTGACAAGTATTGTGGAGGTGGTTGCAATGGTAATTGTATGATATAGACACACTGTCTCAGGGTTGCAAGGGTAATGTGGATGTCAGCAACTTGCTAGGGTGACAATGGTAATGAGATGTCAGAAAGCTGTTCGGGTTGACAATGGTAATTGTGTGATCAGACATCGCTTGTCCAGGTTACAATGTAATTGTAGGATGCACACAGCTGTTCGGTGACAATGGTATTGTTGGAGAGACATCAGTTGTCTAGGGTTGACAGGTAATTGTATGGATGTCAGACATCAGCTGTCCGGTTGACAATGGGTAATTGTTGGATGTCAGACATCAGCTTGTCTAGGTGACAATGGGTATTGTTGGATGGTCAGACATCACTTGTCTAGGGTTGACAATGGTAATTGTGGATGAAGTCAGACATCAGCTTGTTCAGGGTTGAATGGGTATTGTTGGATGGTCACACAGCTTGTCTAGGTGAAATGGTAATTGAGGATGGTCAACATCGCTTGTCTCGGTTGACAATGGTAATTAGATGGTCAGCTAGCTTGTCGGTTGACAATGGGTAATGTATGGATGTCAGACATCAGCTTGTCTAGGTTACAAGGTATGTTGGATGGTCAGACTCACTTGTTCAGGTGACAATGGTATGAGGATGGTCAACATCACTTGTTCAGGTTGACAATGGGTAATTTATGAGGCAGACATCTTGTCCAGGGTGACAATGGGAATTGTATGGTGGTCAGAAACAGCTTGTCTCAGGGTTGACATGGGTAATGTTGGATGGCAGACATCATTGTTCAGGTGACAATGTAATTGATGATGTAGAACACTTTCTAGGTTGACAAGGTATGTTGGAGAGAGACATCCTTGTCTCAGGGTGACAATGAATGATGATGGTCAGACACACTTGTCTCAGTTGACAATGGTATGAGATGTCAGACACAGCTGTCTGGGTTGACAATGGGTAATTGTGGATGGTGACTCTTCCAGGTGACATGGTATTGTATGGATGTCAGCACAGCTTGTCTCAGGTGCAATGGGTAATGTTGGTGTCAAATCTTGTTCAGGTGACAATGGTGATATGGTCAGATCAGCTGTCTCAGGTTGACATGGATGTGGTGTCAGACATCAGCTGTCTCAGGTTACAATGGGTATGTATGGAGCGAACACTGTCTCGGTGACAATGTAATTGTATGGATGGAACATCAGTGTTGGTGACAAGGTATTGATGATGGTCAGACATCACTGTAGGGTTACAGGTAATTGGAGTCAGACATCAGCTGTTCAGGTTGACAATGGGTATTTGGATGGTCGATCGTTGTCTCAGGTTGCAAGGTATTGTGGTGGTCAGCATCGTTGTCTAGGGTTGACATGGGTAATTGTAGGATGGTCAGACATCAGCTTGTCTCAGGTTGACAATGGTAATTGTATGGATGGTCAGACATCAGCTTGTCTCAGGTTGACAATGGGTAATTGTATGGATGGCAGACATCAGCTTGTCTAGGTTGACAATGGGTAATTGTATGGATGGTCAGACATCAGCTGTCTAGGGTTGACAAGGTAATTGTTGGATGGTCAACATCAGCTTGTCTCAGGGTTGACAATGGTAATTGTATGGATGTCAGACTCAGCTTGTCTAGGGTTGACATGGGTAATTGTATGGAGGTCAGAGACATCAGCTTGTCTCAGGGTGACAATGGTATTGTTGATGGTCAGACACACTTGTCTAGGGTTGACAATGGAATGTATGGATGTCAGAGACATCAGCTTGTCTAGGTTGACAATGGGTATTGTATGGATGGTCAGACATCAGCTTGTCTCAGGGTTGACAATGGGTAATTGATGGATGGTCAGACATCAGCTTGTCTCAGGGTTGACAATGGGTAATTGTGGATGAAGTCAGACATCAGCTTGTCTCAGGGTTGACAAGGTAA
Source organism: Monoplex corrugatus (assembly GCA_030674185.1). Lineage (NCBI taxonomy): Eukaryota > Metazoa > Mollusca > Gastropoda > Littorinimorpha > Ranellidae > Monoplex > Monoplex corrugatus. The sequence goes on from JAPXFY010000016.1 coordinate 83,013,330, forward strand.
TTGTATGGATGGTCAGACATCAGCTTGTCTCAGGGTTGACAATGGTAATTGTATGGATGGTCAGAGACATCAGCTTGTCTCAGGGTTGACAATGGGTAATTGTAGGATGGTCAGACATCAGCTTGTCTCAGGGTTGACAATGGGTAATTGTATGGATGGTCAACATCACTTGTCTCAGGGTTGACAATGGGTAATGTATGGATGGTCAGAACATCAGCTTGTCTCAGGGTTGACAATGGGTAATTGTATGGATGGTCAGACATCAGCTTGTCTCAGGTTGACAATGGTAATTGTGGATGGTCAGACATCAGCTTGTCTCAGGGTTGACAATGGGTAATTGTATGGATGGTCAGACATCAGCTTGTCTTAGGGTTGACAGTGGGTAATTGTATGGATGGTCAGAGACATCAGCTTGTCTCAGGGTTGACAATGGGTAATTGTATGGATGGTCAGACATCAGCTTGTCTTAGGGTTGACAATGGGTAATTGTATGGATGGTCAGACATCAGCTTGTCTTAGGGTTGACAATGGGTAATTGTATGGATGAAGTCAGACATCAGCTTGTCTCAGGGTTGACAATGGGTAATTGTATGGATGGTCAGACATCAGCTTGTCTTAGGGTTGACAATGAGTAATTGTATGGATGGTCAGAGACATCAGCTTGTCTCAGGGTTGACAATGGGTAATTGTATGGATGAAGTCAGACATCAGCTTGTCTCAGGGTTGACAATGGGTAATTGTATGGATGGTCAGAGACAACAGCTTGTCTCAGGGTTGACAATGGGTAATTGTGTGGATGGTCAGAGACATCAGCTTGTCTCAGGGTTGACAATGGGTAATTGTATGGATGAAGTCAGACATCAGCTTGTCTCAGGGTTGACAATGGGTAATTGTGTGGATGGTCAGACATCAGCTTGTCTCAGGGTTGACAATGGGTAATTGTGTGGATGAAGTCAGACATCAGCTTGTCTCAGGGTTGACAATGGGTAATTGTGTGGATGAAGTCAGACATCAGCTTGTCTCAGGGTTGACAATGGGTAATTGTGTGGATGAAGTCAGACATCAGCTTGTCTCAGGGTTGACAATGGGTAATTGTATGGATGAAGTCAGACATCAGCTTGTTTCAGGGTTGACAATGGGTAATTGTATGGATGAAGTCAGTCATCAGCTTGTCTCAGGGTTGACAATGGGTAATTGTATGGATGGTCAGAGACATCAGCTTGTCTTAGGGTTGACAATGGGTAATTGTATGGATGGTCAGACATCAGCTTGTCTCAGGGTTGACAATGGGTAATTGTATGGATGGTCAGAGACATCAGCTTGTCTCAGGGTTGACAATGGGTAATTGTGTGGATGGTCAGACATCAGCTTGTCTCAGGGTTGACAATGGGTAATTGTGTGGATGGTCAGACATCAGCTTGTCTCAGGGTTGACAATGGGTAATTGTGTGGATGGTCAGAGACAACAGCTTGTCTCAGGGTTGACAATGGGTAATTGTACTGATGGTCAGACATCAGCTTATCTCAGGGTTGACAATGGGTAATTGTGTGGATGAAGTCAGACATCAGCTTGTCTCAGGGTTGACAATGGGTAATTGTATGGATGAAGTCAGACAGCTTGTCTCGGAACTGACAATAGGTGTGATTTCCATCAAAGATCTCAACTTGTCTCAGAGTCCCAATGAATGTGATTTCCATTAGCGATCTCAATTGTCTCAGGATTGACAGTGAGTGTGAATACTATCAGAGACCTCAGCTTCACTCAGGGGAAGAAATGAGCGTGGTTTCCATTAGGGATCTGGACTTGTATCAAGGTCAACAAGTAGTGCAGTTTCTACCAGATATCTTAGATTTTCTTGTGGTTGACAGCGAATGTGATTTCCATCAGTGACCTTAACTTTTCACAGGGTCAGCAATATCAGTGTGATTTCCATCAGTGACCTTAACTTTTCACAGGGTCAGCAATATCAGTGTGATTTCCTTCAGTGACCTTAACTTTTCACAGGGTAAGCAATATCAGTGTGATTTCCTTCAGTGACCTTGACTTTTCACAGGGTCAGCAATATCAGTGTGATTTCCATCAGTGACCTAGACTTTTCACAGGGTCAGCAATATAAGTGTGATTTCCATCAGTGACCTTGACTTTTCACAGGGTCAGCAATATAAGTGTTATTTCTTTTCATCATCATCATTATTATTTTGATTGTTGTAATAGTCAAAAATTAATAATCATTCCTTTTCATCATTATTATTTTGATTACTGTTGTTATTATTAGTAATATCATTGTTATTATCAGATCATTGTTATCATTATGTTGCTACTGATCAGCGACAAGATTTTCAGTGGATAATGAGAATGAGCAAATGGCTGATCCACAGACTAAGGATGACGATGGGATAGCGAGACGAACACGCTCCAAGTTGCCGCTGACAACAACCTCACTGAACGACATTGAAGAGGCTTTCGTGGCCCCGGACATCACACCCGACATGTATGACACCCTGTGTGATGACTCGGACTGGCAAGACTTCTTGAAAAGTCTTTTTCACACTGAAGGTACAACGTTGTTTTGGTTTGTGTGGTGGGTAGGGTGTGGACAACTGAAGGTACGTTGTTATGGTTTGGGTGATGGGTAGGGTGTGGACAACTGAAGGTACAATGTTGTTATGGTTTGGATGGTGGGTAGGAGGGTGTGGACAACTAAGGTACAACGTTATGGTTTGGGTGGTGGGTAGGGTGTGGACAACTGAAGGTACAACGTTGTTATGGTTTGGGTGGTGGGTAGGGTGTGGACAACTGAAGGTACAACATTGTTATGGTGTGGGTGGTGGGTAGGGTGTGGACAACTGAAGGTACAATGTTGTTATGGTTTGGATGGTGGGTAGGAGGGTGTGGACAACTAAGGTACAACGTTATGGTTTGGGTGGTGGGTAGGGTGTGGACAACTGAAGGTACAACGTTGTTATGGTTTGGGTGGTGGGTAGGGTGTGGACAACTGAAGGTACAACATTGTTATGGTGTGGGTGGTGGGTAGGGTGTGGACAACTGGAGGTACAACGTTGTTATGGTTTGGGTGGTGGGTAGGGTGTGGACAACAGAAGGTACAACGTTGTTATGGTGTGTGTGGTGGGTAGGGTGTGGACAACAGAAGGTACAACGTTGTTATGGTTTGGGTGGTGGGTAGGGTGTGGACAACTGAAGGTACAACGTTATGGTTTGGGTGGTGGGTAGGGTGTGGACAACTGAAGGTACAACGTTGTTATGGTGTGTGTGGTGGGTAGGGTGTGGACAACAGAAGGTACAACGTTGTTATGGTTTGGGTGGTGGGTAGGGTGTGGACAACTGAAGGTACAACGTTATGGTTTGGGTGGTGGGTAGGGTGTGGACAACTGAAGGTACAACGTTGTTATGGTTTGGATGGTGGGTAGGAGGGTGTGGACAACTAAGGTACAACGTTATGGTTTGGGTGGTGGGTAGGGTGTGGACAACTGAAGGTACAACGTTGTTATGGTTTGGGTGGTGGGTAGGGTGTGGACAACTGAAGGTACAACATTGTTATGGTGTGGGTGGTGGGTAGGGTGTGGACAACTGGAGGTACAACGTTGTTATGGTTTGGGTGGTGGGTAGGGTGTGGACAGCTGAAGGTACAACATTGTTATGGTTTGTGTGGTGGGTAGGGTGTAGACAACTGAAGGTACAACATTGTTATGGTGTGTGTGGTGGGTAGGGTGTGAACAACTGAAGGTACAACGTTGTTATGGTTTGGGTGGTGGGTAGGGTGTGGACAACTGAAGGTACAACGTTGTTATGGTTTGGGTGGTGGGTAGGGTGTGGACAACTGAAGGTACAACGTTGTTATGGTTTGGGTGGTGGGTAGGGTGTGGACAACTGAAGGTACAACGTTGTTATGGTTTGGGTGGTGGGTAGGGTGTGGACAACTGAAGGTACAACGTTGTTATGGTTTGGGTGGTGGGTAGGGTGTGGACAACTGAAGGTACAACGTTGTTATGGTTTGGGTGGTGGGTAGGGTGTGGACAACAGAAGGTACAACGTTGTTATGGTTTGGGTGTGTGGTAGGGTGTGGACAACTGAAGGTACAACGTTGTTATGGTTTGGGTGGTGGGTAGGGTGTGGACAACTGAAGGTACAACGTTATGGTTTGGGTGGTGGGTAGGGTGTGGACAACTGAAGGTACAACGTTATGGTTTGGGTGGTGGGTAGGGTGTGGACAACTGAAGGTACAACGTTATGGTTTGGGTGGTGGGTAGGGTGTGGACAACTGAAGGTACAACGTTATGGTTTGGGTGGTGGGTAGGGTGTGGACAACTGAAAGTGTTAGTGTTTGGAGTTGTTGGCTGATGTATCATTTTTCTCTTGTTTGACTTCTGCCTGTTGTTGGTGTTGGACTGTGACTTTGTTCACAATGCTTTCATTTGTTTTTTATTGGTTTGTTCACAATGCTTTCGTTTGTGTTTTATTGGTTTGTTCACAATGCTTTTGTTTGTTTTTTTATTGGTTTGTTCACAATGCTTTCGTTTGTTTTTTATTGGTTTGTTCACAATGCTTTCATTTGTGTTTTATTGGTTTGTTCACAATGCTTTCGTTTGTTTTTTATTGGTTTGTTCACAATGCTTTCATTTGTGTTTTATTGGTTTGTTCACAATGCTTTCATTTGTGTTTTATTGGTTTGTTCACAATGCTTTCATTTGTGTTTTATTGGTTTGTTCACAATGCTTTCATTTGTGTTTTATTGGTTTGTTCACAATGCTTTCATTTGTGTTTTATTGGTTTGTTCACAATGCTTTCATTTGTGTTTTATTGGTTTGTTCACAATGCTTTCGTTTGTTTTTTATTGGTTTGTTCACAATGCTTTCGTTTGTTTTTTATTGGTTTGTTCACAATGCTTTCGTTTGTTTTTTATTGGTTTGTTCACAATGCTTTCATTTGTGTTTTATTGGTTTGTTCACAATGCTTTCATTTGTGTTTTATTGGTTTGTTCACAATGCTTTCATTTGTGTTTTATTGGTTTGTTCACAATGCTTTCATTTGTGTTTTATTGGTTTGTTCACAATGCTTTCGTTTGTGTTTTATTGGTTTGTTCACAATGCTTTCATTTGTGTTTTATTGGTTTGTTCACAATGCTTTCGTTTGTTTTTTATTGGTTTGTTCACAATGCTTTCGTTTGTTTTTTATTGGTTTGTTCACAATGCTTTCATTTGTTTTTTATTGGTTTGTTCACAATGCTTTCGTTTGTGTTTTATTGGTTTGTTCACAATGCTTTCGTTTGTGTTTTATTGGTTTGTTCACAATGCTTTCGTTTGTTTTTTATTGGTTTGTTCACAATGGTTTCGTTTGTGTTTTATTGATTCATTAGACTAAGAAGCTGCCTGTAGAACTGTATCTCTGCTGCAGTCCCTTGGCACATGAAAAGATTGACCTCTCCCAACAAAACACACTAATGAAGAACTCCCATCTGTATTCTCCAACTATTTCTCCACCAAAATACAAACTCTTTGTGACAGGCTTGACAGGACACCCTGTCAACCATGCCCACCTGACCCTTCCTTCTCTGGCACACCTCTTACTACTTTTACCCCAGTCTCACAAGAAGAAATTCTCAACACAATCAGATCCATGTCGTTCAAAACCTGCGAACTGGATCCTCTTCCTGGTTCTCTCTACTCCGACTGTCTCCCTACTCTCCTCCCATTCATCACTGACATCATCAACACTTCTCTCCAAACTGGAACTGTCCCAGATTCTTTCAGGCCTGTTATCGTCCACCCTCTCCTCAAGAAATACAATTTGGATCCTGATGAACTGAAAAACTACCGGCCTATTTCTAATCTCTCTTTCTTGTCAAAACTCCTTGAAAAAGTTGTCCTCAACCAGCTTAACTATCACCTGTCTGCCAACAATCTCCTCAATCCTTTCCAGTCAGCCTACCGCCAGTGCTATAGCACTGAAACTGCCCTGCTACACATTCTCAACAATCTCCTCCTTGCAACTGATACTGGCAAAGTCTCTCTCCTCATACTCCTTGATCTGTCTGCAGCCTTTGATACCATTGATCATGGTATTCTCCTCTCTAGACTCCATCATACTTTCGGCATCTCTGACACTGCTATCTCTTAGTTCACTTCATATCTATCAAACAGAAAACAAACTGTTCTCATCAACGGCACTTACTCTCAACCTGCATACCTGACCTGTGGTGTTCCACAAGGATCTGTCCTTGGCCCTGTTCTTTTCACTCTTTACACCTCCCCCCTGTCCACCATCATCAACTTCCACTCTATAAAACACCACTTCTATGCTGATGACACCCAACTTCAAGACAGTGACTCACCTGACAATGTACAGCGCCTCTTGACTCGCACCACTGAGTGTTACTCGGACATTAAGAACTGGATGACATACAATAAACTTCAGCTCAACGACGACAAGACAGAAGCTATCCTCATTGGCACCCGTCAGAAACTTTCTCAGCTGCCTCCTCTTTCTCTCCCATTATGTAACACATCGGTCCCAATTTCTGATTCAGCTAAAAACCTTGGTGTCTGCATTGACTCTACCCTCTCCATGAACAACTTTGTTTCTCAAACTGCCAGATCTTGCTACTATCACCTCCATCGTATAAGCCTGATCAGGAAGTATCTCTCTGTGGAAACAACTGCAAAACTCGTTCTCTCCTTCATAATGTCTCGCATTGACTATTGCAATTCACTCCTGTCTGGTCTTCCCGCTTCCACCATTCACATCCTACAGCGCATTCAAAACAATGCTGTACGCCTTGTACTCAGAAAGAAAAAAACTGACCACATATCTCCTCTCCTGGCACAACTTCACTGGCTCCCTGTATCAAAACACATACAGTACAAACTAGACACCATGTGCTTCAAAAACCTCAACAATGCAGCCCTCGATTACCTGTCAAGCCTACTTGATCTATGTTCCCTCACGTAATAATAATAATAATAATAATATATTTTATTTATATAGCGCAAAATCTTGACAAAATCAAATCTAAGCGCTGGGCGTATACATGCATACATACCTACATACATATGAGCGTATACATGCATACATACATGCTTACATACTTACATACATAAATCTAAGCTGAGCGTATACATGCATACATACATACATACATAAATCTAAGCGTATACATACATACATACATACATACATACATACATACGTACGCACATGCATACATAATAATTACAATATTTATATAGCGCAAATCTCGACAAAATCAAATCCAAGCGCCGAAAAGACACACACGCACACACGCACGCACGCACGCACACACACACACACACACACACACACACACACACACACACACACACACACACACACACACACACACACACACACACACACACATGCATGGCCACAAATGGGGAGAAAAGAATAAAAGCAATAAAAGCAAGAATAAAACCAATGGAAAACCACAGAGAGCACATCATATACAATTATATATTAAAACAAAGTGATTCCCCTCCGAGCGGAGACAGGCTGCAGAGGGGGGTTGAGTGAGGTTAGGATTTTATGCAGAGGAGAAAAGGTGAGTTTTGAGAGCGGACTTGAAGGAGGCAAAAGTAGGTTGCTGACGGACTGCGAGAGGAAGTTTGTTCCAGGAGAGTGGACCAGAAACAGAGAAGGCTCGTGGACCATAGGTATTGAGCTTAGTGCGTGGAAAGCGAAAAGTCAGAGGATCGGAGGCAGAGCGGAGGGTACGTGAGGGAACATAGATCTCAAGTAGGCTTGACAGGTAATCGGGGGCTGCGTTATTGAGGCTTTTGTAGCACATGGTGTCTAGTTTGTACTGTATGCGCTTTGATACAGGGAGCCAGTGAAGTTGTGCCAGGAGAGGAGATATGTGGTCAGCTTTTTTCTTTCTGAGTACAAGGCGTACAGCATTGTTTTGAATGCGCTGTAGGATGTGAATGGTGGAGGCAGGAAGACCAGACAGGAGTGAATTGCAATAGTCAATGCGAGACATTATGAAGGAGAGAACGAGTTTTGCAGTTGTTTCGACAGAGAGATACTTCCTGATCAGGCTTATACGATGGAGATGATAGTAGCAAGATCTGGCAGTTTGAGAAACAAAGTTGTTCATGGACAGGGTAGAGTCAATGCAGACACCAAGGTTTTTAGCTGAATCAGAAATTGGGACTGATGTGTTACATAATGGGAGAGAAAGAGGAGGCAGCTGGGAAAGTTTCTGACGGGTGCCAATGAGGATAGCTTCTGTCTTGTCATCATTAAGCTGAAGTCTATTGTGTGTCATCCAGTTCTTAATGTCCGAGTAACACTCAGTGGTGCGAGTCAACAGGCGCTGTATATTATCAGGTGAGTCACTATCTTGAAGTTGGGTGTCATCAGCATAGAAGTGGTGTTTTATAGAGTGGGAGTTGATGATGGTGGACAGGGGGGAGGTATAAAGAGTGAAAAGAACAGGGCCAAGGACAGATCCTTGTGGAACACCACAGGTCAGGTATGCAGGTTGAGAGTAAGTGCCATTGATGAGAACAGTTTGTTTTCTGTTTGATAAATACGAAGTGAAAAAGGAGAGAGCAATGTCAGAGATGCCAAAAGTATGATGAAGTCTAGAAAGGAGAATACCATGGTCAATGGTATCAAAAGCTGCAGACAGATCAAGGAGTGTGAGGAGAGAGACTTTGCCAGTATCAGTTGCAAGGAGGAGATTGTTGAGAATGTGTAATAGGGCAGTTTCAGTGCTATGGCACTGGCGGTAGGCTGACTGGAAAGGATTGAGGAGATTGTTGGCAGACAGGTGAGAGTTCAGCTGGTTGAGGACGACTTTTTCAAGGAGTTTTGACAAGAAAGAGAGATTAGAGATAGGCCTGTAATTTTTCAGTTCATTTGGGTCTAAATTGTGTTTCTTGAGGAGAGGGTGAACAATAGCAGACTTGAAAAAATCTGGGACAGTTCCAGTTTGAAAAGAAGTGTTGATGATGTCAGTGATGAATGGGAGGAGAGTAGGGAGACAATCGGAGTAGAGAGAACCTGGAAGAGGATCCAGTTCGCAGGTTTTGAACGACATGGATCTGATTGTGTTGAAAATTTCTTCTTGTGAGACTGGGGTAAAAGTAGTGAGAGGTGTGCCAGAGAAGGAAGGGTCAGGTGGGCATGGTTGACAGGGTGTCCTGTCAAGCCTGTCACGAAGAGTTTGTATTTTGGTGGTGAAATACTTAGAGAATACAGATGGGAGTTCTTCATTTGTATGTTTTGTTGGGAGAGGTAAGTCTTTTCGTGTGCCAAGGAGATGATTCATGGTTGTAAAGAGTTCTTTTGAAGAAGAGGCATTCAGGATTTTGGTTTGGAAATAGCTTGTTTTTGCAGATGCAATGAGGGTGGATACTTTTGTTTTAGAGGCTTGGAAAAGTTGCCTGTGTACAGTGAGTTTGGATTTGCGCCAGCGGCGCTCAGCTCTGCGGCGGGCACGTTTTGCACAGGCAATCTCATGAGTGAGCCAGGGGGTAGGGGGGCGGTCAGGTAAAAGACGGGTTGTGGCTGGAGCATGAGTGTCCAGAAGATGGTGGAGAGTAGTATAGAATTCATCGGCAAGGTTATGTGACTTTTCAGAAAGGAGACGGGAGGCATCAGATGAAAATGTACCCTCTGCTCTGCCTCCGATCCTCTGACTTTTCGCTTTCCACGCACTAAGCTCAATACCTATGGTCCACGAGCCTTCTCTGTTTCTGGTCCGCTCTCCTGGAACAAACTTCCTCACTCAATCCGTCAGCAACCTACTTTTGTCTCCTTCAAGTCCGCTCTCAAAACTCACCTTTTCTCCTGTGCATAAAATCCTGACCTCACTCAATCCCCTCTGCAGCCTGTCTCTACTCAGTGTGGAATCACATTGTAATATATATTTGTATATAATATGTTTTCTATTGATTGTTTTAACAGGTACAGACAATCCTAATGAGTCAGTGGTCATTATCATGATTGTTTTAACAGGTACAGACAATCCTAATGAGTCAGTGGCCATTATTATGGTTGTTTTAACAGGTACAGACAATCCTAATGAGTCAGTGGTCATTATTATGATTGTTTTAACAGGTACAGACAATCCTAATGAGTCAGTGGTCATTATCATGATTGTTTTTAATAGGTACAGACAATCCTAATGAGTCTGGTCATTATCATGATTGTTTTAACAGGTACAGACAATCCTAATGAGTCAGTGGTCATCATGATTGTTTTAACAGGTACAGACAATCCTAATGAGTCAGTGGTCATATCATGATTGTTTTAACAGGTACAGACAATCCTAATGAGTCAGTGGTCATTATGGTCATCATGATTGTTTTAACAGGTACAGACAATCCTAATGAGTCAGTGGTCATTATTATGATTGTTTTAACAGGTACAGACAATGCTAATGAGTCAGTGGAAGTGGGCGAGGAAGATGATCCAGAATTTAACTACATTGCTGAGGCTGAGAAGGAGGAGATTGAGGCTGAGGAGGAGATGTTTCAGGCTCCGTTCCGTGTGTCACGTAGGTATTCCTTGTTGAGCTCTGTGGGTCTGGTGGAGAGGTGGATGGGTTGGTTTATCATTACTTATCTTGTTTTTAAAAATGGTATTGAACAGCAACTGACTATCAGTCATTGAATAATTGTACTTGTCCCCCTTCCCCTTCCCTCACCTCCCTCCCCAGGAAAAAAATGAAATTGCAAAAAAATCTGTGTATTCATGTTTGACTGGAAAAGTGTCTGTGTATTCATGTTTGACTGGAAAAGTGTGTGTATTCATGTTTGACTGGAAAAGTGTCTGTGTATTCATGTTTGACTGGAAAAGAGTCTGTGTATTCATGTTTGACTGGAAAAGAGTGTATTCATGTTTGACTGGAAAAGAGTCTGTGTATTCATGTTTGACTGGAAAAGTCTGTGTATTCATGTTTGACTGGAAAAGTGTCTGTGTATTCATGTTTGACTGGAAAAGTGTGTGTATTCGTGTTTGACTGGAAAAGTGTCTGTGTATTCATGTTTGACTGGAAAAGAGTCTGTGTATTCATGTTTGACTGGAAAAGAGTGTATTCATGTTTGACTGGAAAAGAGTCTGTGTATTCATGTTTGACTGGAAAAGTCTGTGTATTCATGTTTGACTGGAAAAGTCTGTGTATTCATGTTTGACTGGAAAAGAGTCTGTGTATTCATGTTTGACTGGAAAAGTGTCTGTGTATTCATGTTTGACTGGAAAAGTCTGTGTATTCATGTTTGACTGGAAAAGAGTGTGTATTCATGTTTGACTGGAAAAGTGTCTGTGTATTCATATTTGACTGGAAAAGAGTGTGTATTCATGTTTGACTGGAAAAGTGTCTATGTGTATTCATGTTTCACTGGAAAAGTGTATTCATGTTTGACTGGAAAAGTGTCTATATTCATGTTTGACTGGAAAAAAGTCTGTGTATTCATGTTTGACTGGAAAAGTGTCTGTGTATTCATGTTTGACTGGAAAAGAGTGTATTCATGTTTGACTGGAAAAGAGTGTGTATTCATGTTTGACTGGAATAGTGTCTGTGTATTCAAAGTTTGACTGGAAAAGAGTGTGTATTCATGTTTGACTGGAAAAGAGTCTGTGTATTCATGTTTGACTGGAAAAGAGTCTGTGTATTCATGTTTGACTGGAAAAGAGTCTGTGTATTCATGTTTGACTGGAAAAGAGTCTGTGTATTCATGTTTGACTGGAAAAGTGTGTATTCATGTTTGACTGGAAAAGTCTGTGTATTTATGTTTGACTGGAAAAGAGTCTGTGTATTCATGTTTGACTGGAAAAGTGTCTGTGTATTCATGTTTGACTGGAAAGTGTCTGTGTATTCATGTTTGACAGGAAAAGTATGTGTATTCATGTTTGACTGGAAAAATGTCAGTGTATTCATGTTTGACTGGGAAAGAGTCTGTGTATTCATGTTTGACTGGAAAAGTCTGTGTATTCTTGTTTGACTGGAAAAGTCTGTGTATTCATGTTTGACTGGAAAAGTGTGTATTCATGTTTGACTGGAAAAGAGTGTATTCATGTTTGACTGAAAAGTGTGTGTATTCATGTTTGACTGGAAAAGAGTATTCATGTTTGACTGGAAAAGAGTGTGTATTCATGTTTGACTGGAAAAGAGTGTATTCATGTTTGACTGGAAAAGAGTCTGTGTATTCATGTTTGACTGGAAAAGAGTCTGTGTATTCATGTTGACTGGAAAAGAGTCTGTGTATTCATGTTTGACTGGAAAGAGTGTATTCATGTTTGACTGGAAATGAGTGTGTATTCATGTTTGACTGGAAAAGAGTCTGTCTGTGTATTCATGTTTGACTGGAAAAGAGTGTGTATTCATGTTTGACAGGAAAAGTGTGTGTGTATTCATGTTTGACTGGAAAAGAGTCTGTGTATTCATGTTTGACTGGAAAAGAGTCTGTATTCATGTTTGACAGTAAAAGAGTCTGTGTATTCATGTTTGACAGGAAAAGTGTCTGTGTATTCATTTTTGACTGGAAAAGAGTCTGTGTATTCATGTTTATGACTGGGAAAAAGTGTGTGTATTCATGTTTGACTGGAAAAGAGTCGTGTATTCATGTTTGACTGGAAAAGAGTCTGTGTATTCATGTTTGACTGGAAAAGTGTCTGTGTATTCATTTTGACTGGAAAAGTATTGTATTCATGTTTGACTGGAAAAAGTCTGTGTATTCATGTTTGACTGGAAAATGTGTGTATTCATGTTTGACTGGAAAATTGTGTATTCATTTTGACTGGAAAAGTGTGTATTCATGTTTGACGGAAAAGTTGTGTATTCATGTTTGACTGGAAAAGAGTGTGTATTCATGTTTGACTGGAAAAGAGTTGTGTATTCATGTTTGACTGGAAAAGTGTATCATGTTTGACTGAAAATGTATTCATGTTTGACTGGAAAAGGTCTGTGTATTCATGTTTGACAGGAAAAGGTGTGTATTCATGTTTGACTGGAAAAGAGTCTGTGTATTCATGTTTGACTGGAAAAGGTCTGTGTATTCATGTTTGACTGGAAAAGAGTGTGTATTCATGTTTGACTGGAAAAGAGTCTGTGTATTCATGTTTGACTGGAAAAGGTCTGTGTATTCATGTTTGACTGGAAAAGTGTGTGTATTCATGTTTGACTGGAAAAAGTCTGTGTATTCATGTTTGACTGGAAAGTGAAGTTGCTGTGTATTCATGTTTGACTGGAAAAGTTCGTGTATTCATGTTTGACTGGAAAAGTTTGTATTCATGTTTGACTGGAAAAGTCAGTGTATTCATGTTTGACTGGGAAAGAGTCTGTTGTATTCATGTTTGACTGGAAAAGAGTATTCATGTTTGACTGGAAAAGTGTATTCATGTTTGACTGGAAAAGTGTCTGTGTATTCATGTTTGACAGGAAAAGATGTGTATTCATGTTTGACTGGAAAAGAGTCTTGTATTCATGTTTGACTGGAAAAGTGTCTGTATTCATGTTTGACTGGAAAAGAGTGTGTATTCATGTTTGACTGGAAAAGAGTCTGTGTATTCATGTTTGACTGGAATGGAAAAAGTGTCATGTGTATTCATGTTTGACTGGAAAAGTACTGTGTATTCATGTTTGACTGGAAAAAGTTGTTCTGTGTATTCATGTTTACGGAAAAGTTGTGTATTCATGTTTGACTGGAAAATGTCGTGTATTCATGTTTGACTGGAAAAGTGTGTATTCATGTTTGACTGGAAAAGAGATGACTGGTGTATTCATGTTTGACTGGAAAAGTGTCTGTGTATTCATGTTTGACAGGAAAAGAGTGTGTATTCATGTTTGACTGGAAAAGAGTCTGTATTTTTAGTTCGATTGTTTGACTGGAAAAGAGTGTGTATTCATGTTTGACTGGAAAAGTCGTGTATTCATGTTTGACTGGAAAAGAGTTGTGTATTCATTTTGACTGGAAAAGTTTGTATTCATGTTTGACTGAAAAATCTGTGTATTCATGTTTGACTGAAAAGTTGTGTATTCATGTTTGACTGGAAAAGTCTTGTATTCATGTTTGACTGGAAAAGTGTGTATTCATGTTTGACTGGAAAATGTGTGTATTCATGTTTGACTGGAAAAAGTGTGTATTCATGTTTGACTGGAAAAGTGGTATTCATGTTTGACTGAAAAGTTGTGTATTCATGTTTGACTGGAAAAGTGTATTCATGTTTGACTGAAAAAGTCTGTGTATCATGTTTGACTGGAAAAGAGTGTATTCATGTTGACTGGAAAAGTCTGTGTATTCATGTTTGACTGGAAAAGTGTGTATTCATGTTTGACTGGAAAAGTGTGTATTCATGTTGCTGAAAGTGTTATTCATGTTTGACTGGAAAAGATGTATTCATGTTTGACTGAAAAGAGTGTGTATTCATGTTTGACTGAAAGAGTGTATTCATGTTTGACTGGAAAAGAGTCTGTGTATTCATGTTTGACTGGAAAAGAGTGTATTCATGTTTGACTGGAAAAGTGTGTATTCATGTTTGACTGGAAAAGAGTCTGTGTATTCATGTTTGACTGGAAAAGAGTTGTATTCATGTTTGACGAAAAGTGTGTGTATTCATGTTTGACTGGAAAAGATGTGTGTATTCATGTTTGACTGGAAAAGAGTCTGTGTATTCATGTTTGACTGGAAAAGAGTCTGTGTATTCATGTTTGACTGGAAAAGGTTGTGTATTCATGTTTGACTGGAAAAGAGTCTGTGTATTCATGTTTGACTGGAAAAGTGTCTGTATTCATGTTTGACAGAAAAGGGCTGTGTATTCATGTTTGACGGAAAAAGTTGTGTATTCATGTTTGACTGGAAAAGGTCTTGTATTCATGTTTGACAGGAAAAGTCTGTGTATTCATGTTTGACTGAAAAGTGTGTGTATTCATGTTTGACTGGAAATGTCTGTGTATTCATGTTTGACGGAAAAGTGTATTCATGTTTGACTGGAAAAGTGTGTATTCATGTTTGACTGGAAAAGTCTGTGTTTCATGTTTGACGGAAAAGCAGTGTGTATTCATGTTTACTGGAAAAGGTTGTTATCATGTTTGACAGAAGGTCTGTGTATTCATGTTTGACTGGAAAAGAGTCTGTGTATTCATGTTTGACTGGAAAAGTCTTGTATTCATGTTTGACGGAAAGATGTGTATTCATGTTTGACTGGAAAAGTCTGTATTCATGTTTGACTGGAAAAGTCTGTGTATTCATGTTTGACTGGAAAAGTCTGTGTATTCATGTTTGACTGGAAAAGTCTGTGTATTCAGTTTGACTGGAAAAGTCTGTGTATTCATGTTTGACTGGAAAAGTCTGTGTATTCATGTTGACAGGAAAAGTCGTGTATCATGTTTGACTGGAAAATGTCTGTATTCATGTTTGACTGGAAAAGGTCTGTGTATTCATGTTTGACTGGAAAAGTCTGTGTATCATGTTGACTGGAAAAGTCTGTGTATCATGTTTGACTGGAAAGGTCTGTGTATTCATGTTTGACTGAAAAGTCTGTGTATTCATGTTTGACTGGAAAAGTCTGTGTATTCATGTTTGACTGGAAAAGGTCGTTGTATTCATGTTTGACTGGAAAAGTGTCTGTGTATTCATGTTTGACTGGAAAAGGTCTGTGTATCATGTTTGACGGAAAAGTGTCTGTGTATTCATGTTTGACTGGAATTGTGATAGTTTGATGAATTGTATCATGTTTGACTGGAAAGTCTGTGTATTCATGTTTGACTGGAAAAGAGTCTGTGTATTCATGTTTGACTGGAAAAAGTCTGTGTATTCATGTTTGACTGGAAAAGTGTGTGTATCATGTTTGACTGGAAAAGTCTGTGTATTCATGTTTGACTGGAAAAGTGTCTGTGTATTCATGTTTGACTGGAAAGTCGTGTATTCATGTTTGACTGGAAAAGTCTGTGTATTCATGTTTGACTGGAAAGTCTGTGTATTCATGTTTGACTGGAAAAGTCTGTGTATTCATGTTTGACTGGAAAAGTGTGTTATTCATGTTTGACTGGAAAAGTTGTCTGTTCTGAGTGTTATTCATGTTTGACTGGAAAATGTCTGTGTATTCATGTTTGACGGAAAAGTGTTGTGTATTCATGTTTGACTGAAAATGTCTGTGTTTCATGTTTGACGGAAAGTCTGTGTATCATGTTTGACTGGAAAAGTCTGTATTCATGTTTGACTGGAAAAGAGTCTGTGTATTCATGTTTGACTGGAAAAGTGTCTGTGTATTCATGTTTGACGGAAAAGTCTGTGTATTCATGTTTGACTGGAAAAGTCTGTGTATTCATGTTTGACTGGAAAAGTCTGTGTATTCATGTTTGACTGGAAAAGTCTGTGTATTCTATGTTTGACTGGAAAAGTCTGTGTATTCATGTTTGACTGGAAAAGTCTGTGTATTCATGTTTGACTGGAAAAGTGTCTGTGTATTCATGTTTGACTGGAAAAGTGTCTGTGTATTCATGTTTGACTGGAAAAGTCTGTGTATTCATGTTTGACTGGAAAAGTGTCTGTGTATTCATGTTTGACTGGAAAAAGTCTGTGTATTCATGTTTGACTGGAAAAGTCTGTATTCATGTTTGACTGGAAAAGTCTGTGTATTCATGTTTGACTGGAAAAGTGTCTGTGTATTCATGTTTGACTGGAAAAGTGTTGTATTCATGTTTGACTGGAAATGTCTGTGTATTCATGTTTGACTGGAAAAGTGCTGTGTATTCATGTTTGACTGGAAAAGAGTCTGTATTCATGTTTGACTGGAAAGAGTCTGTGTATTCATGTTTGACTGGAAAGAGTCTGTATTCATGTTTGACTGGAAAAGTGTCGTGTATTCATGTTTGACTGGAAAAGTGTCTGTGTATTCATGTTTGACTGGAAAAGTCTGTATTCATGTTTGACTGGAAAAGTCGTGTATTCATGTTTGACTGGAAAAGTTGTGTATTCATGTTTGACTGGAAAAGTGTCGTGTGATTCATGTTTGACTGGAAAAGTTGTGTGTATTCATGTTTGACTGGAAAAGTGATTCAGTTTGACTGAAAGTGTATTCATGTTTGACTGGAAAAGTGTCTGTGTATTCATGTTTGACTGGAAAAGTTGTCTGTGTATTCATGTTTGAAAGGAGACGAAAGTGTGTATTCATGTTTGACTGGAAAAGTCTGTGTATTCATGTTTGACTGGAAAAGTGTTGTATTCATGTTGACAGGAAAAGTGGTGTATTCATGTTTGACTGGAAGTCTTGTATTCATGTTTGACTGAAAAGTGTTGTGTATTCATGTTTGACTGGAAAAGTTCTGTGTATTCATGTTTGACTGGAAAAGTGTCTGTGTATTCATGTTGACTGAAAAGTCTGTGTTTCATGTTTGACTGGAAAAGTGTCTGTGTATTCATGTTTGACTGGAAAAGTCTGTGTATTCATGTTTGACTGGAAAAGTCTGTGTATTCATGTTTGACTGGAAAAGTGCTGTGTATTCATGTTTGACTGGAAAAGTGTTCATGTTGTATTCATGTTTGACTGGAAAAGTGTGTGTGTATTCATGTTTGACTGGAAAAGTGCTGTGTATTCATGTTTGACTGGAAAAGTGTCTGTGTATTCATGTTTGACTGGAAAAGTCTGTGTATTCATGTTTGACTGGAAAAGTGTTGTGTATTCATGTTTGACTGGAAAAGTGTGTGTATTCATGTTTGACTGGAAAAGGTGTTTGTTGACGTGTGTATTCATGTTTGACTGGAAAAGTGTGTGTGATTCATGTTTGACTGGAAAAGTGCTGGTACTGTAGAATTCATGTTTTGACTGGAAAAGTGTGTGTATTCATGTTTGACTGGAAAAGTGTCTGTGTATTCATGTTTGACTGGAAAAGTGTGTGTATTCATGTTTGACTGGAAAAGTGTGTGTATTCATGTTTGACTGGAAAAGTCTGTGTATTCATGTTTGACTGGAAAAGTGTGTATTCATGTTTGACTGGAAAAGTGTCTGTGTATTCATGTTTGATGGAAAAGTGTGTGTATCATGTTTGACTGGAAAAGTGTGTGTATTCATGTTTGACTGGAAAAGTGTGTATTCATGTTTGACTGGAAAAGTCTGGTATTCATGTTTGACTGGAAAAGTGTGTGTATTCATGTTTGACTGGAAAAGTGTCTGTGTATTCATGTTTGACTGGAAAAGTGTGTGTATTCATGTTTGACTGGAAAAGTGCTGTGTATTCATGTTTGACTGGAAAAGTGTGTGTATTCATGTTTGACTGGAAAAGTCTGTGTATTCATGTTTGACTGGAAAGATGTGTGTATTCATGTTTGACTGGAAAAGTCTGTGTATTCATGTTTGACTGGAAAAGTTGTGTATTCATGTTTGACTGGAAAAGTGTTGTGTATTCATGTTTGACTGGAAAAGTGTCTGTGTATTCATGTTTGACTGGAAAAGTGTGTGTGTATTCATGTTTGACTGGAAAAGTGTCTGTGTATTCATGTTTGACTGGAAAAGTGTGTGTGTATTCATGTTTGACTGGAAAAGTGTCTGTGTATTCATGTTTGACTGGAAAAGTGTGTGTATTCATGTTTGACTGGAAAAGTGTGTGTGTATTCATGTTTGACTGGAAAAGTGTGTGTGTATTCATGTTTGACTGGTAGTTGATTACAACAGGTGTTTACAGTTTGTTATTATTGACTGGTAGTTGATTACAACAGGTGTTTACAGCTTGTTATTGTTGACTGGTAGTTGATTACAACAGGTGTTTACAGTTTGTAATCATTGACTGGTAGTTGATTACAACAGGTGTTTACAGCTTGTTATTGTTGACTGGTAGTTGATTACAACAGGTGTTTACAGCTTGTTATTGTTGACTGGTAGTTGATTACAAAAGGTGTTTACAGCTTGTAATTATTGACTGGTAGTTGATTACAAAAGGTGTTTACAGCTTGTTATTGTTGACTGGTAGTTGATTACAACAGATGTTTACAGCTTGTTATTGTTGACTGGTAGTTGATTACAAAAGGTGTTTACAGCTTGTAATAATTGTGTGCTGAGTTAAGGTGTCCACATTCAGTGGGTCTCACTTGTTCACCTGTCAGCATCGCGCCAGGTTCACTGTTGGCTGCTGCCGTCTTTGACACCTCCACCTCCCGCCAAGCCGCTCTGTCTTGACTTTTGTGGACAACTTGTTGAATGATTAGGCCACTGATGTTGGTTGTGTTCTCATTCCGTGGGTAGTTTCTCATAAAATAAAGCACAGTATTCAGCAGAATCCAAGTTTACTTTGATGTTATTGATTAATGATAAGCCTTTAGCTGTCAATATGTTTTTATCACAATCAGATCAATAGCAGATTGATATTGATTTATCAATGGTAAGCCTTCAGCTATCAATATGTTTTTATCACAATCAGATCAATGCAGATTGATATTATGATCAATGGTAAGCCTTCGCTGTCAATATGTTTTTATCACAATCAGATCTGCAGATGTATTATGATCAATGGTAAGCCTTCAGCTATCAATATGTTTTTATCACAAGCAGACCAGAGGCAGACAAACAAGTCTCCCTTCTCCCAAAACAAACAAGCAAACAAAAGAAAAATAAGGGAGCTAACTTACTTTCGTTTTTTACTTAACAAGATGAATAAAAAAATGTCTGTTAGAAAGAAAAAGATGAATGAGAGAGTAGGGTGTCCTGATTTGTAGTGATTATTGGTGTTCTCATTATTATCAGTAAAAGATGAAGAGAGTAGGGTGTCCTGATTTGTAGTGATTATTGGTGTTCTCATTATTATCAGTAAAAGATGAAGAGAGTAGGGTGTCCTGATTTGTAGTGATTATTGGGTTCTCATTATTATCAGTAAAAGATGAAGAAGTAGGGTGTCCTGATTTGTATGATTATTGGCTGTTACTCATTATTATCAGTAAAAGATGAAGAGAGTAGGAGTGTCCTGTATTTGTAGTGATTATTGGTGTTCTCATTATTATACATAAAACAGTATTGTGCTAAAGTTATGTAATTAATTGCAACAACAGGCATGTACAGTTCAAGGATCAGAAAACTGCTGTACATTATTCATACAATGAGACAGCACACTTTGACAAATGCTGTAACATGTATAAAACAACAATACACACACTGCTGTAACATGTATAAAACAACAAACACACACTGCTGTAACATGTATAAAACAACAAACACACAACTGCTGTAACATGTATAAAACAACAATACCACACACTGCTGTAACATGTATAAAACAACAATACACACACTGCTGTAACATGTATAAAACAACAATACACACACACTGCTGTAACATGTATAAAAACAACAACTTATACACAACACACTGCTGTAACATGTATAAAACAACAATACACACACACTGCTGTAACATGTATAAAACAACAACACACACTGCTGTAACATGTATAAAACAACAATACACACTGCTGTAACATGTATAAAAACAAACATCACACACTGCTGTAACATGTATAAAACAACAATACACACACTGCTGTAACATGTATAAAACAACAATAACACACACTGCTGTAACATGTATAAAACAACAATACACACACTGCTGTAACATGTATAAAACAACATACACACACACTGCTGTAACATGTATAAAACAATAACACACACTGCTGTAACATGTATAAAACACAACACACACATGCTGTAACATGTATAAAACAACAATACACACACACTGCTGTAACATGTATAAAACAACAATACACACACTGCTGTAACATGTATAAAACAACAATACACACACACTGCTGTAACATGTATAAAACAACAATACACACACTGCTGTAACATGTATAAAACAACAATAACACACTGCTGTAACATGTATAAAACAACAATACACACACTGCTGTAACATGTATAAAACAACAATACACACACACTGCTGTAACATGTATAAAACAACAATACACACATGCTGTAACATGTATAAAACAACAATACACACACTGCTGTAACATGTATAAAACAACAATACACACACACTGCTGTAACATGTATAAAACAACAATACACACACACATGCTGTAACATGTATAAAACAACAAACACACTGCTGTAACATGTATAAAACAACAATACACACACTGCTGTAACATGTATAAAACAACAATACACACCCCTGCTGTAACATGTATAAAACAACAATACACACACTGCTGTAACATGTATAAAAACAAAATACACACATTGCTGTAACATGTATAAAACAACAATACACACACACTGCTGTAACATGTATAAAACAACAATACACACACTGCTGTAACATGTATAAAACAACAATACACACACTGCTGTAACATGTATAAAACAACAATACACACACATGCTGTAACATGTATAAAACAACAATACACACACATGCTGTAACATGTATAAAACAACAATACACACACATGCTGTAACATGTATAAAACAACAATACACACACTGCTGTAACATGTATAAAACAACAATCACACACTGCTGTAACATGTATAAAACAACAATACACACACATGCTGTAACATGTATAAAACAACAACTAACACACACTGCTGTAACATGTATAAAACAACAATACACACACTGCTGTAACATGTATAAAACAACAATACACACACTGCTGTAACATGTATAAAACAACAATACACACACTGCTGTAACATGTATAAAACAACAATACACACACTGCTGTAAATGTATAAAACAACAAACACACACACTGCTGTAACATGTATAAAACAACAATACACACACACTGCTGTAACATGTATAAACAACAATCACACACACTGCTGTAACATGTATAAACAACAATACACACACTGCTGTAACATGTATAAAACAACAATACACACACACTGCTGTAACATGTATAAAACAACAATACACACACTGCTGTAACATGTATAAAACAACAATACACACACTGCTGTAACATGTATAAAACAACAATACACACACACTGCTGTAACATGTATAAAACAACAATACACACACCTGCTGTAACATGTATAAAACAACAATACCACACACACTGCTGTAACATGTATAAAACCCAACAATAACACACACTGCTGTAACATGTATAAAACAACAATACACACACTGCTGTAACATGTATAAAAACAAAACACACACTGCTGTAACATGTATAAAACAACAATACACACTGCTGTAACATGTTAAAACAACAATACACCACTGCTGTAACATGTATAAAACAACAATACACAAAACACTGCTGTAACATGTATAAAACAACATACACACACTGCTGTAACATGTATAAAACAACAATACACACACCTGCTGTAAACATGTATAAAACAACAATACACACACTGCTGTAACATGTATAAAACAACAATACACACACTGCTGTAACATGTATAAAACAACAATACACACACACTGCTGTAACATGTATAAAACAACAATACACACACTGCTGTAACATGTATAAAACAACAATACACACACTGCTGTAACATGTATAAAACAACAATACACACACTGCTGTAACATGTATAAACAACAATACACACACTGCTGTAACATGTATAAACACAATACACACACATGCTGTAACATGTATAAAACAACAATACACACACTGCTGTAACATGTATAAAACAACAATACACACACTGCTGTAACATGTATAAAACAACAATACACACACACTGCTGTAACATGTATAAAACAACAAACACACACACTGCTGTAACATGTATAAAACAACAACACACACACTGCTGTAACATGTATAAAACAACAATACACACACTGCTGTAACATGTATAAAACAACAATACACCACGCTGTAACATGTTAAAACAACCACATGCTGTAACAGTAAAAACAACAATACACACACTGCTGTAACATGTATAAAACAACAATACACACACTGCTGTACATGTATAAAACAACAATAACACACACTGCTGTAACATGTATAAACAACAATACACACACTGCTGTAACATGTATAAAACAACAATACACACACTGCTGTAACATGTATAAAACAACAATACACACACACTGCTGTAACATGTATAAAAAACAAAACACACACTGCTGTAACATGTATAAACAACAATACACACACTGCTGTAACATGTATAAAACAACAATACACACACTGCTGTAACAATGTATAAAACAACAATACACACACACTGCTGTAACAGTATAAAACAAACACACACACTGCTGTAACATGTATAAAACAACAAACACACACTGCTGTAACATGTATAAAAACAACAATACACCCCACTGCTGTAACATGTATAAAACAACAATACACACACACCTGTAACAGTAAAACAACATACACACAACTGCTGTAACATGTATAAAACAACAATCACAACACTGCTGTAACATGTATAAAACAACAATCACACACACTGCTGTAACATGTATAAAACAACAATACACACACACTGCTGTAACATGTATAAAACAACAATCACACACTGCTGTAACATGTATAAAACAACAATCACACACTGCTGTAACATGTATAAAACAACAACCCACACTGCTGTAACATGTATAAAACAAAACACACACACTGCGTAACAGTATAACAACAATCACACACTGTGTAACATGTATAAAAACAACAACACACACTGCTGTAACATGTATAAAACAACAATACACACACTGCTGTAACATGTAAAAACAACAATACACACATGCTGTAACATGTATAAAACAACAAACACACACTGCTGTACATGTATAAAACAACAATACACACTGCTGTAACATGTTAAAACAACAATACACACACCTGTTGTAACAACAACAAAGATACACAACACACTGCTGTAACATGTATAAAACAACAATACACAACACTGCTGTAACATGTATAAACACAATACACAACCTGTAACATGTATAAAACAACAATACAACACACTGCTGTAACATGTATAAAAAACAATACACAACACTGCTGTAACATGATAAAACACAAAAAAAAAAAAAAAAAAAAAAAAACTAACAAACACACACAACACTGCTGTAACATGTATAAAACAACAATAACACACACTGCTGTAACATGTATAAACAACAATACACACACACTGCTGTAACATGTATAAAAACAACAATACACACACACTGCTGTAAACATGTATAAAACAACAATACACACACACTGCTGTAACATGTATAAAACAACAATACACACACTGCTGTAACATGTATAAAACAACAATACACACAACACTGCTGTAACATGTATAAAACAACAATACACACACTGCTGTAACATGTATAAAACAACAATACACACACTGCTGTAACATGTATAAAACAACAATACCACACACTGCTGTAACATGTATAAAACAACAATACACAACTGCTGTAACATGTATAAAACAACAATACACACACTGCTGTAACATGTATAAAACAACAATACACACACACTGCTGTAACATGTATAAAACAACAATACACACACTGCTGTAACATGTATATAAACAACAATACACACACACTGCTGTAACATGTATAAAACAACAAACACACACACTGCTGTAACATGTATAAAACAACAATACACACACTGCTGTAACATGTATAAAACAACAATACACACACACTGCTGTAACATGTATAAAACAACAATACACCACACCTGCTGTAACATGTATTAAAACAACAAACACACACTGCTGTAACATGTATAAAAACACAATACACACACACTGCTGTAACATGTATAAAACAACAATACACACACCTGCTGTAACATGTATAAAACAACAATACACACACTGCTGTAACATGTATAAAACAACAATACACACACACCTGCTGTAACATGTATATAAAACAACAATACACACACTGCTGTAACATGTATAAAAACAACAATACACCACACTGCTGTAACATGTATAAAACAACAATACACACACACTGCTGTAACATGTATAAAACAACAATACACACACTGCTGTAACATGTATAAAACAACAATACACACACTGCTGTAACATGTATAAAACAACAAACACACACTGCTGTAACATGTATAAAAACAACAATACACACACTGCTGTAACATGTATAAAAACAACAAAACACACACTGCTGTAACATGTATAAAACACAACTAATACACACACTGCTGTAACATGTATAAAACAACAATACACACACACTGCTGTACATGTATAAACAACAATACACACACATGCTGTAACATGTATAAAAAACAAACAATACACACACTGCTGTAACATGTATAAAACAACAATACACACACTGCTGTAACATGTATAAAACAACAATCACACACACTGCTGTAACATGTATAAAACAACAATACACACTGCTGTAGCATGTATAAAACAACAACACACACACTACTGTAACATGTATAAAACACAACAACACACACACACTACTGTAACATGTATAAAACAACTACATACCACACTGCTGTAACATGTATAAAACACAACACACACACCTGTAACATGTATAAAACAACAACACATCACCTGTAACATGTATAAAACAACAATACACACACATCAACTGATCACAGAAACGAGGGACGTGGCTGTACGGGTGTATATTGTTTGTAATGTCAGATACATTTTGACAACAGTATCATTGTTGCACACAGTAAAGACATACATGTGACAAACGTATCTTATTGTACACAGGTATAAACATACAACATGTTACAAACTTTCATTAATGCACACAGTAAAGACATACGTACATGTTGACAAACATATCATTTAATGACACATAAAGACAATACAACATGTTGACAACTGTTATCATATTGCACACAGTTAAAGACATAACAACATGTTACAAACATACACATTGTACAGTATAAAACAACAAAACATGCTGTACATGTATAAACAACACACATGTAAAGTATAAACAAAACACACACATGTAACAGTATAAAACAACATAACACACTTGTAACATGTATAAAACAACAGTACAAACAGTGTAACATGTATTAAAACATAACACACACACTGCTGAACAGTAAAAACAATACATAACACTGCGTAACATGTAAAAAACAACAACACAACACACTGCTGTAACATGTATAAAACAACAACAACATCTGTACATATAAAACAACAATACAACATTGCAAACATGTATCATACAACAATAAACATGACATGTTAACAATACAGGTTTACATTATTGTAACAGTTAAGAACATACATTTGACAAACAGTTATCATTTTACACAGTAAAACATACATGTTGACAAACAGTATCATTATTGTACACAGGTAAAGACATAAAATGTTGACAAACATATCATTATTGACACAGTAAAGACATAAAATGTTGACAAAAGTATCATTATTGCACACAGGTAAGAATAAACATGTTGACAAACAGTATCATTATTGCACACAGGTAAAGACATACAACATGTTGACAAACAGTATCAAACAGTATCATATTGACACAGGTAAAGACATACAACATGTTGACAAACAGTATCATATTGCACACAGGTAAAGACATACAACATGTTGACAAACAGTATCATTATTGACACAGGTAAAGACATACAACATGTTGACAAACAGTATCATTATTGCACACAGGTAAAGACATACATGTTGACAAACAGTATCATATTGCACACAGGTAAAGACATACAACATGTTGACAAACAGTATCATATTGCTACACAGGTAAAGACATACAACATGTTGACAAACAGTATCATTATTGACACAGGTAAAGACTACATGTTGACAAACAGTATCATATTGACACAGGTAAAGACATACATGTTGACAAACAGTATCATTATTGCTACACAGGTAAAGACAATACATGTTGACAAACAGTATCATTATTGCACACAGGTAAAGACATACAACATGTTGACAAACGTATCAATTGACACAGGTCAATGTACAACAGGTATATATGACACATAAAACATATGTTGACAAACAGTATCATTATTGTACACAGGTAAAGACATACATGTTGACAAACAGTAATCATTATCACACAGGTAAAGACATACAACATGTTGACAAACAGTATCATTATTGTACACAGGTAAAGACATCAACATGTTGACAAACAGTATCATTATTGTACACAGGTAAAGACATACAACATGTTGACAAACAGTATCATTCATTGTACACAGGTAAAGACATACACATGTTGACAAACAGTATCATTATTGTACACAGGTAAAGACTACAACATGTTGACAAACAGTATCATATTGACACAGGTAAAGACATACAACATGTTGACAAACAGTATCATTATTGTACACAGGTAAAGACATACAACATGTTGACAAACAGTATCATTATTGTACACAGGTAAAGACATACAACATGTTGACAAACAGTATCATTATTGTACACAGGTAAAGACATACAACTGTTGACAAACAGTATCATCATTGTACACAGGTAAAGACATACAACATGTTGACAAACAGTATCATTATTGTACACAGGTAAAGACATACAACATGTTGACAAACAGTATCATTATTGTACACAGGTAAAGACATACAACATGTTGACAAACAGTATCATCATTGTACACAGGTAAAGACATACAACATGTTGACAAACAGTATCATTATTGTACACAGGTAAAGACATACAACATGTTGACAAACAGTATCATCATTGTACACAGGTAAAGACATACAACATGTTGACAAACAGTATCATTATTGTACACAGGTAAAGACATACAACATGTTGACAAAAGTATCATATTGTACACAGGTAAAGACATACAACATGTTGACAAACAGTATCATCATTGTACACAGGTAAAGACATACAACATGTTGACAAACAGTATCATTATTGTACACAGGTAAAGACATACAACATGTTGACAAACAGTATCATCATTGTACACAGGTAAAGACATACAACATGTTGACAAACAATATCATCATTGTACACAGGTAAAGACATACAACATGTTGACAAACAGTATCATTATTGCACACAGGTAAAGACATGACATGTTGACAAACAGTATCATCATTGTACACAGTTAAAGACATACAACAAGTTGACAAACAGTATCATTGTTGCACACAGGTAAAGACATACAACATGTTGACAAACAGTATCATTATTGTACACAGGTAAAGACATACAACATGTTGACAAAGAGTATCATCATTGCACACAGGTAAAGACATACAACATGTTGACAAAGAGTATCATCATTGTACACAGGTAAAGACATACAACATGTTGACAAACAGTATCATTATTGCACACGGGTAAAGACATACAACATGTTGACAAACAGTATCATTATTGCACACAGGTAAAGACATACAACATGTTGACAAACAGTATCATTATTGCACACAGGTAAAGACATACAACATGTTGACAAAGAGTATCATCATTGCACACAGGTAAAGACATACAACATGTTGACAAACAGTATCATCATTGTACACAGGTAAAGACATACAACATGTTGACAAAGAGTATCATCATTGTACACAGGTAAAGACATACAACATGTTGACAAAGAGTATCATCATTGTACACAGGTAAAGACATACAACATGTTGACAAACAGTATCATCATTGTACACAGGTAAAGACATACAACATGTTGACAAACAGTATCATCATTGTACACAGGTAAAGACATACAACATGTTGACAAAGAGTATCATCATTGTACACAGGTAAAAACATGACATGTTGACAAAGAGTATCATCATTGCACACAGGTAAAGACATACAACATGTTGACAAACAGTATCATTAATGTACACAGGTAAAGACATACAACATGTTGACAAACAGTATCATTATTGCACACAGGTAAAGACATACAACATGTTGACAAACAGTATCATCATTGTACACAGGTAAAGACATACGACACATTGTTGACAAACAGTATCATCATTGTACACAGTTAAAGACATACAACATGTTGACAAACAGTATCATTATTGCACACAGGTAAAGACATACAACATGTTGACAAACAGTATCATTATTGCACACAGGTAAAGACATACAACATGTTGACAAACAGTATCATCATTGTACACAGGTAAAGACATACAACATGTTGACAAACAGTATCATCATTGTACACAGGTAAAGACATACAACATGTTGACAAACAGTATCATTATTGTACACAGGTAAAGACATACAACATGTTGACAAACAGTATCATCATTGTACACAGGTAAAGACATACAACATGTTGACAAACAGTATCATCATTGTACACAGGTAAAGACATGACATGTTGACAAACAGTATCATCATTGTACACAGGTAAAGACATACAACATGTTGACAAACAGTATCATTGTTGTACACAGGTAAAGACATAAAACATGTTGACAAAGAGTATCATCATTGTACACAGGTAAAGACATGACATGTTGACAAACAGTATCATCATTGTACACAGGTAAAGACATACAACAAGTTGACAAACAGTATCATTATTGTACACAGGTAAAGACATACAACATGTTGACAAACAGTATCATTATTGTACACAGGTAAAGACATACAACATGTTGACAAACAGTATCATTATTGTACACAGGTAAAGACATACAACATGTTGACAAACAGTATCATTATTGTACACAGGTAAAGACATACAACATGTTGACAAACAATATCATCATTGTACACAGGTAAAGACATACAACATGTTGACAAACAGTATCATCATTGTACACAGGTAAAGACATACAACATGTTGACAAACAGTATCATTATTGCACACAGGTAAAGACATACAAACATGTTGACAAACAGTATCATTATTGCACACAGGTAAAGACATACAACATGTTGACAAAGAGTATCATTATTGCACACAGGTAAAGACATACAACATGTTGACAAACAGTATCATTGTTGTACATAGGTAAAGACATACAACATGTTGACAAACAGTATCATCATTGTACACAGGTAAAGACATACAACATGTTGACAAACAGTATCATCATTGTACACAGGTAAAGACATACAACATGTTGACAAACAGTATCATTGTTGTACACAGGTAAAGACATACAACATGTTGACAAACAGTATCATCATTGTACACAGGTAAAGACATACAACATGTTGACAAACAGTATCATTATTGTACACAGGTAATGACATGACATGTTGACAAACAGTATCATCATTGTACACAGGTAAAGACATACAACATGTTGACAAACAGTATCATCATTGTACACAGGTAAAGACATACAACATGTTGACAAACAGTATCATCATTGTACACAGGTAAAGACATACAACATGTTGACAAACAGTATCATTATTGCACACAGGTAAAGACATACATGTTGACAAACAGTATCATTATTGCACACAGGTAAAGACATACATGTTGACAAACAGTATCATTATTGCACACAGGTAAAGACATACATGTTGACAAACAGTATCATTATTGCACACAGGTAAAGACATACATGTTGACAAACAGTATCATCATTGTACACAGATAAAGACATACATGTTGACAAACAGTATCATTATTGCACACAGGTAAAGACATACATGTTGACAAACAGTATCATTATTGCACACAGGTAAAGACATACAACATGTTGACAAAGAGTATCATTATTGTACACAGGTAAAGACATACAACATGTTGACAAACAGTATCATTATTGTACACAGGTAAAGACATACAACATGTTGACAAACAGTATCATTATTGTACACAGGTAAAGACATGACATGTTGACAAACAGTATCATCATTGTACACAGATAAAGACATACAACATGTTGACAAAGAGTATCATCATTGTACACAGGTAAAGACATACAACATGTTGACAAACAGTATCATTATTGTACACAGGCAAAGACATACAACATGTTGACAAAGAGTATCATCATTGTACACAGGTAAAGACATACAACATGTTGACAAACAGTATCATTGTTGTACACAGGTAAAGACATACAACATGTTGACAAACAGTATCATTGTACACAGGTAAAGACATACATGTTGACAAACAGTATCATTATTGCACACAGGTAAAGACATACAACATGTTGACAAAGAGTATCATTGTTGTACACAGGTAAAGACATACAACATGTTGACAAACAGTATCATCATTGTACACAGGTAAAGACATACAACATGTTGACAAACAGTATCATTGTACACAGGTAAAGACACTTACAACAACTTATTGAACATAAAGACTAGTACAGTATCATTTTGTACACAGGTAAAGACATACAACATGTTGACAAACAGTATCATCATTGTACACAGGTAAAGACATACAATGTTGACAAACAGTATCATTATTGAACAGGTAAAGACATACACATGTTGACAAACAGTATCATTATTGACACAGTAAAACATACATGTTGACAAACAGTATCATATTGTACACAGGTAAAGACATACAACATGTTGACAAACAGTATCATATTGTACACAGGTAAAGACATACACATGTTGACAAACAGTATCATTATTGTACACAGGTAAAGACATACAACATGTTGACAAACAGTATCATTATTGACACAGGTAAAGACATACAACATGTTGACAAACAGTATCATTATTGTACACAGGTAAAGACATACAACATGTTGACAAACAGTATCATTATTGTACACAGGTAAAGACATGACATGTTGACAAAGGTATCATCATTGTACACAGGTAAGACATACAACATGTTGACAACAGTATCATCATTGTACACAGGTAAGCATACAACTGTTGACAACAGTATCATTGTAACAGGTAAGACATACAATGTTGACAAACAGTATCATCATTGTACACAGGTAAAGACATACAACATGTTGACAAACAGTATTCTCATTGTACACAGGTAAAGACATACAACATGTTGACAAACAGTATCATCATTGTACACAGGTAAAGACATAACATGTTGACAAACAGTATCATCATTGTACACAGGTAAAGACATACAACATGTTGACAAACAGTATCATTATATGTACACAGGTAAAGACATACAACATGTTGACAAACAGTATCATTCATTGTACACAGGTAAAGACATACAACATGTTGACAAACAGTATCATTATTGCTACACAGGTAAAGACATACAACATGTTGACAAACAGTATCATTATTGTACACAGGTAAAGACATCAACATGTTGACAAAAGTATCATTATTGCACACAGGTAAAGACATACAACAAGTTGACAAACAGTATCATCATTGTACACAGGTAAAGACATACAACATGTTGACAAACAGTATATCATTGTACACAGGTAAAGACATACAACATGTTGACAAACAGTATCATATTGTACACAGGTAAAGACATACATGTTGACAAACAGTATCATATTGTACACAGGTAAAGACATACAACAGTTGACAAACAGTATCATATTGTACACAGGTAAAGACATACAACAAGTTGACAAACAGTATCATCATTGTACACAGGTAAAGACATACAACATGTTGACAAACAGTATCATCATTGTACACAGGTAAAGACATACAACATGTTGACAAAAGTATCATATTGACACAGGTAAAGACATGACATGTTGACAAACAGTATCATCATTGTACACAGGTAAAGACATACAACAGTTGACAAACAGTATCATTGTTGACACAGGTAAGACATACAACATGTTGACAAACAGTATCATTATTGTACACAGGTAAGAATACAACATGTTGACAAAGTATCATCATTGTACACAGGTAAAGACATACAACATGTTGACAAGAGTATCATTATTGCACAGGTAAAGACATACGACATGTTGACAAACAATATCATCATTGCACACAGGTAAAGACATACAACATTTACAAACATATCATATTGCACAGGTAAAGACATAGAATGTTGACAAGATACATTGACATAAAGACATACGACAAACAAAGTATCATCATTGTGGGCAGGTAAAGACATACAACACATTTAACAAAAGTATCATCATTGTGGGCAGGTAAAGACATACAACACATACAAAGAGTATCATCATTGTCAGGTAAAGACATCAAACATTTAACAAAGAGTATCATCATTGTGCAGGTAAAGACATACAACACATTAACAAAGAGTATCATCATTGTGGGCAGGTAAGGAACTGAACAGTCTTGAAACTGCATCTTTTAGCTACACATGCACCTAGCGCGCCCCCAGCCCAGACTCACATCGCCAAAAAGCGGCTGTTACCTCCAGCACAGTGTGATGGGGATAAAGGCAATTGCACAGTAGACATGGGAGAGAAGAACAAGATGGAATATGAAATATTTTGCTGTACCAGGCTCTGTCGAACCATTCACAGGGAACATGTGTGTTGTGTGTGTGTGTGTGTGTGAGGTCAGGGTAATGAATTAAGCAATTGACGGTGATGAAAATGTCCAAATCAGTGTAGACAGGAGTGTTACAGGGCATCTTCATGCACGTTCACTTACAGGTGATATCTGGCTGCAGCGTAATGTTAACTTGTAGACATTGGTTTCACATTTCTCCATAGACACGTGCATGTCTAAACTTCTGAGAGCTGGGTAGAACACATGAAAGTTAAAAACTCCATATGTCTGGTCTTAAGACAGATCTTTTTCAGCTGTAATCTGTGTGTGTGTTTGTATGTATGTGTGGTGTGTGTGTGTGTGGGAGGGGGGAGCATTAATGGGTCTGCACAAACGTTGACTTGGGAGATCAGAAAAATGTCATCCTTTATCCATGTTGAGTATTTAGAATGACAGCTGACATGTTTTATGTGTGCCACTGTAAATGTCATGTCATTGTTGTCTGTTGTAGATAGTATTTAGAATGACAGCTGACATGTTTTATGTGTGCCACTGTACAAATGTCATGTCATTGTTGTCTGTTGTAGATAGTATTTAGAATGACAGCTGACATGTTTTATGTGTGCCACTGTACAAATGTCATGTCATTATTGTCTGTTGTAGATAGTATTTAGAATGACAGCTGACATGTTTTATGTATGCCACTGTACAAATGTCATGTCATTGTTGTCTGTTGTAGATAGTATTTAGAATGACAGCTGACATGTTTTATGTGTGCCACTGTACAAATGTCATGTCATTGTTGTCTGTTGTAGATAGTATTTAGAATGACAGCTGACATGTTTTATGTGTGCCACTGTACAAATGTCATGTCATTGTTGTCTGTTGTAGATAGTATTTAGAATGACAGCTGACATGTTTTATGTGTGCCACTGTACAAATGTCATGTCATTGTTGTCTGTTGTAGATAGTATTTAGAATGACAGCTGACATGTTTTATGTATGCCACTGTACAAATGTCATGTCATTGTTGTCTGTTGTAGATAGTATTTAGAATGACAGCTGACATGTTTTATGTGTGCCACTGTACAAATGTCATGTCATTGTTGTCTGTTGTAGATAGTATTTAGAATGACAGCTGACATGTTTTATGTGTGCCACTGTACAAATGTCATGTCATTGTTGTCTGTTGTAGATAGTATTTAGAATGACAGCTGACATGTTTTATGTGTGCCACTGTACAAATGTCATGTCATTGTTGTCTGTTGTAGATAGTATTTAGAATGACAGCTGACATGTTTTATGTGTGCCACTGTACAAATGTCATGTCATTGTTGTCTGTTGTAGATAGTATTTAGAATGACAGCTGACATGTTTTATGTGTGCCACTGTACAAATGTCATGTCATTGTTGTCTGTTGTAGATAGTATTTAGAATGACAGCTGACATGTTTTATGTGATGCCACTGTACAAATGTCATGTCATTGTTGTCTGTTGTAGATAGTATTTAGAATGACAGCTGACATGTTTTATGTGTGCCACTGTACAAATGTCATGTCATTGTTGTCTGTTGTAGATAGTATTTAGAATGACAGCTGACATGTTTTATGTATGCCACTGTACAAATGTCATGTCATTGTTGTCTGTTGTAGATAGTATTTAGAATGACAGCTGACATGTTTTATGTGTGCCACTGTACAAATGTCATGTCATTGTTGTCTGTTGTAGATAGTATTTAGAATGACAGCTGACATGTTTTATGTGTGCCACTGTACAAATGTCATGTCATTGTTGTCTGTTGTAGATAGTATTTAGAATGACAGCTGACATGTTTTATGTATGCCACTGTACAAATGTCATGTCATTGTTGTCTGTTGTAGATAGTATTTAGAATGACAGCTGACATGTTTTATGTGTGCCACTGTACAAATGTCATGTCATTGTTGTCTGTTGTAGATAGTATTTAGAATGACAGCTGACATGTTTTATGTGTGCCACTGTACAAATGTCATGTCATTGTTGTCTGTTGTAGATAGTATTTAGAATGACACTGACATGTTTTATGTTGCCACTGTACAAATGTCATGTCATTGTTGCCTGTTGTAGATAGTATTTAGAATGACACCTGACATGTTTTATGTGTGCCACTGTACAAATGTCATGTCATTGTTGCTCTGTTGTAGATAGTATTTAGAATGACAGCTGACATGTTTTATGTGTGCCACTGTACAAATGTCATGTCATTGTTGTCTGTTGTAGATAGTATTTAGAATGACAGCTGACATGTTTTATGTGTGCCACTGTACAAATGTCATGTCATTGTTGTCTGTTGTAGATAGTATTTAGAATGACAGCTGACATGTTTTATGTGATGCCACTGTACAAATGTCATGTCATTGTTGTCTGTTGTAGATAGTATTTAGAATGACAGCTGACATGTTTTATGTGTGCCACTGTACAAATGTCATGTCATTGTTGTCTGTTGTAGATAGTATTTAGAATGACAGCTGACATGTTTTATGTATGCCACTGTACAAATGTCATGTCATTGTTGTCTGTTGTAGATAGTATTTAGAATGAACTGACATGTTTTATGTGTGCCACTGTACAAATGTCATGTCATTGTTGTCTGTTGTAGATAGTATTTAGAATGACAGCTGACATGTTTTATGTGTGCCACTGTACAAATGTCATGTCATTGTTGTCTGTTGTAGATAGTATTTAGAATGACAGCTGACATGTTTTATGTATGCCACTGTACAAATGTCATGTCATTGTTGTCTGTTGTAGATAGTATTTAGAATGACAGCTGACATGTTTTATGTGTGCCACTGTACAAATGTCATGTCATTGTTGTCTGTTGTAGATAGTATTTAGAATGACAGCTGACATGTTTTATGTATGCCACTGTACAAATGTCATGTCATTGTTGTCTGTTGTAGATAGTATTTAGAATGACAGCTGACATGTTTTATGTGATGCCACTGTACAAATGTCATGTCATTGTTGTCTGTTGTAGATAGTATTTAGAATGACAGCTGACATGTTTTATGTTGCCACTGTACAAATGTCATGTCATTGTTGTCTGTTGTAGATAGTATTTAGAATGACAGCTGACATGTTTTATGTGTGCCACTGTACAAATGTCATGTCATTGTTGTCTGTTGTAGATAGTATTTAGAATGACAGCTGACATGTTTTATGTGTGCCACTGTACAAATGTCATGTCATTGTTGTCTGTTGTAGATAGTATTTAGAATGACAGCTGACATGTTTTATGTATGCCACTGTACAAATGTCATGTCATTGTTGTCTGTTGTAGATAGTATTTAGAATGACAGCTGACATGTTTTATGTGTGCCACTGTACAAATGTCATGTCATTGTTGTCTGTTGTAGATAGTATTTAGAATGACAGCTGACATGTTTTATGTGTGCCACTGTACAAATGTCATGTCATTGTTGTCTGTTGTAGATAGTATTTAGAATGACAGCTGACATGTTTTATGTGTGCCACTGTACAAATGTCATGTCATTGTTGTCTGTTGTAGATAGTATTTAGAATGACAGCTGACATGTTTTATGTGTGCCACTGTACAAATGTCATGTCATTGTTGTCTGTTGTAGATAGTATTTAGAATGACAGCTGACATGTTTTATGTGTGCCACTGTACAAATGTCATGTCATTGTTGTCTGTTGTAGATAGTATTTAGAATGACAGCTGACATGTTTATGTGTGCCACTGTACAAATGTCATGTCATTGTTGTCTGTTGTAGATAGTATTTAGAATGACAGCTGACATGTTTTATGTGTGCCACTGTACAAATGTCATGTCATTGTTGTCTGTTGTAGATAGTATTTAGAATGACAGCTGACATGTTTTATGTATGCCACTGTACAAATGTCATGTCATTGTTGTCTGTTGTAGATAGTATTTAGAATGACAGCTGACATGTTTTATGTGTGCCACTGTACAAATGTCATGTCATTGTTGTCTGTTGTAGATAGTATTTAGAATGACAGCTGACATGTTTTATGTGTGCCACTGTACAAATGTCATGTCATTGTTGTCTGTTGTAGATAGTATTTAGAATGACAGCTGACATGTTTTATGTGTGCCACTGTACAAATGTCATGTCATTGTTGTCTGTTGTAGATAGTATTTAGAATGACAGCTGACATGTTTTATGTGTGCCACTGTACAAATGTCATGTCATTGTTGTCTGTTGTAGATAGTATTTAGAATGACAGCTGACATGTTTTATGTATGCCACTGTACAAATGTCATGTCATTGTTGTCTGTTGTAGATAGTATTTAGAATGACAGCTGACATGTTTTATGTGTGCCACTGTACAAATGTCATGTCATTATTGTCTGTTGTAGATAGTATTTAGAATGACAGCTGACATGTTTTATGTGTGCCACTGTACAAATGTCATGTCATTATTGTCTGTTGTAGATAGTATTTAGAATGACAGCTGACATGTTTTATGTGTGCCACTGTACAAATGTCATGTCATTGCTGTCTGTTGTAGATAGTATTTAGAATGACAGCTGACATGTTTTATGTGTGCCACTGTACAAATGTCATGTCATTGTTGTCTGTTGTAGATAGTATTTAGAATGACAGCTGACATGTTTTATGTGTGCCACTGTACAAATGTCATGTCATTGCTGTCTGTTGTAGATAGTATTTAGAATGACAGCTGACATGTTTTATGTGTGCCACTGTACAAATGTCATGTCATTGTTGTCTGTTGTAGATAGTATTTAGAATGACAGCTGACATGTTTTATGTGTGCCACTGTACAAATGTCATGTCATTGTTGTCTGTTGTAGATAGTATTTAGAATGACAGCTGACATGTTTTATGTATGCCACTGTACAAATGTCATGTCATTGTTGTCTGTTGTAGATAGTATTTAGAATGACAGCTGACATGTTTTATGTGTGCCACTGTACAAATGTCATGTCATTGTTGTCTGTTGTAGATAGTATTTAGAATGACAGCTGACATGTTTTATGTATGCCACTGTACAAATGTCATGTCATTGTTGTCTGTTGTAGATAGTATTTAGAATGACAGCTGACATGTTTTATGTGTGCCACTGTACAAATGTCATGTCATTGTTGTCTGTTGTAGATAGTATTTAGAATGACAGCTGACATGTTTTATGTATGCCACTGTACAAATGTCATGTCATTGTTGTCTGTTGTAGATAGTATTTAGAATGACAGCTGACATGTTTTATGTGTGCCACTGTACAAATGTCATGTCATTGTTGTCTGTTGTAGATAGTATTTAGAATGACAGCTGACATGTTTTATGTATGCCACTGTACAAATGTCATGTCATTGTTGTCTGTTGTAGATAGTATTTAGAATGACAGCTGACATGTTTTATGTATGCCACTGTACAAATGTCATGTCATTGTTGTCTGTTGTAGATAGTATTTAGAATGACAGCTGACATGTTTTATGTATGCCACTGTACAAATGTCATGTCATTATTGTCTGTTGTAGATAGTATTTAGAATGACAGCTGACATGTTTTATGTATGCCACTGTACAAATGTCATGTCATTGTTGTCTGTTGTAGATAGTATTTAGAATGACAGCTGACATGTTTTATGTATGCCACTGTACAAATGTCATGTCATTGTTGTCTGTTGTAGATAGTATTTAGAATGACAGCTGACATGTTTTATGTGTGCCACTGTACAAATGTCATGTCATTGTTGTCTGTTGTAGATAGTATTTAGAATGACAGCTGACATGTTTTATGTGTGCCACTGTACAAATATCATGTCATTGTTGTCTGTTGTAGATAGTATTTAGAATGACAGCTGACATGTTTTATGTATGCCACTGTACAAATGTCATGTCATTGTTGTCTGTTGTAGATGGCTAAACACTGACCACACTTTTGGCTTGCTGTCTCGGTCAGGTTTTGATTTGAACCAGCAATCGTTTAAAGTGTTGTGAATTTTGTTGTTTCACCTTTACTGCTGTGTTGACATCAAGATACATGTCATGGTTTAACAGTCACTGATACATTGTTGATAGTGGTATTAACTTTCCATTCAGCATTGCAGAAATGTTGACTTCCAGGTTAGAAGATCTAAACCCCTTGAAAGCGCTTTCTTTCTGTTATTCTTTCAGAACTTTGTCATACTGTTCAGTCGCTGTGGTAGAGCAGGAATGGACTTTTACTGTTGACGTAGGTTTAGAAGAAATTCTTCATGATGTCCGCAATGATGACTGTGATTTTGGTCCTGATGAATTTGAACTGTGTGAGTTGGATAGCAGTGACCCAGATGTGATATGAAAAGAACATATCTGCATGATGATTCTGATGAAAATTATCATCCTCTGCCATTTGCTTGTGTGAAAACCTGTTGCAGTAGTTGCAGATTATATGATTACAGAAAGAATAATTGTTCATTTTTGTTTCATTTGATGTAGACCTTTTATGGTGTTATCTGCTATAGTTTTGGAGCTGTGAATGAACAGTACTTGTAGGTGCAATTGTTCATTTTTCCTGGAAACTTTCTCAACATACTCCACAGCCTGAAGCATTAGTTTAACCCATTTTGTCCTTAAAAGAACAAGCATTTTGATGTAAAACTTCTTTTTATAAACAGTGCAGAGAGGTGTTCCAATGAGAAACAAAAGAATGTGATGGCAACTGCTAGTGTGAAAAAGTCATTTGACTGGGACAAGATGGGCACGCAGACTTGGCCGTCCACATGTACACAACCTCCACCTTTGGGTCAGATGATATCAGAGCAACAGATTCAACAGTTACAGCAACACATGAGACAGGTTGAGCATTTGTTGAATAGCGTTATTGTGTTTTCTGTGTTTGATTGATTCTTTCTTCAATATCATTGTTTATGTTTAGCTCTCTATTCAGTGTTTGTGTTATTGTGTTTTCTGTGTTTGATTGCTGCTTTCTTCAATATCATTGTTTATGTTTAGCTCTCTATTCAGTGTTTTTAATATTTTGTTATTGTGTTTTCTGTGTTTGGTTGCTGCTTTCTTCAATATCACAGTTTATGTTTAGCTCTCTATTCAGTGTTTGTATTATTTTGTTATTGTGTTTTCTGTTTGGTTGATTCTTTCTTCAATATCACAGTTTATGTTTAGCTCTCTATTCAGTGTTTGTATTATTTTGTTATTGTGTTTTCTGTGGTTGATTCTTTCTTCAATATCACAGTTTATGTTTAGCTCTCTATTCAGTGTTTGTATTATTTTGTTATTGTGTTTTCTGTGGTTGATTGCTTCTTTCTTCAATATCACAGTTTATGTTTAGCTCTCTATTCAGTGTTTGTATTATTTTGTTATTGTGTTTTCTGTTTGGTTGATTCTTTCTTCAATATCACAGTTTATGTTTAGCTCTCTATTCAGTGTTTGTATTATTTTGTTATTGTGTTTTCTGTGGTTGATTGCTTCTTTCTTCAATATCACAGTTCATGTTTAGTTCTCTATTCAGTGTTTTTATTATTTTGTTATTGTGTTTTCTGTGTTTGATTGATTCTTCTTCAATATCACAGTTTATGTTTAGCTCTCTATTCAGTGTTTGTATTATTTCTGTTTCCCCCACCTTGGCCTTTGACTGACATCTTCAAATATGGTTTGGTTGTTTGTGTTTAAATATTTATTGCATTTTTGTCTGTCTGTTTGTCTGTCTGTCTGACTGTCTGTCTGTTTGCCTGCCAGCCTGCCTGCCTGCCTGCCTGCCTGCCTGCCCTTCTTCCTGTCTGTCTTCTATTTGTACAGAGATAATAAGCACACAGCCAAAAGCATCGTTTTAGTTACCAAGCCTTTCCCATCCTTGGGCATTTGCAGTTATGTGTGTTGAAAACACAGGTTATAATCACTTCCCATGTGTGTTCAACATCTGCTGTCTGTAGTTTGCAAAGACACCAAGTATTGTCAGAAGGGTGTTCATCATGATGGATATTTTGAACAATGTGAGGACCATACACAGCTGCATTTTCCCAGCTATTCTGACACCCTTTAGTTGCGAGCCAGCATCGGCCGGCTGTGAGTGCTATTTTTAGCCAGGCAGGGTCGACCAAAGTCTTATCTCTGTAGCGCGCCATGCGCGCTATTAATAGCCAGCAAAAATAGCCAGCAGGGAGAGCCAACTGAAGTATCTGGGATTTGTGCGCTGTGATAGGAAAAGATGTAGAAGTGGCTGTTTGCCAGACAGAGGCCTCATTAGTGGGTGAATGTATACTTTTGTGTGTGTACCCTCACCGTCTTCTTGTCAGGTGAAGAATGAAGCTGAAAATACTTAGATATCATGAGTTTGCTGTTTAGCGTCTTTCCATTTGGTGCCCATGCGCGCCATTGAATGAATTATGATGTCCATGGTAACGTCCCTTGTAGTTTGTTTTTTTATCAGGGAAAAAACTGACACTCCTCCCTGTGGAAAAGTACTGAGCTGACAGCGTTGGTAAAAATGTCTGTTGGATTATCTCTGATTTTAATCATCAGAAAAACAATTGTGTGACCAGAGATTTTTTGACTGCAAATAAAGGATGTGGAGAACATTGTTAAATTGTGTCTTTTTACTTGATTTATTACATTGTATATTATATTGTGCTGACATGGTGTTTGTGGATAAAGTCTGTGATTTATTACATTGTATATTATATTGTGCTGTGATGGTGTTTGTGGATAAAGTCTGTGATTTATTACATTGTATATTATATTGTGCTGTGATGGTGTTTGTGGATAAAGTCTGTGATTTATTACATTGTATATTATATTGTGCTGTAATGGTGTTTGTGGATAAAGTCTGTGATTTATTACATTGTATATTATATTGTGCTGACATGGTGTTTGTGGATAAAGTCTGTGATTTATTACATTGTATATTATATTGTGCTGTGATGGTGTTTGTGGATAAAGTCTGTGATTTATTACATTGTATATTATATTGTGCTGTGATGGTGTTTGTGGATAAAGTCTGTGATTTATTACATTGTATATTATATTGTGCTGACATGGTGTTTGTGGATAAAGTCTGTGATTTATTACATTGTATATTATATTGTGCTGAGATGGTGTTTGTGGATAAAGTCTGTGCTTCTTTATAGTTCTTTACAATATTTAACATTGCCAGTGTTTGGGTTTGCTCCAAGATTTGTAGGAATTTTTTTTTCAAGTTTTTCTTGTGATCATTTTCTTGGGCAAGTTTTCATTCTTTTGTTGTTAACCCATTGTTTGTTTGGATGTGAATTTTGCAGCATATTCAGCTGCTGACGCAGATGTATGTCCTGGCTCGAGGCGGTGAAGGTTACCAGTCTGTGGCTGATGACTGCAAGACGTTCATTGTGAGTTGATTGATTTCGTCTGTCATTCTGTGTAGTTGATTTTGTGTTTTTTGTTGTTGTGTTTGCCTGCCTGTCCGTGTCCACTCATCTAACAATACCAAGTAAAATGGTTGAGGTTATCTAACACATAAAAAAAAGGACCCGTTTGTGGCTAATTTTGATTTATGTGACTTTTGACATCAAAGCTGTATAAGTTACGAACAAGCTGAACATCAGACATCAGAGCATACTGCTAAGGTGTTCCCTGCTTTTTCTGAACAGGTGTTATCACTTTGTGAACAGGTGTTATCACTTTCTGAACAGGTGTTATCACTTTGTGAACAGGTGTTATCACTTTCTGAACAGGTGTTATCACTTTGTGAACAGGTGTTATCACTTTCTGAACAGATGTTACTACTTTCTGAACAGGTGTTATCACTTTGTGAACAGGTGTTATCACTTTGTGAACAGGTGTTATCACCTTCTGAACAGGTGTTGTCACTGAACAGGTGTTCTCACTTTCTGAACAGGTGTTCTCACTTTCTGAACAGGTGTTCTCACTTTCTGAACAGGTGTTATCACCTTCTGAACAGGTGTTTAACTGAACAGGTGTTATCACTTTCTGAACAGGTGTTGTCACTGAACAGGTGTTCTCACTTTCTGAACAGGTGTTATCACTTCTGAACAGGTGTTCACTTTCTGAACAGGTGTTGTCACTTTCTGAACAGTGTTTGACTTTCTGAACAGGTGTTATCACTTTCTGAACAGGTGTTTCACTTTCTGAACAGTGTTATCACTTTCTGAACAGGTGTTATCACCTTCTGAACAGTGTTGTCTACTGAACAGGTGTTCTCACTTTCTGAACAGGTGTTATCATCTGAACAGGTGTTATCACCTTCTGAACAGGTGTTGTCACTGAACAGGTGTTCTCACTTCTGAACAGGTGTTCTCACTTTCTGAACAAGTGTTATCACTTTCTGAACAGGTTGTTATCGCACTTTCTGAACAGGTGTTGTCACTTTCTGAACAGGTGTTATCACTTTCTGAACAGGTGTTATCATTTTCTGAACAGGTGTTTCACTTTCTGAACAGGTGTTGTCACTGAACAGGTGTTCTCACTTTCTGAACAGGTGTTATCACTTCTGAACAGGTGTTGTCACTGAACAGGTGTTCTACTTTCTGAACAGGTGTTATCACTTTCTGAACAGGTGTTATCACTTCTGAACAGGTGTTGTCACTGAACAGGTGTTCTCACTTTCTGAACAGGTGTTATCACCTTCTGAACAGGTGTTGTCACTGAACAGGTGTTACTTTACTTTCTGAACAGGTGTATATCTACTTTCTGAACAGGTGTTATCACTTTCTGAACAGGTGTTATCACTTTCTGAACAGTGTTATGACTTTCTGAACAGTGTTATCACTTTCTGAACAGGTGTTATACTTTCTGAACAGGTGTTATCACTTTCTGAACAGGTGTTATCACTTTCTGAACAGGTGTTATCACTTTCTGAACAGGTGTTATACTTTCTGAACAGGTGTTATCACATTTCTGAACAGGTGTTATCACTTTCTGAAAGGTGTTATCACTTTCTGAAAGGTGTTATACTTTCTGAACAGGTGTTACTACTTTCTGAACAAGTGTTACTACTTTCTGAACAGGTGTTATTACTTTCTGAACAGTGTTATACTTTCTGTACAGGTGTTCACTTAGTTACTACTTTCTGAACAGGTGTTATCACCTTCTGAACAGGTGTTATTACTTTCTGAACAGGTGTTACTACTTTCTGAACAAGGGTTACTACTTTCTGAACAGGTGTTATCACTTTCTGAACAGGGGTTACTACTTTCTGAACAGGGTTACTACTTTCTGAACAGGTGTTACTACTTTCTGAACAGGTGTTATCACTTTCTGAACAGGGGTTACTACTTTCTGAACAGGTGTTTACTACTTTCTGAACAGGTGTTACCACTTTCTGAACAGGTGTTATCACTTTTTGAACAGGTGTTACTACTTTCTGAACAGGTGTTACTACTTTCTGAACAGGTGTTACTACTTTCTGAACAGGTGTTATCACTTTCTGAACAAGTGTTACTACTTTCTGAACAGGTGTTACTACTTTCTGAACAGGTGTTATCACTT
The DNA here is from genome assembly GCA_030674185.1 of Monoplex corrugatus. NCBI lineage: Eukaryota > Metazoa > Mollusca > Gastropoda > Littorinimorpha > Ranellidae > Monoplex > Monoplex corrugatus. The sequence continues at coordinate 83,058,202 of JAPXFY010000016.1, forward strand.
TCTGAACAGGTGTTATCACTTTCTGAACAGGTGTTATCACTTTCTGAACAGGTGTTACTACTTTCTGAACAAGTGTTACTACTTTCTGAACGGGTGTTACTACTTTCTGAACAGGTGTTATCACTTTCTGAACAGGTGTTACTACTTTCTGAACAGGTGTTACTACTTTCTGAACAGGTGTTATCACTTTCTGAACAGGTGTTATCACTTTCTGAACAGGTGTTATCACTTTCTGAACAGGTGTTACTACTTTCTGAACAAGTGTTACTACTTTCTGAACGGGTGTTACTACTTTCTGAACAGGTGTTATCATTTTCTGAACAAGTGTTACTACTTTCTGAACAAGTGTTACTACTTTCTGAACAAGTGTTACTACTTTCTGAACAGGTGTTATTACTTTCTGAACAAGTGTTACTACTTTCTGAACAGGTGTTACTACTTTCTGAACAGGTGTTATCACCTTCTGAACAGGTGTTACTACTTTCTGAACAGGTGTTACTACTTTCTGAACAAGGGTTACTACTTTCTGAACAGGTGTTATTACTTTCTGAACAGGTGTTACTACTTTGTGAACAGGTGTTATCACTTTCTGAACAGGTGTTACTACTTTCTGAACAGGTGTTATCACTTTCTGAACAGGTGTTATCAATCATTAGCATCTTCCCATTTGATTAAAAGAACAGTCAACTCAGGACCATAGGATGGTCAGCTTATTGACATACAGCATGGACTTATTAACAGCACACAAATGAAAACTGGACTTTTCATATTTGACATATTTCTGTTCTTTTAGTCCCTACCATAATGCTCCAGTCATTGTGGTATTGTTGGTTTCATAGATGGCATTACCATCTCCCTCACCGATGCAAGATCGTGCCAGAGCCTGGAAGTTTGTGAAGCCTCATGGAATCTGCCAGATTTTATGATTGCTCGCAGGTTTGAGTGGAGCATATATGGAATTGCCCTAGTACTATGAATCCCTGTTGAACAAACTCCAAAGTTCAGATGGAGCTCTTCAGGCAAGATGAAGAGACTTAGCTTTCTCAGAACTACAAAGCAGCTGCCACAGTATTTCCTTTGGAAGTGGAGTTTGTTCAGGGTAGACTGATCATCACACATATAGACATACTGTGTGTGGTCCAACATACACACCTGTCTGTGTATTATTTGGATTGTCATGTATGATATCAACATACACACCTGTCTGTGTATTATTTGGATTGTCATGTATAATATCAACATACACACCTGTCTGTGTATTATTTGGATTGTCATGTATAATATCAACATACACACCTATCTGTGTATTATTTGGATTGTCATGTATAATATCAACATACACACCTGTCTGTATATTATTTGGATTGTCATGTATAATATCAACATACACACCTGTCTGTATATTATTTGGATTGTCATGTATAATATCAACATACACACCTGTCTGTGTATTATTTGGATTGTCATTGTATAATATCAACATACACACCTATCTGTATATTATTTGGATTGTCATGTATAATATCAACATACACACCTGTCTGTGTATTATTTGGATTGTCATGTATAATATCAACATACACACCTGTCTGTGTATTATTTGGATTGTCATGTTTAATATCAACATACACACCTGTCTGTATTATATCAACATACACACCTGTCTGTGTATTATTTGGATTGTCATTGTATAATATCAACATACACACCTGTCTGTATATATCAACATACACACCTGTCTGTGTATTATTTGGATTGTCATGTATAATATCAACATACACACCTGTCTGTATATATCAACATACACACCTGTCTGTTATTATTTGGATTGTCATTGTATTAATATCAACAATACACACCTGTCTGTGTATTATTTGGATTGTCATGTATAATATCAACATACACACCTGTCTGTGTATTATTTGGATTGTCATGTATAATATCAACATACACACCTGTCTGTGTATTATTTGGATTGTCATGTATAATATCAACATACACACCTATCTGTATATTATTTGGATTGTCTATGTATTATTTATTCATATAATACAACACACTGTCTGTGTATTATTTGGATTGTCATGTATAATATCAACATACACACCTGTCTGTATATTATTTGGATTGTCATGTTTAATATCAACATACACACCTGTCTGTGTATTATTTGGATTGTCATGTATAATATCAACATACACACCTGTCTGTATATATCAACATACACACCTGTCTGTGTATTATTTGGATTGTCATTGTATAATATCAACATACACACCTGTCTGTATATATCAACATACACACCTGTCTGTGTATTATTTGGATTGTCATGTTTAATATCAACATACACACCTGTCTGTATATATCAACATACACACCTGTCTGTGTATTATTTGGATTGTCATTGTATAATATCAACATACACACCTGTCTGTATATATCAACATACACACCTGTCTGTGTATTATTTGGATTGTCATGTATAATATCAACATACACACCTGTCTGTGTATTATTTGGATTGTCATTGTATAATATCAACATACACACCTGTCTGTATATATCAACATACACACCTGTCTGTGTATTATTTGGATTGTCATGTTTAATATCAACATACACACCTGTCTGTATAATATCAACATACACACCTGTCTGTGTATTATTTGGATTGTCATGTTTAATATCAACATACACACCTGTCTGTGTATTATTTGGATTGTCATGTATAATATCAACATACACACCTGTCTGTGTATTATTTGGATTGTCATGTTTAATATCAACATACACACCTGTCTGTATATATCAACATACACACCTGTCTGTGTATTATTTGGATTGTCATTGTATAATATCAACATACACACCTGTCTGTATATATCAACATACACACCTGTCTGTGTATTATTTGGATTGTCATGTATAATATCAACATACACACCTGTCTGTGTATTATTTGGATTGTCATGTATAATATCAACATACACACCTGTCTGTGTATTATTTGGATTGTCATGTATAATATCAACATACACACCTGTCTGTATAATATCAACATACACACCTGTCTGTATAATATCAACATACACACCTGTCTGTGTATTATTTGGATTGTCATGTATAATATCAACATACACACCTGTCTGTGTATTATTTGGATTGTCATTGTATAATATCAACATACACACCTGTCTGTATATTATTTGGATTGTCATGTATAATATCAACATACACACCTGTCTGTGTATTATTTGGATTGTCATGTATAATATCAACATACACACCTGTCTGTATATATCAACATACACACCTGTCTGTATATTATTTGGATTGTCATGCATAATATCAACATACACACCTATCTGTGTATTATTTGGATTGTCATTGTATAATATCTATTTAAGTGTGTGTTCTACAAAAATGCAGTTTATATTTATATTGTATGAATTCTTGCCTAAACTTGAATGAAAATAAAATGTGTGTGTGGACCAGTGAAGTCTGCCTGTAGTGTAACAGTCTGGACTGAGTTTTGATGAGACCTTCTTTGGGAATGAGCTGTTGAGGTGTGGGGATAGACCTGACATATTGTTGTCAGACACTGTGATTTGTATCACCACAGTGACTAGCACATTAAGATGGGAAGACATTTTACCAGTTTTTATGATGCAGAATGGGATTCAAGCTGAGATAATGGATCTTATATAAAACTGAACCATCTGAATCAGTCCGCTCACAACTTAACACCCTTTGGTTCTTGTTGTGTAGATTTGTTATGTAGTGATGTTTTATGTTTTAATGTGTTTCACAGAAGGAGATCGACATGCTGCAGAATGCTTCTTCAGTTAAACCACACTCCGTCTTCAATGCTTGCAACCTGGCAGGGGCGATAGAAATTGTTGACACTGACACCCAGTGGGTTTCCCATCGCAAGCAGAAAGCTGCGTCAGGAACACAGTCTGACCACGTCATCCAAACGTCAGCATCTGAAGCAGAAAGAGAGAGAGAACCTACAGCGTCAACCCTGGATGAACATTCCAGCAGAAAAGGCAGCAGAAAAAACAAGATCCGAAGAAGTATGTTATCACACATACACTACTTTTCCTCACAAGTGCTGGTCAGAAACAGCTAGCTACATCTGTCTGTATACAAAATATACCCTTCAGTGAAAGTGAACAGGGGATGTTGTGCAGCGTTGTCTGTTAGAAAACAGGGACGTTGTGTAGTGTTGTCTGTTAGAAAACAGGGAACATTGGGGTTGTCTGTTAGAAAACAGGGAACATTGTGTAGTGTTGTTAGAAAACAGGGGACGTTGTGTAGTGTTGTCTGTTAGAAAACAGTGACATTGTGTAGTGTTGTCTGTTAGAAAACAGGTGACATTGTGTGTAGTGTTGTCTGTTAGAAAACAGGGGACATTGTGTAGTGTTGTCTGTTAGAAAACAGGGGACATTGTGTGTAGTGTTGTCTGTTAGAAAACAGGGACATTGTGTAGTGTTGTTATAAAACAGGGGACATTGTGTAGTGTTGTTAGAAAACAGGGGACATTGTGTAGTGTTGTCTGTTAGAAAACAGGGACATTGTGTAGTGTTGTCTGTTAGAAAACAGGGGACATTGTGTAGTGTTGTTATAAAACAGGGGACGTTGTGTAGTGTTGTCTGTTAGAAAACAGGGGACATTGTGTAATGTTGTCTGTTAGAAAACAGGGGACATTGTGTAGTGTTGTTATAAAACAGGGGACATTGTGTAATGTTGTCTGTTAAAAAACAGGGACATTGTGTAATGTTGTCTGTTAGAAAACAGGGACATTGTGTAGTGTTGTTATAAAACAGGGGACATTGTGTAATGTTGTCTGTTAGAAAACAGGGGACATTGTGTAGTGTTGTTATAAAACAGGGACATTGTGTAGTGTTGTCTGTTAGAAAACAGGGGACATTGTGTAGTGTTGTTATAAAACAGGGGACATTGTGTAGTGTTGTTATAAAACAGGGGACATTGTGTAATGTTGTCTGTTAGAAAACAGGGACATTGTGTAGTGTTGTTATAAAAACAGGGGACATTGTGTAGTGTTGTTATAAAACAGGGGACATTGTGTAGTGTTGTCTGTTAGAAAACAGGGACATTGTGTAATGTTGTCTGTTTAAAACAGGGACATTGTGCAGTGTTGTCTGTTAGAAAACAGGGGACATTGTGTAGTGTTGTCTGTTAGAAAACAGGGGACATTTGTGTAATGTTGTCTGTTAGAAAACAGGGGACATTGTGTAATGTTGTCTGTTAGAAAACAGGGGACATTGTGTAGTGTTGTCTGTTAGAAAACAGGGGACATTGTGTAATGTTGTCTGTTAGAAAACAGGGACATTGTGGATAGTGTTGTCTGTTAGAAAACAGCGGACAGTGTGTAATGTTGTCTGTTAGAAAACAGGGGACATTGTGTAGTGTTGTTAGAAAACAGGGACATTGTGTAGTGTTGTCTGTTAGAAAACAGGGACATTGTGTAAGTTTAGTCTGTTAGAAAACAGGGACATTGTGTAGTTGTTGTTAAAAACAGGGGACATTGTGCAGTGTTGTCTGTTAGAAAACAGGGGACATTGTGTAGTGTTGTCTGTTAGAAAACAGGGACATTGTGTAGTGTTGTCTGTTAGAAAACAGGGGACATTGTGTAGTGTTGTTAGAAAACAGGGGACATTGTGTAGTGTTGTCTGTTAGAAAACAGGGGACATTGTGAGTGTTGTTGTTAGAAAACAGGGACATTGTGCAGTGTTGTCTGTTAGAAAACAGGGGACATTGTGTAGTGTTGTCTGTTAGAAAACAGGGACATTGTGTTAGTGTTGTTAGAAAACAGGGGACATTGTGCAGTGTTGTCTGTTAGAAAACAGGGACATTGTGTAGTGTTGTTAGAAAACAGGGACATTGTGTAGTGTTGTCTGTTAGAAAACAGGGGACATTGTGTAGTTTGTTAGAAAACAGGGGACATTGTGTAGTGTTGTTAGAAAACAGGGGACATTGTGTAGTGTTGTTAGAAAACAGGGGACATTGTGTAGTGTTGTTAGAAAACAGGGACATTGTGTAGTGTTGTTAGAAAACAGGGGACATTGTGTAGTGTTGTTAGAAAACAGGGGACATTGTGTAGTGTTGTCTGTTAGAAAACAGGGGACATTGTGTAGTGTTGTCTGTTAGAAAACAGGGACATTGTGTAGTGTTTGTTAGAAAACAGGGGACATTGTGTAGTGTTGTTAGAAAACAGGGGACATTGTGTAGTGTTGTTAGAAAACAGGGGACATTGTGTAGTGTTTGTTAGAAAACAGGGACATTGTGTAGTGTTGTCTGTTAGAAAACAGGGGACATTGTGTAGTGTTGTTAGAAAACAGGGGACATTGTGCAGTGTTGTCTGTTAGAAAACAGGGGACATTGTGTGTAGTGTTGTCTGTTAGAAAACAGGTGACATTGTGTAGTGTTGTCTGTTAGAAAACAGGGGACATTGTGTGTAGTGTGTCTGTTAGAAAACAGGGGACAGTGTGTAGTGTTGTCTGTTAGAAAACAGGGGACATTGTGTAGTGTTGTCTGTTAGAAAACAGGGGACTAGTGTGCAGTGTTGTCTGTTAGAAAACAGGGACATTTGTGTAGTGTATGTTATAAAAACAGGGGACATTATGTAGTGTTGTCTGTTAGAAAACAGGGACATTGTGTAGTGTTGTTAGAAAACAGGGGACAGTGTGTAGTGTTGTCTGTTAGAAAACAGGGACATTGTGTAGTGTTTGTTAGAAAACAGGGGACATTGTGTAGTGTTGTTAGAAAACAGGGGACATTGTGTAGTGTTGTCTGTTAAGAAAACAGGGGACATTGTGTTGTGTTGTTAGAAAACAGGGGACAGTGTGCAGTGTTGTCTGTTAGAAAACAGGGGACATTGTGTAGTGTTGTTTTTAGAAAACAGGGGACATGTGTGTAGTGTTGTCTGTTAGAAAACAGGGACATTGTGTAGTGTTGTTAGAAAACAGGGGACATTGTGTAGTGTGTTGTTAGAAAACAGGGACATTGTGTAGTGTTTGTCTGTTAGAAAACAGGGGACATTGTGTAGTGTGTCTGTTAGAAAACAGGGGACATTTGTAGTGTTGTTAGAAAACAGGGGACATTGTGTAGTGTTGTTAGAAAACAGTGGGACATTGTGCAGTGTTGTCTTTAGAAAACAGGGAACATTGTGTGTAGTGTTGTCTGTTAGAAAACAGGGACATTGTGTAGTGTTGTCTGTTAGAAAACAGGGACAGTGTGTATGTGTTGTTAAAAACAGGGGACATTGTGTGTAGTGTTGTCTGTTAGAAAACAGGGGACAGTGTGCAGTGTTGTCTGTTAGAAAACAGGTGACATTGTGTGTAGTGTTGTCTGTTAGAAAACAGGGGACATTGTGCAGATTGTTTGTTAGAAAACAGGGACATTGTGTAGTGTTGTCTGTTAGAAAACAGGGACATTGTGCAGTGTTGTCTGTTAGAAAACAGGGGACATTGTGTGTAGTGTTGTCTGTTAGAAAACAGGGGACATTGTGTGTAGTGTTGTCTGTTAGAAAACAGGGGACATTGTGTAGTGTTGTTAGAAAACAGGGACATTGTGTGTAGTGTTGTCTGTTAGAAAACAGGGACATTGTGTAGTGTTGTTGTAGAAAACAGGGGACATTGTGTGTAGTGTTGTCTGTTAGAAAACAGGGACAGTGTGTAGTGTTGTCTGTTAGAAAACAGGGACATTGTGAATAGTGTTGTCTGTTAGAAAACAGGGACATGTGTAGTGTTGTCTGTTAGAAAACAGGGACATTGTGTAGTGTTGTCTGTTAGAAAACAGGTGACATTGTGAGTAGTGTTGTCTGTTAGAAAACAGGGGACATTGTGTAGTGTTGTCTGTTAGAAAACAGGGGACATTGTGTAGTGTTGTCTGTTAGAAAACAGGTGACATTGTGCAGATTGTTTGTTAGAAAACAGGTGACATTGTGAGTAGTGTTGTCTGTTAGAAAACAGGGGACATTGTGTAGTGTTGTCTGTTAGAAAACAGGGACAGTGTGTAGTGTTGTCTGTTAGAAAACAGGGACATTGTGTAGTGTTGTCTGTTAAAAAACAGGTGACATTGTGAGTAGTGTTGTCTGTTAGAAAACAGGGGACATTGTGTAGTGTTGTCTGTTAGAAAACAGGGACAGTTGTAGTGTTGTCTGTTAGAAAACAGGGGACATTGTGCAGATTGTTTGTTAGAAAAAAAGGTGACATTGTGAGTAGTGTTGTCTGTTAGAAAACAGGGGACATTGTGTAGTGTTGTCTGTTAGAAAACAGGTGACATTGTGAGTAGTGTTGTCTGTTAGAAAACAGGGGACATTGTGTAGTGTTGTCTGTTAGAAAACAGGGGACAGTGTGTAGTGTTGTCTGTTAGAAAACAGGGGACATTGTGTAGTGTCTGTTAGAAAACAGGGGACATTGTGTAGTGTTGTCTGTTAGAAAACAGGTGACATTGTGAGTAGTGTTGTCTGTTAGAAAACAGGGGACATTGTGAGTAGTGTTGTCTGTTAGAAAACAGGGGACAGTGTGTAGTGTTGTCTGTTAGAAAACAGGGGACATTGTGTAGTGTTGTCTGTTAGAAAACAGGTGACATTGTGAGTAGTGTTGTCTGTTAGAAAACAGGGGACATTGTGTGTAGTGTTGTCTGTTAGAAAACAGGGGACATTGTGTAGTGTTGTTAGAAAACAGGGGACATTGTGTGTAGTGTTGTCTGTTAGAAAACAGGGGACATTGTGTAGTGTTGTTAGAAAACAGGGGACATTGTGTGTAGTGTTGTCTGTTAGAAAACAGGGGACATTGTGTTAGTTGTTTGTCTGTTAGAAAACAGGGGACATTGTGTAGTGTTGTCTGTTAGAAAACAGGGGACATGTGTGTAGTGTTGTCTGTTAGAAAACAGGGGACATTGTGTAGTGTTGTCTGTTAGAAAACAGGTGACATTGTGTAGTGTTGTCTGTTAGAAAACAGGTGACATTGTGTAGTGTTGTCTGTTAGAAAACAGGTGACATTGTGAGTAGTGTTGTCTGTTAGAAAACAGGTGACATTGTGTAGTGTTGTCTGTTAGAAAACAGGTGACATTGGTGTAGTGTTGTCTGTTAGAAAACAGGTGACATTGTGAGTAGTGTTGTCTGTTAGAAAACAGGGGACATTGTGTAGTGTTGTCTGTTAGAAAACAGGTGACATTGTGAGTAGTGTTGTCTGTTAGAAAACAGGGACATTGTGTAGTGTTGTCTGTTAGAAAACAGGGACAGTGTGTAGTGTTGTCTGTTAGAAAACAGGGGACATTGTGTAGTGTCTGTTAGAAAACAGGGGACATTGTGTGTAGTGTTGTCTGTTAGAAAACAGGGGACAGTGTGTAGTGTTGTCTGTTAGAAAACAGGTGACATTGTGAGTAGTGTTGTCTGTTAGAAAACAGGGGACATTGTGTAGTGTTGTCTGTTAAAAAACAGGGGACATTGTGAGTAGTGTTGTCTGTTAGAAAACAGGGACAGTGTGTAATGTTGTCTGTTAGAAAACAGGTGACATTGTGCAGTGTTGTCTGTTAGAAAACAGGGGACAGTGTGTAATGTTGTTTGTTAGAAAACAGGGGACATTGTGAGTAGTGTTGTCTGTTAGAAAACAGGGACATTGTGAGTAGTGTTGTCTGTTAGAAAACAGGGGACATTGTGCAGTGTTGTCTGTTAGAAAACAGGTGACATTGTGTGTAGTGTTGTCTGTTAGAAAACAGGTGACATTGTGTGTAGTGTTGTTTGTTAGAAAACAGGTGACATTGTGTAGTGTTGTTAGAAAACAGGGGACATTGTGTAGTGTTGTTCTGTTTGAAAACAGGGACATTGTGCAGTGTTGTTTGTTAGAAAACAGGTGACATTGTGTAGTGTTGTCTGTTAGAAAACAGGGGACATTGTGAGTAGTGTTGTCTGTTAGAAAACAGGGGACATTGTGCAGTGTTGTCTGTTAGAAAACAGGTGACATTGTGTGTAGTGTTGTTTGTTAGAAAACAGGTGACATTGTGTGTAGTGTTGTTTGTTAGAAAACAGGTGACATTGTGTAGTGTTGTTAGAAAACAGGGACATTGTGTAGTGTTGTCTGTTTTGAAAACAGGGGACATTGTGCAGTGTTGTTTGTTAGAAAACAGGTGACATTGTGTAGTGTTGTCTGTTAGAAAACAGGTGACATTGTGCAGTGTTGTTATCAGCACAGCATCACCATAGTTCGTCAAAAATCAACAAATGTTTTTCAGTTACACACACACACGCACACGCACACACACACACACACACACACACACACACACACACACACACACACACACACACACACATATATATGTATACACACAGAGGGATATTGTTAATACACACACACAACACATACATATACACACAGGGATATTGTTAATATGGCTTGACCATCTTATTATTAAGATTATTACTATCATAGCTATTATTATCATTATTATTGTTGTTGTTGTTTTGTTGTTGTTATTATTATGATTATTATTGTTTATATTTTCATTGTTATTATTATTATTATAGTGTGACCTTTATTACTGTTATATTTTTCTTATTATTATTATTAATATTATAGTGTGACCTTTATTACTGTTATATTTTTGTTATTATTATTATTATTAATATAGTGTGACGTTTAACAGTTAGAGTGCTATGTTAGGTGGCATGACTTGTGTTGGCTGTTTTGGCCAACAGTCAGGTGGAGCAAGTATTTTCAAGAAGGTAGTACATATCCATCAGCTCTTTGTCTCCAGAACTTTGATATTTTTTCACTTTAAAGAGTAAATAAAAGAATAGGTTACCATACAGTGCTCAGTGAGGACCATGTTTGTTGTTGTTGGATGTTGTCATGTGATGCTGATGTTAATTATGAATAGTGTGCAGGAGTGTACAGGAAGGTGTTGTTGGACGTTATTATGAATGGTGTGCAGGAGTGTACAGGAAGGTGTTGTTGGACGTTATTATGAATGGTGTGCAGGAGTGTACAGGAAGGTGTTGTTGGACGTTATTATGAATGGTGTGCAGGAGTGTACAGGAAGGTGTTGTTGGACGTTATTATGAATGGTGTGCAGGAGTGTACAGGAAGGTGTTGTTGGACGTTATTATGAATGGCATGCAGGAGTGTACAGGAAGGTGTTGTTGGACGTTATTATGAATGGTGTGCAGGAGTGTACAGGAAGGTGTTGTTGGACGTTATTATGAATGGTGTGCAGGAGTGTACAGGAAGGTGTTGTTGGACGTTATTATGAATGGTGTGCAGGAGTGTACAGGAAGGTGTTGTTGGATGTTATTATGAATGGTGTGCAGGAGTGTACAGGAAGGTGTTGTTGGACGTTATTATGAATGGTGTGCAGGAGTGTACAGGAAGGTGTTGTTGGACGTTATTATGAATGGTGTGCAGGAGTGTACAGGAAGGTGTTGTTGGACGTTATTATGAATGGTGTGCAGGAGTGTACAGGAAGGTGTTGTTGGACGTTATTATGAATGGTGTGCAGGAGTGTACAGGAAGGTGTTGTTGGACGTTCAGAGGGAGGTGATGTGGAAGAGTCCAGTGTTCCTCTATCCGTCATTGCTGCCGTCAGTGGGTCTGATACCACCCACTGCTGTACGACTCTTCAACTCCAGGTGTGACATGAGTGTCCATGAAGACATGTAAGTACAATCAAATTGTTGAATTCCTTTATGAATTGATAAGAATATTATGCAGATATATGGGGTAAGTTTTGCTGTATTTGAAAATAAAACAGATTTATGACAAATCAGTTAGCTGACTTAGCTATTAATGCTCACGACGATATGCCTGAGTGTATACGTGCGCATGCATACATGCGCAGTTATAAAAAGTCACCCGATAAATAATGAAATTGTCTAGTGACTTGAAAAGTAATTGTCTTAGTGCTGTGAAACTTTACACACACCTGGCCCAATAATTCTGTTATCTACTGTGCTGGTCTTGTTTTGTTTTATGTGCATTGTAATTCTATGGTGAACAGCTCCACTGCCTTGTGGACATCTCAGGAGAGAGTAAGGCTAGCGGAGAGACCGCAAAAAAAACCAAAAAAAACCCACGGAAGGCAGCGGGAAACCACCATCGTAGTCTCCCAAGAACATTATGGACAGAAAAAAGAAGGAAAATGAAGATAACGACGTGAATAAGTGCTCCGATGGAGCACCTTCGTCCAGTAGGGACCGTCATGCGGTGCACTTGACACCAGACCGTCAGCCAGATACTGCGAGCAAACTCAAACTCAAAAATACCAAGATTGCAACATGGAATGTGAGGACATTGCTGCAAAAGGGAAAATTAGAGAATGTCAAAATGGAGATGGAAAGGCTTAACATCAGTATTTTAGGACTAGGGGAAGTGAGATGGAAGGGGGCAGGCATGATAACATCAGGAGAATACACAGTGATATACTCTGGTGGAAACTCACATGAAAGAGGAGTAGGCATTGTAATGGACAAAGACAAATCAAAAGCAGTTAAGGGATACTGGGCTGTGTCCGACAGAGTCTTGCTGGTCAGATTGGGAGGCAGACCATTTGATATCAACATCATTCAGGTGTATGCACCAATATCCACAAGTACTCAGGAAGACATCGACAATTTCTATGACGTATTAGAGATGGCTAAGGCCCAATGTAAATCACAAGAAGTTAACATAAAAATGGGAGATTTTAATGCTAAAGTGGGACAGGATAGGGTAGAGGATATAGTTGGACCTCATGGCCTTGGTACACAAAATGAAAGGGGAGGGAATCTTATAGAATGGGCACAGATGAATGAGTTCATAGTAGGAAACACCTGGTTTGAGCAGCCTTATAGAAGAAAATGGACTTGGATGAGCCCAGGAGATAATACCAAAAATCAGATTGACTACATCCTGATTAATAAAAGATTAAGAAATTCTTTACTGTCAGCAAAAACACTACCAGGCATAGACTGCAACAGTGACCACAATCCTGTATTGGGAAGATTTAGGTTGAAATTACAAAAAGGAAACGAACCAAAAGCAACACCAAACTAGATCTTGGACTCTTAAAGACAGATGAAGTGATACGTCAAAAATTTAATGTACATGTTCAAAACAAATTCAGTGCTCTGATAGACGTTGGTGACAGTGAGGAACAATGGACAAAGTTGAGAAATTCGATAAATGAAGCTTGTGAAGAAATCCCTGTAGTAGATAGAAAAGCAAAAAAGAACTGGATGACAAAAGAAATTTTAGGCTTGATGGAGGAACGGAGGAAGGCAAAGAGAAACGAGGAAATATGCAGGAAGATAAACAAAGAAATCAGGAATAGATGCAATGAAGCTCAGGAAGGCAGCTTGGCTGAAAACAAAATGCAAAGAAATAGAAGACCAACACAAAACGGATCCTCAGGGTATGTACAGACAAATTGAAGAAATTGTCCACAGGAAAAATACATGCACATCAACTGGTTGCTAAAAATCGAAAGATGGTACGATTCTCATGGAAATGCTGGTATAACATGTTCTGTAGTGTAATGTAATGTAATGAAACAAACTGTCACTTCTTCGTTATGCTGGTATAACATGTTCTGTAGTGTAATGTAATGTAATGTAACAAACTGTCACTTCTTCGTTATGCTGGTATAACATGTTCTGTAGTGTAATGTAATGTAATGTAACAAACTGTCCTTCTTCGTTATGCTGGTATAACATGTTCTGTAGTGTAATGTAATGTAATGTAACAAACTGTCACTTCTTCGTTATGCTGGTATAACATGTTCTGTAGTGTAATGTAATGTAATGTAACAAACTGTCACTTCTTCGTTATGCTGGTATAACATGTTCTGTAGTGTAATGTAATGTAATGTAACAAACTGTCCTTCTTCGTTATGCTGGTATAACATGTTCTGTAGTGTAATGTAATGTAATGTAACAAACTGTCACTTCTTCGTTATGCTGGTATAACATGTTCTGTAGTGTAATGTAATGTAATGTAACAAACTGTCACTTCTTCGTTATGCTGGTATAACATGTTCTGTAGTGTAATGTAATGTAATGTAACAAACTGTCCTTCTTCGTTATGCTGGTATAACATGTTCTGTAGTGTAATGTAATGTAATGTAACAAACTGTCACTTCTTCGTTATGCTGGTATAACATGTTCTGTAGTGTAATGTAATGTAATGTAACAAACTGTCCTTCTTCGTTATGCTGGTATAACATGTTCTGTAGTGTAATGTAATGTAATGAAACAAACTGTCACTTCTTCGTTATGCTGGTAATAACATGTTCTGTAGTGTAATGTAATGTAATGAAACAAACTGTCACTTCTTCGTTATGCTGGTATAACATGTTCTGTAGTGTAATGTAATGTAATGAAACAAACTGTCACTTCTTCGTTATGCTGGTATAACATGTTCTGTAGTGTAATGTAATGTAATGTAATGTAACAAACTGTCACTTCTTCGTTATGCTGGTATAACATGTTCTGTAGTGTAATGTAATGTAATGTAACAAACTGTCCTTCTTCGTTATGCTGGTATAACATGTTCTGTAGTGTAATGTAATGTAATGAAACAAACTGTCACTTCTTCGTTATGCTGGTATAACATGTTCTGTAGTGTAATGTAATGTAATGAAACAAACTGTCACTTCTTCGTTATGCTGGTATAACATGTTCTGTAGTGTAATGTAATGTAATGTAATGTAACAAACTGTCACTTCTTCGTTATGCTGGTATAACATGTTCTGTAGTGTAATGTAATGTAATGTAACAAACTGTCACTTCTTCATTCCTGTAATGTTGGTGGTGTGGTGGCCTCATGCCTAAAGCAACATCTACAATGTGAGAGAATGTCAGGTTTGAATCTGACATTGCAGCTAATGAATGCAATACGACACAATCTTCAGATCACCTTTGCAGATATTGATTGTGAAACTGTCATTAACCAACAGTTCAGTCTTTTTGAACTGTCATTAACCAAAGTTCAATCTTGTTTGAACTGTCATTAACTGACATTTCAGTCTCATTTGAACTGTCATTAACCAACAGTTCAATCTTGTTTCAGGCTGCTGATCCTGGGCTTTGAACAGTTCAAGCATTTGGGCAGAAGGTCCTGCTTCGAGTGCATTGAGGAGCTGCTCATACCATGTAGAACTGCCGAACAGCTCAACAACTACTTCCATCACACGGCTATGTTGCGCTCAAAGAAACACAATGTTGTTTGGGTGAGGATGGCTGCGGTGATGTACATTTATTTAGCTGGGGCTTCACACAAGTTGGAAATATTTTACAAGATACAAGATACAAGAATTTTATTTAGCCCAAAGCATCACAATGGGAAATTGTTTTGGCATTCGCATTAAAATCATATAGGCACAAGAACGCATAAACACATGTACACACATACTCTTACTCTCTCTCACTCTCTCTTTCACCCCTCTCTCACCCTCTTCTCCCTTCATCTCTCTCCCCCTCCCTCTTTGTCGAAACAATATCAAAGATAATGACTAAATCTAAATATGTACGGTTAAAAAAGCACATCATAAAGTCAGATGCCTTGGTCAGGACTTTTAACAATGGACAAAAAGGGCAATACTCATTGAAAAAAACTTTGGTAGGTATAGAAATTACCATCAATTATGTAATTTTTCTTAATTTAGAGAGAATGTCTCCTTTGATAACTATCAAAAGATATATTTTGTATGAAATAAAGGTTTCAGGCCTGGCAGGATTTTGTTTTTCTGTTTCCCTTAATTGTATATGAGCACTCATTGTTTCATGTGCGGTAGTGGACATGATATGATTGGATGTGATTGTAGTGATTCTTTTTCTCACATTGGACACAGCAGCAGGGAAGTTTCAGTTTTTTTCTCATAATTTTTGTATCTGGTGTTTGTTTGTTTGTAATCTTATGCTTGACAAAGGCCAGTTGGCCAAAAATTTGTCTTGTCTTGTATTAAATATGTGTTCGTATTCTTCTTTCGTGTTTTTTCTGGTTCCTTTTTGTGATTGCAGTGGTTTATATTGTGACCTGTCTTTATTATTGTGCATGCATGTGTATACTTAGTATTGATTGAATCAGTAATAAGAAACTCCAGTCAGAGCCGGACAGCAGAAGGTCCTCAAAAGAGAAACCCCCGTCATGTAAGTGTTTCGGCCCCTAACTCCTGACACTGTAAGGGAGCCGGGCCACATCCATGTCATGACTCCTGCTGTCGCTGTGTTTTTGTTTGTTTGTTTGTTTTTTAATAGAAACTTGTCCTTCACTTGTTTGTTTGTTTGTTTTTTTAAATAGAAATTTGTCCTTCACTTGTTTTGTTAGTTTGTTTGTTTTTTAATAGAAATTTGTCCTTCACTTGTTTGTTTGTTTGTTTTTTAATAGAAATTGTCCTTCACTTTGTTTGTTTGTTTGTTTTTTTAAATAGAAATTTGTCCTTCACTTGTTTGTTTGTTTGTTTTTTTAAATAGAAATTTGTCCTTCACGTTGTTTGTTTTTTAAATAGAAATTTGTCCTTCACTTTTTTGTTTTTTAAATAGAAATTTGTCCTTCACTTGTTTGTTTGTTTGTTTTTTTAAATAGAAATTTGTCCTTCACTTGTTTGTTGTTTGTTTTAATAAAATTGTCTCACTTGTTTGTTTTTGTTTTTTAATAGAAACTTGTCCTTCACTTGTTTGTTTGTTTGTTTTTTAATAGAAATTTGTCCTTCACTTGTTTGTTTGTTTGTTTTTTAATAGAAATTTGTCCTTCACTTGTTTGTTTGTTTGTTTTTTAATAGAAATTTGTCCTTCACTGTTGTTGTTGTTTTATAGAATTGTTTTGTTTGTTTGTTTTTTAATAGAAATTTGTCCTTCACTTGTTTGTTGTTTTTAATAGAAATTTGTCCTTCACTTGTTTGTTTTAATAGAAATTGTCCTTCACTTGTTTGTTTTTAAATAGAAATTTGTCCTTCACTTTGTTTGTTTTTTAATAGAAATTTGTCCTTCACGTTGTTTTGTTTTTAAATAGAAACTTGTCCTTCACTTGTTTGTTTGGTTTTTTTTAAATGGAAATTTGTCCTTCACTTGTTTGTTTTTTAATAGAAATTTGTCCTTCGCTTGTTTGGGTTTTTTTTAATAGAAATTTGTCCTTCACCTGGCATTGAAGCTGCACTTCCAAGGGGGTCAGACGTCGCTAGGTGTCACTAAGCCAAGTCACCCTTTGACGGATGTCTTAACCACATAGGTATCAGACACCAGCAACGTATAGGGGAATTTCAAGCTTTACCAAGTTCACTTTTGTTCCTCCTGATCCAGATCCAGCTGGAGCTTTTTTCTGCTGCTTCTGCCATTGTCTTCAGGGCTCTGGTCCCTTATCTCTCCCTGAAATCAAGAGCTGCTTCATGAGATTATAGGCTGATGTGCCTGTCAACCCCCTTGCTCCAACCTCTACAGCAAGGACTTTGACTTGAAAGCCAGATGTCCTCAAGTTGCTGGCTAGACTGACAAACTCTTCAGTCTTTAGATATGAGCTTTCTCCATTCTACTTTTGTATGGTATAGTTAGCTCGATTAGAATCACTCGCTTGGGTGAATGGCGGTGGTGAACTATGTCCAGTCTCATGCCACTCTTGCTGATGATTTCTGGATGTTTGTTCCATTGTAGAAGATCTGCTGTGCACTTCCAGTCATCCACTCCATCCAGCAGACCTCACGTCCATGCTCCAGATGTCACATCTTTTTCAGGCCACAGTTTGCTGTCTCCTGTCGTGGAGAAGGTTGTTGGGCAAGTTTTAAGTTTTTCCCCTGGCAAGTTTTTTTTCTGGTGGCAAAGTTTTCCCTGGCAAGTTTTTTTTTGGTGGCAAGTTTTTCCCTGGCAAGTTTTTTTTCTGGTGGCAAGTTTTTCCCTGGCAAGTTTTTTTTTCTGGTGGCAAGTTTTTCCCTGGCAAGTTTTTTTTCTGGTGGCAAGTTTTTCCCTGGCAAGTTTTTTTCTGGTGGCAAGTTTTTCCCCTGGCAAGTTTTCTTCTGATGGCAGGTTTTTTTCTCCGTTTTGGTATCTGTAAAAGTTGAATGTTTGCGAATTCTTTTCTCCAGCTAACATAGAGAAACAGTAAGGTTTTTGCTTTTCACAGAATTAAAGGGCTGTCACTGTCTATGGTACTTAAATTAGATTCTTTTCTCTGAAGGACCTAAAGATTGGAAAAGTGTTATGTGTGGGTCTTTAGGAGCTCTGCTTTTCTCCTTTCTCACTAAAACCTCTGCCCTATACTGTGTGAAACCTCTGCCCTGTACTGTGTGAAACCTCTGCCCTATACTGTGTGAAACCTCTGCCCTGTACTGTGTGAAACCTGTGCCCTGTACTGTGTGAAACCTCTGCCCTGTACTGTGTGAAACCTCTGCCCTGTACTGTGTGAAACCTGTGCCCTGTACTGTGTGAAACCTCTGCCCTGTACTGTGTGAAACCTGTGCCCTGTACTGTGTGAAACCTATGCCCTGTACTGTGTGAAACCTCTGCCCTGTACTGTGTGATCAGAACTGCTCATCATGTTTACCACTGTCCAGCTGGATCCAGTGTGTCCAACTGACTGGTAAAGATCTACCTTTCCTTTTTTTTTATGTGATTTGCTCTTTATTTGTTGTTTGTTTCATTGTTGTTGTTTTGTGTGTCATGTTTTGTGATATGCAAATGGGAAAAGCATGGTGAAGATTAATAGAATAAACATTGTAGGAACATTTTGCAGCTCAAAACATCATATTGACAAGCTGCATCAGAAACTGTTCTGCTGAAGGGAACAACACACTGATAGATTTAATCAGGGACCAGGTACATTCGTAATCGGTTATCATTTCACTCCTTCATGTAAGTGTGGTCAGGTTGTTTATCTCTTATTATTAGAACACAGATTTGACTTGTTACTGCTTTTTATTTCTTTATTTTAAAACATGATATCGTGCGTGTGAGCATATGTCTGTGTGTATGTGTGTGTGTACATGTATGTGTGTCTGTGCGTACATGTATGTATGTGAGTGTGCGTGTGTGGCAAGCACATGGATGCATGTGCATGTGTTTGCAAAGCTTTTTATTTTTTTATCTGTGTGTTTGTTTCAGAGGTACAAGATTAAAAATGAACTTCCCAAATTCCCAAGGGATATCGAGGACTTTTCTGTAGAGTCAGTGAAAGCACCTTGTGACCAGCCACTGTCCTGTCTCCCAGACTGGTGCAAGGTATTTTGTTTCCTCTTTCCTACTAATCTGTGAGCATTTGGGAATGTAAGGTATTTTATTTCCTCTTTCCTACTAATCTGTGAGCATTTGGGAATGTAAGGTATTTTGTTTCCTCTTTCCTAGTAATCTGTGAGTATTTGGGAATGTAAGGTATTTTATTTCCTCTTTCCTACTAATCAATGAGTATTTGGGAATGTAAGGTATTTTATTTCCTCTTTCCTACTAATCTGTGAGTATTTGGGAATGTAAGGTATTTTATTTCCTCTTTCCTAGTAATCTGTGAGTATTTGGGAATGTAAGGTATTATTTCCTCTTTCCTACTAATCTGTGAGTATTTGGGAATGTAAGGTATTTTATTTCCTCTTTCCTACTAATCAATGAGCATTCGTCATAACCCAACATGAACAGAACACAAGGATCTTTCTGCAGAGAAAAGGTAGAGAAACTATTATACAGGGAATACATCTGTGCGCACAAAGAAAGGCTACGCGCAGCCCACATAGTGCAGTCTTCATGAGTCAGTTGGAAGAACAGACACAGAGGATGATGGTCACTCAGGCAGGAACAGGGTATCACAATAGGGGTGGATGACAGAGAACAATGGTCACTCAGACAGGAACATCACAATAGGGGTGGATGAAAGAGGACAATGGTCACTCAGACAGGAACAGGGTATCACAATAGGGGTGGATGACAGAGGACAATGGTCACTCAGACAGGTCACAATGGGGGTGGATGACAGAGGACAATGGTCACTCAGACAGGAACAGGGTATCACAATAGGGGTGGATGACAAAGGACGATTGTCACTCAGACAGGAACAGGGTATCACAATAGGGTGGATGACAGAGGACAATGGTCACTCAGACAGGAACATCACAATAGGGGTGGATGACAGAGGACAATGGTCACTCAGACAGGAACATCACAATAGAGGTGGATGACAGAGGACAATGGTCACTCAGACAGGAACATCACAATAGGGGTGGATGACAGAGGACAATGGTCACTCAGGCAGGAACTGGGTATCACAATAGGGGTGGATGAAAGAGGACAATGGTCACTCAGACAGGAACAGGGTATCACAATAGGGGTGGATGAAAGAGGACAATGGTCACTCAGACAGGAACAGGGTATCACAATAGGGGTGGATGAAAGAGGACAATGGTCACTCAGACAGGAACAGGGTATCACAATAGGGGTGGATGACAGAGGACAATGGTCACTCAGACAGGAACAGGGTATCACAATAGGGGTGGATGAAAGAGGACAATGGTCACTCAGACAGGAACAGGGTATCACAATAGGGGTGGATGACAGAGGACAATGGTGACTCAGACAGGAACATCACAATAGGGGTGGATGACAGAGGATGATGGTCATTCAGGCAGGAACATCACAATAGGGGTGGATGACAGAGGACAATGGTCATTCAGGCAGGAACATCACAATAGGGGTGGATGACAGAGGATGATGGTCACTCAGACAGGAACAGGGTATCACAATAGGGGTGGATGACAGAGGACAATGGTCATTCAGGCAGGAACATCACAATGGGGGTGGATGAAAGAGGATGATGGTCACTCAGGCAGGAACATCACAATAGGGGTGGATGAAAGAGGACAATGGTCACTCAGACAGGAACTGGGTATCACAATAGGGGTGGATGACAGAGGACAATGGTCACTCAGGCAGGTCACAATAGGGGTGGATGACAGAGGACAATGGTCATTCAGGCAGGTCACAATAGGGGTGGATGACAGAGGACAATGGTCACTCAGGCAGGAACATCACAATAGGGGTGGATGACAGAGGACAATGGTCACTCAGACAGGAACAGGGTATCACAATAGGGGTGGATGACAGAGGACAATGGTCACTCAGGCAGGAACATCACAATAGGGGTGGATGACAGAGGACAATGGTCACTCAGACAGGTCACAATAGGGGTGGATGACAGAGGACAATGGTCACTCAGGCAGGAACATCACAATAGGGGTGGATGACAGAGGACAATGGTCACTCAGGCAGGAACATCACAATAGGGGTGGATGACAGAGGACAATGGTCACTCAGGCAGGAACATCACAATAGGGGTGGATGACAGAGGACAATGGTCACTCAGACAGGAACAGGGTATCACAATAGGGGTGGATGACAGAGGACAATGGTCACTCAGGCAGGAACATCACAATGGGGGTGGATGACAGAGGACAATGGTCACTCAGACAGGAACATCACAATAGGGGTGGATGAAAGAGGATGATGGTCACTCAGGCAGGAACATCACAATAGGGGTGGATGAAAGAGGACAATGGTCACTCAGACAGGAACTGAGTATCACAATAGGGTGGATGACAGAGGACAATGGTCACTCAGGCAGGAACATCACAATAGGGGTGGATGGCGTGACAGCAGCTTCTGGGGTGGACATCTTTTCACTGGTTTCTTGACCACCCAGTGGAGTATTTTGTAGTTAGTATGGCCTCTTGCATCAACTGAACTAATACACTTATGAGATGTGGTATGTTTATTTAAAGGTGATTGGAATTAACATCCACCATTTATGTCTTCAAAACTTTTCCAGTGGTTTATTTTTTTAAGCATAAAAGCATGTCAGAGCCTGTAACATATATGTTCATTGTGATTTTCATCAGGTTATGTGTGTGCCTGTCTAAAAGTGATGGAAAGTTGAGAGTGGTAGCTAAAAAACATTCTGACATGTATGTCAGTTAACTAAATGATGTTTATATCTTTCCTTTTCTGTAGAAGTACTGGAAGCTTGACAATGCTGTCAAGCGAAAAAAAGAGCGAGAAGAGAAATTGCTGAAGAGAATGGCAGAAAATAAGAAACAAGAAATGCAAAAGAAGAGATTGATGCTGATGAGAATGCAAAATGCCAGATCCAGGAGACGTTCTTCTTCTGTTGTTGAGGTGAAGATTGTGTGTGTGTGTGTCTGTCTGTCTGTCTGTCTGTCTGTCTGTCCATATGTCTGTCTGTGGTGTGTTTTTGTGTGTCTCTCTGTCTGTGTGTGTGTATACATGTCTGTGTGTCCGTCTATGATGTTTGCTCATGTGTGTGAGTGTCTGTGGTGGTGGTGTGTGTGTGTGTCTGTGGTGTGTGTGTGTGTGTGTGTGTGTGTGTGTGTGTGTGTGTGTGTGTGTGTAAAAGAAAGAGAGAGATGATTAAGATAGTTGGTAACAACAGTGACTCCACATGCCCAGGCTCATCTCTCTGTCTCTCTCTTTGTTTCTCTCTGTCTTCTCTCTATCTGTCCCTCTCTGTCTGTCTGTCTGCATCTCTCTCTCTCTCTCTCTCTCTCTCTGTGTCTGTCTCTGTCTCTCTGTCTGTCTGCATCTCTGTCTCTCTGTTTGTCTGTCTGTCTCTCTCTCTCCCCCCCCCCTCTCTCTCTCTCTCTATGTCTCTCTCCCTTTTTTGTCTGTCTGTCTCTCTCTCCCCTCCTCTCTCTCTCTCTCTCTATCTCTCTGTCTCTGTCTGTCTCTCTGTCTCTCTCTCTGTCTATCTGTCTGTCTCTCTGTGTGTCCTCTCTCCCTCTCTCTCTCTCCCCCCCCTCTCTCTCTCTCTCTCTCTCCCTGCCTCTCTCTCTCTCTCTCCCACTCTCTCTCTCTCTCCCCCTCTCTCTCTCCCTCCCTCCTTCACTTTCTTTTTCTGTGTGCCCCCCTTCCTTACCCATGTGGATGTCGGGGGCTCTTTCATTATATTCCCTCAACTTTCTGTGTTAGACATTTCCTTTGTCTTGTCTTTGTTTCTGCCCTGCTTCTTTGTTTTCTATCATTTCTTACTGTTCTTTTTCTGCCTTATGATGCATTCACCTGTATGTGTTTTCTATCATTTCTTACTGTTCTTTTTCTGCCTTATGATGCATTCACCTGTATGTGTTTTCTATCATTTCTTACTGTTCTTTTTCTGCCTTATGATGCATTCACCTGTATGTGTTTTCTATCATTTCTTATTGTTCTTTTTCTGCCTTATGATGCATTCACCTGTATGTGTTTTTCTATCATTTCTTACTGTTCTTTTTCTGCCTTATGATGCATTCACCTGTATGTGTTTTCTATCATTTCTTACTTTTCTTTTTCTGCCTTATGATGCATTCACCTGTATGTGTTTTCTATCATTTCTTACTGTTCTTTTTCTGCCTTATGATGCATTCACCTGTATGTGTTTTCTATCATTTCTTACTTGTTCTTTTTCTGCCTTATGATGCATTCACCTGTATGTGTTTTCTATCATTTCTTATTTTCTTTTTCTGCCTTATGATGCATTCACCTGTATTGTTTTATAAAAGCCTTACAGATTTTCTCTTGGATTGATAAATGGGTACATGTATTAAGTGCCTTTTTTGCTCTGAGGAAGTGTTATGTGCATAAGTAATTTTAGCTAAGTTAGGTCCGTTTTATATATACACACATATATATATATGTATATATAACACGGACCTAACTTTTGTGGTGTGTGTGTGTGTGTGTGTAGGTCCGTTTTATATATACTTCAGCTTAATGACGACAAGACAGAAGCTATCCTCATTGGCACCCGTCAGAAACTTTCTCAGCTGCCTCCTCTTTCTCTCCCATTATGTAACACATCAGTCCCAATTTCTGATTCATCTAAAAACCTTGGTGTCTGCATTGACTCTACCCTCTCCATGAACAACTTTGTTTCTCAAACTGCCAGATCTTGCTACTATCATCTCCATCGTATAAGCCTGATCAGGAAGTATCTCTCTGTCGAAACAACTGCAAAACTCGTTCTCTCCTTCATAATGTCTCGCATTGACTATTGCAATTCACTCCTGTCTGGTCTTCCTGCCTCCACCATTCACATCCTACAGCGCATTCAAAACAATGCTGTATGCCTTGTACTCAAAAAGAAAAAAGCTGACCACATATCTCCTCTCCTGGCACAACTTCACTGGCTCCCTGTATCAAAGGCATACAATACAAACTAGACACCATGTGCTACAAAAGCCTCAATAACGCAGCCCCTGATTACCTGTCAAGCCTACTTGAGATCTATGTTCCCTCACGTACCCTCCGCTCTGCCTCCGATCCTCTGACTTTTCGCTTTCCACGCACTAAGCTCAATACCTATGGTCCACGAGCCTTCTCTGTTTCTGGTCCACTCTCCTGGAACAAACTTCCTCTCTCAGTCCGTCAGCAACCTACTTTTGTCTCCTTCAAGTCCGCTCTCAAAACCCACCTTTTCTCCTCTGCATAAAATCCTAACCTTACTCAACCCCCCCTCCCCCCTCTGCAGCCTGTCTCCGCTCGGAGGGGAATCACATGGTTATAATATATAATTGTATATGCTATGCTCTCTATAATTTTCCATTGCTTTTATTCTTGCTTTTATTGCTTTTATTGCTTTTATTCTTTCTCCCCATTTATAGCCATGCGTGTGTGTGTGTGTGCGTGTGTGTGCGTGCGTGCGTGCGTGTGTGTCTGCTTCAGCCTTAGATTTGATTTTATCAAGATTTTGCGCTATATAAATATTGTAATTATTAATTATTATTATTACATATATATGTATATATTTTATGTGTGTGTGTGTGTATGTGGTAGAGACAGATATTGATATATATGTATGTAGATATATGTATGTGTGAGTTTTAGTATCCTTAGTTACTTTTGACATTTGTATTCAGGTATGTTTTATAACCCTGATATGGCTGTGTACAGTTGGCTGGTTATAGCCCTGATATGGCTGTGTACTGTTGGCTGGTTATAGCCCTGATATGGCTGTGTACTGTTGGCTGGTTATAGCCCTGATATGGCTTGTTGTTCTGTTCTGTGGCTGGTTATAGCCCTGATATGGCTGTGTACTGTTGGCTGGTTATAACCCTGATATGGCTGTGTACAGTTGGCTGGTTATAGCCCTGATATGGCTGTGTACATGTTGGCTGGTTATAGCCCTGATATGGCTGGTTATAGCCCTGATTGGCTGGTTATAGCCCTGATATGGCTGTGTACAGTTGGCTGGTTATAGCCCTGATATGGCTGTGTACGTTGGCTGTATAGCCCTGATGGCTGTTTAGCCTGATATGGCGTGTGTGTAGTTAAGCCCTGATATGGCTTGTACAGTTGGCTGGTATAGCCCTGTTGGCTGTTACAGTTGGCTGGTTATAGCCCTGATATGGTTCTGTTGGCATTGTTATGCTGTATGGGTGGTTTGTGTAGCTGTATGGTGTTTACTATTGGCTGGTTGGTTTAGCCCATATGCTGTTACGTTGGCTGGTTATAGCCCTGATATTGGCTTGAATGTTGGCTGGTTATAGCCCTGATAGGTGCGTGTGTAAGTTGGCTGTTGCTGTTGTGTACTGTTTCTGGTTATAGCGTTATGCTGGTTATAGCCCTGATAGGCTGTGTACGTTGCGGTTATAGCCCTGATATGGTGTTGCGTTGGCTGTCTGTTGGCTGTTATATGTGGTTATAGCCCTGATATGCTGTGTAAGTTGGCTGGTTATAGCCCTGATTGGCGTGTGTGCTGGTTATAGCCCATGGCTGTGTACTGTTGGTGGTTATAGCCTGATGGCTGTTACTTGTGGTTAAGCCCGATATGGCTGTGTAGTTGGCTGTTATACTGTAGTGTGGTGATGTTGTGCTGGTTTAGCCCGTATGGTGTGTACAGTGGTTATAGCCTGAATGGTTGTAAGTTGGTGTATGTGCTGTATGCCTGATATGGTGGTTATAGCCTGTATGGCTGTATTTGGCTGGTTATAGCCTGAATGGCTGTACTGTTGGTATGCCTGGTTGCTGGTTAAGCCCTGATATGGCTGTGTACTGTTGGTGGTTTAGTGTTGCTGTGTACGTGTGGTTTAGCTGATCTGTACTTGGCTGGTATAGCCTGATATGGCTGTGTACTGTTGGTGGTTAGCCGATATGGTTTGGTTATAGCTGTTAGTGGCTGTTGCCTGTTGGCTGGTATAGCCTGATATGGCTGTGTACTGTTGGCTGGTTATAGCCCTGATATGGTGTTGTACCGTTGGTGTTATAGCGTGCTGTATAGGGTGTTTCTGTGGTGGTTTATAGCCCTGATATGGCTGTGTACTGTGGTGGTTATAGCCCTGATATGGCTTGGTTTCGTTGCTGGTTATAGCCCTGAATGCTGTGTACTTGGTGGTTACCGATAGGCTGTGTACTGTTGGCTGGTTATACCCTGATATGCTGTTACATTGGCTGTTTACTGTAGGTGTAAGTTGGTGGTAAGCTGTTGGTCTGTACGTTGGCTGTATAGCTGATATGGCTGTGTACGTTGGCTGGTTATAGCCTGATATGCTTGTAGTGGCTGTTTAGCCCTGAATGGCTGTTACTGTTGGCTGTTATAGCCTGATAGGCTGTGTTGTGGTGGTATAGCCTGATGGCTGTGTAGTTGGCTGGTTTAGCCTGATGGCTGTGT
Source organism: Monoplex corrugatus (assembly GCA_030674185.1). Taxonomy (NCBI): domain Eukaryota; kingdom Metazoa; phylum Mollusca; class Gastropoda; order Littorinimorpha; family Ranellidae; genus Monoplex; species Monoplex corrugatus. The sequence goes on from JAPXFY010000016.1 coordinate 83,084,829, forward strand.
ACGTTGGTGGTTATAGCCCTGAATGGCTGTGTTCATTGGTGGTTAAGCCCTGATATGGCTGGTAGTTGCTGTTATGCCCTGATAGGCTGTTACTGTTGGCTGGTTATAGCCCTGTATGGCTGTTACGTTGGTGTTATAGCCTGATTGGTGTGTAAGTTGGCTGGTTACCTATATGGCTGTATAGTGATATAGCTGATTGGCTGGTTATAGCCTATATGGCTGGTTATGGCTGTAATGGCTGTGTATTGGCTGGTTATAGCTGTTGCTGTGGTTTACTGATTGGCTGTTACTGTGTTATGCTGATTGCTGTGTGGTGTTAAGCTGATGGTTTTATAGGCTGTTATAGCGGTTTGTATTGGTTATAGCCTGATGGCTGGTAAGTTGGCTGGTAAGCCTGATATGGTCAGTGCTGTTACGAAGGCTGCTGTTTATAGCCTGAATGGCTGTGTACTTGGTGTTATGCCTCTATTGGTGTTGGTGTTATGTTGGTGGTTATACCTGATGCTGTGTTGTTGGCTGGTTAGCGTGTTATGCCTGAATTTTGTATTGCCTGTATGCTGTAGTGGCTGGTTTGCTGTATGCTGTGTGTAGTGCTGTATAGCCCGTATGTTACGTGGTGGTTATAGCCTGATATGGCTGTGTACGTTGGTGGTTTAGCCCTGATATGCTGTGTTGTTGGCTGGTTATAGCCCTGATATGGCTGTGTATGTTGCTGTTGCTGTTGGCTGGTTGGCTGGTATAGCCCTGATTTGTGCGTTATGCCCTGATATGGTGGTGTTACGTTGTGTTACGTTGGCGGTTAACTTAGTGTACGTTGGTGGTTATACCTGATGGCGGTTATAGCTGATGCTGTGTAGTTGGTGTTATAGCCGATTGCTGTACGTTGCTGTTTATAGCGCGGTAGGTTATGCCCGATATGGGGTACGTTGTGGTTATCAGGTGTGTAGTTTGTATGCCTGATATGGCTGTGTACGTGGTGTTAGCCTGATGGCTGTGGTAGCCGATGCTGGAGTTGGCTGGTATACCCGTTGGCGGTTATAGCCCTGATATGGCTGTGTACTGTTGGCTGGTTATAGCCCTGATATGGCTGGTCGTCTGTATAGCCCTGATATGGCTGTGTACTGTTGGCTGGTTATAGCCCTGATTAGGCTTGGTTTATAGCCCTGATATGGCTGTGTACAGTTGGCTGGTTATAGCCCTGATATGGCTGTGTACAGTTGCTGGTATAGCCTGTATGGGCTGGTTATAGCCCTGATATGGCTGTGTACTGTTGCTGGTTATAGCCCTGATATGGCTGGTAGTACTGTATGGCTGGTTATGGCCCTGATATGGCTGTGTACGTTGGCTGGTTATAGCCCTGATGCTGTGTACTGTGGCTGTTATAGCCCTGATATGGCTGTGTACGTTGGCTGGTTATAGCCCTGATATGCTGGTAGCTGTGTACTGTTGGCTGGTTATAGCCCGATATGGCTGTAATTGGCTGGTTATAGCCCTGATATGGCTGTGTCAGTTGTGGTTATAGCGTATGGCTGGTTATAGCCCTGATATGGCTGTGTACTGTTGGCTGGTTATAGCCCTGATATGGGTTATAGCCCTGATATGGCTGTGTACGTTGGCTGTTATAGCCCTGATATGGCTGTTATAGCCTGTTGGCTGGTTATACCCTGATAGGCTGTTACGTTGGCTGGTTATAGCCTGATATGGCTGGTGTACTAGTTGGCTGGTTATAGCCCTGATATGGCTGGTACGTGGTGGTTATAGCCCTGATATGGCTGTGTACGTTGGCTGGTTATAGCCCTGATATGGCTTGTACGTTGGCTGGTTATACCCTGAATGCTGTGTACGTTGGCTGGTTATAGCCCTGATATGGCTGTGTACAGTTGGCTGGTTATAGCCCTGAATGGCTGTGTACTGTTGGCTGGTTATAGCCCTGATATGGCTGGTATTGTTATAGCCCTGATATGGCTGTTACCTGATATGGCTGTTACTGTTGGCTGGTTATAGCCCTGATATGGCTGTGTACAGTTGGCTGGTTATAGCCCTGATATGGCTGTGTACAGTTGGCTGGGCTTTCAGCAATGATAACAATAACAATGCCCCCCCCCCCCCCCCCACCAACTCCAGCCCCTCTGTCATGTCAGTCAGTGCAATAGAATACAAGTTAACTTACTGATGGGGAAAAGATGACAACTAACAAGCATTAGATGTGACAAAAAGTAGTTGTTAAGTTTTACGTTGAAAACCATTTTACAGAAATGCTGCTCCAAGAGTGCATCAGAGAAAGAAACAGAAAGTGAGCACGACTCAGGTGACAGCCAGGACTCTTCCTGTGAGTCACCACCCAAATGTCTCAGGCTTACTCAAGGTGACAGCCAGACTCTTCCTGTGAGTCACCATCCAAACGTCCCAGGCTTACTCAAGGTGACAGCCAAGACTCTTCCTGTGAGTCACCATCCAAACGTCCCAGGCTTACTCAAGGTGACAGCCAAGACTCTTCCTGTGAGTCACCATCCAAACGTCCCAGGCTTACTCAAGGTGACAGCCAAGACTCTTCCTGTGAGTCACCATACAAACGTCCAAGGCTTACTCAGGACCACCCACAGGAAAGGTTTGTGTATGTTTTGTCTCACTTGTGATTTTGTTGTTGTTGTTGTTTCTGGGGGTGTGGGTTGGTTTTTTATGTTGTTTGTTTGATGTGGGACGTTGCTTTCCTCAAGTCCTCTTTGTTGTCCCAAAGCTGTTCTTCCAGAAATGTCCCTTTGGCTGCTGCTAGTTTCATTATTTCTGAACAGTGGGCACAACTGTAGAATGTGTCCTGGTGGCTGTGGTCCAGTCTGGTGTGGACATTAATCTGTGTGGAACAACCGCACTCAGTACATATGGTGGTGTAGGTGGCAGTGTTAAGTCTTCAGGTAGAATCATTTCTGTTGTCTTTAGGCTGGAAGTTTTATTATGACTGTGTTTACCTGCCTCAAGGAGTGTGGGTGTTTGGGTGTTTTATGGGTGTTTTACTGCTGTCGTACAGTGCTGCCTACCTTTGCTGCAGTCCCTGTAATCATTTTGCTAGTGGCCACAGTGACAGGAGTACACTACATCTTTATGTGCACACTGCGTGTTCTTTTTATTCTGTTCTTTTTGGTTTGGTTTGGTTTCTCTAAAGTCTCAACCTGTTAGACTTACATTTTGCTGGTTACCACACAGAAGAATAAACAGCACGTGTAAGTCATGTATGATACACATGTACTGAGAAATGGGATAGTGTAGTTGTTAGACTACTGACTTGCTGCGCTGATGTTAACCCGTGACTTCCTGAGCCTGTCTACCAGCTTCATGCAAAAAGCTTATAGAGAGGCTGAGGTGCCAGACAGCTAACCTGTTTGGGTAACTAGATGGGTGACCAGATTCTGTGGAGGACAGAAGACTGATAAATCATTCTGTTGAGTTTTGACATCATTCTGTTGAGTTTTGAAATAATTTTGTTGAGTTTTGAAATCGTTTTGTTGAGTTTTGAAATCGTTTTGTTGAGTTTTGAAATCGTTTTGTTGAGTTTTGAAATCATTCTGTTGAGTTTTGAAATCATTCTGTTGTGGTCATGACGGTATCTGACAGGTTTGTGATCATGACGGTATCTGACAGACATGTTTGTGGTCATGACGGTATCTGACAGACAGGTTTGTGATCATGACGGTATCTGACAGACAGGTTTGTGATCATGACGGTATCTGACAGACAGGTTTGTGATCATGACGGTATCTGACAGACAGGTTTGTGATCATGACGGTATCTGACAGACAGGTTTGTGGTCATGACGGTATCTGACAGACAGGTTTGTGATCATGATGGTATCTGACAGACAGGTTTGTGGTATGACGGTATCTGACAGACAGGTTTGTGATCATGACGGTATCTGACAGACAGGTTTATGGTCATGACGGTATCTGACAGGTTTGTGGTCATGATGGTATCTGACAGACAGGTTTGTGGTCATGATGGTATCTGACAGACATGTTTGTGATCATGATGGTATCTGACAGACAGGTTTATGGTCATGACGGTATCTGACATGTTTGTGGTCATGACGGTATCTGACAGACAGGTTTGTGGTCATGATGGTATCTGACAGACAGGTTTATGGTCATGACGGTATCTGACAGACAGGTTTGTGATCATGACGGTATCTGACAGACAGGTTTGTGATCATGATGGTATCTGACAGACAGGTTTGTGATCATGACGGTATCTGACAGACAGGTTTGTGATCATGACGGTATCTGACAGACAGGTTTGTGGTCATGACGGTATCTGACAGACAGGTTTGTGATCATGATGGTATCTGACAGACAGGTTTGTGATCATGACGGTATCTGACAGACAGGTTTGTGATCATGATGGTATCTGACAGACAGGTTTGTGATCATGACGGTATCTGACAGGTTTGTGGTCATGACGGTATCTGACAGGTTTGTGATCATGACGGTATCTGACAGACAGGTTTGTGATCATGACGGTATCTGACAGGTTTGTGGTCATGACGGTATCTGACAGACAGGTTTGTGATCATGACGGTATCTGACAGGTTTGTGGTCATGACGGTATCTGACAGGTTTGTGATCATGACGGTATCTGACAGACAGGTTTGTGATCATGACGGTATCTGACAGGTTTGTGGTCATGACGGTATCTGACAGGTTTGTGATCATGACGGTATCTGACAGACAGGTTTGTGATCATGACGGTATCTGACAGACAGGTTTGTGATCATGACGGTATCTGACAGGTTTGTGATCATGACGGTATCTGACAGGTTTGTGATCATGATGGTATCTGACAGGTTTGTGATCATGACGGTATCTGACAGGTTTGTGATCATGATGGTATCTGACAGGTTTGTGATCATGATGGTATCTGACAGACAGGTTTGTGATCATGATGGTATCTGACAGGTTTGTGATCATGATGGTATCTGACAGACAGGTTTGTGATCATGATGGTATCTGACAGGTTTGTGATCATGATGGTATCTGACAGACAGGTTTGTGCTCATGATGGTATCTGACAGACAGGTTTGTGATCATGATGGTATCTGACAGACATGTTTGTGATCATGATGGTATCTGACAGACAGGTTTGTGATCATGACGGTATCTGACAGACAGGTTTGTGGTCATGACGGTATCTGACAGACAGGTTTGTGATCATGATGGTATCTGACAGACAGGTTTGTGATCATGACGGTATCTGACAGACAGGTTTGTGGTCATGACGGTATCTGACAGACAGGTTTATGGTCATGACGGTATCTGACAGACAGGTTTGTGATCATGACGGTATCTGACAGACAGGTTTGTGGTCATGACGGTATCTGACAGGTTTGTGATCATGACGGTATCTGACAGGTTTGTGATCATGACGGTATCTGACAGGTTTGTGATCATGATGGTATGACAGACAGGTTTGTGATCATGATGGTATCTGACAGACAGGTTTGTGATCATGACGGTATCTGACAGGTTTGTGATCATGACGGTATCTGACAGACAGGTTTGTGATCATGACGGTATCTGACAGACAGGTTTGTGATCATGACGGTATCTGACAGACAGGTTTGTGATCATGACGGTAGCTGACAGACAGGTTTGTGGTCATGACGGTATCTGACAGACAGGTTTGTGATCATGATGGTATCTGACAGGTTTGTGATCATGATGGTATCTGACAGACAGGTTTGTGATCATGACGGTATCTGACAGACAGGTTTGTGGTCATGATGGTATCTGACAGACAGGTTTGTGGTCATGATGGTATCTGACAGACAGGTTTGTGATCATGACGGTATCTGACAGACAGGTTTGTGGTCATGACGGTATCTGACAGACAGGTTTGTGGTCATGACGGTATCTGACAGGTTTATGGTCATGACGGTATCTGACGGACAGGTTTGTGGTCATGACGGTATCTGACAGGTTTGTGGTCATGACGGTATCTGACAGACAGGTTTGTGATCATGACGGTATCTGACAGGTTTATGGTCATGACGGTATCTGACAAGACAGGTTTGTGGTCATGACGGTATCTGACAGACAGGTTTGTGATCATGACGGTATCTGACAGACAGGTTTGTGATCATGACGGTATCTGACAGACAGGTTTGTGGTCATGACGGTATCTGACAGACAGGTTTGTGGTCATGACGGTATCTGACAGACAGGTTTGTGGTCATGACGGTATCTGACAGGTTTATGATCATGACGGTATCTGACAGACAGGTTTGTGGTCATGACGGTATCTGACAGACAGGTTTTGTGATCATGATGGTATCTGACAGACAGGTTTGTGATCATGACGGTATCTGACAGGTTTATGATCATGACGGTATCTGACAGACAGGTTTGTGGTCATGACGGTATCTGACAGACAGGTTTATGATCATGACGGTATCTGACAGACATGTTTGTGATCATGACGGTATCTGACAGACAGGTTTGTGGTCATGACGGTATCTGACAGACAGGTTTGTGATCATGACGGTATCTGACAGACAGGTTTGTGGTCATGACGGTATCTGACAGACAGGTTTGTGGTCATGACGGTATCTGACAGACAGGTTTGTGGTCATGACGGTATCTGACAGGTTTATGGTCATGACGGTATCTGACAGACAGGTTTGTGGTCATGATGGTATCTGACAGACAGGTTTGTGGTCATGACGGTATCTGACAGGTTTGTGATCATGACGATATCTGACAGACAGGTTTGTGGTCATGACGGTATCTGACAGACAGGTTTGTGGTCATGACGGTATCTGACAGACAGGTTTGTGGTCATGACGGTATCTGACAGGTTTGTGATCATGACGGTATCTGTCAGGTTTGTGATCATGACGGTATCTGACAGGTTTGTGATCATGACGGTATCTGACAGACAGGTTTGTGGTCATGACGGTATCTGACAGACAGGTTTGTGGTCATGACGGTATCTGACAGACAGGTTTGTGGTCATGACGGTATCTGACAGACAGGTTTGTGGTCATGACGGTATCTGACAGGTTTATGGTCATGACGGTATCTGACAGACAGGTTTGTGATCATGACGGTATCTGACAGGTTTATGGTCATGACGGTATCTGACAGACAGGTTTGTGGTCATGACGGTATCTGACAGACAGGTTTGTGGTCATGACGGTATCTGACAGGTTTATGGTCATGATGGTATCTGACAGACAGGTTTGTGATCATGACGGTATCTGACAAGTTTATGGTCATGACGGTATCTGACAGGTTTGTGATCATGACGGTATCTGACAGACAGGTTTATGGTCATGACGGTATCTGACAGGTTTATGGTCATGACGGTATCTGACAGACAGGTTTGTGGTCATGACGGTATCTGACAGACAGGTTTATGGTCATGACGGTATCTGACAGACAGGTTTGTGATCATGACGGTATCTGACAGACAGGTTTATGGTCATGACGGTATCTGACAGGTTTGTGGTCATGACGGTATCTGACAGACAGGTTTGTGGTCATGACGGTATCTGACAGACAGGTTTATGGTCATGACGGTATCTGACAGGTTTGTGGTCATGACGGTATCTGACAGACAGGTTTGTGATCATGACGGTATCTGACAGGTTTGTGGTCATGACGGTATCTGACAGACAGGTTTATGGTCATGACGGTATCTGACAGACAGGTTTGTGATCATGATGGTATCTGACAGGTTTGTGGTCATGACGGTATCTGACAGACAGGTTTGTGGTCATGACGGTATCTGACAGACAGGTTTGTGGTCATGACGGTATCTGACAGACAGGTTTGTGGTCATGACGGTATCTGACAGGTTTGTGATCATGACGGTATCTGACAGGTTTGTGATCATGACGGTATCTGACAGACAGGTTTGTGATCATGACAGTATCTGACATACATGTTTGTGATCATGACGGTACCACTTCCTGCTGGACAGTCCTTTGGAACTGGTTCTGCTGTCTTACTTATTGTGCTGTAACAGCGGTTCACTTATACACGAATACTGTGGATGATGCATTGCTGATTTTCATTGGCATCTGTGATGTTAGTGCATATGGAATTTGTGCCGAGCACGGAGATATCGTCTTGAGAAACTGAAACTGAAACTCATTGGAGTTACAGAGAGAAATATGGACCTTTGTTTATCCAAGTCTTTGTTTATCCAAGTCTTTGTTTATCCAAGTCTTTGTTTATCCAAGTCTTTGTTTATCCAAGTCAATGATTATGGTTTTCTCTGCCATTTGCTTCAAGTTCTTTGATTTAATTGATTAGGATAACCATCCCAGAAAGTGGGGGTGGTGGTGGGGAGGGCAGAGGACTTGTCTAACATTACACTGACCCCATCAGAACAACAGCATATCAAAATGGGTAGCCAAAGCTTTATGTGTGGGGCTTACAAATAATGACATGCGATTGTGAGTATTCCAACTGTTTACTATTTCATGTGTCATAATTGAAATATTTCAGTGTTGAAAATTGTTCCACTCCCTGATATGGTTTTTATAAGCTAAAGTTATGGGACAGCAGGAAACATTGAAAACCTTTTGTTGTATCATGTTTTATATGTGTACAATTGCAATTATATGGCCAAACCAGTTAAGATGATTGTTCAAAACATGTTTTTCGTTCTGCTGTATAATTTGGATATTGTTTTCAGGAGACTGCTAGGAAATAAGCTACAAACAAAATCTGCCGGCTATTTCAAAACACCAGTGCCATGAGGGATCAACAATGTTCCCTGAGTTATGTGAACCTTAGAGTAGACAGTCACATGTTACGACAATGAACTGTCACGTGTTACGACTGAATTGTTACATGCTACAACTGAACTGTGACATGTTACAACTGAACTGTCACATGTTACGACTGAACTGTGACATGTTACAACTGAACTGTCACATGTTACGACTGAACTGTTACATGCTACGATTGAACTGTTACATGTTACGACTGACTTACATACATACACTGATACAGCCTGCTGAGTGAACCCTTTGGCACATTCACCTGATCTCCTCTCTCACCCTGTCCACCAGCTTCCTTCATTATCACCCATGATATCAAAGCAGATATTGTAACCCTCCCATTCCCTTGTCTCACACCCTAACGACCAGCTTCCTTCATTATCACCCATGATATCAAAGCAGATATTGTAACCCTCCTTCTCTCTCACCCTGTCCACCAGCTTCCTTCAGTATCAGTCATGATAGCAAAGCAGATATTGTAACCTCTTCTCTCTCACCCTGTCCACCAGCTTCCTTCAGTATTAGTCATGATAGCAAAGCAGATATTTTAACCCTTCTCTCTCACCCTGTCCACCAGCTTCCTTCAGTATCAGTCATGATATCAAAGCAGATATTTTAACCCTTCTTGTCTCACCCTATCCACCAGCTTCCTTCAGTATCAGTCATGATAGTAAAGCAGATATTTTAACCCTTCGTCTCTCACCCTACCCACAGCTTGCTGTGGAAAGCTATCGGATGGGGTGGAGGAGTAAAAAGATTATGGTGTTAAAAAAAACTCATACACTCTGATGATTCTGTAGCAGCAGAAATTTTGGCTTCTGATCTTGGAAGTTTTGATAACCAGGGTACGCTTACATATATTTTTATGAATGGTAAAGCAGTCATTCATTTCAACAGATAATCTTCATTGTCATCTCTTTAAATTTTCTGTTTTTTATCGTATTGTCACAGCCATCCGTGTCTTCTTTCAGAAATGAAGAAGCAGCCCAACAGCCTTCAGGGCCTGTGGCATCTTCATTTGTGTCACCGCCATCATCATTGCTGCGTGGCGTACCTGCTGCTGTAGTAACCTCAACAGGTGTATATGTTCAAGTTCAGCTTGCGGACGACGCCAGAGTCAGAGATGCTGTTCTCAGTGGTCGTTTACCTGCTGACAAGCTACAGGAGCAAGGACTCTTGAGCATACATGAGACTGACAGTTTTGGTCAGCTGGCACAAGACGTACAGTCCCAACCACACACCGCAGGTGACTTTTGTCAGGGTTCTCAAGGAACTGGTATGCCAGAACATTCAGTCGCAGTAGTTCATCAACAAACTGAACGTATGGAATGCGATCAAGGAATTACAAAACTACTTCATACTAGTTCTTCAAGCCCAGATGCATCTGTTTATAATGAATGTCTCAATCAAGTATTGTTCCAAACTTCCAACAGTGGTGATTTTTCATTCGAGAGTAATGAGCAGACTTGTCAGTTTTCTGAGCAGGTGACACTTAAATCAAAACAGGTAGACGCTGAAACTACAAATCAGAGAGTGTGTCAAAATAGTGTGGCGTCTTCAACACTTGAAACCACAACTAAAGAGACAAATGCAGGGAAGAGAGTCGAACACGAGGCTCTATGTGCTGAAGTTTCACCGCTTAGCTCCGAGGCATCCCAGAGTCTTATGCACACCCTTGTGGCCTGTGATGTACATACTGACCACAGTTTGACAGTCCACAATGGTTTTGATAATACTCACTGCAATTCTGAAGAACCTTCTTTTGCAAAGACAAATCAGGAGACTTGCCTACAGAAACATCAAGACAACGAAACACAATCCTCTCAGCAGATGTGTACAGCATTAGTTTCCAGTCCTGCACATGTCTCCAAAGAACTGCACAGTGCAAGGACTGATGAACACCCAAAGACAGACGGTACAAATGAACAGGTGGACATTTCAGCAGACCACAATGACCATTCCGGTACTGTGTGTGTGGAAAAAGGCAGGCAAGTGAACACAGACAGGAAGCGTTGGGTAAAGAGAAGGAAAAGGAAACCACTGGTCCAGATCTCTTGCACAGTCAGATTCTTTGCCACACAGGACATGAAACTACAAAAAAACGAAATTTGGGTCATCAGGAGTAGAAAATCCATCTGAATTCAATACAGTACAGGAACAAGATACTACAGGGTCAGACAATGTGGAACAACATGATACCTCTGTGTCACTGTCAGGTGTGTCACACAAACATTACCTGATTGAATCTTCTACAGGGTCAGACAATGGGAACAACATGATACCTCTGTGTCACTGTCAGGTGTGTCACACAAACATTACCTGATTGAATCTTCTACAGGGTCAGACAATGTGGAACAACATACCTCTGTCTCACTGTCAGGTGTGTCACACAAACATTACCTGATTGAATCAGACACGCTAAAAGAACCGAGTTACACCACATCACAGACATCAATGGAGGCACCTTCAGCTGTGGAACAAAATGTGGGATTTAGCATTGTGCAAGAACAAGCTCCCACTAGATCACGAGGCATCAGTTCAGCAGAACATTTTCAGTTCAGACGTCTCACTGAAGCCAAATGATGATGGCTCCTGCTGTCAACCACTGGATTATACATGTATAACCAAACAGAAGGTTTGGGCCAGGTAGACACGTACACACAGCAAGTTGATGTTGTAAACAAAACCAGGATTCCTGAACAAAAATCACTGCAAGTCAAGTCCCCAAGTTCGGTTGTGCCATGTCCTGCTATAACCAGCATTACCTCTCCAGAGCACAGCTCACAAGACCAAGGAAATCTGTCTGCAGATGATAAGTCTGCAGGAAATACCTCATCCCTGCAACTGCTTCCAACAGAAAATAGAAATCCATCTACAGGTGAGAAATCAAGAGAAACTGCCGCTTTATGTACAAAAGATCAGTCTTTTGAAAACAGTACTTTACCTGTGGAGGATGTTTCAGCAGAAAGCAGTGTGATTGTGGCACACACTCCAATAGAAAACACAGCTCTGTCTCCAGAATACAGGGGAACAGAATGCACAACTGCACCACCACAAATGGCAAGTAGACCAATGTCACCAGGACAAAAGCTGACACAACAATCTGTAGAACATGAAAGAACTCGATCTAAGAAACACCGTTCAACGAGTGACAGAAATGTATCTCCAGATCACAGTTCAAGAGATTGCACAACTTCACCAGCAGAACACATGTCCACAAACAATAGGTCATGCACAACGTCACCAGTAGAACACATGTCCACAAACAATAGGTCATGCACAACTTCACCAGCAGAACACATGTCCACAAACAATAGGTCATGCACAACGTCACCAGTAGAACACATGTCCACAAACAATAGGTCATGCACAACGTCACCAGTAGAACACATGTCCACAAAGAATAGGTCATGCACAACTTCACCAGTAGAACACATGTCCACAAACAATAGGTCATGCACAACATCACCAGTAGAACACATGTCCACAAACAATAGGTCATGCACAACGTCACCAGTAGAACACATGTCCACAAAGAATAGGTCATGCACAACGTCACCAGTAGAACACATGTCCACAAACAATAGGTCATGCACAACTTCACCAGTAAAGACATGTCCACAAACAATAGGTCATGCACAACGTCACCAGTAGAACACATGTCCACAAAGAATAGGTCATGCACAACGTCACCAGTAGAACACATGTCCACAAACAATAGGTCATGCACAACTTCACCAGTAGAAGACATGTCCACAAACAATAGGTCATGCACAACGTCACCAGTAGAACATGTGTCCACAAAGAATAGGTCATGCACAACGTCACCAGTAGAACACGTGTCCACAAAGAATAGGTCATCATCTGTGGAACATAGTCCTACACAACGCACGTCTCCATCTGTAGAAGAGACACTGACAGAAAGTAAATCCCCATCAATGGAGCAGAACTCAGCTGGAAATGACATTCCATGTCCAGAACAGAGCTGTGCAGATGCACTTCCTTCTTCACTGCAGCAGCCATTGAATTCTGCACCTTCCCCTTGTCAGCATGTGTACCATTTCTGCATCAACAAAGGACAGGTCAGTCAGAGTGATCCCCATCTGTCAGTATCCCAAGGAAATTGTCATCAAAACAATGTGGGTAATCAGCTTGACATGCTTCACACTGTCTTGAGAAATATCTTGGAAAGTTCTCACGCCAGTGGTGATGGACGTGAGATCTGTGCTGGAGAAAGAAGAAGAACGGTGCCTTCAGACAACGACAGTACCAGAATCACGGCAGCGTCTGCCAGCAGTGTATCCAGCGCTGTGAACACAGCCCCAGATGTGAAGATCACTGTGAACATGATATGTTCACCTTGCGCTGTGCCAGTGAAGACATCGTCATGTGATGAATTAGTGGAAAGTCCCAGTAGTACCACACCGGGCTGGGAGGAAAGGGAGAGTCATCAGGGACGTAGTACTAGGGGAGAAGACTGCGCACAGAACGATAGTCCTGATCAGAATAGCCAGCCTGCAGTGTCTGATGATTCTATATCCTCTACATCAGACATACAGGAGAATTCTGATCACGCAAATCCTCCACGTGATGCGGTGCATGAATCCTGTGAACATTCACAGCATGTGTGTGTTGAGAATTCAGATCACGCAAATCCTACCTGTGATGCGGTGCATGAATCCTGCGAACATTCACAACATGTGTACGTTTCAAATTCAAATCCAGAAAAAAATGTTGAGAATGTGGAACCTGTGCTGGAGTTAAGATCAGAAACTTCTCAGTGTCATCAGGCTGAAGTGGAACCTGTATTAGACTCAAAGCCAGATGATAATGAAGAAGACGAAAAGTCACAGTTATCTAAAAAGGTGTCACAGACTGGAAATAACACAGATGTGGGAAATATTTCTCCTGCTGTGTCTCAGGATCAAGTCTGTTCTGTTTCAGATGTTATTAGTGAGATACCGTGTGAAAACCGTGGCACCAAAGAAGTTGTTCCATCACAACAAACTAGATCCCCCGGGGTCAGAGCTGGTACAGCCAAAGACAACAGGGAGGAGGCTCAGGCTCCTGATGGAGGTACTGATGAAACACGAGTGGAAGGATCTTTCTTCTCTCCAGCCCAGAACCAGGAGCAGATATCTGTTTCTGAGAACAATTCGGCACTCGTGTCGTCCATAGGCTCATTGAGTGGTCAGGGTCATGGTGAAATGTCCTCCAAGACAGATTACACTGATCATGTAGCACCTCAAGACAAGGTTCCACAACCTAAAATAACTGATACGATGTCTGTCAGTGGAGAACCCCCACAGCTTGATGCATCTGAGACCAGCAGATCTCCGGTCTGTGCTGTTAACAGTCCACATGTGTTGGAGTCACACACATCTCCGGTCTGTGCTGTTAACAGTCCATGTATGTCTGAGTCACAGAGATCTCCGGTCTGTGCTGTTAACAGTCCACGTATGTCTGAGTCACACACATCTCCAGTCTGTGCTGTTAACAGTCCACATGTGTTGGAGTCACAGAGATCTCCGGTCTGTGCTGTTAACAGTCCACGTATGTCTGAGTCACAGAGATCTCCGGTCTGTGCTGTTAACAGTCCACGTATGTCTGAGTCACAGAGATCTCCGGTCTGTGCTGTTAACAGTCCACGTATGTCTGAGTCACAGAGATCTCCGGTCTGTGCTGTTAACAGTCCACGTATGTCTGAGTCACAGAGATCTCCGGTCTGTGCTGTTAACAGTCCATGTATGTCTGAGTCACAGAGATCTCCAGTCTGTGCTGTTAACAGTCCACGTATGTCTGAGTCACAGAGATCTCCGGTCTGTGCTGTTAACAGTCCATGTATGTCTGAGTCACAGAGATCTCCGGTCTGTGCTGTTAACAGTCCATGTATGTCTGAGTCACAGAGATCTCCGGTCTGTGCTGTTAACAGTCCATGTATGTCTGAGTCACAGAGATCTCCGGTCTGTGCTGTTAACAGTCCACGTATGTCTGAGTCACAGAGATCTCCGGTCTGTGCTGTTAACAGTCCACGTATGTCTGAGTCACAGAGATCTCCGGTCTGTGCTGTTAACAGTCCACATGTGTCTGAGTCACATACATCTCCGGTCTGTGCTGTTAACAGTCCACATATATCTGAGTCACATACATCTCCGGTCTGTGCTGTTAACAGTCCACAGATGTTAGAGTCACACACATCTCCGCTCTGTACTGTTAACAGTCCACCTGTGTTGGAGTCACACAGATCTCCGGTCTGTGCTGTTAACAGTCCACATATATCGGAGTCACACGGATCTCCGGTCTGTGCTGTTAACAGTCCACGTATGTCTGAGTCTGAATATTTGTCCAAGACCGTCAGATCCAAGGCCTGTGATGTCAGAAGTCCTCATGTGTCTGAAAACAGTGAATTCTCCAACACTGTCATAACACTGCCTCAGACGTTCAGCACACTCACAGAGCCTTGTGGTCCCCACAGCTGTGCTGATTCACAGGCAGGGAATTATTACATTGTTACTGATACAGGCTTGCATACGTTCATGATGTGGGCTCCTTCAGTGGCTTCAGGGCCTGTGTCTCACCATGAAAGTTCTGTGGCATCTGTAGATACCAGGGTTTGTGCAGTCAGTACCACAGTACTTTGTGCAGTCAGTACCACAGTGCCTACATATTACAGACAAGTGTTTCCTCTATACATCATAGCTACACAGCTGACACATCTACCACTAACGTACATCAGGCGTCGGTGATGAGTACGACCAGTAGTCGGATGTCTGTAGGAAAAGAGATGACATCAGTCCCACTTTGTCAGTTCCATCATCCACGGGGAGAATACCCCACGCTTCCTGGTGTGGTCCATCGTCAGTGTGCACATCTGACAACAACTTCGTCCTGTCCATCACGGTATCAACACCATCACATGGGTCCAGTAACTCGGCCACATCAGAGGACAAACAAGATACACAGCTGTCTCATGTCACAAAAGATGGAATGTCACATTCAGTTACTGGTATGGGTAGCAGTAGAAACGAGGTAGAAACAAACTTGTCACTTACTACAGACAAGTCGGCTGTTCTTTCCATAGAGCAGAATGGGGATGGAGTGTCGGTGGAGGCCGCTACTGATTTACTTGACAAGAAAAAGTCTGGCGCTGATGATGGTAGTGCTCAAAGACCGGTGCAGGTTCCAAGTGATCATGGCCTTCACAGGACGGAAATAGAGGACAAGGTTCTGTCTGAGACTAGGACTGATGTTCCTGATGAAGAAGGGCAGACTATGTCAGCTTCAAGTCTGGATGGTACTGTGATCACACAGAGTTCTGTTATTTCTGTGCCTGCTGTTGTTGAAAACCCGCCTGCTGTTGTTGAAAACCCGCCTGCTGTTGTTGAAAACCCGCCTGACACCCAGACACAGGAAGACCCGTCTGTTGATACAGTGGAGCAGCACAGTGTCGGTCACACAGGTGGAATGCAGTTTATAGATAACTGGGAACCCATGGATGACAACACTAATCTTCCCACAATCATTATTCCTACAAAAAAGATCCAGACGGGGACCTTTGCCGGTCTGCTGCCAAAACGGAAGTCCCAGCCTTCCACATCAGGTTCAGTGGATACTACACTGAGTGTGCCGTCACTGTCGTCGTCATCACAGAGGGTTTTGGTGGATGAAGACGTCGCATCATCTTCTGCTATGCCGATGCCCTTGATGTCAGATGAAACCATGAACGCACTGTTTGATCAGATGGAATACAGGGGGATGGAGAGCTGTGTGTCCATTTCTTATGGATTCCTGGGCAGCTCCAGCACATCACAGGACGTATCTAAGGTAGGTTGCCATTGATCTTGGCGTTTGACTGGCATCAGACATTCAGTGTTCATTGTTTGTTTGTGGTCATTTTTCGTCTGTAATCAACATCGGTAATATGTTTTCTGTCGGTGTTCTTGTTTATGTGTGGTTAGCATCAAGATTTATCAGTCATACGATGTATCATACTTGGTTCTGATCAAAATTCATACGATTTTTTGTGTGTCTGTTACAAGTGGTTGGTTATTATTTGATTATTTGGTGGTGTAAGTAGGTAGGTGTTTGACTTTGATATCAATGTGCATTCTTATCAGTTTCATTCTTTAAAATCAAAGTCATCATTTTTTTAATGTGTAGAGTGGTGTTTATTAGCGTCATGCCTGTCTGCATTGTTGATGCCTTACACTTGTGGTGTTATTTGATGTTCTTTTTCCTGCACATTTCATTGTTTGTATCAGTTGGTGTGGCCTGTCTGCCTTCGTGAATTCTAATCAGTTAATTTACATTTGTGAATTTATGTTTGGGTGAATCATTTTGTGGTCATTGTTTATTTGCATTTGTCATATGTTGTTTTTCTCAGTTTGTGATAATGTTTATAGTCAGTGACTTAAGTGTCTGTTGGCTGTCACATGTTGTTTTTGTCAGTTTGTGATAACGTTTATAGTCAGTGACTTAAGTGTCTGTTGGCTGTCACATGTTGTTTTTGTCAGTTTGTGATAACGTTTATAGTCAGTGACTTAAGTGTCTGTTGGCTGTCACATGTTGTTTTTGTCAGTTTGTGATAACGTTTATAGTCAGTGACTTAAGTGTCTGTTGTGTTGTTTTTGTCAGTGTGTGATAATGTTTATAGTCGGTGACTTAAGTGTCTGTTGTGTTGTTTTTGTCAGTGTGTGATAACGTTTATAGTCAGTGACTTAAGTGTTGTTGGCTGTCACATGTTGTTTTTGTCAGTGTGTGATAACGTTTATAGTCAGTGACTTAAGTGTCTGTTGGCTGTCACATGTTTTTGTCAGTGTGTGATAACGTTTATAGTCGTGACTTAAGTGTCTGTTGTGTTGTTTTTGTCAGTTTGTGATAATGTTTATAGTCAGTGACTTAAGTATCTGTTGTGTTGTTTTTGTCAGTGTGTGATAATGTTTATAGTCAGTGACTTAAGTGTCTGTTGTGTTGTTTTTGTCAGTGTGTGATAATGTTTATAGTCAGTGACTTAAGTGTCTGTTGTGTTGTTTTTGTCAGTGTGTGATAATGTTTATAGTCAGTGACTTAAGTGTCTGTTGTGTTGTTTTTTGTCAGTGTGTGATAATGTTTATAGTCAGTGACTTAAGTGTCTGTTGTGTTGTTTTTCTCAGTGTGTGATAACGTTTATAGTCAGTGACTTAAGTGTCTGTTGTGTTGTTTTTGTCAGTGTGTGATAACGTTTATAGTCAGTGACTTAAGTGTCTGTTGTGTTGTTTTTGTCAGTGTGTGATAATGTTTATAGTTCAGTGACTTAAGTGTCTGTTGTGTTGTTTTTGTCAGTGTGTGATAATGTTTATAGTCAGTGACTTAAGTGTCTGTTGTGTTGTTTTTGTCAGTGTGTGATAATGTTTATAGTCAGTGACTTAAGTGTCTGTTGTGTTGTTTTTGTCAGTGTGTGATAATGTTTATAGTCAGTGACTTAAGTGTCTGTTGTGTTGTTTTTGTCAGTGTGTGATAATGTTTATAGTCAGTGACTTAAGTGTCTGTTGTGTTGTTTTTGTCAGTGTGTGATAATGTTTATAGTCAGTGACTTAAGTGTCTGTTGTGTTGTTTTTGTCAGTGTGTGATAATGTTTATAGTCAGTGTGCTTTATTGTGTCTGTGTGTGTTTGTTTTTGTGTCGTGTTTGCTTGATAACGTTTATAGTCAGTGACTTAAGTGTCTGTTGTGCTGTTGTTTTTGTCAGTGTGTGTGATAACGTTTATAGTCAGTGACTTAAGTGTCTGTTGTGTTGTTTTTGTCAGTTGTGATAAGTTTATAGTCAGTGACTTAAGTGTCTGTTGTGTTGTTTTTGTCAGTGTGTGATAACGTTTATAGTCAGTGACTTAAGTGTCTGTTGTGTTGTTTTTTCAGTGTGTGATAACGTTTATAGTCTCAGTGACTTAGTGTCTGTTTGTGTTTGTTTGTGTGTCAGTTTGTTGATAACGTTTATAGTCAGTGACTTAAGTGTCTGTTGTGTTGTTTTTGTCAGTGTGTGATAACGTTTATAGTCATGACTTAATGTCTGTTTGTGTTATATGTTTTTGTCAGTGTGTATAAGTTTATAGTCATGACTTTAGTCTGTTTGTTTTTGTCAGTGTGTGATAACGTTTATAGTCAGTGACTTAAGTGTCTGTTGTGTTGTTTTTTGTCAGTTTGTGATAACGTTTATAGTCAGTGACTTAAGTGTCTGTTGGCTGTCTGTTGTTTTTGTCAGTTGTGATAACGTTTATAGTCAGTGACTTAAGTGTCTGTTGGCTGTCACATGTTGTTTTTGTCAGTTGTGATAACGTTTATAGTCAGTGACTTAAGTGTTGTTGCTGTAATGTTTTTTTGTCAGTTGTGTGATAACGTTTATAGTCAGTGACTTAAGTGTCTGTTGGCTGTCTGTTTTTGTCAGTTGTGATAACGTTTATAGTCAGTGACTTAAGTGTCTGTTGGCTGTCACATGTTTTTGTCAGTGTGTGATAACGTTTATAGTCAGTGACTTAAGTGTCTGTTGTGTTGTTTTTGTCAGTGTGTGATAACGTTTATAGTCAGTGACTTAAGTGTCTGTTGGTGTTGTTTTTGTCAGTTGTGATAACGTTTATAGTCAGTGACTTAAGTGTCTGTTGGCTGTCTGTTGTTTTTGTCAGTGTGTGATAACGTTTATAGTCAGTGACTTAAGTGTCTGTTTGTGTTGTTTTTGTCAGTGTGTGATAACGTTTATAGTCAGTGACTTAAGTGTCTGTTGTGTTGTTTTTGTCAGTGTGTGATAACGTTTATAGTCAGTGACTTAAGTGTCTGTTGTGTTGTTTTTGTCAGTGTGTGATAACGTTTATAGTCAGTGACTTAAGTGTCTGTTGTGTTGTTTTTGTCAGTGTGTGATAACGTTTTAGTCAGTGACTTAAGTGTCTGTTGTGTTGTTTTTGTCAGTGTGTGATAATGTTTATAGTCAGTGACTTAAGTGTCTGTTGGTGTCTGGTTGTTTTTGTCAGTTGTGATAACGTTTATAGTCAGTGACTTAAGTGTCTGTTGGCTGTCTGTTTTTTGTCAGTTTGTGATAACGTTTATAGTCAGTGACTTAAGTGTCTGTTGTGTTGTTTTTGTCAGTGTGTGATAACGTTTATAGTCAGTGACTTAAGTGTCTGTTGGCTGTACATGTTTTTGTCAGTGTGTGATAACGTTTATAGTCAGTGACTTAAGTGTCTGTTGGCTGTCACATGTTTTTGTCAGTTGTGATAAGTTTATAGTCAGTGACTTAAGTGTCTGTTGTGTTTGTTTTTGTCAGTGTGTGATAAGTTTATAGTCAGTGACTTAAGTGTCTGTTGCTGTTGTTGTTTTTGTCAGTGTGTGATACGTTTAATTCAGTGACTTAAGTGTCTGTTGGCTGTCGTTGTTTTTGTCAGTGTGTGATAACGTTTATAGTCAGTGACTTAAGTGTCTGTTGGCTGTCTGTTGTTTTGTCAGTGTGTGATAACGTTTATAGTCAGTGACTTAAGTGTCTGTTGTGTTGTTTTGTCAGTTGTGAAACGTTTTAGTCATGACTTAAGTGTCTGTTGTGTTGTTTTTGTCAGTGTGTGATAACGTTTATAGTCAGTGATTAAGTGTCTGTTGGGGTGTTGTTTTTGTCAGTGTGTGATAATGTTTATAGTCAGTGACTTAAGTGTCTGTTGTGTTTGTTTTTGTCAGTGTGTGATAACGTTTATAGTCAGTGATTAAGTGTGTTGCTGTATGTTGTTTTTGTCAGTGTGTGATAACGTTTATAGTCAGTGACTTAAGTGTCTGTTGGCTGTCTGTTGTTTTTGTCAGTGTGTGATAACGTTTATAGTCAGTGAATTAAGTGCTGTTGGTGTCTGTTGTGTTGTTTTTGTCAGTGTGTGATAACGTTTATAGTCAGTGACTTAAGTGTCTGTTGTGTTGTTTTTGTCAGTTTGTGATAAGTTTATAGTCAGTGACTTAAGTGTCTGTTGGCTGTCTGTGTTTTTGTCAGTGTGTGATATGTTTATAGTCAGTGACTTAAGTGTCTGTTGGCTGTCTTTGTTTTTGTCAGTGTGTGATAACGTTTATAGTCAGTGACTTAAGTGTCTGTTGTGTTGTTTTTGTCAGTTGTGATAAGTTTATAGTCAGTGACTTAAGTGTCTGTTGTGTCTGTTTTTGTCAGTTGTGATAACGTTTATAGTCAGTACTTAAGTGTCTGTTGTGTTGTTTTTGTCAGTTTGTGATAATGTTTATAGTCAGTGATTAAGTGTCTGTTGTGTTTGTTTTTGTCAGTTTGTGATAACGTTTATAGTCAGTGACTTAAGTGTCTGTTGCTGTTTGTTTTTGTCAGTGTGTGATAACGTTTATAGTCAGTGACTTAAGTGTCTGTGGCTGTCTGTTGTTTTTGTCAGTTTGTGATAATGTTTATAGTCAGTGACTTAAGTGTCTGTTGGCTGTCTTTGTTTTTGTCAGTGTGTGATAACGTTTATAGTCAGTGACTTAAGTGTCTGTTGTGTTGTTTTTGTCAGTTGTGATAACGTTTATAGTCAGTGATTAAGTGTCTGTTGTGTTGTTTTTGTCAGTTTGTGATAACGTTTATAGTCAGTGACTTAAGTGTCTGTTGTGTTGTTTTTGTCAGTGTGTGATAACGTTTATAGTCAGTGACTTAAGTGTCTGTTGTGTTGTTTTTGTCAGTGTGTGATAACGTTTATAGTCAGTGACTTAAGTGTCTGTTGTGTTGTTTTTGTCAGTGTGTGATAACGTTTATAGTCAGTGACTTAAGTGTCTGTTGTGTTTGTTTTTGTCAGTTTGTGATAACGTTTATAGTCAGTGACTTAAGTGTCTGTTGTGTTGTTGTTTTTGTCAGTGTGTGATAACGTTTATAGTCAGTGACTTAAGTGTCTGTTGTGTTGTTTTTGTCAGTGTGTATAACGTTTATAGTCAGTGACTTAAGTGTCTGTTGTGTTGTTTTTGTCAGTTTGTGATAACGTTTTAGTCATGACTTAAGTGTCTGTTGTGTTGTTTTTGTCAGTGTGTGATAACGTTTATAGTCAGTGATTAAGTGTCTGTTGGTGTGTTGTTTTTGTCAGTGTGTGAAAGTTTATAGTCAGTGACTAAGTGTCTGTGTTGTTGTTTTTGTCAGTTTGTGATAACGTTATAGTCAGTGACTTAAGTGTCTGTTGGCTGTCTGTTGTTTTTGTCAGTGTGTGATAACGTTTATAGTCAGTGACTTAAGTGTCTGTTGTGTTTGTTTTTGTCAGTTTGTGATAACGTTTATAGTCAGTGCTTAAGTGTCTTTTGCTGTCTTTGTTTTGTCAGTGTGTGATAACGTTTATAGTCAGTGACTATAAGTGTCTGTTGTGTTGTTTTTGTCAGTTGTGATAACGTTTATGTCAGTGACTTAAGTGTCTGTTGTTGTTGTTTTTGTCAGTTTGTGATAACGTTTATAGTCAGTGACTTAAGTGTCTGTTGTGTTGTTTTTGTCAGTTTGTGATAACGTTTATAGTCAGTGACTTAAGTGTCTGTTGTGTTGTTTTTGTCAGTTGTGATAACGTTTATAGTCAGTGACTTAAGTGTCTGTTGTGTTTGTTTTTGTCAGTGTGTGATAACGTTTATAGTCAGTACTTAAGTGTCTGTTGTGTTGTTTTGTCAGTGTGTGATAAGTTTATAGTCAGTGACTTAAGTGTCTGTTGGCTGTCTGTTGTTTTTGTCGTTTGTGATAACGTTTATAGTCAGTGACTTAAGTGTCTGTTGGCTGTCTGTTGTTTTTTGTCAGTTGTGATAACGTTTATAGTCAGTGACTTAAGTGTCTGTTGGCTGTAGTCAGTGACTTAAGTGTCTGTTGTGTTGTTTTTGTCAGTGTGTGATAATGTTTATAGTCAGTGACTTAAGTGTCTGTTGTGTTGTTTTGTCAGTGTGTGATAACGTTTATAGTCAGTGACTTAATTGTCTGTTGTGTTGTTTTTGTCAGTTTGTGATAACGTTTATAGTCAGTGACTTAAGTGTCTGTTGGCTGTCTGTTGTTTTTGTCAGTTTGTGATAATGTTTATAGTCAGTGACTTAAGTGTCTGTTGTGTTGTTTTTGTCAGTGTGTGATAACGTTTATAGTCAGTGACTTAAGTGTCTGTTGTGTTGTTTTTGTCAGTGTGTGATAACGTTTATAGTCAATGACTTAAGTGTCTGTTGGCTGTCTGTTGTTTTTGTCAGTGTGTGATAACGTTTATAGTCAGTGACTTAAGTGTCTGTTGGCTGTCTGTTGTTTTTGTCAGTGTGTGATAACGTTTATAGTCAGTGACTTAAGTGTCTGTTGGCTGTCTGTTGTTTTTGTCAGTGTGTGATAACGTTTATAGTCAGTGATTTAAGTGTCTGTTGTGTTGTTTTTGTCAGTGTGTGATAATGTTTATAGTCAGTGACTTAAGTGTCTGTTGTGTTGTTTTTGTCAGTTTGTGATAACGTTTATAGTCAGTGACTTAAGTGTCTGTTGGCTGTCTGTTGTTTTTGTCAGTTTGTGATAACGTTTATAGTCAGTGACTTAAGTGTCTGTTGCTTGTCTGTTGTTTTTGTCAGTTTGTGATAACGTTTATAGTCAGTGACTTAAGTGTCTGTTGTGTTGTTTTTGTCAGTGTGTGATAACGTTTATAGTCAGTGACTTAAGTGTCTGTTGTGTTGTTTTTGTCAGTGTGTGATAATGTTTATAGTCAGTGACTTAAGTGTCTGTTGTGTTGTTTTTGTCAGTTTGTGATAACGTTTATAGTCAGTGACTTAAGTGTCTGTTGTGTTGCTTTTGTCAGTGTGTGATAACGTTTATAGTCAGTGACTTAAGTGTCTGTTGTGTTGTTTTTGTCAGTTTGTGATAATGTTTATAGTCAGTGACTTAAGTGTCTGTTGGTTGTCACATGTTTTTGTCAGTGTGTGATAACGTTTATAGTCAGTGACTTAAGTGTCTGTTGGCTGTCACATGTTTTTGTCAGTGTGTGATAACGTTTATAGTCAGTGACTTAAGTGTCTGTTGGCTGTCAGATGTTTTTTTACAGTGTGTGATAACGTTTATAGTCAGTGACTTAAGTGTCTGTTGTGTTGTTTTTGTCAGTTTGTGATAACGTTTATAGTCAGTGACTTAAGTGTCTGTTGGCTGTCTGTTGTTTTTGTCAGTTTGTGATAACGTTTATAGTCAGTGACTTAAGTGTCTGTTGTGTTGTTTTTGTCAGTTTGTGATAACGTTTATAGTCAGTGACTTAAGAAGTTAAGTGTCTGTTGTGTTGTTTTTGTCAGTGTGTGATAACGTTTATAGTCAGTGACTTAAGTGTCTGTTGTGTTGTTTTTGTCAGTGTGTGATAATGTTTATAGTCAGTGACTTAAATGTCTGTTGGCTGTCACTTGTTTAATGGTTATTGTGTTTTTTGTGTGAATACACATGTCATTGTATTTGTCAGTCAGTGCATTTTGTTCTGCTGTGGGATATAGAAATTATTTTTCATCAGCATGCAAACATGCTCTGTGTGTGTGTGGGTGTGCATGCGTGCGTGCGCATGTGTGTGTGTGTGTGTGTGTGTGTGTGTGTGTGCGTGCGTGCGTGCATGTGTGTGTGTGTGTGCGCATGCGTGTGAGTGTGTGTGTGCGTGCATATGTGTGAATGTGTGTGTGTTTGCGCGTGCATGTGTGTGTGTGTGTGTGCGCGCGTGCATATGTGTGTGTGTGCGCGTGCATGTATCATTGTATGTGTGTGTGTTTGAGTGTTCATGTGTGTGTGTGTGCGTGCATATGTGTGTGTGCGTGTTCATTCGTTCTTTGATTTAACGTCTTTTCACTATAAGTGATATTAGACGGTGTGTGTGTATGTATGTGTGCGTGTGTGTGTGAGTGAGAGTGTGGTGTGTGTGTAGTGTGTGTGTTTGTGTTTGTGTGTGTGTGTGTGTGTGTGTGTGTGTGTGTGTGTGTGTGTGTGTGTGTGTGTAAAAGAGGGAGCGAGAAACTTAAGACTGATGAGTGAGAGAATGTGTGTGTGTGTGTGTGCATGTGTGTACGTATGTGTGTGTACGTATGTGTGTGTACGTATGTGTGTGTGTGTGCGTGTGTGTGCATGTGTGTGTTTGTGTGTGTGTGTGTGTGATTGTGTGTGTGTGTGTGCATGATTGAGAGAAAGAGACCCAGAGATGATTGAAATATTGTTGATCAAATCTCCTTGAGACTTAAGAAGAGGAAATATCAAATGAAAAATGATTTTCCCACCATCAGCTTCCATCAGCGATCATTTCAGTTCCATCAATAAACGGGACATATGTACACACGTGCACAAATAGATGTGTGTGTATCATACTGTATGTGCATGTGTTGATTGATTAGTTTGCTGTCATCTGGTTTTGTATGATAGTTGATAGTAGAAGACAGACAAGCATTGTGGCAATGTCATTCATTATTTATATGATTTTGTCACCATCAGTTTCAATCAGTAATCAGTTTAGTGAGAGACATATGTGTCAAGAAATAGGCGATGTGTGTGTGTGTGTGTGTGTGTGTGTGTGTGTGTGTGTGTGTGTGTGTGTGTGTGTGTGTGTTGTGTGTGTTTTACTCTGTGTGTGTGTGTTGGACATGTACGGTAAGTTTGATTTGAGTGAGATGTTCATAACTGCTGACAGGTAATGCCTGCCTTGGACATGAGATCAGACCACACAGTCACACCCACAAACCTTGAAGTCCAGCATGATGTCAGGGCAACACAAGAAATGGCCGGATCTTCAGCCAGCGTCTTGCCCTCCCAAAACACCAGCAGCAATGATGACTGCAGACTTGATGCGCAGCATGGAGAGGCCAGCACACACATTACATGGACAAAGTAATGAGTTTTTGTATTTAACCTTCATAAAAACAGCATTTTTGGAAATCTGTGCAACAGTTAAGGCAAACATTTTGTGGAAAGTTTTTGTTATTGATTTCTTTTTTACAATAAAATTCAAGCATAAGGAAAAATGTGATCACACACAGGAAACAATAGTTTGACATAAACAATACAGAACAGTTACAAACAGTTATAGTATGACATAAACAATACAGAACAGTTACAGTTATAGTATGACATCAACAAAACAGAACAGTTATAGTTATAGTATGACATAAACAATACAGAACAGTTATAGTATGACATAAACAATACAGAACAGTTATAGCATGACATAAACAATACAGAACAGTTACAGTTATAGTATGACATAAACAATACAGAACAGTTATAGTATGACATAAACAATACAGAACAGTTATAGTATGACATAAACAATACAGAACAGTTATAGTATGACATAAACAATACAGAACAGTTATAGTATGACATAAACAATACAGAACAGTTATAGTATGACATAAACAATACAGAACAGTTACAGTTATAGTATGACATAAACAATACAGAACAGTTTATAGTATGACATAAACAATACAGAACAGTTACAGTTATAGCATGACATAAACAATACAGAACAGTTACAGTTATAGCATGACATAAACAATACAGAACAGTTACAGTTATAGTATGACATAAACAATACAGAACAGTTAAGTTATAGTATGACATAAACAATACAGAACAGTTACAGTTATAGTATGACATAAACAATACGGAACAGTTATAGTATGACATAAACAATACAGAACAGTTATAGTATGACATAAACAATACAGAACAATTATAGTTATAGTATGACATAAACAATACAGAACAGTTACAGTTATAGTATGACATAAACAATACGGAACAATTATAGTTATAGTATGACATAAACAATACAGAACAGTTACAGTTATAGTATGACATAAACAATACGGAACAATTATAGTTATAGCATGACATAAACAATACAGAACAGTTACAGTTATAGTATGACATAAACAATACAGAACAGTTACAGTTATAAGTATGACATAAACAATACAGAACAGTTATAGTATGACATAAACAATACACAACAGTTACAGTTATAGTATGACATAAACAATACAGAACAGTTACAGTTATAGTATGACATAAACAATACAGAACAGTTATAGTATGACATAAACAATACAGAACAGTTACAGTTATAGTATGACATAAACAATACAGAACAGTTTTTAGTATGACATAAACAATACAGAACAGTTATAGTTATAGCATGACATAAAACAATACAGAACATTACAGTTATAGTATGACATAAACAATACACAACAGTTACAGTTATAGTATGACATAAACAATACAGAACAGTTATAGTATGACATAAACAATACAGAACAGTTATAGTTATAGTATGACATAAACAATACAGAACAGTTACAGTTATAGCATGACATAAACAATACAGAACAGTTACAGTTATATGTATGACATAAACAATACAGAACAGTTACGTTATAGATGACATAAACAATACAGAACAGTTACAGTTATAGTATGACATAAACAATACAGAACAGTTATAGTATGACATAAACAATACAGAACTCAGTTATAGTATGACATAAACAATACAGAACAGTTACAGTTATAGTATGACATAAACAATACAGAACAGTTATAGTTATAGTGTGACATAAACAATACAGAACAGTTCAGTTATAGTGTGACATAAACAATACAGAACAGTTAGTTATAGTATGACATAAACAATACAGAACAGTTATTATGTATGACATAAACAATACAGAAAGTTATAGTATGACATAAACAATACAGAACAGTTAGTTATAGTTTGACATAAACAATACAGAACAGTTATAGTATGACATAAACAATACAGAACAGTTAGTTATAGTATGACATAAACAATACAGAACAGTTATAGTGTGACATAAACAATACAGAACAGTTATAGTATGACATAAACAATACAGAACAGTTATAGTATGACATAAACAATACAGAACAGTTACAGTTATAGTGTGACATAAACAATACAGAACAGTTAGTTATAGTGTGACATAAACAATACAGAACAGTTATAGTATGACATAAACAATACAGAACAGTTAGTTATAGTATGACATAAACAATACAGAACAGTTATAGTATGACATAAACAATACAGAACAGTTATAGTATGACATAAACAATACAGAACAGTTACAGTTATAGTATGACATAAACAATACACAACAGTTAGTTATAGTATGACATAAACAATACAGAACAGTTAGTTATAGTATGACAAAAACAATACAGAACAGTTATAGTATGACATAAACAATACAGAACAGTTATAGTATGACATAAACAATACAGAACAGTTATAGTATGACATAAACAATACAGAACAGTTATAGCATGACATAAACAATACAGAACAGTTACAGTTATAGTATGACATAAACAATACACAACAGTTAGTTATAGTATGACATAAACAATACACAACAGTTATAGTATGACATAAACAATACAGAACAGTTATAGTATGACATAAATAATACAGAACAGTTATAGCATGACATAAACAATACAGAACAGTTATAGTGTGACATAAACAATACAGAACAGTTATAGTATGACATAAACAATACAGAACAGTTATAGTATGACATAAACAATACAGAACAGTTATAGTATGACATAAACAATACAGAACAGTTATAGTATGACATAAACAATACAGAACAGTTATAGCATGACATAAACAATACAGAACAGTTACAGTTATAGTATGACATAAACAATACAGAATAGTTATAGTTATAGTATGACATAAACAATACAGAACAGTTATAGTATGACATAAACAATACACAACAGTTAGTTATAGTATGACATAAACAATACAGAACAGTTACAGTTATAGTATGACATAAACAATACAGAACAGTTACAGTTATAGTGTGACATAAACAATACAGAACAGTTATAGTATGACATAAACAATACAGAACAGTTATAGCATGACATAAACAATACAGAACAGTTATAGTTATAGTATGACATAAACAATACACAACAGTTAGTTATAGTATGACATAAACAATACAGAACAGTTACAGTTATAGTATGACATAAACAATACAGAACAGTTACAAACAGTTATAGTGTGACATAAACAATACAGAACAGTTACAGTTATAGTGTGACATAAACAATACAGAACAGTTACAGTTATAGTGTGACATAAACAATACAGAACAGTTATAGTATGACATAAACAATACAGAACAGTTATAGTGTGACATAAACAATACAGAACAGTTATAGTATGACATAAACAATACACAACAGTTATAGTATGACATAAACAATACAGAACAGTTATAGTATGACATAAACAATACAGAACAGTTATAGTATGACATAAACAATACAGAACAGTTATAGTATGACATAAACAATACAGAACAGTTATAGTATGACATAAACAATACAGAACAGTTATAGTATGACATAAACAATACACAACAGTTATAGTATGACATAAACAATACAGAACAGTTATAGTATGACATAAACAATACAGAACAGTTATAGTATGACATAAACAATACACAACAGTTACAAACACTTATAGCATAGGCCCAAACATTCACAAAAAGAAAACAGCTATAAATAGAACTCCAAATGAAAATTGAATGTGTTTCATCAGAATAATACATTTATACTCATGGCATGTAGTTGTGCCATTCTGGTCACGAGAATAAACCTTCAGTATCAGGTCGGATAATCATGTCCATTGTGGTGACCAGTGGCACACATCTTGTCTTTGGTGTAGTTTTGTGTGGTTTAGGTAGGGCTGTGGCCACCATGTTAGGATTGTGTTACACAGTTCTGTCTACTTACCTGTCAAGTTAGGTACCTGTCAGGTGTCTATAAACAATGTGTGGTATAGGTAGGGCTGTGGCCACCATGTTAGGATTGTGTAGTCCTGTCTACTTACCTGTCAAGTTAGGTACCTGTCAGGTGTCTATAAACAATGTGTGGTATAGGTAGGGCTGTGGCCACCATGTTAGGATTGTGTTACACAGTCCTGTCTACTTACCTGTCAAGTTAGGTACCTGTCAGGTGTCTATAAACAATGTGTGGTATAGGTAGGGCTGTGGCCACCATGTTAGGATTGTGTTACACAGTCCTGTCTACTTACCTGTCAAGTTAGGTACCTGTCAGGTGTCTATAAACAATGTGTGGTATAGGTAGGGCTGTGGCCACCATGTTAGGATTGTGTTACACAGTCCTGTCTACTTACCTGTCAAGTTAGGTACCTGTCAGGTGTCTATAAACAATGTGTATGTAGGTAGGGCTGTGGCCACCATGTTAGGATTGTGTTACACAGTCCTGTCTACTTACCTGTCAAGTTAGGTATCTGTCAGGTGTCTATAAACAATGTGTGGTTTAGGTAGGCTGTGGCCACCATGTTAGGATTGTGTTACACAGTCCTGTCTACTTACCTGTCAAGTTAGGTACCTGTCAGGTGTCTATAAACAATGTGTGGTATAGGTAGGGCTGTGGCCACCATGTTAGGATTGTGTAGTCCTGTCTACTTACCTGTCAAGTTAGGTACCTGTCAGGTGTCTATAAACAATGTGTATGTAGGTAGGGCTGTGGCCACCATGTTAGGATTGTGTTACACAGTCCTGTCTACTTACCTGTCAAGTTAGGTACCTGTCAGGTGTCTATAAACAATGTGTGGTATAGGTAGGGCTGTGGCCACCATGTTAGGATTGTGTTACACAGTTCTGTCTACTTACCTGTCAAGTTAGGTACCTGTCAGGTGTCTATAAACAATGTGTGGTATAGGTAGGGCTGTGGCCACCATGTTAGGATTGTGTAGTCCTGTCTACTTACCTGTCAAGTTAGGTACCTGTCAGGTGTCTATAAACAATGTGTGGTATAGGTAGGGCTGTGGCCACCATGTTAGGATTGTGTAGTCCTGTCTACTTACCTGTCAAGTTAGGTACCTGTCAGGTGTCTATAAACAATGTGTGGTATAGGTAGGGCTGTGGCCACCATGTTAGGATTGTGTAGTCCTGTCTACTTACCTGTCAAGTTAGGTACCTGTCAGGTGTCTATAAACAATGTGTAGTGTAGGAGGCATGAAATCAGCCACCTCAGGGGCTTGTTTGTCATACTTCTTTTCTTTTCCAAAATAATGCATAGATCTGTTAATTTAATGCTCCAAAATAATGTATAGATCTGTTAATTTAATGCTCCAAAATAATACATAGGTCTGTTAATTTAATGCTCCAAAATAATGCATAGATCTGTTAATTTAATGCTCCAAAATAATACATAGGTCTGTTAATTTAATGCTCCAAAATAATGCATAGATCTGTTAATTTAATGCTCCAAAATAATACATAGGTCTGTTAATTTAATGCTCCAAAATAATGTATAGATCTGTTAATTTAATGCTCCAAAATAATGTATAGATCTGTTAATTTAATGCATCAGTTCATCCTACACTCTGCTGTTTCAACATTTCAGTAATTAGAGCAAGCAGTGCATTCATGCCGTTTGAAATGAGCATGATCCCCCCCACCCACCCCCACCCCGTCCCCTGTAAAGTTGTTGTTTTATGATTTTACTGACCAGCTTACAGCCCTAGGTTTTATGATTTTACTGACAACTTTACAGCCCTATGTTTATGGTTTAACTGACAACTTTACAGCCCTATGTTTATGGTTTAACTGACAACTTTACATCCCTATGTTTATGGTTTTACTGACAACTTTACAGCCCTATGTTTATGGTTTTACTGACCAACTTTACATCCCTATGTTTATGATTTTACTGACCAGCTTACAGCCCTAGGTTTTATGATTTTACTGACAACTTTACAGCCCTATGTTTATGGTTTTACTGACAACTTTACATCCCTATGTTTATGGTTTTACTGACCAACTTTACATCCCTATGTTTATGGTTTTACTGACCAACTTTACAGCCCTATGTTTATGGTTTTACTGACAACTTTACATCCCTATGTTTATGGTTTTACTGACCAACTTTACAGCCCTAGGTTTTATGGTTTTACTGACAACTTTACAGCCCTATGTTTATGGTTTTACTGACAACTTTACAGCCCTATGTTTATGGTTTTACTGACCAACTTTACATCCCTATGTTTATGGTTTTACTGACCAACTTTACATCCCTATGTTTATGATTTTACTGACCAGCTTACAGCCCTAGGTTTTATGATTTTACTGACAACTTTACAGCCCTATGTTTATGGTTTTACTGACAACTTTACATCCCTATGTTTATGGTTTAACTGACAACTTTACAGCCCTATGTTTATGATTTTACTGACAACTTTACAGCCCTATGTTTATGGTTTTACTGACCAACTTTACATCCCTATGTTTATGATTTTACTGACAACTTTACATCCCTATGTTTATGGTTTTACTGACAACTTTACAGCCCTATGTTTATGGTTTTACTGACCAACTTTACATCCCTATGTTTATGATTTTACTGACAACTTTACATCCCTATGTTTATGGTTTTACTGACAACTTTACAGCCCTATGTTTATGGTTTTACTGACAACTTTACATCCCTATGTTTATGATTTTACTGACAACTTTACAGCCCTATGTTTATGGTTTTACTGACCAACTTTACATCCCTATGTTTATGATTTTACTGACCAACTTTACATCCCTATGTTTATGATTTTACTGACCAACTTTACATCCCTATGTTTATGGTTTTACTGACCAACTTTACATCCCTATGTTTATGGTTTTACTGACCAACTTTACAGTCCTAGGTTTTGTTTTTTACTGACCAACTTTACATCCCTATGTTTATGGTTTTACTGACCAACTTTACAGCCCTATGTTTATGGTTTTACTGACCAACTTTACAGCCCTAGGTTTATGATTTTACTGACCAGCTTTACAGCCCTATGTTTATGATTTTACTGACCAACTTTACAGCCCTATGTTTATGATTTTACTTACCAACTTTACAGCCCTAGGTTTATGATTTTACTGACCAACTTTACAGCCCTAGGTTTTATGATTTTACTGACCAACTTTACAGCCCTATGTTTATGATTTTACTGACCAACTTTACAGCCCTATGTTTATGGTTTAACTGACCAACTTTACAGCCCTAGGTTTTATGGTTTTACTGACCAACTTTACAGCCCTAGGTTTTATGATTTTACTGACCAACTTTACAACCCTATGTTTATGATTTTACTGACCAACTTTACAGCCCTATGTTTATGATTTTACTGACCAACTTTACAGCCCTATGTTTATGATTTTACTGACCAACTTTACATCCCTATGTTTATGGTTTAACTGACAACTTTACATCCCTATGTTTATGGTTTAACTGACAACTTTACAGCCCTATGTTTATGGTTTAACTGACAACTTTACAGCCCTATGTTTATGATTTTACTGACCAACTTTACAGCCCTATGTTTATGGTTTAACTGACAACTTTACAGCCCTATGTTTATGGTTTTACTGACCAACTTTACAGCCCTATGTTTATGGTTTAACTGACAACTTTACAGCCCTATGTTTATGGTTTTACTGACCAACTTTACAGCCCTATGTTTATGGTTTTACTGACCAGCTTTACAGCCCTAGGTTTTATGATTTTACTGACCAGCTTTACAGCCCTATGTTTATGATTTTACTGACCAACTTTACAGCCCTATGTTTATGATTTTACTGACCAGCTTACAGCCCTAGGTTTTATGATTTTACTGACCAACTTTACAGCCCTAGGTTCATATGTCATCAGTCCTATCAGAATCACTGTAGGATCTTTTTGCCCAGCAAGCTTCCACCCTGAGTTGAGTGTGTTTATGGGTTCGTTGGAAAGACTGAACCATGCAGTCAAGTTTCACCCACTTCATGGACGTGTCATTGACAGTGTTGCCAACATTTCCTGACCCGTGTCTTGGCCTGGTGACACCAGGACATATTATGTAAGTAAGCGTAGAGAGTACAGGCCTCACAGAGTGTCAGTTTAGAATGAAACTCCACAGCGTCATGATTTTCATTCCCATCATCATCATCATCACAGCATTGTGAAAAATGTTCCTGTCTCCTGTGGTCATTAAAGTGATGTTGAAAATGGGACAGCAAAAAAAACCGCAAAAGTTCATCACAGATGAATCTGCGTTCAGCGCAATACTTGACAAATTACAACATCAACAACAACAACAACAACAAAAACATACCATGTCTCACAAGTGCTGATAAGCAACACCTCATCAGGCCTGTCTCCATACAAAATGACGTCTCTAACATAAGCAAAAGTAAGATGTTCTTTAGCATCTTCCATCAGAAACAACAGTATCACGTACTCATCAGAGCCATATTTAGAGATTTTTGCTACAGAAAAAAATTCCTGCTGTGATTTAGTCTGTAAATAACCAAATGAAGTAATTTTTATATTTTATCCACTTGGTTTTTTCATTGTTTTTGACAAATTGAAAACTGGTGTAGGGGAACATTATGACATGACAGTTTTAATCTCCAAACTTACGTGTTTTTACAGAGAACAAGATAAAGTGATCCTAGAAACGGTGCGAGATCATGGAGATACCATGGACACAATTGCTGACATTGCTGCCAAACTTCAGCATGTAACTGCACAACAGGTAAATCACAGGTGATAATACAATGTGGCAATAGCATGCTGACATCTTCGCATTGCACAACAGGTAAATCACAGGTGATGATGCACTGTGGAATTACAAGTAGTATGCACAACAGGTAAATCACAGGTGATGATACACTGTGGCATTACAAGTAGTATGCACAACAGGTAAATCACAGGTGATGATACACTGTGGCATTACAAGTAGTATGCACAACAGGTAAATCACAGGTGATGATACACTGTGGCATTACAAGTAGTATGCACAACAGGTAAATCACAGGTGATGATACACTGTGGCATTACAAGTAGTATGCACAACAGGTAAATCACAGGTGATGATACACTGTGGCATTACAAGTAGTATGCACAACAGGTAAATCACAGGTGATGATACACTGTGGCATTACAAGTAGTATGCACAACAGGTAAATCACAGGTGATGATACACTGTGGCATTACAAGTAGTATGCACAACAGGTAAATCACAGGTGATGATACACTGTGGCATTACAAGTAGTATGCACAACAGGTAAATCACAGGTGATGATACACTGTGGCATTACAAGTAGTATGCACAACAGGTAAATCACAGGTGATGATACACTGTGGCATTACAAGTAGTATGCACAACAGGTAAATCACAGGTGATGATACACTGTGGCATTACAAGTAGTATGCACAACAGGTAAATCACAGGTGATGATACACTGTGGCATTACAAGTAGTATGCACAACAGGTAAATCACAGGTGATGATACACTGTGGCATTACAAGTAGTATGCACAACAGGTAAATCACAGGTGATGATACACTGTGGCATTACAAGTAGTATGCACAACAGGTAAATCACAGGTGATGATACACTGTGGCATTACAAGTAGTATGCACAACAGGTAAATCACAGGTGATGATACACTGTGGCATTACAAGTAGTATGCACAACAGGTAAATCACAGGTGATGATACACTGTGGCATTACAAGTAGTATGCACAACAGGTAAATCACAGGTGATGATACACTGTGGCATTACAAGTAGTATGCACAACAGGTAAATCACAGGTGATGATACACTGTGGCATTACAAGTAGTATGCACAACAGGTAAATCACAGGTGATGATACACTGTGGCATTACAAGTAGTATGCACAACAGGTAAATCACAGGTGATGATACACTGTGGCATTACAAGTAGTATGCACAACAGGTAAATCACAGTGTGAAACGTGGCATTACAATAGTATGCAACAGGAAATAGGTGATAACACTGTGGCATTACAAGTAGTATGCACAACAGGTAAATCACAGGTGATGATACACTGTGGCATTACAAGTAGTATGCACAACAGGTAAATCACAGGTGATGATACACTGTGGCATTACAAGTAGTATGCACAACAGGTAAATCACAGGTGATGATACACTGTGGCATTACAAGTAGTATGCACAACAGGTAAATCACAGGTGATGATACACTGTGGCATTACAAGTAGTATGCACAACAGGTAAATCACAGGTGATGATACACTGTGGCATTACAAGTAGTATGCACAACAGGTAAATCACAGGTGATGATACACTGTGGCATTACAAGTAGTATGCACAACAGGTAAATCACAGGTGATGATACACTGTGGCATTACAAGCAGTATGCACAACAGGTAAATCACAGGTGATGATACACTGTGGCATTACAAGCAGTATGCACAACAGGTTAAATCACAGGTGATGATACATTGGCATTTACAGCAGTATGCACAACAGGTAAATCACAGGTGATGATACACTGTGGCATTACAAGTAGTATGCACAACAGGTAAATCACAGTGATAATACACTGTGGCATTACAAGTAGTATGCACACAGGTAAATCAACATGGTGTATTACACTTTGCATTACTAATAGTAAGCACAATCAGTGGTTTTAGTTCATTTGCAGAGTTTTGTTTTTTCATTATCAATCGACAGTCATGCATGAGGCCACTGATTAAGTGTGATGGATAAGAACAGATTCAGTGATTTTGTTTTTTAAGGCTATTCTTTTTTCATACAAAGCCAGATTCTTGTTCACTTCTGAATAATAATGATTGATAAGTACAGAATTTGGTGTTACTGTGATGATAACAATCGATAGTCAGGAGTCATGTCTTACTTCATTACATCAACTCTTAAAGCTCAGAATTCTTGTCTTACTTCATTACATCAATTCTTAAAGCTCAGAATTCTTGTCTTACTTCATTACATCAATTCTTAAAGCTCAGAATTCATGTCTTACTTCATTACATCAATTCTTAAAGCTCACAATTCATTTGTCTTACTTCATTACATCAATTCTTAAAGCTCAGAATTCATGTCTTACTCATTACATCAATTCTTAAGCTCAGAATTCATGTCTTACTTCATTACATCAATTCTTAAAGCTCAGATTCATGTCTTACTTCATTAGATCAATCTTAAAGCTCAAATTCATGTCTTACTTCTTAGCATCAATTCTCAAGCTCAAAGTTCATGTCTTACTTTAGATCAACTCAATCTAAGCTCAAATTCTTGTCTTACTTCGTTAGATCAACTCATCAAGCTCAAATTCATGTCTTACTTTGTTAGATCAACTCATCAAGCTCAAAGTTCATGTCTTACTTTGTTAGATCAACTCATCAAGCTCAAATTCATGTCTTACTTCGTTAGATCAACTCATCAAGCTCAAAGTTCATGTCTTACTTGTTAGAT
This sequence comes from Monoplex corrugatus, assembly GCA_030674185.1. Lineage (NCBI taxonomy): Eukaryota > Metazoa > Mollusca > Gastropoda > Littorinimorpha > Ranellidae > Monoplex > Monoplex corrugatus. The sequence continues at coordinate 83,121,896 of JAPXFY010000016.1, forward strand.
CAATTCATCAAGCTCAAAGTTCATGTCTTACTTGTTAGATCAACTCATCAAGCTCAAAGTTCATGTCTGTCTTCGTTAGATCAACTCATCAAGCTCAAAGTTCATGTATCATTTGTTAGATCAACTCATCAAGCTCAAAGTTCATGTCTTACTTCGTTAGATCAACTCATCAAGCTCAAAGTTCATGTCTTACTTCGTTATATCAACTCATCAAGCTCAAAGTTCATGTATCACTTTGTTAGATCAACTCTCAAGCTCAAATTCATGTCTTACTTATTAGATCAACTCATCAAGCTCAAAGTTCATGTCTTACTTCGTTAGATCAACTCATCAAGCTCAAAATTCATGTCTTACTTTGTTAGATCAACTCTCAAGCTCAAAGTTCATGTCTTCGTTATATCAACTCATCAAGCTCAAAGTTCATGTCTTTGTTAGATCAACTCATCAAGCTCAAAGTTCATGTCTTTATTACATCAATTCATTTAAGCTCAAAGTTCTTGTCTTTTTTAGATCAACTTCTAAGCTCAAATTCATGTCTTACTTTGTTAATCAACTCATCTAAAGCTACAAAGTTTCATGTCTGTACTTCATTACATCAATTCTTAAAGCTCACAATTCTTGTCTTACTTCATTACATCAATTCTTAAAGCTCAGAATTCTTGTCTTACTTCATTACATCAATTCTTAAAGCTCACAATTCTTGTCTTACTTCATTACATCAATTCTTAAAGCTCAGAATTCTTGTCTTACTTCATTACATCAATTCTTAAAGCTCAGAATTCTTGTTCTTCATTACATCAATTCTTAAAGCTCAGAATTCTTGTCTTACTTCATTACATCAATTCTTAAAGCTCAGAATTCTTGTCTTACTTCATTACATCAATTCTTAAAGCTCACAGTTCTTGTCTTACTTCATTACATCAATTCTTAAAGCTCACAATTCTTGTCTTACTTCGTTAGATCAATTCTTAAAGCTCACAATTCTTGTCTTACTTCATTACATCAATTCTTAAAGCTCACAATTCTTGTCTTACTTCATTACATCAATTCTTAAAGCTCACAATTCTTGTCTTACTTCATTACATCAATTCTTAAAGCTCACAATTCTTGTCTTACTTCATTACATCAATTCTTAAAGCTCAAAATTCATGTCTTACTTCATTACATCAATTCTTAAAGCTCAGAATTCTTGTCTTACTTCGTTAGATCAACTCATCAAGCTCAAAATTCATGTCTTACTTTGTTAGATCAACTCATCAAGCTCAAAGTTCATATCTTTGTTAGATCAACTCATCAAGCTCAAAATTCATGTCTTACTTCGTTAGATCAACTCATCAAGCTCAAAGTTCATATCTTACTTCGTTAGATCAATTCATCAAGCTCAAAGTTCATGTCTTACTTTGTTAGATCAACTCATCAAGCTCAAAGTTCATGTCTTACTTCGTTAGATCAACTCATCAAGCTCAAAGTTCATGTCTTACTTTGTTAGATCAACTCATCAAGCTCAAAGTTCATGTCTTACTTCGTTAGATCAACTCATCAAGCTCAAAGTTCATGTCTTACTTCGTTATATCAACTCATCAAGCTCAAAGTTCATGTATCACTTTGTTAGATCAACTCATCAAGCTCAAAATTCATGTCTTACTTCGTTAGATCAACTCATCAAGCTCAAAATTCATGTCTTACTTTGTTAGATCAACTCCTCAAGCTCAAAGTTCATGTCTTCGTTATATCAACTCATCAAGCTCAAAGTTCATGTCTTTGTTAGATCAACTCATCAAGCTCAAAGTTCATGTCTTTGTTAGATCAACTCATCAAGCTCAAAATTCATGTCTTACTTTGTTAGATCAACTCATCAAGCTCAAAGTTCATGTCTTACTTCATTACATCAATTCTTAAAGCTCAGAATTCTTGTCTTACTTCATTACATCAATTCTTAAAGCTCAGAATTCTTGTCTTACTTCGTTAGATCAACTCATCAAGCTCAAAGTTCATGTCTTACTTAGTTAGATCAACTCATCAAGCTCAAAATTCTTCAACAAGCTGTTGAAATGTGCACACTCATGTATGGGTAAACATCTCATTTACACAGCGGTCGTAATACCTTGTGTTGTTGCACCTCAGATACAGAGGTGGAGAATCCTGTCTTCTGTGTGCCATGACTTGCCCCAGTGACCACTTTGGTTGTGGGATTATGAGTGAGGGTGTTACATAACATCTGTTATTATCAGCTTCAAAATACACACTAGTACTGCTAAACAATTGTCTGAGTGATGATAACACTGGGCCATGTCTATTGAAAGTGTTTTCTAAGTTTTGTAGAGCTGTAGACAGCCCCCCAAAATCCATGCAGACATACTTTCGTCCTCTGGTGCATAGAGACAGCACATGAGACTGTGGACCATTCAGTCCTTGTTGTACAGAGAAAATATTATCACAAGGGAAAGACACTTAAGGAGACAGTTGCTGAGTGGGGATCATAGTGCATCAATCTGAATTACTGTGTTGAACCCAGTCGTCACCTACTGAGCATTTGGGATAAAATAGTTCTTGATATGAAACAAGCGTATTTATCTAGATATGATATGTACACAACAATCCACCTTTGGTATTTGAATGATAAAAGACGTTGCAGCTCCTGTATTGAAACTGGCTGAAAGTAGTGTAAGTATTTGCTCTGTGAAGCTGCAGTAAAACGGTGTTCTTTTCATTTGTTAATTGGGAAAGCCTATCAGTCTGTTGATGCTGATGTTGATCTTGATCATCTGTTTGTGTTCTGTTCCAGGTATCTGAGCGTTTGTCGGTTCTTCTTGATCTCCTTAAGTCATGGGAAGAGGAAATATCAGATGAGACATGATCTTTTGTTACCATCAATTCTCGTTAATAATAACATCAATTCTATCAATAAGAGAAACATACATTGTGAACAAATAGATTGTGTGTGTGTGTGTGTGTGTGTGTGTATGTGTGTGTGTGTGTGTGTGTGTATGTATGTGTTGTGTGTGTGTGTGTGTTGTGTTGTGTGTGTGTGTGGTGTGTGTATGTGTGTGTGTGTGTGTGTGTGTGTGTATGTGTGTGTGTGTGTATGTGTGTGTGTGTATGTGTGTGTGTGTATGTGTGTATGTGTGTGTGTGTGTATGTGTGTGTGTGTATGTGTGTGTGTGTGTGTGTGTGTTGTGTGTGTGTGTGTATGTGTGTGTGTGTGTGTGTGTGTGTGTGTGTGTGTGTGTGTGTTTTATTTTTTACTATCGTAGCACTCAGAGAGGTTTCCTTTGTGCTCACTTTTTTTTGTCTGATTTTCTATGCACCTTAACCCTTTGATTCCTTTACCCTATCCACCAGTTTCATTCAGGAAGCTGGTGGATGGGGTAATGAAGTCAGAGGGTTAAGTGTTTGCTTTGCTAGCATGGTTGACAATGCAGGATGCTGGTGGACAGGGTGCAGGAGTCAAAGGGTTAAGTTTTTGCTTTGCTAGCATGGTTAACAATGCAGGATGCTGGTGGACAGGGTGCAGGAGTCAAAAGGGTTAAGTTTTTGCTTTGCTAGCATGGTTGACAGTGCGGGAGTCAAAAGGGTTAATGGTCACAAGGCTGGCACAGTTTTCACAACACAGTGATGATGACGGCCATGACAACCATGACGCTATGGAGTTTCATCTAGGGTTGAGACTGTGTGACAGGGCTGTACTGTACATATACTATCATAATGTATCCTGGCAGTGTGTGAGAGGGCTGTACTGTACATATACTATCATAATGTATCCTGGCAGACTGTGACAGGGCTGTACTGTACATATACTATCATAATGTATCCCGGCAGACTGTGTGACAGGGCTGTACTGTACATATACTATCATAATGTATCCTGGCAGTCTGTGACAGGGCTGTACTGTACATATACTATCATAATGTATCCCAGCAGTCTGTGTGACAGGGCTGTACTGTACATATACTATCATAATGTATCCTGGCAGTCTGTGACAGGGCTGTACTGTACATATACTATCATAATGTATCCCAGCAGTCTGTGTGACAGGGCTGTACTGTACATATACTATCATAATGTATCCTGGCAGACTGTGTGACAGGGCTGTACTGTACATATACTATCATAATGTATCCTGGCAGACTGTGTGACAGGGCTGTACTGTACATATACTATCATAATGTATCCTGGCAGTCTGTGACAGGGCTGTACTGTACATATACTATCATAATGTATCCTGGCAGTCTGTGTGACAGGGCTGTACTGTACATATACTATCATAATGTATCCTGGCAGACTGTGTGACAGGGCTGTACTGTACATATACTATCATAATGTATCCTGGCAGTCTGTGACAGGGCTGTACTGTACATATACTATCATAATGTATCCTGGCAGTCTGTGACAGGGCTGTACTGTACATATACTATCATAATGTATCCTGGCAGTCTGTGTGACAGGGCTGTACTGTACATATACTATCATAATGTATCCTGGCAGTCTGTGACAGGGCTGTACTGTACATATACTATCATAATGTATCCTGGCAGTGTGTGACAGGGCTGTACTGTACATATACTATCATAATGTATCCTGGCAGTCTGTGACAGGGCTGTACTGTACATATACTATCATAATGTATCCCGGCAGTCTGTGACAGGGCTGTACTGTACATATACTATCATAATGTATCCTGGCAGTCTGTGACAGGGCTGTACTGTACATATACTATCACAGTGTATCCTGACGTCAATCTGGCCCTGAGGTGTTGGTCACAAGATTTAAGCAACACCCTCAATGAAGCCTTCACCAAGTGGATGAGACTTAACTGTGTGGTCCCAGTCTTCCCAAGGAACCCATGGCACACTCAACCCTGGGTAGAAGCTGGATGGAGCAGAAAAATTCCACAATGAATTTTGAAGGGACTAATGGGGATTCGAAACCCACAACTTACCAGTCTGTGTTCTGGGCTGACCACTACACCACGGCAGTTGGTGTGTGTATACGTTAGTCTGATTGACGAGTCTACTTTCACATGATTTTGTGGTTTCTGAATGATTGTAGATAGCAAGCATTGAGCAAATGTTGTGATGAATGTCATTCATTATGTGTATGTTTTATTTTTGCAGCTTCACTGTAACAGATCATTCCACTTTTTGTTGTGGGTCTGTATCTAGCTCCACTTTTTGTTGTGGGTCTATATCTAGCTCCACTTTTTGTTGTGGGTCTATATCTAGCTCCACTTTTTGTTGTGGGTCTATATCTAGCTCCACTTTTTGTTGTGGGTCTGTATCTAGCTCCACTTTTTGTTGTGGGTCTATATCTAGCTCCACTTTTTGTTGTGGGTCTGTATCTAGCTCCACTTTTTGTTGTGGGTCTATATCTAGCTCCACTTTTTGTTGTGGGTCTGTATCTAGCTCCACTTTTTGTTGTGGGTCTATATCTAGCTCCACTTTTTGTTGTGGGTCTATATCTAGCTCCACTTTTTGTTGTGGGTCTATATCTAGCTCCACTTTTTTTGTGGGTCTATATCTAGCTCCACTTTTTGTTGTGGGTCTATATCTAGCTCCACTTTTTGTTGTGGTCTATATCTAGCTCACTTTTGTTGTGGTCTATATCTAGCTCCACTTTTTGTTGTGGGTCTATATCTAGCTCCACTTTTTGTTGTGGGTCTATATCTAGCTCCACTTTTTGTTGTGGGTCTATATCTAGCTCCACTTTTTGTTGTGGGTCTATATCTAGCTCCACTTTTTGTTGTGGGTCTATATCTAGCTCCACTTTTTGTTGTGGGTCTATATCTAGCTCCACTTTTTGTTGTGGGTCTATATCTAGCTCCACTTTTTTGTTGTGGGTCTATATCTAGCTCCACTTTTTGTTGTGGGTCTATATCTAGCTCCACTTTTTGTTGTGGGTCTATATCTAGCTCCACTTTTTGTTGTGGGTCTATATCTAGCTCCACTTTTTGTTGTGGGTCTATATCTAGCTCCACTTTTTGTTGTGGGTCTATATCTAGCTCCACTTTTTGTTGTGGGTCTATATCTAGCTCCACTTTTTGTTGTGGGTCTATATCTAGCTCCACTTTTTGTTGTGGGTCTATATCTAGCTCCACTTTTTGTTTGTGGGTCTATATCTAGCTCCACTTTTTGTTGTGGGTCTATATCTAGCTCCACTTTTTGTTGTGGGTCTATATCTAGCTCCACTTTTTGTTGTGGGTCTATATCTAGCTCCACTTTTTGTTGTGGGTCTATATCTAGCTCCACTTTTTGTGGTCTATTCAGCTCCACTTTTTGTTGTGGGTCTGTATCTAGCTCCACTTTTTGTTGTGGGTCTATATCTAGCTCCACTTTTGTTGGGTCTTATCTAGCCCACTTTTTGTTGGGTCTATATCTAGCTCCACTTTTTGTTGTGGGTCTATATCTAGCTCCACTTTTTGTTGTGGGTCTATATCTAGCTCCACTTTTTGTTGTGGGTCTATATCTAGCTCCACTTTTTGTTGTGGGTCTATATCTAGCTCCACTTTTTGTGGGTCTATATCTAGCTCCACTTTTGTTGTGGGTCTATATCTAGCTCCACTTTTTGTTGTGGGTCTATATCTAGCTCCACTTTTTGTTGTGGGTCTGATATCTAGCTCCACTTTTTGTTGTGGGTCTATCTAGCTCCACTTTTTGTTGTGGGTCTATATCTAGCTCCACTTTTTGTTGTGGGTCTGTATCTAGCTCCACTTTTTTGTTTGTGGGTCTATATCTAGCTCCACTTTTTGTTGTGGGTCTGTATCTAGCTCCACTTTTTGTTGTGGGTCTATATCTAGCTCCACTTTTTGTTGTGGGTCTGTATCTAGCTCCACTTTTTGTTGTGGGTCTATATCTAGCTCCACTTTTTGTTGTGGGTCTGTATCTAGCTCCACTTTTTGTTGTGGGTCTGTATCTAGCTCCACTTTTTGTTGTGGGTCTATATCTAGCTCCACTTTTTGTTGTGGGTCTATATCTAGCTCCACTTTTTGTTGTGGGTCTATATCTAGCTCCACTTTTTGTTGTGGGTCTATATCTAGCTCCACTTTTTGTTGTGGGTCTATATCTAGCTCCACTTTTTGTTGTGGGTCTATATCTAGCTCCACTTTTTGTTGTGGGTCTATATCTAGCTCCACTTTTTGTTGTGGGTCTGTATCTAGCTCCACTTTTTGTTGTGGGTCTATATCTAGCTCCACTTTTTGTTGTGGGTCTATATCTAGCTCCACTTTTTGTTGTGGGTCTGTATCTAGCTCCACTTTTTGTTGTGGGTCTATATCTAGCTCCACTTTTTGTTGTGGGTCTATATCTAGCTCCACTTTTTGTTGTGGGTCTGTATCTAGCTCCACTTTTTGTTGTGGGTCTATATCTAGCTCCACTTTTTGTTGTGGGTGTATATCTAGCTCACACTTTTTGTTGTGGGTCTGTATCTAGCTCCACTTTTTGTTGTGGGTCTGTATCTAGCTCCACTTTTTGTTGTGGGTCTATATCTAGCTCCACTTTTTGTTGTGGGTCTATATCTAGCTCCACTTTTTGTTGTGGGTCTATATCTAGCTCCACTTTTTGTTGTGGGTCTGTATCTAGCTCTTTATGGCCCTGTAGTATAAATGAGGTAAATTAAAGTGCAGCAGGGAGTTGTTTGCATTGTTTTTAATTTACTTTTTTTGTGTTTGTTTTTGCCTGGTTTGGCGAATTCTTGGTTTTGTGTGTGTGTGTGTGTGTGTGTGTGTGTGTATGTGTGTGTGGTGTGTGCGCGCGCAGAATCATTGCATGTCTTTAGGGCCTTTGAGGACAAGCACTTGAGAAACGTTATTCTGTTGTGTACAATATTTTCTTTCAAGTGTGTGGTTGTTCACTCAGTTTTAACCCTTCTCTGACATGCATTTTCAACAAACAACTTCTCCCTCCCTCCACACACTAGTGCAGAATAACAACTACTGTTGTAGACGTATTTTGCTACTGTTATTATATTATGGTATGTAAAAAGTTGCAAAACATGACATGTTTGATATGAACAGAAAAAAAAACAAAGTATAAACAAACGTCTAAATGGGAGGCAACTGTGTGTATAAACTACATACTCAATGCTAAGAGTAAAACATATAAAACAACAGGCAATGCATTAAGTGATCACTCTAAACACACACACACCTGTCTGTCTGTCTGTCTGTCTGTCTTCTTCGTCTCTCTCCTCTCCTCTCTAGTCAATGCTAAGAGTAAAACATATAAACAACAGGCAATGCATTAAGTGATGACTCTAAACACACACACCTGTCTGTCTGTCTGTCTGTCTTCTCTCTCTCTCTCTCTCTCTCTCTCTCTCTCTCTAGTCAATGCTAAGAGTAAAACATATAAACAACAGGCAATGCATAAGTGATCACTCTAAACACACACACACCTGTCTGTCTTCTCTCTCTCTCTCTCTCTTCTCTTCTCTCCGTCTCTCTCTCTCTCTCTAGTCAATGCTAAGAGTAAAACATATAAACAACAGGCATGCATTAAGTGATCACTCTAAACACACACACCTGTCTGTCTTCTCTCTTCTCTTCTTCGTCTTCTCTCTCTCTCTCTCTCTCTCCGTCTCTCTCTCTCTCTAGTCAATGCTAAGAATAAAACATATAAAACAACAGGCAATGCATAAAGTGATCACTCTAAACACACACACACTCTGTCTGTCTCTCTCTCCTGTCTCTCTCTCCGTCTCTCTCTCTCTCTCTAGTCAATGCTAAGAGTAAAACATATAAAACAACAGGCAGTGCATTAAGTGATCACTCTAAACACACACACACCTGTCTGTCTCTCTCTCTCTCCGTCTCTCTCTCTCTCTCTCTCTCTCTAGTCAATGCTAAGAGTAAAAAAATATAAACAGTAGGCAGTGGGGGAAAAAAAGATCAATCTCACACACCTACCCTCTGTCTCTCTCTTTGTATACGTGTGTGTTGTCAGGATAATATCAAGTTTGAAATCTATCACACTCACACACAAACACTTGTGTGCGTGCACACACACTCACACACACACACATACACACACGCACTCTCTCCCCCCTCTCTCTCTGTCTCTCTCTCACACACACACTCCCTCTCTCATGTACACACTAGCGCATGTGTTTTTACTCAGAACTGGCTTAAATCTCGTGTCTTCACAGTCCACTAACCTTCCTTGGTTGAACTGCATTGTGACTTATGTAGCAGTCCCATTGAAGGATGTGTTCCTGTAGTTGGTATTACTCACTGCACAGCCAGTGAAGAGAGAATTGTTTCTTTCTCTGGATGCCACTGATGACTGCATATCAATGGATGCAGCTTGCGGGTTGGCCACTGCCCAACTTGTGTACAGGGAAAGGTTTGCCTGCCAGCCGTGTGTGCCCAACATGTCAAGAAAAACTTAACATCCACTCATCATATGCATGGTTCTGGATGCAAAATGTGTATGTGTTCTTCCTGGCCTTTATGTACACTCACGTAACTATGTAACTATGTACCTGCCTTCTTCATCAACCTTGGACAATATTATGTAAAAGTTTTATATCATTCATGTTTCTTTTCTGCTTACCAAGATTGTAAGTTTTTGTGTTTGCCTGTATGTTTAGTATTGTTTACCAATTTTTGACTGATCTTGGTGCACAACAGATGTGGACTGTTAAAACAACAATCATGGACTTTCGGCATTGATTGGTTCATCGAGTCAAAACATTGGTGCTGTTTGTGATACGTTGGCCAACTCAGAATGATGAATGTGAGCATTGATATATGTGATCAGTTTCAACTGCATGTGTGTATATGTTTTGTGTGATTGTGTGGTGTGATGTGGTGTGCGAGATATTTATATATTGAGTTTTTTTGCGTGTGTATGTGTATGGGTGTGTTTGTGTGTGTGAATTATGAAGCAAATTGTAATCTGTGTGTATGAGTGTTAAATTGTTCAATTGAAATGGAATAGTGAGACACTGAGCAAATAAACGGGCGTGTTTGGTAAAAAAAACAACATCTAGACTGCATGATATAGCATTCACTTTCATATTTCTGTTTTGTAGTGTGAGGTGTGTGTGTGTGTGTGAGTGAGAGTGTGTGTGTGCACGCGCTTGCGTATCTGTATGTTTGTATCTGTACGTGTGTGTAATAAGATATTGTATGAGCATTGTAATATTTATACAACTTCCCACAGAGAAGGCACACCTCTCGTCATATTTGTAAAACAAAGTTTATTTCATATCAGACATATCAGTATCATAGAACAGATCTTGAAGTGTGAAAATAATAACCGGTAGGCCTACATGGGTCTGCTATATTCCATGAATGCAAGATGCTATCCAAATCAGTTTCTCAAATATGGAGCTGTTTCTTGTATGTATCCCTTACTCATCAAATGTCATAAACTTTCACAACTGGAATGTAGATGACTAACAGCAAAGGAAGAAATCTGAATCCAAGTAACTGCCAGTGTCCAAGTTAAGTGAAAATACCAGATCTGAGAAGTGGTCACTATTCTGTTTACTGATACGGTGATTCTTTTTTATGTATTATTATTAATGAATGACTGTTGAAATGGCTTGTACCAGCTACCCCATTATTAACACCACTGTCTTCTAAATAACACAAACATGACAGAATGTTCAAAGTTGAAATGTTGATAATAGTTCATCATGCAACAAAACACACAAACAAAGCTTCAACCGCAATGTGTAATTACCAGTTGTTTTTCTGTCAACTTTTACAGCGTCAGTCACTGGTTTAGGGGTCAGTGTTGACTTTATTTCTGATCATTTCTTCTCAATCATCTTTGTCAGCTGTGGAATCGCCTGAAACAAAAGGACATAGCAAATACGTACGTGCAGGATGATGTGTGTGTGTAGTCACATGTGAACAAACATGTACTGTGTGTACGTAGAATGGGAAGACATACATGCATATGCATAAACATATACATTCGCACACATACAAGATACAAGATAGTTTATTTGTCCCGAAGGAAATTACGTTGCCAATCACATTACAAATTAGACATAAAATTATGCATTATAAATTATAAAGGCATTAAAAACAAACAATTAATATTATCACATACATTATAATATCACATACTCTCGCATATCACAGCGCGCTGCTCTCACATAGACCAAGTGCCAATTATCACAATAAACATTAAAATAGTAAAAATAGAGTGCAGGTTAAGCATAAAGATTTCAAATAAAATTACGAGTATAAGCGTTGTTAAAAGATAATATGGCTTTGGGTATGAAACTATCTTTGTATCTCGTTGTCCGTGTCGTCGGTTGTCATAGCCTACCACTCCTGTCAATTCGTCTTTTGTCAAACTCGCCCACAAGTGGGTGAGTTTTGTCATTCAGTGTGTTAACTGTCTTGTCAGTCAGTCGTTTGTGGTAGGCCTTGTCCAGCGTCTCATGTCTTTGTCCTGTCACATTTCCAGCTTTTTTGTTGATCTTCTCCAGCCTTTCCCTGTCTCTCTCTGACACATTCCCACCCCAGCACACAACCCCAAAGAATAGCAAGCTGCTGATGGCAGATCTGTAAAATGAAGAAAGAATAAGCACTGGCATTGAATATGATAATGGACTCCGCAATCGATCCAACTGACAAGCAGACATACTGATCCTTATTGCATGGAAGAGGTCTTCACGCAGGATGCAGGATCCCTCTAAGAGGCACATGTTCTTCCACAGGCACTGTATGGGAAAGAGTCCTGTGGTCTTCAAGTCTGCATTTGCTATTTCCTTTTCTGTTGAACAGCAGCCTGTGTGTTGTGTTGAAATGTAACTGTGCACTGCAGTCGCCCGCTTGTTCTGTTGCGAGCAGTGTCTTCCCAGTTGCTGGTGTTCATGCTTCACAATTGAAGTATACAAGCATACAAACACACTGATGATCGAAAACGACTACCCTCCCCCAACAGACACACACACACTCTACTCTCTCTCTCTCTCTCGTTTTTCTCTCTCACTCTCTCTCTCGTTTCTCTCTCTCTCGTTTTCTCTCTCTCTCTCTCTCGTTTTCTCTCTCTCTCTCTCCGTTTTCTCTCTCTCTCTCTCTCTCTCTCTCATTTTCTCTCTCGTTTTCTCTCTCGTTTTCTCTCTCTCATTTTCTCTCTCGTTTTCTCTCTCATTTTCTCTCTCTCGTTTTCTCTCTCTCGTTTTCTCTCTCTCGTTTTCTCTCTCTCTCCCGTTTTCTCTCTCTCTCTCGTTTTCTCTCTCGTTTTCTCTCTCTCGTTTTCTCTCTCTCGTTTTCTCTCTCTCTCTCTCGTTTTCTCTCTCCGTTTTCTCTCTCTCTCTCTCGTTTTCTCTCTCTCTCTCACTCACTCTCTCTCTCTCTCTCGTTTTCTCTCTCTCTCTCTCTCACTCTCTCTCTCTCTCGTTTTCTCTCTCTCTCTCTCACTCTCTCTCGTTTTCTCTCTCTCTCGTTTTTTCTCTCTCGTTTTCTCTCTCTCGTTTTCTCTCTCTCTCTCTCTCTCTCTCTCGTTTTCTCTCTCTCTCTCGTTTTCTCTCTCTCTCTCTCGTTTTCTCTCTCTTTCACTCGTTTTCTCTCTCCGTTTTCTCTCTCTCTCTCTCGTTTTCTCTCTCTCTCTCACTCACTCTCTCTCTCTCTCTCGTTTTCTCTCTCTCTCTCGTTTTCTCTCTCTCTCTCTCTCTCTCTCTCGTTTTCTCTCTCTCTCTCTCTCTCTCTCTCACTCTCTCTCTCTCGTTTTCTCTCTCTCGTTTTCTCTCTCTCTCCCGTTTTCTCTCTCTCTCGTTTTCTCTCTCTCTCTCTCTCTCGTTTTCTCTCTCCGTTTTCTCTCTCTCGTTTTCTCTCTCTCGTTTTCTCTCTCTCTCTCTCGTTTTCTCTCTCTCGTTTTCTCTCTCCCGTTTTCTCTCTCTCTCGTTTTCTCTCTCTCTCTCGTTTTCTCTCTCTCTCGTTTTCTCTCTCGTTTTCTCTCTCTCTCTCTCTCTCGTTTTCTCTCTGTCTCTCTCGTTTTCTCTCTCTCGTTTTCTCTCTCTCTCTCGTTTTCTCTCTCTCTCTCTCTCTCGTTTTCTCTCTCTCTCCCGTTTTCTCTCTCTCTCTCGTTTTCTCTCTCTCTCTCTCTCGTTTTCTCTCTCGTTTTCTCTCTCTCTCTTCGTTTTCTCTCTCTCTCTCTCACTCTCACTCTCTCTCTCTCTCTCACTCTCTCTCTCTCTCTCAAAGGTGATAAAAATGATGTAAACCCAAAGAACAGTTGACAGTGGTTGTTGCCAAAGGAAGTGTTGCTCACCACAAAGAGATCCTGCACCAGTCCATAGTCAGCCACATGGAAGATGGGAGCTTCAGGATCTGTGTTGATGGCCACAATGATCTTACTGTCCTTCATCCCAGCCAGGTGTTGGATGGCCCCCGATATACCCACAGCTATGTACAGGTCCTGTCAGGTATGCAGGTAAGGTCAGGTCAGGTAAAGGGTTTCCCTTAACCCTGAGGTGTAAACGAAATGAGGAGGTAAGGATGTTATTTTTTGTTGGTTCCAACATTGTGAGGATGACCTCGTCTTCTCTCCCTCGGTGTTTTACCTTCCCCAACCATGAACATGTTCCAGTAGCCAATCACAGCTGTATGGACTGCAGGTTACACAAACATGTTCCAGTAGCCAATCACAGCTGTATAGACTGCAGGCTACACAAACATGTTCCAGTAGCCAATCACAGCTGTATGGACTGCAGGTTACACAAACATGTTCCAATAGCCAATCACAGCTGTATAGACTGCAGGCTACACAAACATGTTCCAGTAGGCAATCACAGCTGTATAGACTGCAGGCTACACATGTTCCAGTAGCCAATCACAGCTGTATGGACTGCAGGCTACACAAACATGTTCCAGTAGGCAATCACAGCTGTATAGACTGCAGGCTACACAAACATGTTCCAGTAGCCAATCACAGCTGTATAGACTGCAGGTTACACAAACATGTTCCAGTAGCCAATCACAGCTGTATAGACTGCAGGCTACACATGTTCCAGTAGCCAATCACAGCTGTGTGGACTGCAGGCTACACAAACATGTTCCAGTAGCCAATCACAGCTGTATAGACTGCAGGCTACACATGTTCCAGAGCCAATCACAGCTGTATAGACTGCAGGCTACACAAACATGTTCCAGTAGCCAATCACAGCTGTATGGACTGCAGGTTACACAAACATGTTCCAGTAGCCAATCACAGCTGTATAGACTGCAGGTTACACAAACATGTTCCAGTAGCCAATCACAGCTGTATAGACTGCAGGCTACACAAACATGTTCCAGTAGCCAATCACAGCTGTATAGACTGCAGGCTACACAAACATGTTCCAGTAGCCAATCACAGCTGTATGGACTGCAGGTTACACAAACATGTTCCAGTAGCCAATCACAGCTGTATAGACTGCAGGTTACACAAACATGTTCCAGTAGCCAATCACAGCTGTATAGACTGCAGGCTACACAAACATGTTCCAGTAGCCAATCACAGCTGTATAGACTGCAGGCTACACAAACATGTTCCAGTAGCCAATCACAGCTGTATAGACTGCAGGCTACACAAACATGTTCCAGTAGCCAATCACAGCTGTATAGACTGCAGGCTACACATGTTCCAGTAGCCAATCACAGCTGTATGGACTGCAGGTTACACAAACATGTTCCAGTAGCCAATCACAGCTGTATAGACTGCAGGCTACACAAACATGTTCCAGTAGCCAATCACAGCTGTATAGACTGCAGGCTACACAAACATGTTCCAGTAGGCAATCACAGCTGTGTGGACTGCAGGCTACACAAACATGTTCCAGTAGCCAATCACAGCTGTATAGACTGCAGGCTACACATGTTCCAGTAGCCAATCACAGCTGTATGGACTGCAGGTTACACAAACATGTTCCAGTAGCCAATCACAGCTGTATAGACTGCAGGCTACACAAACATGTTCCAGTAGCCAATCACAGCTGTATAAACTGCAGGCTACACATGTTCCAGTAGCCAATCACAGCTGTATAGACTGCAGGCTACACATGTTCCAGAGCCAATCACAGCTGTGTGGACTGCAGGCTACACAAACATGTTCCAGTAGCCAATCACAGTTGTATAGACTGCAGGCTACACAAACATGTTCCAGTAACCAATCACAGCTGTATAGACTGCAGGCTACACAAACATGTTCCAGTAGGCAATCACAGCTGTATAGACTGCAGGCTACACAAACATGTTCCAGTAGGCAATCACAGCTGTATAGACTGCAGGCTACACAAACATGTTCCAGTAGGCAATCACAGCTGTATAGACTGCAGGCTACACAAACATGTTCCAGTAGCCAATCACAGCTGTATAGACTGCAGGCTACACAAACATGTTCCAGAGCCAATCACAGCTGTATAGACTGCAGGCTACACAAACATGTTCCAGTAGCCAATCACAGCTGTGTGGACTGCAGGCTACACATGTTCCAGTAGCCAATCACAGCTGTGTGGACTGCAGGCTACACATGTTCCAGTAGCCAATCACAGCTGTATAGACTGCAGGCTACACATGTTCCAGTAGCCAATCACAGCTGTGTGGACTGCAGGCTACACAAACATGTTCCAGTAGCCAATCACAGCTGTATAGACTGCAGGCTACACAAACATGTTCCAGTAGCCAATCACAGCGTGTGTGGACTGCAGGCTACACAAACATGTTCCAGTAGCCAATCACAGCTGTGTGGACTGCAGGCTACACATGTTCCAGTAGCCAATCACAGCTGTGTGGACTGCAGGCTACACAAAAGTTTTCTTTCCTGAGTTGGACTTAAACCGTTTCAGTCAAATTGGAGGACGGGAATCCTACCACCACTCCAGACTGTGTGGTGCAAAGCTCAATGATCAAGGCGCCCGCCTGGTCAGACAGGGATTTTTCTCCTGCCCCCTCCCATTAGACATGAGGTAGGCTTATTATTCATGTGGATGAGACGATAAAGTAAGGTTCAACATGCCTCTGGTAGACATAAAAACCCCACTCTAATAAAAGAGGTTGTCACTAATAAAATTGGACAGAAAGATCTGCTGTGACTGGTATGCCAAAGTAAAGACATACAACAACCATTCGAAAGTTTGCTAATTTGTTTTTCTCTTTAACTTAATTTGGTATGTTTATGTTACAATAACGTGAACACAGCAACAAGAGTGGAAATATGATATGCATGTATATTCACATACTCGTGTGATTGTACATGTATAAATACAGAATAGTATGCACATATACATGTATACATAAATACAAATGATTTTCATTAATGCAATACCAGGTAATATGAGAAATCATATTACATGAATTATCACAGTAAGAGGATAATGATCCAAAAGTTGACCAAGTCTACCATCAGAGGATAATGATCCAAAAGTTGACCAAGTCTACCATCAGAGGATAATGATCCAAAAGTTGACCAAGTCTACCATCAGAGGATAATGATCCAAAAGTTGACCAAGTCTACCATCAGAGGATAATGATCCAAAAGTTGACCAAGTCTACCATCAGAGGATAATGATCCAAAAGTTGACCAAGTCTACCATCAGAGGATAATGATCCAAAAGTTGACCAGTCTACCATCAGAGGATAATGATCCAAAAGTTGACCAGTCTACCATCAGAGGATAATGATCCAAAAGTTGACCAAGTCTATACCATTCACAGACACACATTCATGCGCGTGCGCGCGGGCACACACGTACACACACACACACGCACGCAGGCACGCACACACACACTTCACACACACACTTCACACACACACACACACACACACACACTTCACACACACACACACACACGCACGCACTCACACTTCACACACACGCACACACACTTCACACATACACTTCACACACACACACACACACACACACACACACACACACACACACACACACACACACACACACACACATACACACATCAGACACACACACACACAGTGAGAGAGAGTTAACGTGAATCAGTGTGTATTTTGTACCAATGACAAAGACGGTAATTAGGACAGGGGAGGTGTAGGACAGGGCAATTGTAGGACAGGGGCAGGTGTAGGACAGGGCAGGTGTAGGACATGGCAGGTGTAGGACAGGGCAGGTGTAGGACAGGGCAGGTGTAGGACAGGGCAGGTGTAGGACAGGGCAGGTGTAGGATAGGACAGGTATAGGACAGGGGAGATTAGGACAGGGCAGGTGTAGGATAGGGGAAGGTGTAGAACAGGGGAGGTGTAGGACAGGGGCAGGTGTAGGACAGGGGAGGTGTAGGACAAGGGAGGTGTAGGACAAGGCAGGTGTAGGACAGGGGAGGTGTAGGACAGGGGAGGTGTAGGATAGGGGAGGTGTAGGACAGGGGAGGTGTAGGACAGGGGAGGTGTAGGATAGGGGAGGTGTAGGACAGGGGAGGTGTAGGACAGGGGAGGTGTAGGATAGGGGAGGTGTAGGACAGGGGAGGTGTAGGACAGGGGAGGTGTAGGACAGGGGAGGTGTAGGACAGGGCAGGTGTAGGACAGGGGAGGTGTAGGACAGGGGAGGTGTAGGACAAGGCAGGTGTAGGACAGGGGAGGTGTAGGACAGGGGAGGTGTAGGATAGGGGAGGTGTAGGACAGGGGAGGTGTAGGACAAGGCAGGTGTAGGACAGGGGAGATGTAGGACAGGGCAGGTGTAGGATAGGGGGAGGTGTAGAACAGGGGAGGTGTAGGACAGGGGCAAGTGTAGGACAGGGGAGGTGTAGGACAGGGGAGGTGTAGGACAGGGGAGGTGTAGGACAGGGCAGGTGTAGGACAGGGCAGGTGTAGGGCAGGGCAGGTGTAGGACAGGAGAGGTGTCTCACCGGAGCGACAATCTTGCCGGTCTGTCCCACCTGTAGATCGTTGGACACGAAGCCAGCGTCCACTGCCGCCCGTGAGGCGCCCACTGCAGCCCCCAGCTTGTCAGCCAGTGTGTACAGCAGTTTGAAGTTCTCACCGCTCTTCATCCCCCGTCCTGTCCACACTTGGCTGGTTAAAGCTGTCACCACTGTTAACTCCTTCATGATAAGCGTTCTGACCAACAAACGTCTATCAACTGATATCAGGAAGACAGGTCTTCAGTGTTACATAGAACCAACACTGTTGTACGGGTGTGAAGGTTGGACATTTATGTTACATAGAACCAACACTGTTGTACGGGTGTGAAGGGTGGACATTTATGTTACATAGAACCAACACTGTTGTACGGGTGTGAAGGATGGACATTTATGTTACATAGAACCAACACTGTTGTACGGGTGTGAAGAGTGGACATTTATGTTACATAGAACCAACACTGTTGTACGGGTGTGAAAGGTGGACATTTATGTTACATAGAACCAACACTGTTGTACGGATGTGAAGAGTGGACATTTATGTTACATAGAACACTGTTGTACGGGTGTGAAGAGTGGACATTTATGTTACATAGAACCAACACTGTTGTACGGGTGTGAAGGGTGGACATTTATGTTACATAGAATCAACACTGTTGTACGGGTGTGAAGGGTGGACATTTATGTTACATAGAACCAACACTGTTGTACGGGTGTGAAGGATGGACATTTATGTTACATAGAACCAACACTGTTGTACGGGTGTGAAGGGTGGACATTTATGGAAACACAAAAACACCCAGTATGGAAACACAAAAACAAACACCCAGTATGGAAACACAAAAACACCCAGTATGGAAACACAAAAACATCAGTATGGAAAAACAAAAACACCCAGTATGGAAACACAAAAACACCCAGTATGGAAACACAAAAACACCCAGTATAGAAACACAAAAACAAACACCCAGTATGGAAACACAAAAACACCCAGTATGGAAACACAAAAACACCCTGTATAGAAACACAAAAACAAACACCCAGTATGGAAACACAAAAACACCCAGTATGGAAACACAAAAAACACCCAGTATGGAAACACAAAAACAAACACCCAGTATGGAAACACACAAACACCCAGTATGGAAACACAAAAACACCCAGTATAGAAACACACAAACACCCAGTATGGAAACACAAAAACACCCAGTATAGAAACACAAAAACACCCAGTATAGAAACACAAAAACACCTAGTATGGAAACACAAAAACACCCAGTATAGAAACACACAAACACCCAATATGGAAACACAAAAACACCCAGTATGGAAACACAAAAACATCCAGTATGGAAACACACAAACACCCAGTATGGAAACACAAAAACACCCAGTATAATAATAATAAATAATAATAATTACAATATTTATATAGCGCAAAATCTTGATAAAATCAAATCTAAGCGCTGAAGCAGACACACACGCAGGCACGCACGCTCGCACACACACGCACGCACACATACAGACACACACACACACACACACACACACACACCCACACACACGCATGGCTATAAATGGGGAGAAAGAATAAAAGCAATAAAAGCAAAAAATAAAAGCAATGGAAAATTATAGAGAGCATAGCATACAATTATATATTATAACCATGTGATTCCCTCCGAGCGGAGACAGGCTGCAGAGGGGAGGGTTGAGTGAGGTTAGGATTTTATGCAGGAGAGAAAAGGTGAGTTTTGAGAGCGGACTTGAAGGAGACAAAAGTAGGTTGCTGACGGACTGAGAGAGGAAGTTTGTTCCAGGAGAGTGGACCAGAAACAGAGAAGGCTCGTGGACCATAGGTATTGAGCTTAGTGCGTGGAAAGCGAAGAGTCAGAGGGTCAGAGGATCAGAGGCAGAGCGGAGGGTACGTGAGGGAACATAGATCTCAAGTAGGCTTGACAGGTAATCGGGGGCTGCGTTATTGAGGCTTTTGTAGCACATGGTGTCTAGTTTGTACTGTATGCGCTTTGATACAGGGAGCCAGTGAAGTTGTGCCAGGATAGAAACACAAAAACACCCAGTATAGAAACACAAAAACACCCAGTATGGAAACACAAAAACACCCAGTATGCAAACACAAAAACACCCAGTATGGAAACACAAAAACACCCAGTATAGAAACACAAAAACACCCAGTATAGACACACACGAACACCCAGTATGGAAATACAAAAACACCCAGTATAGAAACACAAAAACACCCAGTATGGAAACACAAAAACACCCTGTATAGAAACACAAAAACACCCAGTATGGAAACACAAAAACACCAGTATGAAACACAAAAACACCCAGTATGGAAACACAAAAAACACCCAGTATGGAAACACAAAAAACACCCAGTATGAAACACAAAAACACCAGTATGGAAAACAAAAACAAACATCCAGTATGGAAACACAAAAACAAACATCCAGTATGGAAACACAAAAACACCCAGTATGGAAACCAAAAAACAAACACCCAGTATGGAAACACAAAAACACCAGTATGAAACACAAAACAAACACCCAGTATGAAACACAAAAACACCCAGTATGGAAACACAAAAAACACCCAGTATATGAAACACAAAAACACCCAGTATATAAACACAAAAAACACCCAGTATGAAACACAAAAACACCAGTATGGAAACACAAAACACCCAGTATGGAAACACAAAAAACACCCAGTATAGAAACACAAAAACACCCAGTATATAAACACAAAAACAAACACCAGTATGGAAACACAAAAAAACACCAGTATGAGAAACACAAAAACACACCCAGTATGGAAACACAAAAAAACATCCAGTATGGAAACACAAAAACACCCAGTATGGAAACACAAAAACAAACACCAGTATGGAAACACAAAAACACCCAGTATGAAACACAAAAACACCAGTATGGAAACACAAAAACAAACCCAGTATGGAAACACAAAAAACAAACACCCAGTATGGAAAACAAAAACACCCAGTATGGAAACACAAAAACACCCAGTATGGAAACACAAAAACACCCAGTATGGAAACACAAAAACAAACACCCAGTATGGAAACACAAAACACCCAGTATGGAAACACAAAAACACCCAGTATGGAAACACAAAAAACCCAGTATGGAAACACAAAAACAACACAGTATGGAAACACAAAAACAAAACACCCAGTATGGAAACACAAAAACACCCAGTATGGAAACACAAAAACACCCAGTTGGAAACACAAAAACACCCAGTATGGAAACACAAAAAACAAACACCCAGTATGGAAACACAAAACACCCAGTATGGAAACACAAAAACACCCAGTATAGGAAACACAAAAACACCCAGTATGGAAACACACAAAAAAAAACACCAGTATGGAAAACACAAAAAACACCCAGTATGGAAACACAAAAACACCCAGTATGGAAACACAAAAAAACACCAGTATGAAAACACAAAAACACCCAGTATGGAAACACAAAAACACCCAGTATGGAAACACAAAAAAACACCAGTTGGAAACACAAAAACACCCAGTATGGAAACACAAAAACACCCAGTATGGAAACACAAAAAAACACCCAGTATGGAAAACACAAAAAACACCCAGTATGGAAACACAAAAACAAACCAGTATGGAAACACAAAAACAAACACCCAGTATGGAAAACACAAAAAACACCCAGTATGGAAACACAAAAACACCCAGTATGGAAAACACAAAAACAAACACCCAGTATGGAACACAAAAACAAACACCCAGTATGGAAACACAAAAACACCCAGTATGGAAACACAAAAAACACCCAGTATGGAAACACAAAAAAAACACCCAGTATGGAAACACAAAAACACCCAGTATGGAAACACAAAAACAAACACCCAGTATGGAAACACAAAAACAACACCCAGTATGGAAACACAACACAAAAACACCCAGTATGGAAACACAAAAACACCCAGTATGGAAACACAAAAACACCAGTATGGAAACACAAAAACACCCAGTATGGAAACACAAAAACACCAGTATGGAAACACAAAAACACCAGTATGGAACAAAAAAACAAACACCCAGTATGGAAACACAAAAACACCCAGTATGGAAACAAAAACAAACACCCAGTATGGAAACAAAAAACACCCAGTATGGAAACACAAAAACACCCAGTATGGAAACACAAAAACAACACCAGTATGGAAACACAAAAACAAACACCCAGTATGGAAACACAAAAACAAACACCCAGTATGGAAACACAAAAACACCAGTATGGAAACACAAAAACACCCAGTATGGAAACACAAAAACATCAGTATGGAAACACAAAAACACCCAGTATGGAAACACAAAAACACCCAGTATGGAAACACAAAAACACCCAGTATGGAAACACAAAACATAGGAACACAAAAACACCCAGTATGGAAACACAAAAACACCCAGTATAGAAACACAAAAACACCCAGTATGGAAACACAAAACAAAACACCCAGTATGGAAACACAAAAAGAACACAAACCCAGTATGGAAACAAACAAAAACACCCAGTATGGAAACAAAAACACCCAGTTGAAAGTATGGAAACACAAAAACACCCAGTATGGAAACACAAAA
>JAPXFY010000016.1:83146875-83149375 GCA_030674185.1 Monoplex corrugatus
TTATTATTATCATTATTACTGTTGTTGTCATTATTATTATCATCATCATCATTGTTATTATTGTGTCATTGTTATTGTTGTTGTGCTTGTTATCATCATCATCATCATCATCATCAGTAGTAGTAGTAGTAGTAGAAGTGGTGGTGGTAGTAGTAGTAGTAGTGGTAGTAGTAGTAAGTAGTATGTGGTTGTTGTTGTCATTGTCACAGTCGTATTATCAGTGGTAGTAGTATAGTAGTAGTAGTAGTAGCAACAGCAACAGCAGTAGTAGTAGTAGTAGTGATGGTGGTAGTGGTATGGTAGTAGTAGAAGTAGTGGTAGTAGTAGTGGTAGTGGTGGTAGTAGTGGTAGTGGTAGTGGTGGTGGTGGTAGTAGCAGTAGTAGTCATAAACAGATTTATGCCACCATATTCCCATACACATTAAAATCCTTACCTCTAAAAATCATCATCCATCCACAGAGTTTTCCTCTAAACGATGTTTTAATTCAGACACGTGTATACATGCTGTTGTCAAACCGTGCTGGTGTTGTGTCACTGCAAAGTCTGTGTATTCCATCTTTGATAGGTTACGTTGTGTGTACGTTGTCCACACTATAACCACACTGATAAAGGGACGAGCACTACCAGTACGTTGTCCAACTATAACCACATGATAAAGTGACGAGCACTACCAGTACGTTGTCCACACTATAACCACACTATAACCACATTGATAAAGTGACGAGCACTACCAGTATGTTGTCCACACTATAACCACACTGATAAAGTGACGAACACTACCAGTACGTTGTCCACACTATAACCACACTGATAAAGTGACGAGCACTACCAGTACGTTGTCCACACTATAACCACACTATAACCACACTGATAAAGTGACGAGCACTACCAGTACGTTGTCCACACTATAACCACACTGATAAAGTGACGAACACTACCAGTACGTTGTCCACACTATAACCACACTGATAAAGTGACGAGCACTACCAGTATGTTGTCCACACTATAACCACACTATAGCCACACTGATAAAGTGACGAACACTACCAGTACGTTGTCCACAGTATAACCACACTGATAAAGTGACGAGCACTACCAGTATGTTGTCCACACTATAACCACACTATAGCCACACTGATAAAGTGACGAACACTACCAGTACGTTGTCCACAGTATAACCACACTGATAAAGTGACGAGCACTACCAGTATGTTGTCCACACTATAACCACACTGATAAAGTGACGAACACTACCAGTACGTTGTCCACACTATAACCACACTGATAAAGGGACGAACACTACCAGTACGTTGTCCACACTATAACCACACTGATAAAGTGACGAGCACTACCAGTATGTTGTCCACACTATAACCACACTGATAAAGTGACGAGCACTACCAGTACGTTGTCCACACTATAACCACACTGATAAAGGGACGAGCACTACCAGTATGTTGTCCACACTATAACCACACTGATAAAGTGACGAACACTACCAGTACGTTGTCCACACTATAACCACACTGATAAAGTGACGAGCACTACCAGTATGTTGTCCACACTATAACCACACTGATAAAGTGACGAACACTACCAGTACGTTGTCCACAGTATAACCACACTGATAAAGTGACGAGCACTACCAGTATGTTGTCCACACTATAACCACACTGATAAAGTGACGAACACTACCAGTACGTTGTCCACACTATAACCACACTGATAAAGGGACGAACACTACCAGTACGTTGTCCACACTATAACCACACTGATAAAGTGACGAGCACTACCAGTATGTTGTCCACACTATAACCACACTATAGCCACACTGATAAAGTGACGAACACTACCAGTACGTTGTCCACACTATAACCACACTGATAAAGTGACGAGCACTACCAGTACGTTGTCCACCCACTATAACCACACTGATAAAGGGACGAGCACTACCAGTATGTTGTCCACACTATAACCACACTGATAAAGTGACGAGCACTACCAGTACGTTGTCCACAGTATAACCACACTGATAAATGGACGAGCACTACCAGTACGTTGTCCACACTATAACCACACTGATAAAGTGACGAACACTACCAGTAACGTTGTCCACAGTATAACCACACTGATAAATGGACGAGCACTACCAGTACCTTGCTCCACTTGTGCACTGCCTCCTGAAGCAGCAGCAGCTGGAAAGGCTGTGCCACGTACTGTCGCCAGTTTGATCTTGTCACTGGACTTCACCGTCATCACAGCATTCCCTTGGGCCACACACAGTGGAGATACGTTAACATTTGTGAACTGTATAACCACAGCATTCCCTTGGGCTACACACAGTGGAGATACGTTAACATTTATGAACTGTATAACCACAACATTCCCTTGGGCCACACACAGTGGAGATACGTTAACATTTATGAACTGTATAACCACAACATTCCCTTGGGCCACAGACAGTGGGGATACGTTAACATTTATGAACTGTATAACCAC
>JAPXFY010000016.1:83154375-83171875 GCA_030674185.1 Monoplex corrugatus
TACTGGTGGTCACACAGTGAACATGTCCCTGCCTGGGTAATTGTTGGTGGTCACACAGTGAACATGTCCCTGTCTGGGTAATTGTTGGTGGTCACACAGTGAACATGTCCCTGCCTGGGTAATTGTTGGTGGTCACACAGTGAACATGTCCCTGTCTGGGTAATTACTGGTGGTCACACAGTGAACATGTCCCTGTCTGGGTAATTGTTGGTGGTCACACAGTGAACATGTCCCTACCTGGGTAATTACTGGTGGCCACAGAGTGAACATGTCCCTGTCTGGGTAATTGCTGGTGATCACACAGTGAACATGTCCCTGCATGGGTAATTGTTGGTGGTCACACAGTGAACATGTCCCTGTCTGGGTAATTGTTGGTGGTCACACAGTGAACATGTCCCTGTCTGGGTAATTGTTGGTGGTCACACAGTGAACATGTCCCTGTCTGGGTAATTTCTGGTGGTCACACAGTGAACATGTCCCTACCTGGGTAATTACTGGTGGTCACACAGTGAACATGTCCCTGCCTGGGTAATTGTTGGTGGTCACACAGTGAACATGTCCCTGCCTGGGTAATTTTGGTGGTCACACAGTGAACATGTCCCTGTCTGGGTAATTGCTGGTGGTCACACAGTGAACATGTCCCTACCTGGGTAATTGTTGGTGGTCACACAGTGAACATGTCCCTGTCTGGGTAACTGCTGGGGGTCACACAGTGAACATGTCCCTGTCTGGGTAATTGCTGGTGGTCACACAGTGTCCCTGTCTGGGTAATTGTTGGTGGTCACACAGTGAACATGTCCCTACCTGGGTAATTGTTGGTGGTCACACAGTGAACATGTCCCTGCCTGGGTAATTGTTGGTGGTCACACAGTGAACATGTCCCTACCTGGGTAATTCTTCGTGGTCACACAGTGAACATGTCCCTGCCTGGGTAATTGTTGGTGGTCACATAGTGAACATGTCCCTGCCTGGGTAATTGTTGGTGGTCACACAGTGAACATGTCCCTGCCTGGGTAATTGTTGGTGGTCACACAGTGAACATGTCCCTGCCTGGGTAATTACTGGTGTTCACACAGTGAACATGTCCCTGCCTGGGTAATTGTTGGTGGTCACACAGTGAACATGTCCCTGTCTGGGTAATTGTTGGTGGTCACACAGTGAACATGTCCCTGTCTGGGTAATTGTTGGTGGTCACACAGTGAACATGTCCCTGTCTGGGTAATTACTGGTGGTCACACAGTGAACATGTCCCTGTCTGGGTAATTGTTGGTGGTCACACAGTGAACATGTCCCTGCCTGGGTAATTACTGGTGGTCACACAGTGAACATGTCCATGTCTGGGTACTTACTGGTGGTCACACAGTGAACATGTCCCTGTCTGGGTAATTACTGGTGGTCACACAGTGAACATGTCCCTGCCTGGGTAATTGTTGGTGGTCACACAGTGAACATGTCCCTGTCTGGGTAATTGTTGGTGGTCACACAGTGAACATGTCCCTGTCTGGGTAATTGTTGGTGGTCACACAGTGAACATGTCCCTGCCTGGGTAATTGTTGGTGGTCACACAGTGAACATGTCCCTGCCTGGGTAATTGTTGGTGGCCACACAGTGTCCCTACCTGGGTAATTAATGGTGGCCACACAGTGAACATGTGCCTACCTCCTTGGTCAACACAGTACACACTGATTAGTGCCTGACACACCACTCCTAAAGTGTATATGTACGCAGGACTTCAATTGAGCACGTTAAAGATCCTGTGAACCATGTCTGTTGCTTAAGGAATTGGGGAAAATACTCACTACACACCCATAGAAGACGTCAGTAAGCAAACTGTGCAGTAATATAACGCCTTCACAGCCTGGACCAAGCAATGTATACATAAATATAACATTATGTGCACATACCCACAACCAATATAACATTATGTGCACATACCCACAACCAACATAATATTGTGTGCACATACCCACAACCAATATAATATTATGTGCACATACCCACAACCAATATAATATTATGTGCACATACCCACAATCAAGCAATCTATACAGAAATATAACATTATGTGCACATACCCACAACCAATATAACATTATGTGCACATACCCACAACCAATATAATATTATGTGCACATACCCACAACCAACATAATATTATGTGCACATACCCACAACCAATATAATATTATGTGCACATACCCACAACCAATATAATATTATGTGCACATACCCACAATCAAGCAATCTATACAGAAATATAACATTATGTGCACATACCCACAACCAATATAACATTATGTGCACATACCCACAACCAATATAATATTATGTGCACATACCCACAACCAAGCAATCTATACAGAAATATAATATTATGTACACATACCCACAACCAAGCAATCTATACAGAAATATAATATTATGTACACATACCCACAACCAAGCAATCTATACAGAAATATAATATTATGTGCATCTATACCCACAACCAATATAATATTATGTGCACATACCCACAACCAATATAATATTATGTGCACATACCCACAACCAATATAATATTATGTGCACATACCCACAACCAATATAATATTATGTGCACATACCCACCAAAATACCACAAATAATATTATGTGCACATACCCACAACCAACATAATATTATGTGCACATACCCACAACCAATATAATATTATGTGCACACACCCACAACCAACATAATATTATGTGCACATACCCACAACAATATATATTATGTGCACATACCACAACAAACATAATATTATGTGCACATACCCACAACAAATATAATATTATGTGCACATACCACAACAAACATAATATTATGTGCACATACCCACAACCAATATAATATTATGTGCACATACCCACAACCAATATATATTATGTGCACATACCCACAACCAATATAATATTATGTGCACATACCCACAACCAACATAATATTATGTGCACATACCCACAACCAATATAATATTATGTGCACATACCCACAACCAATATAATATTATGTGCACATACCCACAACCAATATAATATTATGTGCTCATACCCACAACCAATATAATATTATGTGCACATACCCACAACCAATATAAATTATGTGCACATACCCACAACCAATATATATTTATGTGCACATACCCACAACAAACATATATTATATTGCAACATAACACCACAACCAATATAATATTATGTGCACATACCCACAACCAATATAATATTATGTGCACATACCCAACAACAAACATAATATTATGTGCACATACCCACAACCAATATAATATTATGTGCACATACCCACAACCAATATAATATTATGTGCACATACCCACAACCAATATAATATTATGTGCACATACCCACAACAAACATAATATTATGTGCACATACCCACAACCATATAATATTATGTGCACATACCCACAACCAATATAATATTATGTGCACATACCCACAACAAACATAATATTATGTGCACATACCCACAACCAATATAATATTATGTGCACATACCCACAACCAATATAATATTATGTGCACATACCCACAACCATATATAATATTATGTGCACATACCCACAACCAATACAATATTATGTGCACATACCCAAACCAATATTAATATTATGTGCACATACCCACAACCAGTATAACTTTATGTGCACATACTCACAACCTATATAATATTATGTGCACATACCCACAACCAATATAATATTATGTGCACATACCCACAACCAATATAATATTATGTGCACATACCCACAACCAACATAATATTATGTGCACATACCCACAACCAATATAATATTATGTGCACATACCCACAACAAACATAATATTATGTGCACATACCCACAACCAATATAATATTATGTGCACATACAAACAACAAACATAATATTATGTGCACATACCCACAACCAATATAATATTATGTGCACATACCCACAACCAATATAATATTATGTGCACATACCCACAACCAATATAATATTATGTGCACATACAAACAACAAACATAATATTATGTGCACATACCCACAACCAATATAATATTATGTGCACATACCCACAACCAATATAATATTATGTGCACATACCCACAACCAATATAATATTATGTGCACATACCCACAACCAATATAATATTATGTGCACATACCCACAACCAACATAATATTATGTGCACATACCCACAACCAATATAATATTATGTGCACATACCCACAACCAATATAATGTTATGTACACATACCCACAACAAAAACAAACAAAAAAGTAAGAAAAAAAAAAAAATAAAAGAAACATGATTGTCGCAACAAAGGATATCATTCCTTTTAAAGACATAATCATCTTAATCACCACATCATGTAAACTAAGGTAAACTACAGCAGTAAAAGTTCAACACCAGTGTATGACAGTCAGTGAGTCCATGTGGGCAACCACTATATCTGTTAACCGGCCATTGATTAGGTGATCCACAGTTTGATTTTTGTGTTTAGTCTTTTTTCTTTCTTTTTTTCCCTCTGTCTTTCTCTTTTCCACAAGGCCTATCATACTGACTTCGGGAGAAATTCTGTTTAATTGGAGGATCATCATCACCATCACCATCATCACATCATCATCATTATTTTTGAAAAAGAAAATTGCTGCCAAGAGCTGTACTTTCAAGAAGAGCAAATGGTGTTTAGACTTACTAATGCAGGGGAGACAACCCTGCTGTCCCCTGTTCTGGTGCATATATCTACTTTTACTCTCCCCTCCTTCTTTTCAGTCATTATCATGCGACCATTGGCTGGTACCTGA
This sequence comes from Monoplex corrugatus, assembly GCA_030674185.1. Taxonomy (NCBI): domain Eukaryota; kingdom Metazoa; phylum Mollusca; class Gastropoda; order Littorinimorpha; family Ranellidae; genus Monoplex; species Monoplex corrugatus. Next base: position 83,159,211 of record JAPXFY010000016.1, read on the forward strand.
CTCTGCCCTGTTTGGTGAACAAACAGTAAAGCCCTGCACACACGTTGTCAAGGACAGTCAATGAACACTTTAGCCAGCCACACAGCTGGCCATACGTTCCATCTGATGAAGGCCTACACACTGCTGTCAAGGACAGTCAATGAACACTTTAGCCAGCCACACAGCTGGCCATACGTTCCATCTGATGAAGGCCTACACACTGCTGTCAAGGACAGTCAATGAACACTTTAGCCAGCCACACAGCTGGCCATACGTTCCATCTGATGAAGGCCTACACACTGCTGTCAAGGACAGTCAATGAACACTTTAGCCAGCCACACAGCTGGCCATACGTTCCATCTGATGAAGGCCTACACACTGCTGTCAAGGACAGTCAATGAACACTTTAGCCAGCCACACAGCTGGCCATACCTTCCATCTGATGAAGGCCTACACACTGCTGTCAAGGACAGTCAATGAACACTTTAGCCAGCCACACAACTGGCCATACCTTCCATCTGATGAAGGCCTACACACTGCTGTCAAGGACAGTCAATGAACACTTTAGCCAGCCACACAGCTGGCCATACGTTCCATCTGATGAAGGCCTACACACTGCTGTCAAGGACAGTCAATGAACACTTTAGCCAGCCACACAGCTGGCCATACGTTCCATCTGATGAAGGCCTACACACTGCTGTCAAGGACAGTCAATGAACACTTTAGCCAGCCACACAGCTGGCCATACGTTCCATCTGATGAAGGCCTACACACTGCTGTCAAGGACAGTCAATGAACACTTTAGCCAGCCACACAGCTGGCCATACCTTCCATCTGATGAAGGCCTACACACTGCTGTCAAGGACAGTCAATGAACACTTTAGCCAGCCACACAGCTGGCCATACCTTCCATCTGATGAAGGCCTACACACTGCTGTCAAGGACAGTCAATGAACACTTTAGCCAGCCACACAACTGGCCTACCTTCCATCTGATGAAGGCCTACACACTGCTGTCAAGGACAGTCAATGAACACTTTAGCCAGCCACACAGCTGGCCATACGTTCCATCTGATGAAGGCCTACACACTGCTGTCAAGGACAGTCAATGAACACTTTAGCCAGCCACACAGCTGGCCATACCTTCCATCTGATGAAGGCCTACAGAGGTGACCACAAATATACCATAGGAAATACATGGCTGTTATGGTAAACACTTTTGTTGATTTATCCCTTAATCGTTAATATTACTATATAATTAATTATCAAGAATACCATACAATTAATTCATTACCATTACAATTATTATCTTCTGTTCTGAATGTGGAAGAGTTTAAAATGTCGCTCTTTTGGCAAACAACCAAAACATGAAACACCCATGGTATCATCAAAGTCATCATCACTATCATTGTTGTTATGTTAGTGGTGCTGGTGGTGTTGTCAACCTTGTCAGTGACGGCAACAATCCACTGTCTGCAACTGAACAGACATTAACAGAGCAGGCATCAACTGAACAGACATCAACTGAGCAGGCATCAACTGAGCAGGCATCAACTGGGCAGGCATCAACTAAACAGACATCAACTGAACAGACATCAACTGAACAGACATCAACTCAGCAGGCATTACAGCATACAACATACCCAGACCCAGGTGTACTATTAGTATCATCAAAACACTCATCAACCCACCTTGCCAAAGGTTGTCGCACCAGCCAGAATATGGGTAAACTTGAACTGGTCTTGTATCGCCAACACTGCTGGGGTGATAGCTTCTGTAAACATTATGATTATGTCAGATAAACATGCTTGTATCACCAGTGACAGTTTCTGTAAACATTATGTCAGATAAACATGCTTGTATCGCCAGTGATAATTTCTGTAAACATTATGTCAGATAAACATGCTTGTATCGCCAGTGACAGTTTCTGTAAACATTATGTCAGATAAACATGCTTGTATCGCCAGTGACAGTTTCTGTAAACATTATGTCATATAAACATGCTTGTATCGCCAATGATAATTTCTGTAAACATTATGTCAGGCAAATATGCTTGTATCGCCAGTGATAATTTCTGTAAACATTATGTCAGACAAATATGCCTGTATCGCCAGTGACAGTTTCTGTAAACATTATGTCAGATAAACATGCTTATACGCCAGTGACAGTTTCTGTAAAAATTATGTTAGATAAACATGCTTGTATCGCCAGTGATAATTTCTGTAAACATTATGTTAGATAAACATGCCTGTATCGCCAGTGATAATTTCTGTAAACATTATGTTAGATAAACATGCTTGTATCGCCAGTGATAATTTCTGTAAACATTATGTTAGATAAACATGCTTGTATCGCCAGTGATAATTTCTGTAAACATTATGTCAGATAGATGTGCTTGTATCGCCAGTGATAATTTCTGTAAACGTTATGTCAATAAATATGCTTGTATCGCCAGTGATAATTTCTGTAAACATTATGTCAGATGAATATGCTTGCATCGCCAGTGATAATTTCTGTAAACATTATGTCAGATAAATATGCTTGTATCATCAGTGATAATTTCTGTAAACGTTATGTCAGATAAATATGCTTGTATCGCCAGTGATAATTTCTGTAAACATTATGTCCGATAAATATGCTTGTATCGCCAGTGATAATTTCTGTAAACGTTATGTCAGTTAAATATGCTTGTATCGCCAGTGATAAGTTCTGTAAACGTTATGTCAGATAAATATGCTTGTATCGCCAGTGATAATTTCTGTAAACATTATGTCAGATAGATATGTTTGTATCACCAGTGATAATTTCTGTAAACATTATGTCCGATAAATTTGCTTGTATCACCAGTGATAATTTCTGTAAACATTATGTCCGATAAATATGCTTGTATCGCCAGTGATAAGTTCTGTAAACGTTATGTCAGATAAACATGCTTGTATCGCCAGTGATAATTTCTGTAAACATTATGTCATATACTGATATAGATATACTTGTATAGGCCAACACTACTGGAGTGACAGTTTCTGTAAACATTATGTCAGATATATATGACAGTATGGCCAATACTGCAGGTGTAATAGTTTCTGTTTAACATTTCAACACTCCTGTAGTGACAGTTTCTGTAAACATTATGTCAGATATATATATGCACACGTATGGACTTCTGTAAACAATTTTAAATACGTGGCCAACACTGTATAGTGACAGTTTCTGTAAACATTATGTCAGATATATATGACAGTATGGCCAACACTGCTATAGTGACAGTTTCTGTAAACATTATGTCAGATATATATGACAGTATGGCCAACACTGCTATAGTGACAGTTTCTGTAAACATTATGTCAGATATATATGACAGTATGGCCAACACTGCTATAGTGACAGTTTCTGTAAACATTATGTCAGATATATATGACAGTATGGCCAACACTGCTGTAGTGACAGTTTCTGTAAACATTATGTCAGATATATATGACAGTATGGCCAACACTGCTGTAGTGACAGTTTCTGTAAACATTATGTCAGATATATATGACATATGGCCAACACTGCTGTAGTGACAGTTTCTGTAAACATTATGTCATATAGATATACTACTATGGCCAACACCACTGTAGTGACAGTTTCTGTAAACATTATGTCATATAGATATACTACTATGGCCAACACGCTGTAGTGACAGTTTCTGTAAACATTATGTCATATAGATATACTACTATGGCCAACACCGCTATAGTGACAGTGTAAACATTATGTCATATAGATATACTACTATGGCCAACACTGCTGTAGTGACAGTTCTGTAAACATTATGTCATATAGATATACTACTATGGCCAACACGCTTAGTGACAGTTTCTGTAAACATTATGTCATATAATATACTACTATGGCCAACACGCTGTAGTGACAGTTTCTGTAAACATTATGTCATATAGATATACTACTATGGCCAACACGCTATAGTGACAGTGTAAACATTATGTCATATAGATATACTACTATGGCCAACACTGCTGTAGTGACAGTTTCTGTAAACATTATGTCATATAGATATACTACTATGGCCAACACCGCTGTAGTGACAGTTTCTGTAAACATTATGTCATATAGATATACTACTATGGCCAACACGCTGTAGTGACAGTGTAAACATTATGTCATATAGATATACTACTATGGCCAACACCGCTATAGTGACAGTGTAAACATTATGTCATATAGATATACTACTATGGCCAACACCGCTGTAGTGACAGTTTCTGTAAACATTATGTCATATAGATATACTACTATGGCCAACACCGCTGTAGTGACAGTTTCTGTAAACATTATGTCATATAGATATACTACTATGGCCAACACCACTGTAGTGACAGTTTCTGTAAACATTATGTCATATAGATATACTACTATGGCCAACACCGCTTAGTGACAGTGTAAACATTATGTCATATAGATATACTACTATGGCCAACACCTGCTGTAGTGACAGTTTGTAAACATTATGTCATATAGATATACTACTATGGCCAACACTGCATAGTGACAGTTTCGTAAACATTATGTCATATAGATATACTACTATGGCCAACACCGCTGATAGTGACAGTTTCTGTAAACATTATGTCATATAGATATACTACTATGGCAACACCGCTGTAGTGACAGTTTCTGTAAACATTATGTCATATAGATATACTACTATGGCCAACACCGCTGTAGTGACAGTTTCTGTAAACATTATGTCATATAGATATACTACTATGGCCAACACCGCTTAGTGACAGTGTAAACATTATGTCATATAGATATACACTAATGGCCAACACTGCTTAGTGACAGTTTCGTAAACATGTACAGTGTAAACATTATGTCATATAGATATACTACTATGGCCAACACCGCTATAGTGACAGTGTAAACATTATGTCATATAGATATACTACTATGGCCAACACGCTGTAGTGACAGTTCTGTAAACATTATGTCATATAGATATACTACTATGGCCAACACCGCTATAGTGACAGTTTCTGTAAACATTATGTCATATAGATATACTACTATGGCCAACACCGCTGTAGTGACAGTTTCTGTAAACATTATGTCATATAGATATACTACTATGGCCAACACCGCTGTAGTGACAGTTTCTGTAAACATTATGTCATATAGATATACTACTATGGCCAACACCACTGTAGTGACAGTTTCTGTAAACATTATGTCATATAGATATACTACTATGGCCAACACCCTGTAGTGACAGTTTCTGTAAACATTATGTCATATAGATATACTACTATGGCCAACACTCGCTGTAGTGACAGTTTCTGTAAACATTATGTCATATAGATATACTACTATGGCCAACACCGCTGTAGTGACAGTTTCTGTAAACATTATGTCATATAGATATACTACTATGGCCAACACTCGCTGTAGTGACAGTTTCTGTAAACATTATGTCATATAGATATACTACTATGGCCAACACTGCTTAGTGACAGTGTAAACATTATGTCATATAGATATACTACTATGGCCAACACTGCTGTAGTGACAGTTTCTGTAAACATTATGTCATATAGATATACTACTATGGCCAACACTGCTGTAGTGACAGTTCTGTAAACATTATGTCATATAGATATACTACTATGGCCAACACTGCTATAGTGACAGTGTAAAACATTATGTCATATAGATATACTACTATGGCCAACACTGCTATAGTGACAGTGTAAACATTATGTCATATAGATATACTACTATGGCCAACACTGCTATAGTGACAGTGTAAACATTATGTCATATAGATATACTACTATGGCCAACACTGCTGTAGTGACAGTTTCTGTAAACATTATGTCATATAGATATACTACTATGGCCAACACTGCTGTAGTGACAGTTTCTGTAAACATTATGTCATATAGATATACTACTATGGCCAACACTGCTTAGTGACAGTCTGTAAACATTATGTCATATAGATATACTACTATGGCCAACACTGCTTAGTGACAGTTGTAAACATTATGTCATATAGATATACTACTATGGCCAACACTGCTATAGTGACAGTGTAAACATTATGTCATATAGATATACTGCTATGGCCAACACCGCTATAGTGACAGTGTAAACATAATGTCATATAGATATACTACTATGGCCAACACTGCTGTAGTGACAGTGTAAACATTATGTCATATAGATATACTACTATGGCCAACACTGCTATAGTGACAGTGTAAACATTATGTCATATAGATATACTACTATGGCCAACACTGCTATAGTGACAGTGTAAACATTATGTCATATAGATATACTACTATGGCCAACACTCCTGTAGTGACAGTTTCTGTAAACATTATCACCATCATCATCAAGTGCCCTGCCGTATGGCGTTGACGATCATGGCCCTCCAAATGTATCTATCCCTTGTTACCGCAAGCACATCTTCCACTGTCTCTGTCCTCAGCCACCCTGCAAGTCTGTCCAATACTTTCTCCCTGGGTCTACCTGGTGCTCTCTTTCCCTCCAGCTTTTCTGTTGTGACCAGGTGCTCTAATTCCCCTTTTCTCATAAAATGGCCTATAAAATGTTGCCTGTCTTTTCCTAGTCTTCCTTATGAGTGATCTTCTTGTGTCTGCCTCCATCAACACCGTTCAAAATCTGTCGACTGTTTAATTCTTGCTAGTGACTTCAAACAGGGATCCTTCTATTCATAATATCAAGTAACAGGGGTCCTTCTGTTCTTAATATTAAATTGTACCGTGTCCATTAAAATGACCATTCTAGTAAAGTTGCTGTGGGTTGGTTTTTATTACTGATTGTTGTGGTTTGTTTTCTGATATAAGCTGTCGAATCAAGTGTTTACAATGGCCTGGTTTGTGTGGAGGTACAACTCCCGCCTTCCAGTTGGACTGCAAGTTCGAGTCTGGCTCTCAAAATGTTTTTGTGCCTGGTCCGCCCAGCTTTAAATGGGTACCTGACCCTGTTATGGGCCGCGGAAGGTATATCTGAGAGGGAGATGGGATGACACTGTCCACAGAATGCTGGCCTGTGAAAATAAGAGATCTGTACTCACTTCCCTACAACCTCAAGATTTGAGGATTTTCCCCTCAAAGTGTTCAATAATGTTGCAATTCACACACCCCACGCTGCCGAAAGTACAGTATCAAATTACAATCAATCAGTCACACGTACTGTATGTCCTTTGTTTCAAATAAACAAACCAAATCAACAACAAACTATAAAAGCTTGTAATCATGTCCCTTCCGCTCACTCCCAAAAGTAATCCAGTTAATGACTACTATGCACACGGGCAAAACATTGCGATTTGGTTTTCTGAAGGAAAAAACAGGCATATATGTAATAAACAGAATATCAGTGAAATGACTTGCCATCAAAGGCAGAAAGATGGAGTGATGGTGCTACCTGGTAGAAAGCCTTTGAACACTTTGTTGTCTGTGTGTAACACCTTTTTGACCCCGGCCATTTTGCTCACCTCCTGTGCTACCTGAAACATGATAACAGTTTTGCCGTTTGGTCCTGACAAAGTGATTGTGAACTTTTACTTCTGCTGGTAGCACACAGTTATGACAAACAAACCACGAGTGAGTCAAGTTTGATCTGTGCATCTCTCTCTCTCTCTCTCTCTCTCTCTCTCCTCCTCTCTCTCTCTCTCTCCTCTCTCTCTCTCTCTCTCTCTCTCTCCTCTCTCTCTCTCTCTCTATCTATCTATCTTCTCTATCTATCTATCTATCTATCATCTCTATCTATCTTATTGTGTATTGTGTGTGTGTGTGTGTGTGTGTGTGTGTGTGTGTGTGTGTGTGTGTGTGTGTGTGTGTGTGTGTGTGTGTGTGTGTGTGTACGTGCTGCTAGTCAGCTGTACAACACTTGGGAGAATATCGACAGTACTAACTCGATGTGAACATCACATCATAAAGTACACGTACACATACATGTACAACCTGAGCTGTGTTCAACACAGAACTATCCAAACGTCTGACTCATATTAAACTGGTGTACGTGCTGCATATTCAAGTGAATTGTGTGGGTTTGTTTTTGGTGGGTCTTGTTGATGTTGTTGTTATGTTGTTTGTGATGCCAACTGCTTGCTTGCCTCCTGAATGGTGTGTACATTATCATCCACTGTGACAAGACGGAATCAGTGTAAGGCAATTGTACATGTACATGTAGCATATAATTGTATATACACCACCTGTATGGTGTGTACATGTACATGTAGCTATATCATACACCACCTGTATGGTGTGTACATGTACATGTAGGCTATTATGGCATAATACACCACCTGTGTGGTGTGTACATGTATGCTATATACATACACCACCTGTATGGTGTGTACATGTACATGTAGCTATATACATACACCACCTGTATGGTGTGTACATGTACATGTAGCATATATTGTATACACCACCTGTATGGCGTGTACATGTACATGTAGCTATATACATACACCACCTGTATGGTGTGTACATGTACATGTAGCTATATGTATACACCACCTGTAGGTGTGTGTACATGTACATGTAGCTATACGCATACACCACCTGTATGGTGTGTACATGTACATGTAGCTATATGTATACACCACATGTATGGTGTGTACAATGTACATGTAGCTATATGTATACACACACCTGTATGGTGTGTACATGTACATGTAGCTATATGTATACACCACCTGTATGGTGTGTAATGTACATGTAGCTATATGTACACCACATGTATGGTGTGTACATGTACATGTAGCTATATGATACACCACCTGTATGGTGTGTAATGTACATGTAGCTATATGTATACACCACCTGTATGGTGTGTACATGTACATGTAGCTATATGATACACCACCTGTATGGTGTGTAATGTACATGTAGCTATATGTATACACCACCGTTATGGTGTGTACATGTACATGTAGCTATATACATACACCACATGTATTGGTGTGTACATGTACATGTAGCTATATGTATACACACCACTGTATGGTGTGTACAATGTACAATGTAGCTATATGTATACACCACCTGTATGGTGTGTACATGTACATGTAGCTATATGTATACACCACATGTATGGTGTGTACATGTACATGTAGCTATATACATACACCACCTGTATGGTGTGTACATGTACATGTAGCTATATGTATACACCACCTGTATGGTTGTGTACAATGTACATGTAGCTATATGTATACACCACCTGTATGGTGTGTACATGTACATGTAGCTATATACATACACCACCTGTATGGTGTGTACATGTACATGTAGCTATATGATATACACCACCTGTATGGTGTGTACATGTACATGTAGCTATATGTATACACCACCTGTATGGTGTTGTACATGTACATGTAACTATATGTATATCACCACCTGTATGGTGTGTACATGTACATGTAGCTATATGTATACACCACCTGTATGGTGTGTACATGTACATGTAGCTATATGTATACACCACCTGTATGGTGTGTACATGTACATGTAGCTATATGTATACACCACCTGTATGGTGTGTACATGTACATGTAGCTATATGTATACACCACATGTAATGGTGTGTACATGTACATGTAGCATATATACATACACCACCTGTATGGTGTGGTACATGTACATGTAGCTATATGTATACACCACCTGTATGGTGTGTACATGTACATGTAGCTATATGTATACACCACCTGTATGGTGTGTACATGTACATGTAGCTATATTGTATACACCACCTGAACTCAACGGGCTTCAAACAATAATCAACAATATATGACCTGATACACTTACTGTGCAACTACACACACACACACACACACACACACACACACACACACACACACACACACACATACATACAACACACACACGAACACACATACACACACATGCACGCACGCACGCCGCGCGCACACACACACAAAACACTCACACACACACATACACACACACACACACACACACACACCACACACACACACACACACACACACACACACACACACACACACAATACCACACATGCTGATCATCAGCTCGTTCATTTCCCCATGAAGTTAACAACTGACATAAGAAAAAGTATATGTATACATGTATGCCGATGTTTTCCCCGTAATAAACCTGTCTTCATAACGTGTAGGCCTACTTAAATCTTGATGTACACTTTGAAACCTTCACTATCTAATAAAATATTGTCAAATATGTTCTGTGTATTACATGTTGTTCATATGTCGACAATACTTTTCCTAACTGTATAAATTGATATCATTTCTCTTACCGCATTGTTGGTAGATGTTTGTTCATTGTACAACAACAAAAACGATTTTTAACAAACAAATCTTTATGACATTTACTTAAATCTTGATGTTCACTTTGAAACTTCCAGTGTATAAAATATTGTTAGATTCATTGCATGTTGTTCATATTTCAACACTTAAATCTTTATGTTCACTTTGAAACTTCCAGTGTATAAAATATTGTTAGATTCAATGCATGTTGTTCATATTTCAACACTTAAATCTTTATGTTCACTTTGAAACTTCCAGTGTATAAAACATTGTTAGATTCATTGCATGTTGTTCATATTTCAACACTTAAATCTTGATGTTCACTTTGAAACTTCCAGTGTATAAAATATTGTTAGATTCATTGCATGTTGTTCATATTTCAACACTTAAATCTTGATGTTCACTTTGAAACTTCCAGTGTATAAAATATTGTTAGATTCATTGCATGTTGTTCATATTTCAACACTTAAATCTTTATGTTCACTTTGAAACTTCCAGTGTATAAAATAGTTAGATTCATTGCATGTTGTTCATATTTCAACACTTAAATCTTGATGTTCACTTTGAAACTTCCAGTGTATAAAATATTGTTAGATTCATTGCATGTTGTTCATATTTCAACACTTAAATCTTTATGTTCACTTTGAAACTTCCAGTGTATAAAACATTGTTAGATTCATTGCATGTTGTTCATATTTCAACACTTAAATCTTTATGTTCACTTTGAAACTTCCAGTGTATAAAATATTGTTAGATTCATTGCATGTTGTTCATATTTCAACACTTAAATCTTGATGTTCACTTTGAAACTTCCAGTGTATAAAATATTGTTAGATTCATTGCATGTTGTTCATATTTCAACACTTAAATCTTTATGTTCACTTTGAAACTTCCAGTGTATAAAATATTGTTAGATTCATTGCATGTTGTTCATATTTCACATTGTATGGTGACATCTGTTGATTGTAAAAGGCTAAAACAAAAAAAAACACAATAAAACATAAAATTTTAAAAATATTAACAGAAACCAGCTCTGGGAAAGGTGTAACTGAATGTTTTTACTAGCAATACCTGATTGAAGGACAACTCACTTTTGAACACTGGGTACCCAGCACCAGGCACACCACATCTTCACCAAGTCTGGAAGCTGCAGTGACAGTACTGAAAGTGACAGGGGCCACTGTGGTATCGTCATGCTCAGCAACAACCAGGGTACTGATGGCGCGTCTACACAAGGTCAGCTGTTAACAAAATGTCTGAACGGTGCGGAACTGAATAAAGTAAAACACGTAAATAGGTAAAATCTTCACAAACCTTTTTTTCTCCCCATAACATCTTGGCCTGATCTGTACCATGACATAACGTCTGTTTGTTTGAAGCTTTCCACTATCTCTGACAACTCTATAAAACAATGGCACTGCACAATTTACTGACAACTCCTGATTACGTAAATTTGACAAACATCGACATTCTCCAAGGCCACAAGTAATGAAGTATGCACAGTGTGTCCGATAAGGTGTACAGGTTACTTTATCATTTGGTTGTTGTTGGGTTTCTCTCTCTTTCTCTCTCTCTCTCTTTTATTATTTTTTTGTTTGTTTTTCATTTTGTCTTGGCCTAATCTAAATGTTCGTCAGAATATAACATATACATACAACGCTTATTTATGTAAACCAGCAATACCAACCAACACTAGTGCAGATGGGTACACAACTGGACAGAAAGTGGAAGAGGTAGACATGTTCAAGTTGGCCCACCTGGAATCTGCTCTGACTAAAGATGACAGTCCACAGCAGTTCACATGTACAGACAGACAGACAACAGACAGACATAGATAGATAGACAGACAGACAGATAGATAGACAGATAGACAGACAGACAGATAGATAGACAGATAGATAGACAGATAGACAGACAGATAGATATATAGATACAGATAGATAGATAGATAGATAGACAGATAGACAGATAGATAGATAGATAGATAGACAGATAGATAGATAGATAGACAGATAAATAGATAGATAGACAGATAGACAGACAGACAGATAGACAGATACATAGATAGATAGATAGATAGAAAGATAGATAGACAGACAGATAGATAGATGTTTATGGTCATTTCATCCGCCATGACACATTGCGACTGTCCAAGACCATGTGTCAGGACAGGCCCAGCTTACTCTGGAAGAAGACCATCGTTGTGGTCAACAGAGGAAGAGCTAGTTGGCAAATGTCAAACACTGGACCAACAGGCACAACAGTCAATGGGCATGATGTCACACTTCTGACCAGAAAGTCTGGGTCTGACCCTGTCTGACCCTGGTGGGTACAGGGTG
>JAPXFY010000016.1:83176875-83221875 GCA_030674185.1 Monoplex corrugatus
GACATAACAGCATGACCACAGATTGTGTTCACACAAAAAACACTGATAATAAACATGACATAACAGCATGACCACAGATTGTGTTCACACAAAAAACACTGATAATAAACATGACATAACAGCATGACCACAGATTGTGTTCACACAAAAAACACTGATAATAAACATGACATAACAGCATGACCACAGATTGTGTTCACACAAAAAACACTGATAATAAACATGACATAACAACATGACCACAGATTGTGTTCACACAAAAAACACTGATAATAAACATGACATAACAGCATGACCGCAGATTCTGTTCACACAAAAAACACTGATAATAAACATGACATAACAGCATGACCGCAGATTCTGTTCATACAAAAAACATTTTCCATATCTGCAACAACTTGATCAATGTTACTGATAAAACAACAAGACTTCCCATTATTCCCATCAGTATCAACATGCAGGATACTGGTACGATTAAAGAGGACTGCGACTGTTCTGTCATTGATTACTGTTTAATTTAAATGCTGATAGTTGTATAAATATTATGAACACAGATTTTTTTTTTTTTTTTTTTTTTTTTTTGTGACTATGGAGAAATCTTACCGGTAGAATATGATGCCCCATGGTACAGCCACTACTTTTTACCCCTTTCATAATACCCCCTTTGGGAGTTGTTTTTTTTTTTTTGCATCTCGAATTGAGTTTTGTATTAATAACTGTTTTCCACATACTATGATGCAAGTGTATTACATGTATTATACTGGGCAGTTCACATATAATTTGTCCATTCAAGTATGGATTTACACAACATTGTCTACAAAGTTTCCTTGAGTTTTTCACATGGAAGTGGTATCTTCCACCGAAACTCCCAATGACAAAAATATTCTTTATCATGTTTTTTTATGATGACTCTGACAAGGATTAAACCAATAAAACAGTAAAAATACCGGCCAGTAGAAAAAAATGACACCTGAGCACCAACAAATCATTCACAGCAGTAGGGGGACATTGCAGGACAATGGTCAAAAAATATCATGGGGGTGGGGGGGGGGGATATAACAATTCTGGCAAGGTTAAGGGTGAGTAATAATATCAGGAAAACAAAAATCAAAGCAGCAGTGTGTATCATGCTGCAAGTCCATCTTTAAACACTGAAGTCGAATTTGGACATCTAAATGTTGTACTGAGCAATATTCATATTGTGGGACACAATATACAAATCCTACTTCCTGGTGTAAAGGAATATTACCGTTACTCATGACCTGAAGAAAGCTTTATAACAAAGCTGCAAATTTGTGGTGCATAAACCAGCAGTTTTCTTCACTGTTTTTAATGAGAGAGGATCATGAAACACTCTTCACTATTTCTAAGAGTGTCAAATAATGGAAGTATTGATGAAAATGAAGTGGCATACATTTCCAAACATGCAGTTCAATATATCAAAATTCATAACTATACTTTCTTATAATTTGGAAATCGTGGTTGCTCAATCACGCCATCTCCAAACTTAAATTCTAAAAACTGTTTGATATTGTTAGGTGCACCTGCTTGGACTCCTGCAAATGAAATTTTTGTCAATGGAATAAGGAAGTGTTCTGGAAATTCTCTATCCTGTCTGTGAGTTTCAAACCATGTATTTTTTGTCATTGTGCCATCTTTTGAATAAAATTGATGAATGTCAACATGAAGACGATTGTGCTCACTGTAGTGCACTCTAATAAAGTCCCCTTCTTTAGCTTTTTCCCACATAAAACCTTGCTCATCAACAAAGCTGCTTTCTAAGGCATCTTTCAAATAGGAAGACTTTGCAATGTCATCCTTGTAAATACCAACATCCACATCATAATCCCAAGGAATAATGTCTCCATTCCTCGCAGCTCCTAGCAAACTGCCACCTTCAAGCCAATACCGAACATTTTCATGCTGCAGAATACCGAACACATACTTGGCAGTTTCCCGCAATGCCTTCAGACAGCATGGGGGAGTCCATTTACCTTCGTATAAATACTCAGGCATGTCATCAATAATGGTTCCAAAACATCTGGAAGTTGTTTTAGTGCAACCATAATAGTCTGTTTTTCCATCCAGGTGCACCACGGCTTTGATTCCCCAATGTCTGTAAAATGCAGATAATCTCTCTTCATCCAAACGCTTATGTTTCCATTTGTTGTGAGGATCTGAAAACAACTGTTTCACAGAACTTAACTGATATCTTTGCAAATATCGTACCCTCCAGTCGCGGAGTTTAGCTTGTATGTAAAAGGTCATAGGAAAAGGTCTTGCAAATGGTTCTGCAAGCGAACGGAAAGTGTCTGTGAGCAAGAGTATAGCTTGATCTCCTACCAACAAGTCACAATGATCAAGACTTTTATTGGTTTCCCCAAGGGACATTTGCCAGCGTTTTAAGTCCACATTTAAGGACACACAATGCAAAGGATCAGTTCCTACACCAAACACAACAGCTTTACTTCTCCCTTTACCTCCCAGCATACTCATACCTTTTTGAATGTGTCGCCAATGTTTCAATTTTGCTGCATCTGGCAGAACCAGTACATATTTGGTGTTTATCAAATGATCCGGTCGACTGCTGAATAGTTATGTAATAAATCTGGTTTAAGGCTGACCACTCTGACATTCCATTTCTCATCCACATGCAGTGGGGATAAGGTACAGAGTCACCAACAACCAGGACTCTGGTGCCATTCAGTTCTACATAGAGTTCCCTAATAGTCTCAATGACGGCATTGTCAAACATTTCAAAGTCTCTCAAGATGACTGTGACACGGCTTGCCACAGACTCAGCAGAGTTGGCTGCTGGTTCAGTACGTTGCTGATCTACACCAACACTGCTCTGTGAGATGCTGCTGATGTACCTGTGTTGCTGGACAGCTAAGTAAATGGTCACCACCAAGCTGACTACCACAGCACCAAGCAGCAGTCGCTGTCTCCGAATTGCCATCTGAAATACAAATCAATTCAAAGGAAGCAAATCAGTCAATGGTATGGTATGGTGATGATGATGATGATGATGATGATGGTATGGTAATTCAAAAACTTCTGCCTGATATGAACACAGCACTGTACACTGAGGAGGCATGACACTACTTTCACTTTCAGTCAATCACCTCACAGGCTGACCGTACACAGCAAGCGAACATGGGCAGATTTTGCCTGTTTAGTTCCTGCCAGACACACCGTTCCTTCACCCCTGCCCTTAGGGGCTGCCACAGACAAAGCCACAGCCCATTCCTTCTCTTTCCTCATGTAAAAAAGTGTTGTCAGTGGCTGTGTTTCACACCTGATTTTATTTTCATCAGGATTATTTCAGACCCCGATTTTTGCTTAATTCAGCTGTCTTCGCTGATTATGTCCATAGTACACAAGTCTAGATCCATGTTCATACTGTGCTGTAGAAATAAAATAAAAGAAAAGAAAACTGACCACTTAATTTACTGGCACCGAAATGTGTGTCGCTGCTAGCAGCCATCTGGCACTCTGCACACCGAGATAAATAAGCGAAAGAATGTGAATAGGCCTACAGGCCACGCTTGACACAGCTCACACACAGTCAGTGAGAGTAAATGAAGTAGTCTTGCTATTTTCTTTGTTCTTCCTTTTGGATTAATCATCTGCTTTCTGTGATTGTTCTGCAACTTATTTTCCATCATTGTGTTTTTCTGGTCCCATTTTGCGTGTGGTCAGTTTGGCTTTCTCTGCTTCTTCTTGTGTGGAGAGAAAAAAAAAAAACCAAACATACAAGACTTAGGCTGGTTGGTGTTTTTCTTTGTGATGTAGGTTATACACCAATTGACTGTGCCTGTAAAAAATAAAATGGTGTTGCACATCATGGATGCAGAGAAACATTGTGAAACAACTCATCTAGAGAGATTTAGTGCATAATGTAGAATCTGCGGGGAGAGATCAAAGAAAGGTCTCAAGATGAAACCTGCAAAATTTTGCAAAAATACGCATGAGACTTCATGACTTTTTTTTGATAATTGTGTTTACTGGGTATAGTGATGGAGATTTGGTCATTGCTTACACAGCAAGCAGGGTGGGAAGGGGGTTCATGCCACAGTCAACATGCTGAAAAGGAGGGCCTGGGGAATAAGGAATGACAGTGACAGACTGAATATACTGATGAAGGAACAACTGACACTAGCATCTCTGCTGATACAGATAACTCCACCAAAAAAGAAAAAAACAAACATAAAACCCTGATATGTGACTTGAGTTCAGGCAGCAGAATATACATGTAGATAACTAAATGTAAATAGACCTATATTTGTTATAATATACCAACTTCATTGCATTGTTGATTGTTTTCATACACCTATAAAACATGTAGCCAGCAACATAACTGACAGTGCAGTGTATAAAGAAAGGTAGGTGTGCACGCGCTCATGTGCATATATGTGTGCATAAGTGCGTACACTGGAGTACAAACACCGCTGTCTCAGGGAAGCATTTCCTGGCAAGTGAAGAGTGACACTAATTACCTGCTGCCTGTGGCGCACATGGTCCATAGACCCTGATTGTGGTAGTGACACCAATAGTGGCTACATTGAACTTTTAAAATGCTAAGTGCAAATGGTCACAATACTTCCACGTACCACACAGCATGTATGAAAGTTAAAGCTTTATTCGTTGTCAGTGCATGAAGGTGTTGTAAAGTCTGCAGCATGGTATGAAAGTAAACCCCCATTACATGCAGATTACTTTCTCTTTTGTCTGTTGTGTTTGTACTCACTGTAAAGTGTAAGTGTCAGACAGAGTACTTTCTACTGGTTTTATCAAAAACCTTATAGCTATGATAAGTCTGACATAAATGATGTAGAACCACAGGCACTAGAATTCACCACGGCCAGTGGCTTGTAGAATGATGCTGGCACTGACAGAGCATACCGTAGCTTTGTATGGTTCCCTCAACACTAAGCAGCTGTTTTGTCTTTTGTGGTGGCTCAGTGAATGCGTTTAACTATACAGTGGGCTGTGCAAAGCTGTGTGTACTGGTTTGCTTTATTTATCAATTCATTTTATGTTCCTATTTTGTTCTTGACTTTAACATGCATGTAAAATGTTCCATTATATGAGAAATACGAGAAATACATGTTCAGATATGAAAATGAATACATTTATATTTATATAATTAAAACAGCAAACTAAGAATGTTTGAAATATTTGATATAACAGTATTCCCCATGAAAACAATTATAAGTAACTTAAAACCCTATCCCAAGGAGGACACTTAAAACACTTTCTGTAGGCAGTACTTCATTTTTCAGAAATTTTGTGCCATAGATTTCCTCTTTCCTGTCATTCTTTGTTTAGAACTACTGTTTGCATCTTTACTTGAAAATTCGCCATGAACAAGAAATCACTTTCATGAAGTTCATAATCCCAAGACATATCACTTATCAGATACATTCTTCCCTTTTCATAATTTTTATTCACTGGGCACAACGGTAGGCATGTGCACACACACACACACACACACACACACACACACACACACACACACACACACACACACACACACACACACATACACACTCACACACAGATATACAGTGTACAAACAAATGCATACAATGATTCAAGGAGTTGCATCCTGTATAGAGCATGAAAAGCCTCCCATCACTAATGTCAACCATAACAGGCAATGATGGGCATGAAAGCCAAATTGGTAAGATGACTTCTATTGGAAGTGACAGGTCTCTGACTCTGCCTGGGTAGCAACTGCCCCTTGAACTGGGGGTTGGGGATGGGGGTTAAAGCGACGTGGCCATGACAGACACTGAGACAGTTCCACATGATGGCATCAAGGACCCAGCACAGAGCTGCTTCATTTCTGCCTAAAACTGTCAAGAACTGGAACAGTCTCCAACAAGGAACAGTTGAGGCCACAACACTTGACACATTCGTGTCAAGGGCCTTCAAAACCCCAGACTAGATCGACGCCCCTTCCCTCCCCCCCACTTCCCCTCAGAGCCCCTGCCCCACCCACCCTGCTGCCCTCTTCACCCACCCCACCCCTCTTCACCCCCCCTTCTCCCTCCACCTCTTCACCCCACCACCCTCATTCCCCCCACCCCAACCCACCATCATCATGATTAAAACTGAACTCTAAAGACATGTCCACTGCCCAGATTTATCTGCTGCAAACCCCCCAGTTATAGGTACTAGAATAATCAAGTTTGATTGTGGGCCCTCAACACTGAAGAAGAAGAAGAAGCCTAAAGCCTGGTAGAAATTTCTCTTATCACTCAGGTTAACATATATATATATATAATATATATATATATATATATATATATATATATATATATATATATATATATATAATATAGCCTATATAATATTATTATTATTATTATTATTATTATTATGTGCAGACCTGCTAGAGCCAGAACAACCTTTGTGTGTGTATGCACACAGAAAATCAGACGTGCTTCATAGCACATTATGATCCTGTTGACCTGATGTGCAAGATGTGTCAAGTATTCAGTGGACAGGAAGTGAGGAACTAGAGATACAAGTAGGCTACAAATCATTCGACCTACCAAATCATCATGATTATCATGTGACAAACATGTGCTAAATATATTACTGTAATACAGAATTATTAATATACATATTTGTTGTTCTACATATAGGCCTGTGTAGGCACATAATCACATACAACAAGATGTGATGTAACACTAGCACTAACTTATCTTCTGATTTACACGCCCAAGTTGAAGTTCTCTTCAAACTGGAATTGTCCCAGATTCTTTCAAGTCTGCTATTGTTCACCCTCTCCTCAAGAAACACAATTTAGACCCAAATGAACTGAAAAATTACCGGCCTATCTCTAATCTCTCTTTCTTGTCAAAACTCATCGAAAAAGTTGTCCTCAACCAGCTGAACTCTCACCGTTCTGCAAACAATCTCCTCAATCCTTTCCAGTCAGCCTACCGCCAGTGCCATAGCACTGAAACTGCCCTGCTACACATTCTCAACAATCTCCTCCTTGCAACTGATACTGGCAAAGTCTCTCTCCTCACACTCCTTGATCTGTCTGCAGCCTTCGATACCACTGACCATGGTATTCTCCTTTCTAGACTTCATCATACTTTTGGCATCTCTGACATTGCTCTCTCCTGGTTCACTTCATATCTATCAAACAGAAAAAAAACTGTTCTCATTAATGGCACTTACTCTCAACCTGCATACCTGACCTGTGGTGTTCCACAAGGATCTGTCCTTGGCCCTGTTCTTTTCACTCTTTACACCTCCCCCCTGTCCACCATCATCAACTCCCACTCTATAAAACACCACTTCTATGCTGACGACACCCAACTTCTAGACAGTGACACACCAGACAATATACAGCGCCTCTTGACTCGCACCACTGAGTGTTACTCGGACATTAAGAACTGGATGACGTTCAACAAACTTCAGCTTAATGATGACAAGACAGAAGCTATCCTCATTGGCACCCGTCAGAAACTTTCTCAGCTGCCTCCTCTTTCTCTCCCATTATGTAACACATCAGTCCCAATTTCTGATTCAGCTAAAAACCTTGGTGTCTGCATTGACTCTACCCTCTCCATGAACAACTTTGTTTCTCAAACTGCCAGATCTTGCTACTATCACCTCCATCGCATAAGCCTGATCAACTGCAAAACTCATCCTCTCCTTCATAATGTCTCACATTGACTATTGCAATTCACTCCTGTCTGGTCTTCCTACCTCCACCATTCACATCCTGCAGCGCATTCAAAACAATGCTGCACGCCTTGTACTAAAAAAGAAAAAAGCTGACCACATATCTCCTCTCCTGGCACAACTTCACTGGCTCCCTGTATCAAAGCGCAGACAGTACAAACTAGACACCATGTGCTACAAAAGCCTCAATAACGCAGCCCCTGATTACCTGTCAAGCCTACTTGAGATCTATGTTCCCTCACGTACCCTCCGCTCTGCCTCCGATCCTCTGACTTTTCGCTTTCCACGCACTAAGCTCAATACCTATGGTCCACGAGCCTTCTCTGTTTCTGGTCCACTTTCCTGGAACAAACTTCCTCTCTCAGTCCATCAGCAACCTACTTTTGTCTCCTTCAAGTCCGCTCTCAAAACTCACCTTTTCTCCTCTGCATAAAATCCTGACCTCACTCAATCCCCTCTGCAGCCTGTCTCCACTCGGAGGGGAATCACATTGTAAATGTAATATATAATTGTATATAATATGCTCTCTATAATTTTCCATTGCTTTTATTCTTTCTCCCCATGTGTGCGTGCGTGTGTGTGCGTGCGTGCGTGTTGTCTGTTTTAGCGCTTAGATTTGATTTTATCATGATTTTGCGCTATATAAAATATTGTATTGTATTGTATTGTATTGTATTGTATTGTATTAGCTAGGCTACTCGCATTGACTCGATTGAGTGACTGACACACAAGTGACAAGGTATTTACGTAGGGGGGCTACAACACACTGACAACGACACAGTGAACAAGGTGACAGACTTGACAGAACTATACAGATCTCGGGATGCAGAATGATACCCGGCTCCACCTTACTTTATAAAATGAAATGATTCTTCATCAACCACAGACGGAGTTCTCTAAAGCCAGCAAAACAATGCTTGTCTGCTTGTTGGAAGGGAAACCACTCGCATTTTGAGTTTGTAACTATTGATAAAGTCAACGTTCAAAGAATGCAACTTTAAATATTGAAAATGTTAACGTAAACTTATAGGGGACAATTAATTCTGTCTAAAAGGTATTATGTTTTCTTTTCTTGTTTTTTGTTGTTGTTGCTTGTTTGTTTGTTTTTTGTTTTGATAAACTTTTATTTTCTCTTGGACTACGGCAGATAATCATGCTTACTGTTTTTTTTTTCTTCTTCTTTAATTCATTCCATAATCATCATCATCATCATCACTACTTCTGCTACTACTACTACTACTACTACTACTACTACTACAACTACAACTACTTCTATTATCACCACCAACAACACTACCACTACAACAACTACTATCATTATCATCATTATTATTGATATACATTTTGTTTCCTTTCTCTCTTTTAAAAGTTATAGATGATAAAATATGACTTACGTTTGTGTATGTTATGAAATGTTTTCAATTGTTTTATGCATTGCTATTGTTGCTTTGTTGTTGTTTTGATTACTGATAGATATTTTTTAATGAGCGCCATATGACTGTGTGTTATTAAATGTTTTTGTTTGTCTCATGAATTGTTTCTAATCAGCACAATTACAGACGGGCATGGCAGTGAAGTGGGTAAATGTTGGAATTCAAATCGGAACGTCCTGGATTGGATACACCTTTATGTCAGAACCTTCACCTGGTGGGTGAGGGATAGAAATCAGTTTTCAGTTTTCCAGGTCAACATGTGAGCAGGCCTGCCAGCCCATGAATTCCCTCTGTATGTGTACGCTTGCCGAGTATTAAATATGGTTGTAAAAGATCATGCAAGTTTGTTTGTTTTGAAATTCATTCACAATGTTTCCATTATATCCACTCTGTGTTAACCCTCTTTTCCTTTCTTTCTCCTCTCTCTCTCTCTCTCTCTCTCTCTCTCTCTCTCTCTCTCTCTCTCTCTCTCTCTTCCTTTTCTTCTTTTCTGCTGTGTGAGTAAATTAGCTATTTGATATAATAAAAAGTTTCCATATTCGGTTTAAAGCCTTTTTTATTGCCATATCAAAAAACTATTCCAGCTATAGTGCATAAAAAAGCAGCAGGAAAAAACGACAACAACAACAAAGAACGACAAATACCAACTGATAAAACAAAGAAACAAACTAACGTGCACATAAGTTGTAGAATACATTTCTGAGACATGTCTACGCTAT
This sequence comes from Monoplex corrugatus, assembly GCA_030674185.1. Lineage (NCBI taxonomy): Eukaryota > Metazoa > Mollusca > Gastropoda > Littorinimorpha > Ranellidae > Monoplex > Monoplex corrugatus. Next base: position 83,186,738 of record JAPXFY010000016.1, read on the forward strand.
GCATATCCTCGTGTATATTTTACCAAACTTTTTAGTGCCCATGAATAAAACATCACAAATGAATATTTTGAAACTATTGAGGATGTTAGATTTAGTGTTGGCATTTAGTTCAGCAAAGTCTACATTATCATTGTATAACCCGTGGAATTGCACGAAATTCGTTTCAGTTCCCATTCATAATAGCGCGAAATTTTAAGATGGCGTCCAAAGCGGCAGTTTCAAAACCTTCTGAGTCAGATAACAGCATTCACATGCAACTTCTGGAAAAGGCATTGGATAAAACAACAAAGAAATGCGTTTCATCGTTCAAGTGCGTATAACACTGAAATAAGGCAGGCATTAGTAGGATTTAAAAGAACGTTATTGTGTCACCCTACCAGACAAAAATCAATTTCAATTTTGTCTAGTCTAGTTTCAGTTTCACAGTAGGCATATTAATTAAAACTACGAGTATGATTGGATGTAGTGGATGAACACAGCTACCTCCACCAGAGCTACATCATTGCCCATTACTGCAGGTCATCGAAAATTAATTGCTGTTTCTTATAAAAGGCCGGCTATTGGTTCGCTACAGAATCGCTAGCCCCACAGTTTCAAGAGTTTGTGGCAAAAGACTTATCACATGGTCACGATGGTGTGATGGACAGAGTGATTGACAGTCAATGAGTGATAGTAATTAGTAATACTACACAATAGTTTAGGCCTAGGCCAAACACCGTAAACTGGTAAAATACATCTTTTTAATTCTGTCATTTCTGGCTTCCTTAGGTTTTCTCCTGAGGCGAGTTATTATTCTATTTTATTTTATTTTAATTTTTATAATTATATTTATTAACTTTTTTTAGGACATACCAAATAAATCAAGGTAAAGCTAGATCCTAGTGGCTAGCTAATCTGAGGTCCATCAGAAGAACAGGATTTTCCACTGTGTCCATTCCTGATAAGGTATTTTATAACCCAAGAATATGGCTTAGAATGTAGTTGGAAATTTGCAATAAACTGGAAATATGGCCATATAGACCTATAGGATTAACACATAGGATTGTGCTGAACAATCTTTACCTAGGTTCACTAATCTGTTAATGGTTCATTCATTTTATTGGAACGCATCTCTTAGATTTTCGTCTTTTGTCTTTTTTGCAGATAAAAGAACTCCTGACAGCAAAAAAGGGAGTCACTGACAAAATTCCTTAAAATGTCCACTTTGAAATACAATCCTAAAGTAAAAGAAAAAACATAGAAAAAAAGGAGAGGGTTGCATTGTATCTTAAGGATATGCTTTCTCTGGGGAAAACAATGCATTTTGTGCAAAAAACAAAACAAAACATTATGACTGAAAAAAGGAATCTGAGCCTGTTCAATCCCAGCTAATACTGTAATAGTAATACTTGTACTTGTAGCTTGCAATTTGTGTCCTCTTAAAACTAAATTTTTTCAGACATTCTCTCCTTTTTTTGTTTTTGTTGTTGTTTTTTTGTTTTGTTTGTTTAAACCTTTCTGGTCTCTGTTCTATTCTCTGTAGTATATTGATGGTTGTTTTGTGTGAGAAACTGGATTTGTCTTTCATCATGCCCCTTTGGTGTGCACGAGTATGTATTGATCATTTAGTGTATGAAAGTATACTATATCATTATATGCTTCTGTGTGAGTGCATGTGTATGTCACTATGTGAATATGTTTTTGTATGCATGTGTGATCCAAGTTTTCTGGTATAGTTTTTTGTTCTTGTTCTTGTTGTTTTAAATCTCTTTCCATGTTGTGTGCATGTGTCTGACTTCAGCTCTCTCTTGAATGTTTATTGAGTGATTGTCTTGTCGTGCATATTCTGTAAAGTGCCAAGCGCAAAAGATTTTGTAGGATCTTGCGTTATGTAAATCTGCATTATCATTATTGTTATTATTATTATTATTATTGTTATAATATCATGTTCAAAAGTTATCTAGTTTTTCTTTATTATTATTATCATCATCATTATTATGTTCAGAAGTTATCAATTTGTTTAGTAGAAATAGTAATATACTAATAGTAGTAGTAGTAGTATGTTTAGAAGTTATCAGGTTGTAGTCTGTGTCTGCTTCTTGTGTCTGATTTAGTAACTATCAAAATAGGGTGCTTTTAATTTTTGTGTGCGTTTTTGTTTTTTTGTTGTTGTTTTTAATTTAAGATTTTGGAACATACATCAGTACCTTGTAAGCAAAGCTTCAGACTGCCAGCATATCTTCATGACTTATAGTTATACAGGAAATTGTTATATGAAACATGGCTTTGCAGGCCCATACAATTATGCAACGACTTAGAACTAGACGTCTAGTTTCAAGCAGCGCTGTATAGTTCATCAGTCAGCCTATCATGCCATGTTGCTTGTAAAACATTGTTGGATGAAAAAATCAGAGTCGAAGAAAAGAAACAGAAGTAAAAGCAGTGATGTGATATTAAAAAAAACGTTATTTTTATGGTGCTGAAAATGATTTAGATCTGTCCCACTACCGGATGTACCATCCCTTTTAGTCATGGGACATAACTGTGTTCAATACATGTAGGTGTAGATGAAAAATCTGTTATGTGTCGTTCTTCAGCTTAGTAAAATAATCGGCTAGATCCCAAATAATGTGGCTAACGTGTACTTTGATTTTTATCTATACTTTTTAATGTGATTATACTTATTTTTATAGGGTGTTTTACTGCCTTTAATCATGATACTAAAATTCAAATTGTGTTTCAGATTGTCATTATTAAAACGACAGTTTGAGCCAATTTACAAAAAAAGTCCCAAAACACTGCACAAGCTTCATGAAGAAGCCTCAGCACAGCTTACAGCAAATATAAAGGTATATTAATTTATTCCTGGTCCTTGTGCATGTGTGTGTGTGTGTGTGTGCAAATGTTTTTGAGGGAAGCCTTGTGAATTAGTATGTCACTCACTGACTGTTCAGTTTTAGCTGCGTTCTTTTTTCCCACCCAACTTGTATACAATTTTAACTCGCCGTTTAATTGTTTTCTTCATCGTCATTAATTTGACTGAAACTGTAGTTTGTAAAATATCATGAATGAATACAGTATTGAGCAGTAGTCCGTGGATGAACTGAAAATGTTATTATTGTTGTCATTGAAAGTAATCATAGAACAAATAGTGTAAAAGTACAGAGCCAGGTGAACCATGATGATGAAAAACTGTTTTTTCTTTTCAGGAGGAACTGGCTGTGATGTCAGAGGAGGAAAACATTCAAGATTTCATGGTAAAACTGGACGAGATGAAAATACAAGCTGATAATATGGATGAAAACTTCGTGGCATGGTAAATATTATATTATTTCTGCTCTTCAGCTCTTCTGCTGTAAAGACGTCAAAGATAAGTGTTGACGAAGCAGCAGGGAAGTTTCAGTCTTTTTCTCCTAATTTTTATATTTAGTGTTTGTTAATCTTACGCTTGACAAAGGCCAGTTGGCCGAAAATTTGCACCCATCTTGTCTGGTTGTATTAAATACATGTTCTTATTCTTTTTGTGTGTGTTTTTGCTGGTTCCTATATGTGAACAAATTAATAACAGTAAAAAAAAAAAAAAGAGTGTGTGTCCTTGTGTGCATATGACTCAGGCGACCAAGTGGAAACCCCTCAGACGACATACGTGCTCATGTCCAGCCCGTTCATCTCCAGCATCTGCTCCAGCTGCAGAAAGTGTTTGATCAGCTACAGTCACAGAACACACTGCTGCAGCAGTACCTGAAGAAGGAGCAAGGCAAGCTTATGCAGTCACGTTCAGTTGTAGCTGATCATCTTGCCACCTGGAAAAAGGTACCTGTGTTGTGGTCGGTTAGCGATACACTGATAAGAAGCCTACTAAGATGTACCTAATAAGTAAAGCCCAAGTACAACATGTGTTGTGGTCGAGTCACGTAATAGTCGATATACACTGATGATAAGAAGCCTCTAAGTACTAATAAGTATAGTACCTGTGTTGTGGTCGTGTAGCCATACACTGATAAGAAGCCTCTAAGTACTAATAAGTATAGGTACCTGTGTTGTGGTCGGTGTAGTCGCCAATACTTTTAACTTGGATAAGATAAGCCTCTAAGTACTAATAAGTATAGGTACCTGTGTTGTGGTCGGTGTAGCGATACACTGATAAGAAGCCTCTAAGTACTAATAAGTATAGGTACCTGTGTTGTGGTCAGTGTAGCATACACTGATAAGAAGCCTCTAAGTACTAATAAGTATAGGTACCTGTGTTGTGGTCGGTGTAGCCATACACTGATAAGAAGCCTCTAAGTACTAATAAGTATAGGTACCTGTGTTGTGGTCGGTGTAGCGATACACTGATAAGAAGCCTCTAAGTACTAATAAGTATAGGTACCTGTGTTGTGGTCGGTGTAGCCATACACTGATAAGAAGCCTCTAAGTACTAATAAGTATAGGTACCTGTGTTGTGGTCGGTGTAGCCATACACTGATAAGAAGCCTCTAAGTACTAATAAGTATAGGTACCTGTGTTGTGGTCGGTGTAGCCATACACTGATAAGAAACCTCTAAGTACTAATAAGTATAGGTACCTGTGTTGTGGTCGGTATAGCATACACTGATAAGAAGCCTCTAAGTACTAATAAGTATAGGTACCTGTGTTGTGGTCGGTGTAGCATACACGAAATCTAAGTCTATAAGTATAGGTCCTCATACATGTACTAATTAATAAGTATAGGTACCTGTGTTGTGGTCGGTATAGCGATACACTGATAAGAAGCCTCTAAGTACTAATAAGTATAGGAAAACTGCATTGTTAGAACTTATATACAACCTGCAGCTCTTTTTGCCTTGGTTCAGCATGATAAGAAATAGGAGTGTTATCTCATTTTGGCCAAGATGAAGCTTCCTCGGGTAAACTCTGTCCATTTAGTTGTGAAAGGAATTATTTCTAAATGGTTTAGACTGATAAAGTGCAGGTATCTTTATTGATGAGAAAATATCCCCAGGTGAAGTGTGTGCTTCATTGGTATAACTAAAGTCCTGTTTAAAAACATGGAAAATCAGGTATATTAGTTTTACTCTGTTGTTGACTTTGGAATTAGGCAGTGCTTAATCAGATTTGTATATTCACACTTATTTATCAATTAGTTGTCTGTCATACCTATTGTTTTAATTTATATTTTATTATCTACTATGTTTATTATCTATTTATTCTTTAATGCATCATTGGTGTCATCCATGGTCAGAAATGAAGATGCTTGGCACGTTGGTTAGAAAACAGAAGCAGTGTGTCATTAAAATGTTAACATGTTGTCACAGTCTGAACAGTGAACTGCGATATATGACTTTTCATGTTTATGGAGTTTATCTGTCACATGTGTTCCAGGCCAAGTGTGTGACGGCAGAGGACTGCCAGGAACTGGAGACTTTTGTAAAGAAGTTATAGTGTCTGAAACTCACTTACCCCCCCCCCCCCCCCACACACACACACACACACATCACTCCCAGCACCAAAAACTTCACACTGGAATGCAACACAACACACAGCTTCATCATCTCTTCACCACCACCACCATCACACTACATCAACCGACACATGCCATACACCTTTCTCATGATCCACAAGTCCAGTGGGTGTTTATTTGTTAGAGATTTGTAGATGAATGTATACAGACTGCCATGAATGTGTATGGGAATAGCACGGCTTTATTTCAGGTAACGTTGATACCTGATTCTTCTTTGTATTCAGTTTGTAGCCGTTGGTTGGGTGGGAGTGGAAGGTAGTGTAAAGTGTTGTGGATGAAGTGTTGCAGTATGTATGGATAAAGGTGTACATGTGTGAAAGTGTGCTTTTATCCCATAGAATCCTGTTTGAATGTATTTTGTACCAAGCTTGATCATATGGCTTTTCTTTTGTTTTGCCCTAAGTTTGTGAATACTGAAAATGACATTAACAGGTCATGTTTGCTGTACATCTATGTAAATGATTTTCAAAACAAGTTTGATCCTTTGACTGTTTTCTTTTTGTTGTTACATTTGGTAACCAACACAGTAATAATGAAAATGCTGGTAAGCTCCCTTTTATTGAGATGAGTTTGTTACAGCTGACTGTTCCCCCATCACCCCTCCCCCCATGGTTTCTTTTCAGTTCAGAATGAAGCTAAGCACACAAGCAAATGACTGTCTATATTTTCCTGTGTAAATAAAATGTAACATAAAAGCAAACCCGACTTGATGTTTTCTTTGCTCATGTAGAATTTATTGCAGTAAAGTATATATGCATTCAATGGAGGTGATCACAGTTTCAAATATTTCACCAAGGAAACCGCAAATAACACGGTATGGAAATGCAAGTTAAGAGGCCTGCTCATATGAAAATTAAATTCACAATTTTTATAGAAAAACAGCTTAGAAGTAGCAATCATGTAATTAATGAGATTACTTTTTTAAAAACTTGGAAAGATGGCTTACATGTAAATAAGTATCTGAAATATTAGACAAGTCTGTTGTTTTGGTAAAGAGCATTTCATTTTTTGCCAGGCATTCAAATTACAAAATACAAAAAATAAAGATGAACTCTCTGATCACAGTCACTCAAAGAAACAAAAACTCCATAAAGAAATACTGGACACATTGTCAGTGTGCAATAGAATAAATACATACATGCAAGTTGTTAAACAAAAATACACATAAAAATAGAACAAACTACAAAAAAATGGAAAGGAACACAAACAAGTAAATGGGAGAACAAAAATAACAGGCATTAACGATAGAAAAAAATCTGACAAAAAGAACAAATAATATCCAGTGGTGACTTTGGTGCATCATGCAGCACAACCCTGTTAAGTGTTATTCCATGGAACCTGAGTATACGACATGTACACCTGTGGTTACTGCTGTGTAACATTAGTACTGTTACACTTGGAACATGGTCATAGTGAAATCATGTAACATGCGTGATGAGATCGAACAAATTCTTCATCTAGAACATCCTTTTATTTTGGTTCTCATTTGCCATTTCCCCCATAACTTTTTTTTCTTTTTTTTTTTCAGTACACCTTTTTATTCCACATTCCGCCCTCCCTTTTTTCTCTCTCTCTTTTCTGTTTTTTGTTTTTATTTTTTCTTTGTTGTTGTTTGGTCTGTTTTGTCTTCTTATTCCCTTCTCTGTCCTTTTCACATTTTTTGTTTCACAAAACATCAGTGAAAGAAAAAGCCAACAATCTGTGAGACAGTCACAATGTCACAGCTCATATTCTTAATAATTATCTTTTCACAAAAGGTATTTTTTATAATTGAGTTCTTTATTGTTGCGAAATAGCTTACAATTATCACAGCGTTAGTATTTTCAATAAGACCTGTAGCACAGTAACAGTAAGTCTTTGAAACATAAAGTGACTAGCTGGTTGTAGACAAGGTCTCAATGCATCATTGCTTTTACATTTTCCATCAAGAATGCTGGTGAAGTACTGCTGCTTAGCCTACTTCGCTGAGTCTGGTTGTTCTCGTACCATGGACACAATTTTGTTCAGTTTTCCGAGTTCAAATTCCAGTCTCTGTGCAGGGTCCATGGGAGGTTGTCCCTTCTTTTCCTGCACACAAAGACGGCAATAATGCATGATGTACTGAGGTGAATATTGTTCATAACAGCGATAATGCATGATTTACTGAGATGAATATTGTTCATAACAGCAATAATGCATGATGTACTGAGGTGAACATTGTTCATAACGGCAATAATGCATGATGTACTGGGGTGAATAGTGTTCATAACGGCGATAATGCATGACGTACTGAGGTGAATATTGTTCATAACGGCAATAATGCATGACGTACTGAGGTGAATATTGTTCATAACGGCGATAATGCATGACGTACTGAGGTGAATATTGTTCATAATGGCAATAATGCATGATGTACTGAGGTGAATATTGTTCATAATGGCAATAATGCATGATGTACTGAGGTGAATATTGTTCATAACGGCAATAATGCATGATGTACTGAGGTGAATATTGTTCATAACGGCAATAATGCATGATGTACTGAGGTGAATATTGTTCATAACGGCAATAATGCATGATGTACTGAGGTGAATATTGTTCATAACGGCAATAATGCATGATGTACTGAGGTGAATATTGTTCATAATGGCAATAATGCATGATGTACTGAGGTGAATATTGTTCATAACGGCGATAATGTATGATGTACTGAGGTGAATATTGTTCATAACGGCAATAATGCATGATGTACTGAGGTGAATATTGTTCATAACGGCAATAGTGCATGATGTACTGAGGTGAATATTGTTCATAACGGCAATAATGCATGATGTACTGAGGTGAATATTGTTCATAATGGCAATAGTGCATGATGTACTGAGGTGAATATTGTTCATAACGGCAATAATGCATGATGTACTGAGGTGAATATTGTTCATAACGGCAATAATGCATGATGTACTGAGGTGAATATTGTTCATAACGGCATTAATGCATGATGTACTGAGGTGAATATTGTTCATAACGGCGATAATGCATGATGTACTGAGGTGAACATTGTTCATAACGACAATAATGCATGATGTACTGAGGTGAATATTGTTCATAACGGCAATAATGCATGATGTACTGAGGTGAACATTGTTCATAACGGCGATAATGCATGATGTACTGAGGTGAATATTGTTAAATAACGGCAATAATGCATGATGTACTGAGGTGAACATTGTTCATAACGGCAATAATGCATGATGTACTGAGGTGAATATTGTTCATAATGGCAATAATGCATGATGCACTGAGGTGAATATTGTTCATAACGGCAATAATGCATGATGTACTGAGGTGAATATTGTTCATAATTGTTTACTGCTTGTTTAAGATTTGAACAGCAAGATAAGCAGTTGTGAAGAAGTAGTTCTAAGATGAAAAATTGATCTGAACCCTTTGACTCCCACACCTCAGTTTTACATGGCATGATACAGTTGCTTGAGAAAACAATAAAGAAAATCCTCCAAGAGCTTTTTTTTTTAAATAGCAAGATAACAGTTGTAGAATTAAACACTTAAGTAATTAGAATTGAAATACTTTAACATTATAAATCAAACAAGCTACTGTAGCTGGCTTAAAACTGTCCCAGGCTTGTTTTAAGACAAGTAGATGTTACAAAAGTGCTGACGACACTGATGGACAGACTGATTTACCTTGGGCACTTTCCTCAAGTTTGGAGACAGCTTCAAGCTGGTCACGTTACCCCTGTGACACACATATGCACAGTCAATCAACACTATCTTATTTTGCACTGTAACTGTTATCACGCAAAAAAATATTTTTTGAAAAGTAAAACTGAACGAAGTCAACCTGCTGATATTTAATGAAAACTGATCAGTTGAATATCTTTCCCAATTCAATACTTAAAAGTGTTACGGTTGGGAAGCGTTGTCATATGTAAATTTCTAACGAAAATAACGAGTAATTCATTTATGTATGATCTCAACATTTCAAAAAATGACAGGAATGGCTTAGAAAAGGACATAATACTTTTGGTACCCTACATTACAAGGAAATACTTCACTTTCAATCTCATGACATTTAATTGTTCTGGACTTGTCGGGTACACAAGTTTGTCCACATGTTGAAGTAAGCATGAGACACTAAAAAAGATATAAATAGTTATTGAAATAAGCATGAGATACTGCAAAAAGATGTAAATAATTATTCCTCATAATAAGTTATTTGTACCAAAGTGACTACTAATACAGCCCAAACCCCAAGCAAAAATTTATATCAAAGTGACTATGAAGACTAAAAACAATCCAAACACCAAACAAAATCAGAAAGCTTTTGAAATTAAATGAAAAATTACTAACGATGTAGTTTTGGCAAATATCTTTACCTGTCATCACCGACAATGACGATTGGGTAGTACCAATATCTTTACCTGTCATCACCGACAATGACAATAGGGTAGTACCAATATCTTTACCTGTCATCACCGACAATGACGATAGGGTAGTACCAATATCTTTACCTGTCATCACCGACAATGACAATAGGGTAGTACCAATATCTTTACCTGTCATCACCGACAATGACGATAGGGTAGTACGGGTTGAACTCGATGTGAGTCAGCTTGGTTTTCTTCTTCTGGGCCACCATCTGTTCACACAGTGGCTCGTACTTGTTGACATGCAGATCGTAGACACACACCTGCAAAGGAGGAAAACAGCAGACTTTGACATAAGTTGTAACACTGCATGACTAGTAAAGATGCATGACATAGAAAAACATTGTTTAATTACTGTCTCCAACTTGTTCAGTTTATTCAGACTGTTCAGAGAACCACACTGCTGATTTTCTCAAAATGTTAACAAAGTTCAAATTCTTGATATCCTTTTGGAAAACATGAAATCTGATTTGATAAGTACTTGCAACTTGAGAAAGCATGAAATCTGATTTGATAAGTACTTGCAACTTGAGAAAGCATGAAATCTGATTTGATAAGTACTTGCAACTTGAGAAAGCATGAAATCTGATTTGATAAGTACTTGCAACTTGAGAAAGCATGAAATCTGATTTGATAAGTACTTGCAACTTGAGAAAGCATGAAATCTGATTTGATAAGTACTTGCAACTTGAGAAAGTATGAAATCACATCTGTCAGATTACTTTACTTTTGTATTTACTCCAGGGATTTCACTAATGTCTCATTGGAATCTTGTGAAAGATTGAAATATACTGTGATTTGTTTGTTTACAAAGTAACAAACCATACATTAAACTACATCATTCAGATTTGTAAAAGATCGAAATTGTGATTTGTTTGTTTAAAAAAAATGACAAACCATACATTACACTACGTCATTTAGATTTGTGAAATTGTGATTTGTTTGTTTACAAAATAACAAAGCATACATTACACTACGTCATTTAGATTTGTGAAATTGTGATTTGTTTGTTTACAAAATAACAAAGCATACATCAGACCAAATCTTTCAGTTTCTTTTTCCTTTCCATTCACTTACGACTTTAGGAAGTGTAATTCCAACACTACTGAAAGAAAAGTAAGTTCTGCATAATCATGTACAGTTACCCCACATGCAATGAGACATTTGGAAGAGCACCGACCTTTCCGTCAGCAGTGACAGCAGCAAAGACAGTGGAGGAATATGGGGCCCAGGCCACGTCACCCACAGAGTTGTTCAGGTCAAACGAAAACAGAGGTTTCCTGCGGGAGGTCAGAAACATTTTATAACCATGTTGGGGAAAAAGACACACCTTTGTAATTACAGTGTATTCACTGAGCTAAATTTGTAATTACGTTGAAGCTTAAAACCTTTGTAATTACAGTGTATTTACACACTTGAAGCTTATAAACCTTTGTAATTACAGTGTATTTACACACTTGAAGCTTATAAACCTTTGTAATTACAGTGTATTTACACACTTGAAGCTTATAAACCTTTGTAATTACAGTGTATTTACACACTTGAAGCTTTGGAAGAAATAACATCTTTTTATCATGTGGTAAAAAATCAGATCTCTGTAACCTACTTACAAATTAATAGCTATGAAAAATAGCAAAACGTGCTACACAACTACTTGAATATGCACACACAAAACACATAATTGTGTTTAGACTGAAAATGTCATGAAATTTCTGTCTTATCAGGGAACACTGCCATTTTTTTCTTTTCGACGATAATAACAATACTCTGCATCATTAAAACTATACTTTCATACACACACATATACTGAGAAGCAAACAACCAGTTTCCAATTGCATTAGACCAGCGCATTCATAGGTGTAAACTTAGAAAGACTTAACAACTACAAATTGTTATTGAACAGCTATAAGTTGTGCAAGGTCAAAAAAGACAATACACTGAAAATCTGAAGGATCAGGGCTATGCCAAACTTAACTGCTGTCATTAAGGATCAGGGCTATGCCAAACTTAACTGCTGTCATTAAGGATTAGGGCTATGCCAAACTTAACTGCTGTCATTAAGGATCAGGGCTATGCCAAACTTAACTGCTGTCATTAAGGATCAGGGCTATGCCAAACTTAACTGCTGTCATTAAGGATTAGGGCTATGCCAAACTTAACTGTTGTCATTAAGGATTAGGGCTATGCCAAACTTAACTGCTGTCATTAAGGATTAGGGCTATGCCAAACTCAACTGTTGTCATTAAGATTAGGGCTATGCCAAACTTAACTGCTGTCATTAAGGATTAGGGCTATGCCAAACTCAACTGTTGTCATTAAGGATCAGGGCTATGCCAAACTTAACTGCTGTCATTAAGGATCAGGGCTATGCCAAACTTAACTGTTGTCATTAAGGATTAGGGCTATGCCAAACTTAACTGCTGTCATTAAGGATTAGGGCTATGCCAAACTCAACTGTTGTCATTAAGGATTAGGGCTATGCAAACTCAACTGCTGTCATTAAGGATTAGGGCTATGCCAAACTTAACTGCTGTCATTTTCATGAATGTATGTAATTTCTGCTAGCGGCTAAAACTATCAGCTGCACATTTTGAACATTCCATCATGCACTATGAATTAAACTGCTGAAAAGAATTGTAATTAAGTCTTAAGAATCATTTTGTGTCTCACCATGTGTCAGATTTAGCATTAAGATATTATTGATTGTTTGGAGGAAAAGAATTGTGTGTGAAAAGAATTGTATATGAATTTCTGTGTGCTGAAAATTTTACAAAGTTGGACTGACTTGGATGTCATTTCACCGCCACTGTCGGTAGGTTTTCCACCGTTCTCCCAGATCTTGACATTCCAGTCAGCACTGCAGGTGGCAAAGATCTTGGGGTGGTAATGGTTCCATGCTACCTGTAATACAACTAATGCAGTTAGAACTGTGCAACACATAAAACAGACAAAAACAACAGACAAAACACAACAGACATAACACAACAGACATAACACAACAGACAACACAACAGACATAACACAACAAACAACACAACAGACAAAACACAACAGACAAAACACAACAGACATAACACAACAGACAAAACACAACAGACAACACAACAGACAAAACACAACAGACATAACACAACAGACAAACACAACAGACAAAACAACAGACATAACACAACAGACATAACAACAAACAAAACACAACAGACAAAACAACAGACAAACAACAAACAAACACAACAGACATAACAAACAAAACACAACAGACAAAACAACAGACATAACAACAAAACACAACAACAAAACAACAGACAAACACAACAAACAAACAAAACACAACAGACAAACACAACAGACATAACAACAAACAAAACACAACAGACAAAACACAACAGACAAAACAACAGACATAACACAACAGACAAAACACAACAGAATACAACAAACAAACACAACAACAAACAACAACAAAACAAACAGACAATGCTGATACCTAGTATGGCTTTTACTTGCTCAGTTCTCTTTGTGATTTTTGTTTAACACTGAATTTGAAACAGGCAGTGAGGTTTGTGATCTTGGATGAATTTGAAATAGGCAGTGAGGTTTGTGATCTTGGATGAATTTGAAACAGGCAGTGAGGTATGTGATCTTGGATGAATTTTAAACAGGCAGTGAGGTTTGTGATCTTGGATGAATTTTAAACAGGCAGAGAGGTTTGTGATCTTGGATGAATTTTAAACAGGCAGTGAGGTTTGTGATCTTGGATGAATTTTAAACAGGCAGTGAGGTATGTGATCTTGGATGAATTTTAAACAGGCAGTGAGGTTTGTGATCTTGGATGAATTTTAAACAAGCAGTGAGGTTTGTGATCTTGGATGAATTTTGAACAGGCAGTGAGGTATGTGATCTTGGATGAATTTTAAACAGGCAGTGAGGTTTGTGATCTTGGATGAATTTTAAACAGGTAGTGAGGTTTGTGATCTTGGATGAATTTTGAACAGGCAGTGAGGTATGTGATCTTGGATGAATTTTAAATAGGCAGTGAGGTGTGTGATCTTGGATGAATTTGAAACAGGCAGTGAGGTTTGTGATCTTGGATGAATTTTAAATAGGCAGTGAGGTGTGTGATCTTGGATGAATTTTAAACAGGCAGTGAGGTTTGTGATCTTGGATGAATTTGAAATAGGCAGTGAGGTATGTGATCTTGGATGAATTTTAAATAGGCAGTGAGGTATGTGATCTTGGATGAATTTGAAACAGGCAGTGAGGTTTGTGATCTTGGATGAATTTGAAATAGGCAGTGAGGTTTGTGATCTTGGATGAATTTGAAACAGGCAGGGAAGTATGTGATCTTGGATGAATTTTAAACAGGCAGTGAGGTTTGTGATCTTGGATGAATTTGAAACAGGCAGTGAGGTTTGTGATCTTGGATGAATTTGAAATAGGCAGTGAGGTTTGTGATCTTGGATGAATTTGAAATAGGCAGTGAGGTTTGTGATCTTGGATGAATTTTAAATAGGCAGTGAGGTGTGTGATCTTGGATGAATTTTAAACAGGCAGAGAGGTTTGTGATCTTGGATGAATTTTAAACAGGCAGTGAGGTATGTGATCTTGGATGAATTTGAAATAGGCAGGGAGGTGTGTGATCTTGGATGAATTTTGAACAGGCAGAGAGGTTTGTGACCTTGGATGAATTTTAAACAGGCAGTGAGGTATGTGATCTTGGATGAATTTTAAATAGGCAGTGAGGTATGTGATCTTGGATGAATTTGAAACAGGCAGTGAGGTTTGTGATCTTGGATGAATTTGAAATAGGCAGTGAGGTTTGTGATCTTGGATGAATTTGAAATAGGCAGTGAGGTTTGTGATCTTGGATGAATTTGAAATAGCGGCAGATGATAGGGGGTGTGATCTTGGATGAATTTTAAACAGGCAGTGAGGTATGTGATCTTGGATGAATTTGAAATAGGCAGGGAGGTGTGTGATCTTGGATGAATTTTGAACAGGCAGAGAGGTTTGTGACCTTGGATGAATTTTAAACAGGCAGAGAGGTTTGTGATCTTGGATGAATTTTGAACAGGCAGAGAGGTTTGTGATCTTGGATGAATTTTGAACAGGCAGAGAGGTTTGTGATCTTGGATGAATTTGAAACAGGCAGGGAAGTTTGTGATCTTGGATGAATTTTGAACAGGCAGAGAGGTTTGTGATCTTGGATGAATTTGAAACAGGCAGTGAGGTTTGTGATCTTGGATGAATTTTGAACAGGCAGTGAGGTATGTGATCTTGGATGAATTTTGAACAGGCAGTGAGGTTTGTGATCTTGGATGAATTTTGAACAGGCAGTGAGGTATGTGATCTTGGATGAATTTGAAATAGGCAGTGAGGTGTGTGATCTTGGATGAATTTAAACAGGCAGTGAGGTTTGTGATCTTGGATGAATTTGAAACAGGCAGGGAGGTATGTGATCTTGGATGAATTTGAAATAGCAGTGAGGTTTGTGATCTTGGATGAATTTTAAACAGGCAGTGAGGTATGTGATCTTGGATGAATTTGAAATAGGCAGGGAGGTGTGTGATCTTGGATGAATTTTGAACAGGCAGAGAGGTTTGTGATCTTGGATGAATTTTGAACAGGCAGAGAGGTTTGTGATCTTGGATGAATTTTGAACAGGCAGAGAGGTTTGTGATCTTGGATGAATTTTGAACAGGCAGAGAGGTTTGTGATCTTGGATGAATTTGAAACAGGCAGTGAGGTTTGTGATCTTGGATGAATTTTGAACAGGCAGTGAGGTTTGTGATCTTGGATGAATTTTGAACAGGCAGTGAGGTTTGTGATCTTGGATGAATTTGAAATAGGCAGTGAGGTTTGTGATCTTGGATGAATTTGAAATAGGCAGTGAGGTTTGTGATCTTAGATGAATTTGAAACAGGCAGTGAGGTGTGTGATCTTGGATGAATTTTAAATAGGCAGTGAGGTTTGTGATCTTGGATGAATTTTAAATAGGCAGGGAGGTATGTGATCTTGGATGAATTTTAAACAGGCAGTGATATGTGTGATCTTGGATGAATTTGAAACAGGCAGGGAGGTGTGATCTTGGATGAGAATGACCCTACATAGACGCAAACAATTCTGACTCTTTACAAAGCATTCAGAAAAACTACACAAACAAAACAATCCATACTTTTGATCTAGGGGGTCCATCATAGAACCTGATGTTGCATATTTTTCACAAGCGTGCTCATGAAAATTCATGGCTACACCACATGGCTCTAGGAACAAGTAAGTACATGAGTACTTGAAAAGACAACAGTAAAGCTAAATGCTACAGACTACATACAAACAAACCAACAAAAACAAAACAAAAAAGAGAGCTCCCAGTAAAGCTTTACGATAAAGCTAAATGCAATAGACTGCACAAGCGAAAAAACAAAACAAAACAAAAAGATTGCTCTGCAGTAAAACTGACTACTATAAACTATACACAAACATCCCCCCCCCCCCCCCCCCAATCCTCCAAAAGAAGAAAGACAGTTATAGCTAAATGCAATAGGTTACAACAAACAAAAAAACAAAACAAAAGTCCTGCAGTAAAGCTATATACAACAGACTACACAAAAAGCAGACCCTTCAAAACATACAGTCCTGTGGTAAAAAACCCACACAAAAAAGACAGTTGTCTGCATCATCCACAAAACTGCAGCATGCTAAGAGGTATCATTTACTAAATTCATTTTACATGAATCTATATACACGTTTATTCAAATGGAAGAGTTCCAATGAATTAAATGCAGTGATACATGTTACTTTCTCAGAAACTTTCTCAGCTGCCTCCTCTTTCTCTCCCATTATGTAACACATCAGTCCCAATTTCTGATTCAGCTAAAAACCTTGGTGTCTGCATTGACTCTACCCTCTCCATGAACAACTTTGTTTCTCAAACTGCCAGATCTTGCTACTATCATCTCCATCGTATAAGGCTGATCAGGAAGTATCTCTCTGTCGAAACAACTGCAAAACTCGTTCTCTCCTTCATAATGTCTCGCATTGACTATTGCAATTCACTCCTGTCTGGTCTTCCTGCCTCCACCATTCACATCCTACAGCGCATTCAAAACAATGCTGTACGCCTTGTACTCAAAAAGAAAAAAGCTGACCACATATCTCCTCTCCTGGCACAACTTCACTGGCTCCCTGTATCAAAGCGCATACAGTACAAACTCGACACCATGTGCTACAAAAGCCTCAATAACGCAGCCCCCGATTACCTGTCAAGCCTACTTGAGATCTATGTTCCCTCACGTACCCTCCGCTCTGCCTCCGATCCTCTGACTTTTCACTTTCCACGCACTAAGCTCAATACCTATGGTCCACGAGCCTTCTCTGTTTCTGGTCCACTCTCCTGGAACAAACTTCCTCTCTCAGTCCGTCAGCAACCTACTTTTGTCTCCTTCAAGTCGCTCTCAAAACTCACCTTTCTCCTCCGCATAAAATCCTAATCTCACTCAACCCCTCATCCCCCCCCCTCCCCCCCCCCCCCCCCCCCCCTCTGCAGCCTGTCTCCGCTCGGAGGGGAATCACATGGTTATAATATATAATTGTATATGCTATGCTCTCTATAATTTTCCATTGCTTTTATTCTTGCTTTTATTGCTTTTATTCTTTCTCCCCATTTATAGCTATGCGTGTGTGTGTGTGTGTGTGCGTGCATGCGTGTGTGTCTGCTTCAGCGCTTAGATTTGATTTTATCAAGATTTTGCGCTATATAAATATTGTAATTATTATTATTATTACTGTATAGACGTAAAAACTGATTGTGAATAGACATATCCAGTGCATACACATTACACTGCTGCGCTGCACATAGACTTGACACCTGACCTTGTAGACGGCCATGTTGTGGGAGTCGATGGTGTCGATGAAGTGAGAGGTGTAAGCCTTGGAGCACACGTGAACTTTGCCCTCCTCTGTTCCCACCAGGAACAGGTAATCCTTCTGCTTGTGGAAGTCAAACGCTGTGCCACAGCCTGCAACACAGCACATCCACAACACTGACAACTGAAGGCATCAAACAGGGATGCTCAATACAATGATTTTAAAGTTTTGGTCTCTGGGAGAGAAAATAAAAATGCATACAACTGCAAAGCTGATTTAAATACAATGAATGTGTCTGTATAAACAGATGCTTGAGTGTGGGGAGATGATTAAGAGAATATTGAGGAAAAGGTACTGTTGTATTGTCTTGAATTTAGAAAAAAACAATTTTCATCAGTGTGAAATAATAACAAAGGCAATAACAGCAACACACCTGTGGTGGGCACCTTGATTCCATCGGGTCCATCAGCAGGTCCACCGGACATCGTCAGCTGGATCACATCTTGGTAGGTCATCTCGTTCTGCAACAAGCAGACAGACATTGTGTGGTGCGGTCCACAACAGGAATGAATCATGCTGTGAATGTTGATTCTGTACCCTTCAATTACTTGTCGCACATTTGTATTATGCTTTCAATGTCAATTACTTACATCTTCTGTAGAAAGTTCTGATCTGTATCTGGTGATAATAAGACAGTAATACAAACCTTGACAATAGTTCAGTGAACAATATAAGACAGTAATACAAACCTTGACAATAGTCCGGTGAACAATATAGTAATACAAACCTTGACAATAGTCCAGTGAACAATATAGTAATACAAACCTTGACAATAGTCCAGTGAACAATATAGTAATACAAACCTTGACAACAGTCCAGTGAACAATATAGTAATACAAACCTTGACAACAGTCCAGTGAACAATATAGTAATACAAACTTGACAATAGTCCGTGAACAATATAGTAATACAAACCTTGACAACAGTCCAGTGAACAATATAGTAATACAAACCTTGACAATAGTCCGGTGAACAATATAGTAATACAAACCTTGACAATAGTCCAGTGAACAATATAGTAATACAAACCTTGACAATAGTCCAGTGAACAATATAGTAATACAAACCTTGACAATAGTCCAGTGAACAATATAGTAATACAAACCTTGACAATAGTCCAGTGAACAATATAGTAATACAAACCTTGACAATAGTTCAGTGAACAATATAGTAATACAAACCTTGACAATAGTCCAGTGAACAATATAGTAATACAAACCTTGACAATAGTCCGGTGAACAATATGGTAATACAAACCTTGACAATAGTCCGGTGAACAATATAGTAATACAAACCTTGACAATAGTCCAGTGAACAATATAGTAATACAAACCTTGACAATAGTTCAGTGAACAATATAGTAATACAAACCTTGACAACAGTCCAGTGAACAATATAAGACAGTAATACAAACCTTGACAATAGTCTGGTGAACAATATAGTAATACAAACCTTGACAATAGTCCAGTGAACAATATAAGACAGTAATACAAACCTTGACAACAGTCCAGTGAACAATATAGTAATACAAACCTTGACAATAGTCCAGTGAACAATATAGTAATACAAACCTTGACAATAGTCCGGTGAACAATATAGTAATACAAACCTTGACAATAGTCGGGTGAACAATATAGTAATACAAACCTTGACAATAGTCCGGTGAACAATATAGTAATACAAACCTTGACAATAGTCGGTGAACAATATAGTAATACAAACCTTGACAATAGTCCGGTGAACAATATTGTAATACAAACCTTGACAATAGTCTGGTGAACAATATAGTAATACAAACCTTGACAATAGTCCGGTGAACAATATAGTAATACAAACCTTGACAATAGTCCAGTGAACAATATAAGACAGTAATACAAACCTTGACAATAGTCCGTGAACAATATAGTAATACAAACCTTGACAATAGTCCAGTGAACAATATAGGTAATACAAACCTTGACAAAGTCCGTGAACAATATAGTAATACAAACCTTGACAATAGTCCAGTGAACAATATAGTAATACAAACCTTGACAATAGTCCAGTGAGCAATCCTGCCATCAGAGGAAACGGAGAAGAAATTCATGTTGTTGTCCGCATCATCCTTCTGCCAGCGTACCTGTGCACAAAGTAATGAACGTATGTGAACCACTGATCTTCAGCTGAATTCTGATATGGTTGTTCTTTTGATCAGTTTATCTTTGTGATTGTTTGGATTTTGTGAGAAATGATTTGATAAACTTTGAACTTAGAGATCTGTAGGGAGTGACAGAAAATGACAGAATTTGCTCCAAACAAACCATCCTACTATATCACAACGACAAACTGCACACACTTTCTTACACTTCAGAGCCTATGGGTCACAAATTACACCTTGTAGGTGAAATACTTCAGTCATTTTTTACACTTATTAAGAACTGTCTTTCTAACATTTGTAAAGAACTTCAAACTGAAGACTGATGCAAGATCTAAGATCAGATCTGACCAGGGCATTTTTAACAGATGTTACTGTTGTGAAAGCAGGAAGATAACAGAGAAGCAAGCGTAGACAGATACCTGCCACACAGGGTCCGTGTGCTTGCCGTTTTTGGCAGTACATCTGTGCACTGGTCCGTCCTTTTTCTCCACTGTGTTGAACACAGCAACACTGCCATCATAGAAACCAGCGGCCACCTGGTAAGGATGTTCAGGGTGGATATCCAGGCACATGACCCCACTGTCTGTTTCATAGGCACTTTCGGGGAAGGACGGGTTCTTGAGAGAGTAGAACACTATCAGTCCACTGCCTTGCTTCATGAAATCATCTGAAATATAAACCAAGGCGGTCATGCCACATGTCT
This sequence comes from Monoplex corrugatus, assembly GCA_030674185.1. Classification (NCBI taxonomy): domain Eukaryota; kingdom Metazoa; phylum Mollusca; class Gastropoda; order Littorinimorpha; family Ranellidae; genus Monoplex; species Monoplex corrugatus. The sequence goes on from JAPXFY010000016.1 coordinate 83,207,412, forward strand.
CCTTTTTCCACCATCATCAGACAACTAAGCATGTATTTAACATGAAAGACTGTGTCAGTTTATACCTGTACACTCAATGTACCTTTTTCCACCATCATCAGACAACTATATATACATGTATTTAAATGAAAGATAGGCTGTGTCAGTTTATACCTGTACACTCAATATACCTTTTTCCATCATCATCAGACAACTATATATACATGTATTTAACATGAAATAGACTGTGTCAGTTTATACCTGTACACTCAATGTACCTTTTTCCACCATCATCAGACAACTATATATACATGTATTTAACATGAAAGATAGACTGTGTCAGTTTATACCTGAACACTCAATATACCTTTTTCCATCATCATCAGACAACTATATATACATGTATTTAACATGAAAGACAACTGTCAGTTTATACCTGTACACTCAATGTATCTTTTTCCACCATCATCAGACAACTGTTCATGTATTTAACTGAAGACATGCAGTTATACCTGTACACTCAATACTTTTCCATCACATAGAACTTTATACATGTATTTACATGAAAGACAACTTCGTTTATACCGTACACTCAATATACCTTTTTCCATCATCATCAGACAACTATATATACATGTATTTAACATGAAAGACAACTGTCAGTTTATACCTGTACACTCAATATACCTTTTTCCATCATCATCAGACAACTATATATACATGTATTTAACATAAAAGATAGACTGTGTCAGTTTATACCTGTACATTTATGTGAGTGTACCTTGCACAATCTATTTTGGAGTATCCAAAACAAGTTTGACTGCCGTGCCCAAGCAAACACAAACCAGAAGAACAAGAAAACCAATTTTCAGATGAGGCGGCAGGGAAGTTTTTAGTCCCGTTTTTATTATCCATTTTGGTGTCTGTGATCTGTCTGTGACCGTGCGTTCGCGCTTGACAAAGGCTAGTTGGCCGAAAATTTGCGCTTGTTTTGTTTTGTCTCGTTGGATACGCGCTTACATTGGTTTTCTTGTTCTTCTGGTTTTTATTTTGGAGTAGTTATAAGCTTTTGTGTTTGTCACAGAATCTGTTTCACATTTGTCCAGTCTTTGTTTTCATCACTTGCATACAAAAACACTGACTTCTATCCAGTGTGCACATGACACAGCTGTGAACAGTCTTGCTAGACTTGGGTGGTCCATACTATTGTGTGCACATGACACAGCTGTGAACAGTCTTTTCTAGACTTGGGTGGTCCATACTATTGTGTGCACATGACACAGCTGTGAACAGTCTTGTAGACTTGGGTGGTCCATACTATTGTGTGCACATGACACAGCTGTGAACAGTCTTTGTTAGACTTGGGTGGTCCATACTATTGTGTGCACATGACACAGCTGTGAACAATCTTTGCTAGACTTGGGTGGTCCATACTATTGTGTGCACATGACACAGCTGTGAACAGTCTTGTAGACTTGGGTGGTCCATACTATTGTGTGCACATGACACAGCTGTGAACAGTCTTGTAGACTTGGGTGGTCCATACTATTGTGTGCACATGACACAGCTGTGAACAGTCTTGTAGACTTGGGTGGTCCATACTATTGTGTGCACATGACACAGCTGTGAACAGTCTTGTAGACTTGGGTGGTCCATACTATTGTGTGCACATGACACAGCTGTGAACAGTCTTGTAGACTTGGGTGGTCCATACTATTGTGTGCACATGACACAGCTGTGAACTGTCTTTGCTAGACTTGGGTGGTCCATACTATTGTGTGCACATGACACAGCTGTGAACAGTCTTGTAGACTTGGGTGGTCCATACTATTGTGTGCACATGACACAGCTGTGAACAATCTTTGCTAGACTTGGGTGGTCCATACTATTGTGTGCACATGACACAGCTGTGAACAGTCTTGTAGACTTGGGTGGTCCATACTATTGTGTGCACATGACACAGCTGTGAACAGTCTTGTAGACTTGGGTGGTCCATACTATTGTGTGCACATGACATAGCTGTGAACAGTCTTGTAGACTTGGGTGGTCCATACTATTGTGTGCACATGACACAGCTGTGAACAGTCTTTGCTAGACTTGGGTGGTCCATACTATTTCTAACACATGTTTCAGTGAAGGACCTTTCCCAAATACCTGGAAGGTCTTGGGTTTCGGGGGAGAATTTTTACATTTGCTACAGTACAAGAATTTTACTTAGTGTCTGTAAAGTGTTCTCTGTCTGCAATCAGGAAAGATTTTTATTTGTTTAATAAATGTTGTGTCTGATGCCACCGTCACACCAATAAAATTCTTGGCAAATAGTCACAAGACATGATTTTTGGAAAATGATTCTCACATTTTTCAGATTATTTATTTCATTTTTTTCTTACTTATGGTTTATATTTTGGATGAATCAAAACAAGATATGTTCTTTGAATGTCTTTTTGCACACTACATTGTTAAGTTCTTTGAATGTCTGTTTGCACACTACATCGTTAAACTTACTTAAGGTTTAAGCCAGGTTTTCTGATGGTCCTTTCATGCACAGCAGTGCTGCCATCTTTCCTTTTCTTCTTTCATGAGTATTGGACCTAACCACTGAAAAGCTTTTGAATTTGTCTTTTCTTTTTTGTCTTATTTGTGGGTTTTTTGTTTTTCTTTCTGTTTATCCCCTTACAAAACTCTGAATTGTCGCTGACCTGATGAATTAAAGTTCAGAGTTTGAAAGAAGGGCTTATAATGCAGATCTTTTCTAAGTCAGGTCGTGTGTTGTGACTAATCTGTGTGTGGGGTGTGTGTGTGTGTGTGTGTGTGTGTGTGTGTGTGTGTGTGTGTGTGTGTGTGTGTGTGTGTGTGTGTGTGTGTGTGTGTGTGTGTGTGTGTGTGTGTGTGTGTGTCTGTGTGTCTGTGTGTGTATGCGTGTGTGTGTGTGTATGTGTGTGTGTGTGTATGTGTGTGTGTGTGTATGTGTGTGTGTGTATGTGTGTGTGTGTGTGTATGTGTGTGTGTGTGTGTGTGTGTGTGTGTGTGTGGATCAAAATAAAAAATCAGAAGTAGATAAATATGTTTGTACATGCTGTGTTTGACACTCACAGGAGCCGTAGGAAGCAGCAAAGAGATCGGTGTACTTGGGATTCCAACAGAGCGAGGTGACTGCCAGCTTTTTTGCTTTCTCATAAGAAAACCTCCACAGAGGCAGGAGAGTGCCCTCCAGATCACGGTACTCATCTGACGTGTCTTCCCAGTACTTGAAATCTGAAAACATGCAACATGTGTGTCATGTAGATTTTTCCTTTTCACCTGCAGGGGGTTTATTGTATGTTATTATGTATTTATTGAGTATGTATGTATGTGTGTGTTCATGCATGTGCACATGTAAGCATGATTGAAGGACCACTCATGCTTTTTATCATGGGCTGGTTCAATTTTCTGATAGAGCCATAGACATGAGATCTGTGGGCTTGAACTCAATCCAAGAACGCATCATAAAAAACTAACCTATTCATGGCCCATTTCAATATGTCAATCATTCTGGTGGCGTCAGCTCAGTATGTCATAGGTCATAGGTCATAGGTCATAGGTCATAGGTCATAGGTCCCCTCCTCCAATTCCCCCTTCCCCTTGTCATATCAAGACTTTGCCAGCACACGGGTTTTGCGCAGACTCAAGGTGTTTGCTAGACATTTGTCGGCAGATCTGTGTGCAGTGCATCTGGAACTGTGTGTGATGAATCCTTGAACAAACTCCAAATGCCTAATGAAAGTGTCGGTGTAACTTCAGAATAAAACATTTATAATAATGTCAAAAAGCATTTAATCCTTTGACTTTTGCACCCTGTCCATCAGCATCCAGCATGATCAACCATGCTAGCAAAGCAAACACTTAACCCTTAGATTCCCTCACCCTGTCCACCAGCATCCAGCATTATCAACCATGCTAGCAAAGCAAACACTTAACCCTTAGATTCCCTCACCCTGTCCACCAGCATCCAGCATTATCAACCATGCTAGCAAAGCAAACACTTAACCCTTAGATTCCCTCACCCTGTCCACCAGCATCCAGCATTATCAACCATGCTAGCAAAGCAAACACTTAACCCTTAGATTCCCTCACCCTGTCCACCAGCATCCAGCATTATCAACCATGCTAGCAAAGCAAACACTTAACCCTTAGATTCCCTCACCCTGTCCACCAGCATCCAGCATTATCAACCATGCTAGCAAAGCAAACACTTAACCCTTAGATTCCCTCACCCTGTCCACCAGCATCCAGCATTATCAACCATGCTAGCAAAGCAAACACTTAACCCTTAGATTCCCTCACCCTGTCCACCAGCATCCAGCATTATCAACCATGCTAGCAAAGCAAACACTTAACCCTTAGATTCCCTCACCCTGTCCACCAGCATCCAGCATTATCAACCATGCTAGCAAAGCAAACACTTAACCCTTAGATTCCCTCACCCTGTCCACCAGCATCCAGCATTATCAACCATGCTAGCAAAGCAAACACTTAACCCTTAGATTCCCTCACCCTGTCCACCAGCATCCAGCATTATCAACCATGCTAGCAAAGCAAACACTTAACCCTTAGATTCCCTCACCCTATCCACCAGCTTGGAGTGAACATTTTCTTTCATAAGCTGTATTTTGCAAGAAAGCGTTATTCTTACTTCATGTTCAGTCGTCATAAAGTTTCAAAACATTCACAGCATAGCATAGCATAGCATAGCATACCTTGTGCAATGTCATCAAAGGTGTTCTGGTTGACCATACGTTCCACTATTTTGGCAGCAGTGCTGACTCTGGTAATATCATCACTCTGAAAACATAGTCAACCTTGTCATGTCAGCTTGTACGTATTCATAACTTACTGTAAGAAAATAACGCTGGATTTCTTACTCATCTTGTCAAACGACATTACACAAAGATTCTGTTCCTCCCTCCACCATAATCTTGTTTTATCCACTGTCGAAGATTTCATTTACCATCTATACCTGTGAATGCTACATTGGAACTTTTTTTTAGCATAACATAGGAGTGAAATGCGGACAGATACGTGCACGTCCAGTCAGACGGTCGTGTTTGATCCTACCTGGTGGGTAAAAAGTGGAGCTGTTTCTGATCTCCCATAAAAATGTTGTGCAGATCTGCTTGTCTCTAAATAAACTTCATGCGTATATGCATACAGAATGTAATAAGCATGTTAAAGACCTTGTATGCTGTGCCAGCATTTAATGGCTTATGGAAAAATTAGAACACCCAGCATGCACACCCACAAAACACGGATTATGCAGACTGTGCAGCGACATACTGCCAACACAGCGTGGACAAAACAACGTTAATGCATTCAGAGAAAAAATCAGAATGCTAAATGAAAAATGAATAGATGGGGAAACAAATGATGCATTAAAACCTTACTCTGAATGTTTGAACTGAGTAAGGTTGAAAAGGAAATGAAGTTGCTTAAGTCATACATGGCACGACTCACACTATGTCTTTGTCTTCCCCTTTCTTCGTTCTAAAAGTGATTGTTATACCACAATGTAAAATATCAAGCTGTTTACAATCTAGTCTTAAATAAATTATAAACAAAATGTCTGCAAAAGACAAGGATATATATATATATATATGATAAATAATATAATATAGATATATATCATATATGTGTGTGTTGTGTGTGTGTGTGTGTGTGTGTGTGTGTGGTGTGTGTGTGTGTTATCTCACATGATATGATATGAAACAGGCTAAAAAGTCACAAATTGTCTTTAAGGCTTACCGATGTTTCAGTGATGGTGAGCTTCTTGCGCGTTTTCTCCTCTTCTTTGCGGCCTGGGATCACCTTTTTCTCCTTGCTCTTCTCCTGCAAAACACAGTCACCATAAGCTACAGTCATTCTTGTGGTGTCTTTCTTTTTTTTCTGTCATTTTTTTTTTCACTATCTTTTTTGTTTCTTTCTTTTTCCCCAAACATATGCAGCGAGGTGGTTCTTCTGATGGAGCTGTGGACCTAAGATCTGATGTCTCAAGTTCAGTCACAGCCCAACATAAAACCTGACCTGTGTGCTGCCTGTCTTAATGCTGCAATCATTGTGGTGGTGTCAGTGTATGTACATGTATTGTTTCACAGGTTCTCCTCCACCACCCCCCAATGACCTGTGTGCTGCCTGTCTTAATGCTCCAATCATTGTGGTGGTGTTAGTGTATGTATTGTTTCACAGGTTCTCCTCCACCACCCCCCCCCCCCCCCCCAATGACCCGTGTGCTGCCTGTTTTAATGCTGCCAATCAGTTCTGGTGGTGTTAGTGTATGTATTGTTTCACAGGTTCTCCTCCACCACCCCAACCCTTTCTCTCCTTATTACAACTTTGCAGCACTTGGGGCTTGTACAGGCTCGAGGTTCTTCATATAATACTGGCCGATTTGGGTGATGGGATGATGGTATAGTTTAGAGTAATGAATCCCTCTTTAACAAACTCTAACTCCAAACTGCACAAAAATGACAAAAATTGTGGCTACTGATACAAACGTTTCTGTGTACACATGTGGATTTCGTACCGTTTCGCTAAGCCCATTTACACCATGATCAGTGCATGTATATCATACTGTTCAGCGTAAGCCCATTTCACCATGATCAGTGCATGATATCATACTGCTCAGCGTAAGCCCAAATTACACCATGATCAGTGCATGTATATCATACTGTTTCAGCGTAAGCCCATTTCACCATGATCAGTGCATGTATATCTAACTGCTCAGCGTAAGGGCCATTTACACCATGGTCAGTGCATGTATATCATACTGCTCAGCAAACCCATTTACACCATGGTCAGTGCATGTATATCATTCTGCTCAGCAGAAGCCATTTACACCATGATCAGTGCATGTATATCGTACTGCTCAGCGTAAGCCCATTTACACCATGATCAGTGCATGTATATCGTAAATGTTCACGTAAGCCCATTTACAACCATGACAGTGCATGTATATCATTCTGCTCGCATAAGCCATTTACACCATGATCAGTGCATGTATATCATTCTGCTCAGCATAAGCCCATTTACACCATGGTCAGTGCATGTATATCGTACTGTTCAGCGTAAGCCCATTTACACCATGATCAGTGCATGTATATCGTACTGCTCAGCGTAAGCCCATTTACACCATGATCAGTGCATGTATATCGTACTGTTCAGCGTAAGCCCATTTACACCATGGTCAGTGCATGTATATCATTCTGCTCAGCATAAGCCCATTTACACCATGATCAGTGCATGTATATCATTAAAAGAGGAACAGCTCTGAAAAAATCTTTTCTTTAAAGAAGAATCTTCAAGAATCTCACTCCTTGTCATATATACACAAATACTGTGGCCATTACCTGCTTTTCAAAGTCTTCAATGTAGGCATCGTAGATCTCCCACTGTGTAGCGTTAGAACAAAAAGATGCTCTTGGTGGAGGTTCTGTGGCAGTTGCTCTGTCCTGAGACACACCAATCACACTTTAGACAATTATATGATTTCCACTTAAGTATTTATAATTGTTCCTGTTTTACACACATCTCTATCCAAGCAAACAAAATCATATCTCATTTTCACTTTAGTCTTAAATATTATTGTTTTACACACATTTCTATCCAAACAAACATATAGTACTACATCTAAATAAACCACAAAGCTACAAGTTCTGTTCAGAATCCTTTCATTAGTATTATGAAACATTCAGAATGAAAAATTCCTGTAGTTCATTTCATAGATATTTTAGAAATTAAAAAATGTAAATCTAGGCTAGGCTTGCAAGTAGTTCATCTTCTTCAAACAGAAATTCTGGAATCTTGGATTGTAGAGAAAATAGATGGGACCTCATATCTGAGATAATTTGTCAGTGTCAGTTGTTTCGCAGCCTACCCTGTAAGGGTTGTTGTAGGTCTGCGAAGCTCGTTCACTGTAGTTGAACTGATTGGTCAGCTTCTTTCCATCACTGGCACCAGTTTCAGCAGGCAGTGGTGTGACCGCTTCCACTTCCCCCTCAGCAGCTTCTGACTTCTCCACATGTTCTTCACCCTCTGCTGCTCCTGCTGCCATGGACTTGTCCTCCCTCCCTCACTGACAGCATGATCACTGGGCACTGTACATGAAACACTACATGATCACTGGGCACTGTACATGAAACACTCACTGCATGATCACTGGGTACTGTACATGAAACACTACATGATCACTGGGCACTGTACATGAAACACTCACTGCATGATCACTGGGCACTGTACATGAAACACTCACTACATGATCACTGGGCACTGTACATGAAACACTACATGATCACTGGGCACTGTACATGAAACACTCACTGCATGATCACTGGGCATTGTACATGAAACACTACATGATCACTGGGCACTGTACATGAAACACTACATGATCACTGGGCACTGTACATGAAACACTGCATGATCACTGGGCACTGTACATGAAACACTACATGATCACTGGGCACTGTACATGAAACACTACATGATCACTGGGCACTGTACATGAAACACTGCATGATCACTGGGCACTGTACATGAAACACTACATGATCACTGGGTACTGTACATGAAACACTGCATGATCACTGGGCACTGTACATGAAACACTACATGATCACTGGGCACTGTACATGAAACACTGCATATCACTGGGCACTGTACATGAAACACTCACTGCATGATCACTGGGCACTGTACATGAAACACTACATGATCACTGGGTACTGTACATGAAACACTACATGATCACTGGGCACTGTACATGAAACACTACATGATCACTGGGCATTGTACATGAAACACTGCATGATCACTGGGCACTGTACATGAAACACTCACTGCATGATCACTGGGTACTGTACATGAAACACTACATGATCACTGGGCACTGTACGTGAAACACTACATGATCACTGGGCACTGTACATGAAACACTACATGATCACTGGGCACTGTACATGAAACACTACATGATCACTGGGTACTGTACATGAAACACTCACTGCATGATCACTGGGTACTGTACATGAAACACTGCATGATCACTGGGCACTGTACATGAAACACTACATGATCACTGGGTACTGTACATGAAACACTACATGATCACTGGGCACTGTACATGAAACACTACATGATCACTGGGCACTGTAGGTGAAACACTACATGATCACTGGGCACTGTACATGAAACACTACATGATCACTGGGTACTGTACATGAAACACTACATGATCACTGGGCACTGTACATGAAACACTACATGATCACTGGGTACTGTACATGAAACACTGCATGATCACTGGGCACTGTACATGAAACACTACATGATCACTGGGTACTGTACATGAAACACTACATGATCACTGGGTACTGTACATGAAACACTACATGATCACTGGGCATTGTACATGAAACACTACATGATCACTGGGTACTGTACATGAAACACTACATGATCACTGGGCACTGTACGTGAAACACTACATGATCACTGGGTACTGTACATGAAACACTACATGATCACTGGGCACTGTACATGAAACACTACATGATCACTGGGCATTGTACATGAAACACTACATGATCACTGGGCACTGTACATGAAACCCTACATGATCACTGGGCACTGTACATGAAACACTACATGATCACTGGGCACTGTACATGAAACACTACATGATCACTGGGCACTGTACATGAAACACTACATGATCACTGGGCACTGTACGTGAAACACTACATGATCACTGGGTACTGTACATGAAACACTACATGATCACTGGGCACTGTACATGAAACACTACATGATCACTGGGCATTGTACATGAAACACTACATGATCACTGGGCACTGTACATGAAACCCTACATGATCACTGGGCACTGTACATGAAACACTACATGATCACTGGGCACTGTACATGAAACACTACATGATCACTGGGCACTGTACATGAAACACTACATGATCACTGGGCACTGTACATGAAACACTACATGATCACTGGGCATTGTACATGAAACACTACATGATCACTGGGCATTGTACATGAAACACTACATGATCACTGGGCACTGTACATGAAACACTGCATGATCACTGGGCACTGTACATGAAACCCTACATGATCACTGGGCACTGTACATGAAACACTACATGATCACTGGGCACTGTACATGAAACACTACATGATCACTGGGCACTGTACATGAAATAACAAAGGTCATTTTCAAAGAGGGGAAATTAAATTATTCAGCAAGTTGTTGGAGGATTAACATCCATGTCCAGTGCAGATGTTACCTTGACAATGATGGGATAATCAGATGATCAATATTTGCATACATGCTAGAACATGAAGCCTGTATCACTTTGTTCAAAATTAAACTGATAGATAACCAAACAGTAATCTAAAATACTGCCCAAGGACTACATGTCTTTCAGAAAAAAACAAAACAAAAGAAAATATCCATGTGTTGTAAAGTTGTATTGTTCTAAAAAGATTTCTCTTCAAACCTATAGGCCTACCACATCAAAAATAGGATGATGATTGTTCTTGTTCCATATAATGACAAAGAACATATACTGTACTAGTTCTACATAGCATACTGACAACAAATCATACTGACTGTTGTAGTTCTGCACAATACAAACCGTGCTCAACTGGCAAACACTTCATATCTGTAAACTGTGGCCTACCACATATAGGACTGTTTTCATGTACATGAAAGTCAGTAAGACAGAGCGTATAGACAAGTATCCAGTTTGAAAAACAAAACATCACACCACTCACTGCTGTCAGGAAGCCCCATTTTCTGTCTTTGGCGCCGAGCTTCATCAGAGTCTTTATGCAGCATGTTGCCATCCAGGGCAAAGTGAACGGCAAGCTGGTCTACACTGGATGTCTGCTTGTACTGACGTTCCTGTCACCAGGGAAATAAAGTGTCCCTTCAGCATCGTATTTATTTCTTTTGTATTGTGCAGATCGTGTTTTATTTAGAATGGGTTGACACTGTATAGCAATAAATCTTTATTAAGTGTTACTCCTCAATAATTTCTTGAAAGTATCAATCTTTGTGAACTTTGGGCTACAGGCCCAGACTAACTTGTAGTGTGTGTGTGTGTGTGTGTGTGTGTGTATGTGTGTGTGTGTGTGTGTTGTGTGTGTGTGTGTGTGTGTGTGTGTGTGTGTTATGTGTGTGTGTGTTTATGTGTGTGTGTGTTGTCTGTGTTGTGTCTGTGTGTGTGTGTTTGTGTGTGTGTGTAATCATAGCTGCTTTTGTGAATATGTTTTGTGTGTTTGTTTGTGTTTGTTTATGTGCTGTCATTCTTTTTTAAATGTGTCATGTTGTGATTTATATACCTTGAATTGCTCCGGTCTAATTCTTACCTGTGATGTGTGTGTACATATATTGTGTGATGTAAAATCAACAATCACACTGCTTCTTTCCAGCTAACTGTTTTATTGAGTTGTATCTGTCAATCACTATTGCTGTATACCATTACAATACATTTGACATCAAAATATTCTACTGAAGAACCGTACCAAAATCTATTGTTTGCATACAACATTCATACAATACAAACTTGACATGGCACAAATCTAATTCTTACCTTGAAGTTGTATCGTACCAAAATCATATTGTTGCATAATACAACATTCATACAATACACACTTGACGTGGCACTAAGTCTAATTCTTACCTTGAAGTTGTATTGTACCAAAATCATATTGTTGCAAAATACAACATTCATACAATACACACTTGACATGGCACTAAGTCTAATTCTTACCTTGAAGCTGTATCGTACGATGTTTTGAGGAGCATGAGGATTGTTGGCAGTCAAAATCCTTGTAAACTCTTCTTTGAGTTCCTGAAAAGAATCCAAAGAAAGAAAGCTGATTATGATCAAATTAACATGGACCACGAGTCTGAGCATGGATTCATTGCACTCAGACAATTCCATATGCACTCCACATAATTCTCTCACTACCTGAACTTGTGGAAAATCGTTTGAGCTGCAAGATCTTGAAATGAAGAGGAGGGTGGGGAAACATACTGATCCCACCACAATGAATAAAATATTAAGGTGGGCAGTGAACTGGGATTGAACTGTAGGTGCTGGATCTTGAGTCCTCGGCTCTCAAATGAGCCAGCCACCTAAACGATGAGCCGAGCATGCTTTTGATTGACAGATCTGTTAGTTTTCAGTGTGCCATGCTGCTGCTCTTATGATTTGTTTCCATTGTGTACTGGTATATTGATACTGGTATAATATGGATAATTGTATGTATATGATACTGGTATATTGATACTGATTTTATACTAATATAACTGGTATAATTGTATATGCTGGTATATTGATACTGGTATATTGGATACTGGTATATATATGATATACTGGTAAAATTTGATCTGGTATATTGATACTGGTATACTGATACTGGTATATTGGTACTGGTATATGATACTGGTATAATGATACTGGTATATGATACTGGTATAATGATACTGGTATATTGATACTGGTATACTGATACTGGTATATGATATGGTAATGACTGGTATAATGATACTGGTATATTGTCGTAAATTACTGGTATATGATTGATATGAATGGTATATTGATACTGGTATACTGATACTGGTATATTGATACTGGTATATTGATACTGGTATATACTGATACTGGTATATTGATACTGGTATATGATACTGGTATATATACTGATATAACTGGTATATATGATACGTGGGTATACTGATACTGGTATATTGATACTGGTATATTGATACTGGTATATTGATACTGGTATATTGATCTTGTATGATGTGAAGATGCACAGTAGTGTAAAAGGCTTTATACAAAACTATCTGTCATTCAGTGAAGGAGTCGTACCATGATGACATGAGTAGGACAGTGTTCCCAGTAAAACAATGTATTATTTCATATTTACCTGATTGAAAATAGGAAGCCAAAGATATGAAATTATGTACACTTGCACAAGCCTCATCGATCTTTTAGTGGTTACAACAACACCTCTCGTGTCTAAATGAATATAACTGATGCTATAATTCACACCCATCGATACACATCTTAAACGTTATTTCCATGTAATAAAAGAATAAAGAGTTGTACTCACAGTTTCATTCAGGTCAAGTTGATCATCTGGCTTGACAAGTGTCTTGGACTGAAACCAAGAAGATGTATCAAGTCAAATATGGTCAAGAAAGTATTGAAAGAAACAACAACAACAAACAAACATCAATAGATGAAAAAAAAAACAACAACCCCAAAACAAACATCACTGACTAAAAACTTTACATAGTCATATAGCAAAGATATTGATGGTATGAATATTTCAAATGTACGTAACAACTACAACAATACTAAAAAACAACAACAACATACTAACAAACAACAAAAATCTTCACACAAAGGAATTCTGATGATAGGGAAACTGATCATTTGTGACTAGTTGCATGTTGTGTGTGTGTGTGTGTGTGTGTGTGTGTGTGTGTGTGTGTGTGTGTGTGTGTGTGTGTGTGTGTGTGTGTGTGTGTGTGTGTGTGTGTGTGTGTGTGTGTGTGTGTGTGTGTGTGTGTGTGTGTGTGTGAGCCCCTAGCACAAAAAATGGCCCTTTTCTGGAAGGAAGTCTTGAAAGGCAAGTGCCCATAAAAGTCATACAGGTTTTACAGCCATACATGTTTTCTTTAACAGGGACGTCATAAATGAAGAAGTTTGTAAATGTGATATAAGCAAGTGAACGCTTGCATGAATTATTCATTCCACCGTTTATAAACTTGATACTAGATATACTTTTTCGGTCTTTGCAATTAAAAATGAAATGAAAATACTTGTAAACAAATGACAAACCTGTGTCCAATCATCAGCATCAGTACCGTCCCCCATGTCTGTCATGTCATCGCCATCCTGTGACATAAATAGTTATTATTATCATTATCATCATCATATCATCATCATAATCATCATCCCAAATATCACTCTTTTTATCACCATCATTGTGCCATCCTGTGACATACATAGTCATTATCATCATTATCATCATCATATCATCATCATAATCATCATCCCAAATATTCTTTTCATCACCATCATTATCAATATGATCATCATTACATCATTGTAATAACTGTCCAGTGAAATTAATGATAATCCCCTAATCAGAAATACCACATGGTTTTATGACACCAGCCATAGTTGTACTATTGTATTTCATGTCATGAACACTACATTTTGACAGAGTCATTTTTCAGATCAAGAAGACGTTCTGACCTTTCTGAGCATACCCACTTTTTTCAACAAAACATGCTCATTCCTTTTTGACTGTTCTGCTTGGATTACACTTTATACACACAAAAGTTCATAACACTGGCACTTTGTAAAATATCATAATGTGACAAACCATCATTAGCATAAAATCCTAACCTCAC
>JAPXFY010000016.1:83226875-83316875 GCA_030674185.1 Monoplex corrugatus
GAGATGAGAGACACCCTTGAAGCCAGCCGTCGCCAACCGGTCCTGTCCTCCGCCTGTCGCACCAGCGTGGGGCCATCCAACCTGGTCCATTCTTTGATGTTGTCCATCCAGCATTTGGCTTGTCGTCCCCTTCGTCTGCCGCCTCCCAGTGTACCCTGGAGGACCGTTTTGGGCAGTGAGTTGTGGCGTGTGACATGCCCGAACCACGACAGCTTCCTGTTCTTGACTGTTGCCAGGAGGGGTTCTTGTGGGCCTGCAAGTGTTGTTATTTGGCTCCACACAAAGTCGTTTGTCTTCCGATCTTGCCAAGAGATCCCGAGCAAGCGCCTGAAGCATTTAGTTTCAAACGTCTGGATTCTCTTGGTGGTCTCTGCTGTCATGGTCCAACTCTCGCATCCATACAGCAGGATGGGGAGCACCAGGGACTTGTACAGCTTCATCTTCGATGGAAAGCCGATCTCTCTGCTCTTCCAGATCTTGTTTAGCTTTACCATTGTTGCTGTTGCGATCGCTAGTCTGGTCTTGATTTCTGTTGTAGAGCGACCGTCTTTGGTGAGAGTGGCGCCAAGGTATTTGAAAGCGTCCACTTCTTCAAGCTGTTGCCCGTTCATGTAGATTTCAGCATGGGTGTTGGTTGTGCTGTTGACCAGGACTTTGCTTTTTTCTGTGCTCACTTCCATTCCGTGTGCACCTGCACTTTCTTCCAGTCTCATGGTCAGGTCTTGTAGTTCTTCGTTGCTGCCTCCCATCAGGTCGATGTCATCTGCGAACCTCAGGTTGTTGATGGTTCTTCCTCCGATGGAGACAGTGGAGTGGAAGTCATGGAGGGCTTCACGCATGATGTTCTCCAGGAAGAGATTGAACAGCACGGGAGAGAGTAGGCAGCCTTGACGGACTCCAACTGTGGTCTTGAAGTAGTCCCCTATCTGGTTGTTGAGGAGAACTGCGCTGCTGGCAGTGTTATACAGCGCCTGGATGGTTTGGACGAGACCTTCCTCTATGCCAAACTTTCTTAGCACCTGCCACAAACCCTTATGCCACACCCTGTCGAATGCTTTTTTAAAGTCTATGAAGTTGTGGAACAGGTCTCTCTGATGCTGCAGATGTTTCTCCATCATTATCCGGCAGGTGAAGATCTGTTCTACTGTGCTTCTGCCCGCCCTAAATCCAGCTTGTTCTTCCGCAAGGTGTTCTTCCGCTTCTTTCTTCAGTCGATTCAATATGACTCTGAGCATGATCTTGCTGGTGTGGCTAATGAGACTTATTGTTCTGTAGTTCTGGCATTGGCGCATATTTCCCTTTTTGGGCAGGGGGATGATGAGTGATTGAGTCCATTCTGTGGGCCACTGTTTTGTCTCCCAGATCTTCTGACAAATCGATGTTACACGAGTGACCAAATCATTCCCTCCATGTTTGAGCAGCTCTGCTGGGATATTGTCTGCTCCAGGTGATTTCCCTGCTGGTAGGCTGCGGATGGCTTCTTCCACTTCTTCTCTCATCACTGGTAGCGGTGAGGATTCCCTCAATGGTATTGAGTCCCCCTGAAACAAACTGTCATCTGGCCATATCATGTCACAATCTGACAAATCACAAATGTGACAAAAAATTGTGTGTGTTTTTTTTATACATAATTGGTATCAGCATCAAGTGCAATATATTATATATAGGTATATATATTGCACTTGATGATGATATAGGGCTAATAGGCCTAATCTTAAATGTGTTAATTGTGATGAAAGTTATGATTTTTTTAAAGAATTGATTTTTACAGTAGGCTCATATTGATATAAAATGGTGACCACTGTTTTTGTTTGTTTGTTTTGGAGATATAACGATGCATAACTTTGTCAAATTTAGATCTATTATCAAAAAACAAAATTGGATACAGAGCTTGATCAGCCTGAGATAGCTGTAATTTTGAACTGAAAAGTGAAATATTCTTTCATTAAGAGACCTGTAATTAACTCATTAATTGCCTTGATGGCTTGGCATTTCTGATTCCTGAGGGCTTCATGGCACAGGAACTTAGACTGAATGAACAGTGGTATATCACCACATGGCATCTTGTGGAGCTGCACTGAGCAGTGAGGGTTCCCTGTCACTGATGGAGCTGCACTGAGCAGTGAGGGTTCCCTGTCACTGATGGAGCTGCACTGAGCAGTGAGGGTTCCCTGTCACTGATTGATCTGGAGCTGCACTGAGCAGTGAGGGTTCCCTGCCACTAATTGATCTGCACTGAGCAGTGAGGGTTCCCTGTCAGTGATGGAGCCGCACTGAGCAGTGAGGGTTCCCTGTCACTAATGGAGCCACACTGAGCAGTGAGGGTTCCTTGTCACTGATGGAGCCGCATTGAGCAGTGAGGGTTCCCTGTCACTGATGGAGCCGCACTGAGCAGTGAGGGTTCCCTGTCACTGATGGAGCCGCACTGAGCAGTGAGGGTTCCCTGTCACTGATGGAGCCGCACTGAGCAGTGAGGGTTCCCTGTCACTGATGGAGCCGCACTGAGCAGTGAGAGTTCCCTGTCACTGATGGAGCCACACTGAGCAGTGTGGGATCCCTGTCACTGAATGAACAGTGGTACATCACTACATGGCATCTTGTAGAGCCTCTGCACTGAGCAGTGTGGGTTCCCTGCCACTGAAGCGGACTGAATGAACAGTGGTATATTGCTACATGGCATCTTGTAGAGCCACCGCACTGCGCAGTGTGGATCCCTGTCACTGAATGAGGTGGCCCACAAATTGGGACAGGAAAGAAAACAAAAATTGACATCTGATGATTCAACATTTTTTTTAACCTTTTGACTCCCAGCCTCCTGCATTGTCAGCTATGCTAACAAAGTGAAACTTAACCCTTTGAGTTTGACAGAAGCTGATGGATAGGGTGAGGGAGTCAAAAGGTTACATTTTTGCAGTTGGTGGATAGGATGTGGGAGTCAGAGGGTTAACAAAATGATCACTGATGTTTATTGTGTTTGACAATTGATGGTAGAAATTGCATAAAGTATGTGTAGAATATTGATGGCAGAAGTTACATAAAGTATGTGTAGAACATTTTAAACAATAAACGACTGCCATTTCTTTTCAGGATTAACAATCACTACTGGGAAACACTATTCCCAGACAGTGGACAGATCATTCCAAGTGTCTATGGCAGCATTGGAATGTGACCCTAAAGGTATGTTAATAAGTTATAGGCTTACATCATACGAGGAAGAGTCAAAAAGTAATGCCTTTTACTTTAGCACAGGAACAATTACCGACACAGGAGCATGTATCATACATCAAAATAATAATAATATAATAATTACAATATTTATATAGCGCAAAATCTTGATAAAATCAAATCTAAGCGCTGAAACACACACACGCACGCACGCACGCACACACACGCACACGCACGCACCACGCACGCACAGCACACACACGCACCCAACGCGACACACACACACACACACACACACACACACACACACACACACACACACACACACACACACCACACACACACACACGGCCACAAATGGGGAGAAAGAATAAAAACAATGGAAAATTATAGAGAGCATATATGAAGCTGGTCCTTTGGGGATCACATCCCTACTTCTTAACATAGTCACCGTTTCTCTCAATAGCAATGTTCCACCTTCGAATGAGGGCATGTAGCCCTGCCTCGTAAAATTCTGTTGACTTGCTTGGAGCCACGTCTTCGCTGCAGTTTTCACTTCCTCGTCACTGGCATAATGTTTGCCTCTCAAACCCTCTTTATGGGGCCGAAGAGATGATAGTCTGAAGGCGCTAAGTCTGGTGAGTATGGAGGATGCGGTAAAGTTGTCCACCTGAATGAGGCGATTGTCTCCCTTGTCCTGATGCTTGTGTGTAGTCGAGCATTGACATGCAGAAGGACATTATCGATTTGCAAGTTGGGTCTCACTTGTCGGATTCTTGCTTTGAGCCTCGTCAGGGTCTTGATGTATGCCTCAGAGTTTATTGTTTCTCCTCTTGGCAAGAAATCAACCAGAATGACACCTTGAGCATCCCAAAAGACAGTCGCCATGATTTTTCCAGCTGACTTTTCTGTCTTGAACTTTTTCGGTTTTGGTGATGTAGGTGGCGCCATTCCATTGATTGCCTCTTTGATTCCGGTTCATAATTGTGAATCCATGTTTCATCACTGGTAATGAGCCTTCCAAAGAAGATGTCTCTTTGACTTTGTTCAAGAAGTTCAGTGCAGGCTTTGACCCTGTCAGTCTTGCGTTCGGTAGTCAGCTGTCTCGGTACCCAACGGGCACACACTTTTGAAAACCCAAGTGATTCAACAATGTTATAAGCACTTCCATGGCTCACTTCAACTCAAGGTTTTCTGCCAACTCCTCAAGAGTTATGCACCTGTTTTCTCTAATCAGAGCATCTGCTTTTGCTTTATTGGCAGGATTCACAGAAGTGGACAGACAGCCAGAACGGGGTTTATCAGCTACGCTCGCAGTTCCCACCTTTTCATCATTAGACGATAGACTCACCTGCGAACATTGCTATAATCTAAAGTATTCTCCTTATACACATTCTGTAATCATCTGTGACTGTTCACAGGGGTTTCCTCCTCAGCAACAAGGAATTCAATCACTGCTCTGTTTTTAACGCAGCTCTAAGGAGGCAGCCATTTTGAATTTTCCTCACGAGTCTATGAAGCAGAAACATACCAAACAAAATATTTCAGTCAGTAACAGTTATAATCATTTGTAACTGAGCAACTTATCAGTTAATTTTATCAAAAACTTTGTCTGATATAAATAAAAGGGCATTACTTTTTGACTCACCCTGGTATTAGTGGTATTTTTTTTTGTTTGAAAAACGTAAGCAAATAACACTTCCTGGAATCATAAAGCATGTAGGTGCGTGCACAGACACAAAGTTTTTAATTTTGAACAAACACACTTGATCACTCTTTCAAAACATGCATGCATATGCATGCTATCACACACCATCACACACACACACTCACACACACATACACACACACACACACAACACACACACACACACCACACACACACGGGGATGCGGGGAGCTCTTTCAGTATGAATAGTATCTCCGCCTTCTGGATATTCTGTGCTAGAAATTTCCTCTTTTCTGTCACTCTCTTTGTTTCTGCCTTGTTCCTTTGCTATCATTTCTTCCTGTCATTTTTTACCTTGTTTGTCCATTCACTGTATGTGTTCGATAAAGTCTTATGTACTTTATCTAGGATTGATAATTGGGTACATGTATAAAGTGCATTTTTGGCTCTAAGCAAGGGAGATATGTGGAAGCAATTTTAAGTAATGTAGGCCATTTTTTAATGTATGTGTTAGTGTCCTTACTTACGTTTCAATTTGTATTCAGATATGTTTTTTAAATCTCCTGTGTGACAAATTGGACGGAATGGTCAACGCCAGTGGCATCTCCTTAGATTATGTGTGCAAATGTGTGTATTGAATTTTCTGTTTTTTTCCTGTTGTATTGTGTATGTTTTGAAACGGTTGTAAAACTTATACAGTTATAGCCCTGATATGGTCCTACACAATCGGCTGGACTTTAAACAGAAATAACAATAACAATAGAATAATACTCACCATAATAGTAAATACTGTACTTGAATATCCATCCAAACTTAAATGTTCAGTGGAAAAGATGAAAGAATTCAAATTTGTTATATGTTGTCATACAATTGAAGTTTATAGATTTACAAAAATGGATGGATATATACTTTGATAATTATTCTTGTAATTTACATAAGTATCCATCTAAACATACTGTTCAGTGGAACTCCATAAGCGTGAAAGTTCAAAGAGCATGGAAAATTATTGTTTTATGTGTTTTGTGTATTGCTAGAAAAATGTGACATCGTGCAAGTGATGTACAAGCAGGAGTCCTTTGAGTTCTTGTTGTGTACACTGGGCCCTGGTGTGGCCCTGCAGCAACCACTGGACCTGGAGTTTAGTTGTGGTGAAACGGTCTGCTTCTTCCTTCGTGGGAAAGGTAGTTTTCTTTTTGTAGTCTTCAACATGTGTGTGCGTGTGTGTGTGTGTGTGTGTGTGTGTGTGTGTGTGTGTGTGTGTGGAGCATGCGCGTGTGTGTGTGCGTGTGCGTGGGCACGTTTGTGTGTGTGCATGTGCGCGCATATGTGTGTGTGTGTGTGTGTGTGTGTTTTGTAACCTGGCTTTTTATTTCACTTGATACATGTATGATGTATATATATAGACTGTTGCTACTTCATAAACAATGAACAAAATGAAGAGAATGATTTATTCATATCTGATAATGTAACAACTTTGAGTTGTGTTTCATTTCTTTGTTCTGGTATACATAGTGTATCTTTCTGTCCATGAAATTATTGTTGTTAAGTTTTACATTAAATATTTAATTTAAATTTAGCGTTTTTTTTCTTTCATTATTGTTTTTTCTTGTACACTCAAACTGATAGCAACTGTACTTTAACCCTTTGACTCCCACACCCTCTCCACCAACTGCAAAACCTTAACCCTTTGACTCCCGCACCCTGTCCACCAACTGCAAAACCTTAACCCTTTGCCTCCCATACCCTATCCACCAACTGTAAAACCTTAACCCTTTGCCTCCCACACCCTATCCACCAACTGCAAAACCATAACCCTTTGTCTCCCACACCCTATCCACCAACTGCAGAACCTTAACCCTTTGACTCCCACACCTGTCCACCAACTGCAGAACCTTAACCCTTTGACTCCCACACCCTGTCCACCAACTGCAGAACCTTAACCCTTTGTCTCCCACACCCTGTCCACGAACTGTAAAACCTTAACCCTTTGTCTCCACACCCTATCCACCAACTGTAAAACCTTAACCCTTTGCCTCCCACACCCTATCCACCAACTGCAAAACCTTAACCCTTTGTCTCCCACACCCTGTCCACCAACTGCAAAAACTTAACCCTTTGTCTCCATACCCTATCCACCAACAGCAAAACTTTAACTCTTTGTCTCCCACACCCTATCCACCAACAGCAAAACCTTAACCCTTTGACTCCACACACCTATCCACCAACTGCAAAACCTTAACTCTTTGTCTCCTACACCCTGTCCACCAACTGCAAAACCTTAACTCTTTGTCTCCCACACCCTGTCCACCAACTGCAGAACCTTAACCCTTTGACTCCCACACCCTGTCCACCAACTGCAAAACCTTAACCCTTTGACTCCCACACCCTATCCACCAACTGCAAAACCTTAACCCTTTGTCTCCCACACCCTATCCACCAACTGCAAAAACTTAACCCTTTGTCTTCACACCCTGTCCACCAACAGCAAACACTTAACCCTTTGACTCCCACACCCTGTCCACCAACTGCAAACACTTAACCCTTTGACTCCCACACCCTGTCCAACTGAAAAAACGTAACTCTTTGTCTCCCACACCCTATCCACCAACAGCAAAACTTTAATCCTTTGACTCCTGCACCCTATCCACCAACAGCAAACACTTAACCCTTTGACTCCCACACCCTGTCCACCAACTGCAAACACTTAACCCTTTGACTCCCACACCCTGTCCAACTGCAAAAACGTAACTCTTTGTCTCCACACCCTATCCACCAACAGCAAAACCTTAACCCTTTGACTCCTGCACCCTATCCACCAACAGCAAAAACGTAACTCTGTCTCACACACCCTATCCACCAACTGCAAAACCTTAACCCTTTGACTCCCACACCCTATCCACCAACTGCAAAACCTTAACCCTTTGACTCCTGCACCATATCCACCAACTGTAAAACCATAACCCTTTGTCTCCCACACCCTATCCACCAACTGCAAAACCTTAACCCTTTGACTCCCTCACCCTATCCACCAACTGCAAAACCTTAACCCTTTGACTCCCACACCCTATCCACCAACTGCAAAACCTTAACCCTTTGACTCCCACACCCTATCCACCAACTGCAAAACCTTAACCCAACCCTTTGACCCCCCTCACCTTATCTACCAGCTTCTTGTAGGAAGCTGGTGGAAAGGGTGAGGGAGTCAAGAAGCTGGTGGAAAGGGTGAGGGAGTCAAAGGGTTAATGTTTGGCTTTGCTAGCATGATCCAGACAAAGGAGTGAGATGAGATGCTGAGCATGATTGACAGTACAGGATGCTGGTGGACGGGGTGCGGGAGTCAAAGGGTTAATTAAATTTGCTTAAGGTCGTTTCAGATCACTGCAAGTGCAAGTAGCATTTTGGTGGATTTGTACTGTTGAGAAGGTTGTATAAAGTGAAAAGGAGTGATGCACATACTATAAATTATATAATCAGGGCTTAAAACGTTCCGCGTCTGGGCAGAATTCCGCGATTTCGGTTTGTCAAAAAAAAACAAAAATCCCCCCCCCCAAAAACAAACAAACAAAAAACAAAAAAACGAAAGGAGCAAGGCGTTCGTGATCAGCTTGCAAGCGTTCGTAGCAACGGCGCGCAAGTTATGGCCCCTGATTTTTCTTGGAAGAAGTTTCAGGTCGGACTAGTTTCAGTGGTTTTTTCCTTCTCCTGTTTGAAGCCCTGTATAATGAAAGGAAAACAACAACAAAACAAGGCATTCTTGTACACATACCAGATTGATGATTATTTTTATCATCAATTTCATCACTGATGTATCTTGAAGTTAGATTTACCTTTCTTTTTTTCTGTTCTTTTTTCGCTGATATAACCAGTCAGTTTTATATGATGTGAATGCTTAAGCTGATTTTAAATTGAAAATCATCGTGATTGTCATAGAATCAGCATGGTCTTGAGCTAGAGCTGTGAACAGTTGGATCTTTATTTATCAGAATGACAAGACCCTTTTGTTGACATCGAGTGAATGAATGATTAAATTGAGTTGAAGAGTCATTGTTATACCTTTATAGATGTAGTTAATAATTTTTCCTTTAATTATGTCTGTAGTTTTTTTTTTACAGTAAGAAAACTGTGAAGATTATTATAAAGGAAATGTTAGTTGGTTTGTGATAGGCAGTGTTGTGTTGTAGGTGTGGTTCACTTAACTGGAGTGTTAACAAGCAAAGATGATTTTGAAGATGACTACCCTGAAGATGCTTTTGATTCAGGTATGTGTTTGTGTGTGTATATGTGTGTGTTTGTATCTGTCTGTGCTTGTGTATGTATTTGGGTGTGGTATATGTGTGTGTTTGTATCTGTCTGTGCTTGTGTATGTATTTGGGTGTGTGTATATGTGTGTGTTTGTATCTGTCTGTGCTTGTGTATGTGTTTGTGTGTGTATATGTGTGTGCATGTATCTGTCTGTGCTTGTGTATGTATTTGGGTGTGTGTATATGTGTGTGTTTGTATCTGTCTGTGCTTGTGTATGTGTTTGTGTGTGTATATGTGTGTGTATGTATCTGTCTGTGCTTGTGTATGTATTTGGGTGTGTGTATATGTGTGTGTTTGTATCTGTCTGTGCTTGTGTGAGTATGTATTTGGCTGTCTGTGTGTATAGGCAGGCAGTTTGTGAAGGTGGCAATCATCTGTGTGAGTGTGTATGTATGTGTGCATGCGGTTGTATGTATGTATGTGGGAGGCATATATGTGTGTGTGAGTGAGTGCATGTGTGTGTGTGTGTGGTTGTGTGTGTATGTGGTGTGTGTGTGCGTGTGTGTGTATGTGTGCATGTATGTGGTGTGTGTGAGTGTATGTCTGTGTGTGTGTGCAATGACATGTACACATATGTGTGTCTGTGATGTATGCTATTGCAATGATCTTACTGGTTGTATGAGTGTCTTGAAATTGAAAGTCGTAAAAATTTAGATTTAAGAATTGGAAGTGATTCCAAAATATTTTCAGATAAATGATTCAATCAGTATGACAGGAATTGACTGAAAGTGTATTTCAAAATTCTGAAAGTATATTTAGAAAATTCTTTTTTTTCAAATGCCAGGACACAGTTGATGTCCCAGAACAGATATGAATTAAAAGTAAAGACACGATCATTGTTCCAACGTTCTGTTGTTGCTGTGTGTATGCAGAAAGTGACGCTCCTAACCTGGTTTCTGCTGACGATTCTGATGATTCTGGTGATGAGAATTGGTTGCCAGAAACGCATGGTGAGGATCTCTTTTTGTTCTTTTCTTGTTAAACATATTAAGATAAATCATCTCAGCTGCCTGGCATCATGTTTATGTATTCACCCTATCCCTCTTCTTTACATTTCTGAAATATTGGAAAATCAAGGTTGGGATTACATTTTTGCTTCTGAATTAGTGTTTACCAATACAGGTACATGACAAGATTGAGTGTCCAGCCTTCAAGTTCTGAAGATGTGTACACAGGTACATGACAAGATTGAGTGTCCAGCCTTCAAGTTCTGAAGATGTGTACACAGGTACATGACAAGATTGAGTGTCCAGCCTTCAAGTTCTGAAGATGTGTACACAGGTACATGACAAGATTGAGTGTCCAGCCTTCAAGTTCTGAAGATGTGTACACAGGTACATGACAAGATTGTGTCCGGCCTTCAAGTTCTGAAGATGTGTAAACAGGTACATGACAAGATTGAGTGTCCAGCCTTCAAGTTCTGAAGATGTGTACACAGGTACATGACAAGATTGAGTGTCCAGCCTTCAAGTTCTGAAGATGTGTGGTTTGTTAAGTACAGATTGTCACAATACCAGCTGTGAAGAGTGTGGTGTGCTAAGTACAGATTGTCACAATACCAGCTGTGAAGAGTGTGGTTTGTTAAGTACAGATTGTCACAATACCAGCTGTGAAGAGTGTGGTGTGCTAAGTACAGATTGTCACAATACCAGCTGTGAAGAGTGTGGTGTGCTAAGTACAGATTGTCACAATACCAGCTGTGAAGAGTGTGGTGTGCTAAGTACAGATTGTCACAATACCAGCTGTGAAGACGTGTGGTTTGTTAAGTACAGATTGTCAGATACCAGCTGTGAAGACGTGTGGTTTGTTAAGTACAGATTGTCACAATACCAGCTGTGAAGACATGTGGTTTGTTAAGTACAGATTGTCAGATACCAGCTGTGAAGACGTGTGGTTTGTTAAGTACAGATTGTCACAATACCAGCTGTGAAGACGTGTGGTTTGTTAAGTACAGATTGTCAGATACCAGCTGTGAAGACGTGTGGTTTGTTAAGTACAGATTGTCAGATACCAGCTGTGAAGACGTGTGGTTTGTTAAGTACAGATTGTCAGATACCAGCTGTGAAGATGTGTGGTTTGTTAAGTACAGATTGTCACAATACCATCTGTGAAGACGTGTGGTTTGTTAAGTACAGATTGTCAAATACCAGCTGTGAAGACGTGTGGTTTGTTAAGTACAGATTGTCAGATACCAGCTGTGAAGACGTGTGGTTTGTTAAGTACAGATTGTCAAATACCAGCTGTGAAGACGTGTGGTTTGTTAAGTACAGATTGTCAGATACCAGCTGTGAAGACGTGTGGTTTGTTAAGTACAGATTGTCACAATACCAGCTGTGAAGAGGTGTGGTTTGCCTAGCACAGATTGTCAAATACCAGCTTGTTTGGAAAGGATGCATTGTCTGGTTGGAAGACAATCCCAAAATGCTCCTGTATGTGGATGTGAAGCAAGGACACTCTGTGACCAGGGAAGACCACTAAAGCCATACAAAAATAATCTAAAAGACCAACCTCACAAGCTGTGGCATCAGCAATACCAAGTGGGAAGATATTACCAGCAACACAGTAAGCCACCTACAGCAGGCCACAGTCACATGTGAACAGTGCACACAACAGCTGGTATTCAACAGAAGAGGGACCGATGGAAACTGAACTTGAAGGCCACAGGACTCCTTCCCCATGGCTGCATTTTCCCAGCCATTCTGCCACCCTTTAGTTGCGAGCTGGCGTCGCCTGCGTGTGCTATTTTTAGCCAGGCATGATCGACCAAAGTCCGTCAGTGTAGTGCGTCTTTGTGCTCCCACACTAGTGATAAAGGGACGGGTGAAAAGGGTGTGGGGAGTGGAAGGGAAGGGGCGCGCTATTAATAGCTGGCAGAAAGTGGCCAACTAAAGTATCCAGGATTTGTGCGCCGTGTCCCTTGCAGCGCTTGCGGACGAACGTGTGCCTCCAGGATTGATCTTGTATCCCACATGAAGACCCACACCAGGCAGTGAAGACCCACACCAGACAGCGAGGACCTACACCAGACAGCGAAGACCCACACCAGACAGCGAAGACCCACACCAGGCAGTGAAGACCCACATCCCACACCAGACAGTGAAGACCCACACCCGACCCACACCAGACAGTGAAGACCCACACCAGGCAGTGAATACCCACACCAGACAGCGAAGACCCACACCAGGCAGTGAAGACCCACACCAGGCAGTGAAGACAGTGAAGACCCACACCAGGCAGTGAAGACCCACATCAGACAGTGAAGACTCACACCAGACAATGAAGACCCACACCAGACAGTGAAGACCCACACCAGACAGTGAAGACCCACACCAGGCAGTGAAGACCCACACCAGACAGTGAAGACCCACACCAGACTGAAGACCCACATTAGACAGTGAAGACCCACACCAGGCAGTGAAGACCCACACCAGCAGTGAAGACCCACACCAAACAGTGAAGACCCACACCAGACAGTGAAGACCCACACCAGACAGTGAAGACCCACACCAGACAGCGAAGACCCACACAAGGCAGTGAAGACCCACATCCCACACCAGACAGTGAAGACCCACACCCGACCCACACCCGACCCACACCAGATAGCGAAGACCCATACCAGGCAGTGAAGACCCACACCAGGCAGTGAAGACCCACACCAGACAGTGAAGACCCACACCAGGTAGTGAAGACCCACACCAGGCAGTGAAGACAGTGAAGACCCACACCAGGCAGTGAAGACCCACACCAGACAGTGAAGACCCACACCAGACAGTGAAGACTCACACCAGACAGTGAAGACCCACACCAGGCAGTGAATACCCACACCAGACAGCGAAGACCCACACCAGGCAGTGAAGACCCACACCAGGCAGTGAAGACAGTGAAGACCCACACCAGGCAGTGAAGACCCACATCAGACAGTGAAGACCCACACCAGACAATGAAGACCCACACCAGACAGTGAAGACCCACACCAGACAGTGAAGACCCACACCAGACAGTGAAGACCCACACCAGACAGTGAAGACCCACACCAGACTGAAGACCCACATTCGACAGTGAAGACCCACACCAGGCAGTGAAGACCCACACCTGCAGTGAAGACCCACACCAAACAGTGAAGACCCACACCAGACAGTGAAGACCCACACCAGACAGCGAAGACCCACACCATACAGTGAAGACCCACACCAGACAGTGAAGACCCACACCAGCAGTGAAGACCCACACCAGACAGTGAAGACCCACACCAGGCAGTGAAGACCCACACCAGACAGTGAAGATCCACACCAGACAGTGAAGACCCACACCAGACAGCGAAGACCCACACCAGACAGCGAAGACCCACACCAGACAGCGAAGACCCACACCAGACAGCGAAGACCCACACCAGACAGCGAAGACCCACCCCAGGCAGTGAAGACCACACCAGACAGTGAAGACCCACACCAGGCAGTGAATACCCACACCAGGCAGCGAAGACCAGTGTGTTTACGTACCCATGGGACTGACTGGAGTTGCATTGATCACCTTGTTACCCATCTGTGTCGGTCCAAATGTCATCTGTGTCGGTCCAAATGGGCGTTTGAAAGATATGTCAGTTACATGTTTAAACTGTTTTCCCCTTGGCATTGTACATTGCCCAGTTGATTTGATCAGTAATAACAGTATGATACCAGGCATTGTACATTGCCCAGTTGATTTGATCAGTAATAACAGTATGATACCAGGCATTGTACATTGCCCAGTTGATTTGATCAGTAATAACAGTATGATACCAGGCATTGTACATTGCCCAGTTGATTTGATCAGTAATAACAGTGTACATTGCCCAGTTGATTTGATCAGTAATAACAGTGTACATTGCCCAGTTGATTTGATCAGTAATAACAGTGTACATTGCCCAGTTGATTTGATCAGTAATAACAGTGTACATTGCCCAGTTGATTTGATCAGTAATAACAGTATGATACCATGACAGTCAATATCTGACTGCGCCTTTTCTTCTCTTGGTGTTCATGAATTTTCATTGATCATAGCCAGGTCATATGATGCCATTCAACGTATTTCCTCGAAAATGCTTCAGTTTTCTTTTTAAAAATTTGGAGAACACGCTTACCTGTTGACTTTTTTCTCTCTGTGAGGATGATGAATATTGTTGTTATCATTATGATATGTTGTTATGAAGATGTGAAATTCATTTTACTCCTTCAGTTTTTTTTCTTTTTTTTAACATTTTTACTTCTTCAATTTTTTTCCTTTTTCATTTTGATATTTGTTTCAGTCTTAAGCTCAACTGTGCTGAAACAGATTAAGAGAATAGTATTTTTGCCAGATATGCGATTTGGATTATGTTGTAAAATTGTTACTTACATTATATTCTGTAGTTTTTTTTCTTACCAGGAGTAGGGGCAAAGAGAAAGGCTTTGGCAATATCGGGCCTTGAAAGGAAAAAGAGAAAATTCACAGATGAAGATAATGAGGAAGAAGATGATGATGATGAATATGATTCAAGTGTAAGTATTCTCTTGTGTGTGTATGTGTGTGCATGTGCATGAGGACGAGATAGTATTTTTGTAAGCCTTTGTCTAACACATTTCTGACTGCGACTGACACGTGGTCCACAACCGACAAATTTCCGGTTGCGACAACCACTTTCGGTTTAGGCTGTTGATGGGACAACAGAAGTAGGACTTGACCAAGACTTTACCTCGCAAAATTTTGAGAGAGAAACAATTCTCTGAACTTTGTGTAAATGAAAACTTGTTTGTTTTTTTTAATTATGACCAAGCGAATTTTTTACCTGGCTTAACAAGTTTGATGAAATTTTCATGGATGAAGCTAGTGGCATGAACGATGAAGATTTGTGTGATAATTCTGACAAGACATTTTCAAAAGTGGTGACATTGATGTATTGATCAGCAGTGACAGCGATGATCATTGACTGTGAATATGGTGAGAAACAACTGTCGGAGCATAAGTGGTGCCAGTAGGGGCCTATATGTAGGTATGGTCAAAGTGAATATTCCAGTATCATTTAGTTTTGCAATAAACCATTGCACAATAATTTGAGGAATCATTTTATTAATTTTACAAAATTTTATTCAAATATGTGAAGAAACGAACATGAAAGAGGATTTTATGTTGCAGCTATATCTGTGACAGCAATCAGAATTACTTGGTCCAAAGACAGCAAACTCCGCAGTATTTCATTTTCACAAAGGTGTTTAAACGTAACTGACACAGTTTACATAGCTAGGCTCTGATTGCATTGAGTGAATTTGTGTGTGTGTGTGTTTTTTTCTGTCCCATTTTGTATGAAACATTACTGACCACATAGTGTGGGATAACTTTGCTTTCTGTCGTCTCTTCTTATCATTTTCTGCCGTGTTGATCCATTCAGGTGTACATTTTCTGTAAAGCCTTACGTACTTTCTTGGGATTGATGAATGGAATTCATGGGTGGGACATTTGCTGAAAGATGTCTAAACCATTCATTCTTTACACAGATGTAAAATCTAAAGGACACACTTACGTGAGAAATTTGTGGCTGGAGGATTGGAATTAACAGATAACAAACTTTTCCAAATCCACCCCAACCTGAAAGACATTCTCCCATCTGCTGCAGGGAACCGTAAGAAAGAGACAGTGTTATATAGGTTACACATGGGTCACACATCCTACACTTGTACCTTTTAAGAAATGAAGAAGCACCATGGCGTGGACCATGTGACGAGCTGTTGAGCATCAGACATCTTTTTGTTGATTGCTGGGACTTGTACGATGTGAGACAAAAGCTTTACATGGTGGACTCTTTAAAGAAATCTTTCGAGACATCCCTCCTGATGCAATTTTCCTGTTTTTACAAGAGATCAATAGATTTCACCTGATCTGATTTTACCATTGAGTATGGTTTTCTTTGATTGCATTTTAGATTTACAAGGTTAATGGTGAGCATGGTTTTTAACTTTTTTATTTTAACCTGGTTGTTGTTTTTGATGTGGTGATAACCCTGATAAACTTCTCTGCGTCACGTACAGAGATCGCATCACGAATGACGAAGTCAAAAGAATTCAAAATGAAATCGGGCCGTACACTGACCTCCTGACCTTAGTAAGACGACGCAAACTAACATGGTATGGACACATCACTTGCTCAACCGGCCTTGCCAAGACAATCCTGCAGGGCACAGCCTCGGGAGGAAGGAAAAGAGGCAGACAAAAGAAGAGATGGGAAGATAATATTCGAGAGTGGACGGGCCTGGAACTAAGGGATACCCTAAGGAAAGCAGAGAGCAGGGAGGAGTGGAGAAAGGTTGTTGTCAAATCTTCGGAGGCACCCCGATGGACGGCCAGTCTAAGGGATCGGTGACGGTGAACCCTGATATGGCGTTAGTAGTTGGCTGGGCTATAAGAAGTATCAACCTGAACCTGGGAATTTTCCTTGAATTCGCGAATTTCCATGAAAACAAAATCTTATTTCCTAAAGTCCTTCATTTACTTCCACAGAAGGGGGGAAAAAGATGAAAACGTATGAACAGAAAGCGATGTTATCCGCGAATCATTCTATCTACAAACGGTTCACTCAGAATCATGTCAGCATTTTGGGAACTGTGAGTTTGGAGAAAATGATGACGATGGTTCAGACATTGTTGAGTATGGAGAAACTTTTGAAGAAAAGGAAATGAAAATTCTCAGAGGTGTGATCGGACAAAGACAGTTGTAGGAGTTCCTCTGTTCATAAGAAAAGTTAAAACAACAGGTTTTGCTTATTGACAAATCAGTCAGAAAATAAACTACACAAGCAGAAGAAAAGCGTAAGTTACTTGTAGAAGATCATCACATGCGCTCACAGTGGTGCAGATCCTTCTAAAAGTCAAGGGTTTTCATACCCCCACTAAAAACACTTGAGGGTTTTCATACCCCCAATAATTTTTTTAGGGGGTTTTCATACCCTTTGCCAAAATTTCTGGGGGTATGAGCCACCGATGCAAAGACTCGGTATTTTGTTTTCCCAAGTGATTTTTTGGCCTAATGGTTTAAATAAATTAAATTATAAAAAAGCAAGCAGCATGGCCTTCTACTAAATTAGAATAAAGATCAACTCTTTACAGTGACACATGCCAGTTTCCACACTGACACAGACAACACAGGAGGAATGTTTCCATATTACAAAATTTAATGTGAACTGATTCTGATTCAAGTAACTGTAACTAAGCAATCACATTACTAATGTGTTTAGAAATAAGAATATCTGACCGAGACAGAAAAGTACTTCTCGAAGGGCTGCTTTCGGTTTCCGCTGCATTTTCATTGGTCCAGGCAAAGAGTTGTAGAAAAGTGTGACGTAGCCTAGTTACTATTTTTACCGCTAATGTAATGCCCGACCCCAATGCTGCATGTGCCGCGGCGGGCAAGCTAAGCGATGTCGGTCGCGTCGTTAGCTTGCCCGCCGCGGCTAGGCGAGCGAACGGAGCGATAGGTCTATACCCCCACGGCTCAAAACCTTTACGTGATGAGACCGGCAGAGGAAAAATGCTTACGTGACCATACCCTCAAGACGACAAAGTCTTACGTGTTCATACCCTTTTGACATAATTTTTGTACGTGATTTCCATCTTCCTTACATGATTTACCCCCATCTCTACGTGATCTGCACCCCTGGCTCAACAAAACACACCACACAGTCAAAACAGTAAACCAGCCTTCTTGGTTTCTTCTAGTTGTAATTTTTTTTTTTAAGGTTGGCTCTTAAATTTTTGACATATCCATGGCTGTACATCTTGCAGTCATAGGAATGTAAATGTATGACATGAAGTGAAGAAGAAACTAGTGACATTTCATAAATTATAGTTATAAAAGGTTTTACAGAATTACGTGAGTTGGTATGTCTCAAAATGCGCCAGATTGCAAGATTTTCAGTTGGCTGTGATAACTGTGTAATGTATGAACTGTGTTTTTGAATCTAAGGAAATGAGATGTGCAAAAGGAAGTTTAGGTAATTTAGGACAGTTTTTATGTACATGTTTCAGTACACTGAGTTATATTTATACACTTGTATTGTGGTTTGTTTTCCTGTAACCCCTGGTGATAAATTGAGCAAAATGGTCAGAGGCAGAGGCATATCCTTTGATTATGTGTTGAATGCATTGTTACGTGTACCGAGTTTCTTTCCACTACCACCTTTTTTTTAAGAGTCAGTGAAGTGTGTGTTTTTAGAGGATTATAGCCATGATTTGGTTCTGTTCAGTCAGCTAGCTGGTCTTCAAACAGTTGTAATGATGGTGAGACTACATCCTCAATCCCGACAGAAAGGATTGTCTCCCTTTGGCCACAAGAAGGGGAAGTTTAAGGGTTTTTTTCTCAAGGGACACAATCCTACTGTCTTTCTTCCTGTCAGGGGGTGAGGATACAGGTCTGTATTTGTTCTTTTGAATAGTGCAGTCTTTGGCTGTAATGTTCTCTATATGACCTTGAGGGGATTAGCTGATGCAATAATATTTTTGGTTTTCTGTTTCAGTTTATTGATGACGAAACTATAGAAGGGGAGGAAGAAGAAGAAGAAGGTAAAATGAAGATTTGGTATGTGCATGTGTGTATGAAGATTTTGGTGTGTGCATGTGTGTATGAAGATTTTGGTGTGTGCATGTGTGTATGAAGATTTTGGTGTGTGCATGTGTGTATGAAGATTTTGGTGTGTGCATGTGTGTATGAAGATTTTGGTGTGTGCATGTGTGTATGAAGATTTGGTGTGTGCATGTGTGTATGAAGATTTTGGTGTGTGCATGTGTGTATGAAGATTTTGGTGTGTGCATGTGTGTATGAAGATTTTGTGTGTGCATGTGTGTATGAAGATTTTGGTGTGTGCATGTGTGTATGAAGATTTTGGTGTGTGCATGTGTGTATGAAGATTTTGGTGGTGTGTGCATGTGTGTTATGTTGTTATTGTGTGTGGACATGGGGTGGTTTGTCACTTGGTGTCATGCAGGTATCAGGTGAAAACACACACAGTCCCTGTACCTGTTCATTTTCTTCAGGTAAGTGTACAGTTACCAAACACCATTTGGTGATGGAAAAAGCTCATTCTGTCATTGTTCAATCTTAACTATAGTTCCAGGTCTGGTCTTTCACTTCCCCTGGAAAGGAGATGCTTGTGTAAGTTGGCAGAAAACAAAAGACCATGTTTACTTTAGTGACATGCTGAAATGTAACATCCAGAATGATAGTGATTTTTGTGTTTTGTTTTGTTTTCTGTTTTCATCAAGTTGTGGTTTTTGTGTGCTGTACTTTGGTAGTTTGTGTGCTTCACTGGAATTATGTTCAGCATCACAATATGTTGTGTAACAACTGCCATTTGACAAATATTGAAATGCAGGGGAGTGACCCATTTCTTTGTCTTCAAGCGTTATTGAACACTGTTTTGAGCAGGTGAAAACTAAAGCAGTTATTACACCTCAAGTGAAAAACCAGTGTAGTGTTATTACACCTCAAGTGAAAACTAGAGCGGTGTTATTACACCTCAGGTGAAAACTAGAGCAGTGTTATTACACCTCAGGTGAAAACTAGAGCAGTGTTATTACACCTCAGGTGAAAACTAGAGCAGTGTTATTACATCTCAGGTGAAAACTAGAGCAGTGTTATTACACCTCAGGTGAAAACTAGAGCAGTGTTATTACACCACAAATGACAACTAGAGCGGTAATAATAATAATAATTACAATATTTATATAGCGCAAAATCTTGATAAAATCAAATCTAAGCGCTGAAGCAGACACACACGCAAGCACGCACACACGCACACACACGCACGCACACGCACACCACACACACACACACACACACACACACACACACACACACCACACACACACACACACACACACACACACACACACACCACACACACACACACACACACACACACACACACACGCATGGCTATAAATGGGGAGAAAGAATAAAAGCAATAAAAGCAAGAATAAAAGCAATGGAAAATTATAGAGAGCATAGCATATACAATTATATATTATAACCATGTGATTCCCTCCGAGCGGAGACAGGCTGCAGAGGGGGGAGGGGGGGGGGGGGGGTTGAGTGAGGTTAGGATTTTATGCGGAGGAGAAAAGGTGAGTTTTGAGAGCGGACTTGAAGGAGACAAAAGTAGGTTGCTGACGGACTGAGAGAGGAAGTTTGTTCCAGGAGAGTGGACCAGAAACAGAGAAGGCTCGTGGACCATAGGTATTGAGCTTAGTGCGTGGAAAGCGAAAAGTCAGAGGATCGGAGGCAGAGCGGAGGGTACGTGAGGGAAGATAGATCTCAAGTAGGCTTGACAGGTAATCGGGGGCTGCGTTATTGAGGCTTTTGTAGCACATGGTGTCTAGTTTGTACTGTATGCGCTTTGATACAGGGAGCCAGTGAAGTTGTGCCAGGAGAGGAGATATGTGGTCAGCTTTTTTCTTTTTGAGTACAAGGCGTACAGCATTGTTTTGAATGCGCTGTAGGATGTGAATGGTGGAGGCAGGAAGACCAGACAGGAGTGAATTGCAATAGTCAATGCGAGACATTATGAAGGAGAGAACGAGTTTTGCAGTTGTTTCGACAGAGAGATACTTCCTGATCAGCCTTATACGATGGAGATGATAGTAGCAGGATCTGGCAGTTTGAGTAACAAAGTTGTTCATGGAGAGGGTAGAGTCAATGCAGACACCAAGGTTTTTAGCTGAATCAGAAATTGGGACTGACGTGTTACATAATGGGAGAGAAAGAGGAGGCAGCTGAGAAAGTTTCTTACGGGTGCCAATGAGGATAGCTTCTGTTTTGTCGTCATTAAGCTGAAGTCTATTGTGTGTCATCCAGTTCTTAATGTCCGAGTAACACTCAGTGGTGCGAGTCAACAGGCGCTGTTATCACACCACAAGTGACAACTAGAGCGGCGTTATTACACCACAAGTGACAACTAGAGCAGTGTTATCACACCACAAGTGACAACTAGAGCAGTGTTATTACACCACAAGTGACAACTAGAGCGGTGTTATTACACCACAAGTGACAACTAGAGCGGTGTTATCACACCACAAGTGACAACTAGAGCAGTGTTATCACACCACAAGTGACAACTAGAGCAGTGTTATTACACCACAAGTGACAACTAGAGCAGTGTTATTACACCACAAGTGACAACTAGAGCGGTGTTATTACACCACAAGTGACAACTAGAGCGGTGTTATAACACCACAAGTGACAACTAGAGCAGTGTTATTACACCACAAGTGACAACTAGAGCGGTGTTATCACACCACAAGTGACAGCTAGAGCAGTGTTATCACACCACAAGTGACAACTAGAGCGGTGTTATCACACCACAAGTGACAGCTAGAGCAGTGTTATTACACCACAAGTGACAACTAGAGCAGTGTTATTACACCACAAGTGACAACTAGAGCGGTGTTATCACACCACAAGTGACAGCTAGAGCAGTGTTATCACACCACAAGTGACAACTAGAGCAGTGTTATTACACCACAAGTGACAACTAGAGCAGGTGTTATTACACCAAAGTGACAACTAGAGCGTGTTATTCACACCACAAGTGACAGCTAGAGCAGTGTTATCACACCACAAGTGACAACTAGAGCGTGTTATCACACACAAGTGACAACTAGAGCAGTGTTATCACACCACAAGTGACAACTAGAGCGGTGTTATACACCACAAGTGACAACTAGAGCGGTGTTATCACACCACAAGTGACAACTAGAGCGGTGTTATCTACACCACAAGTGACAACTAGAGCAGTGTTATCACACCACAAGTGACAACTAGAGCGGTGTTATTACACAAGTGACACTAGAGCGTGTTATTACACCACAAGTGACAACTAGAGCGGTGTTATTGCACAAGTGACAGCTAGAGCAGTGTTATTACACCACAAGTGACAACTAGAGCGTGTTATTACACAAGTGACAACTAGAGCGAGTGTTATTACACCACAAGTGACAACTAGAGCGTGTTATTACACAAGTGACAGCTAGAGCGTGTTATACACCACAAGTGACAGCTAGAGCGTGTTATTACACACAAGTGACAGCTAGAGCGTGTTATTACACCACAAGTGACAACTAGAGCGTGTTATTACACAAGTGACAACTAGAGCAGTGTTATTACACCACAAGTGACAACTAGAGCGTGTTATTACACAAGTGACAACTAGAGCGGTGTTATCACACCACAAGTGACACTAGAGCAGTGTTATCACACCACAAGTGACAGCTAGAGCAGTGTTGTTACCTCAAGTAATAGGCTCAAAACAAAATATCACATGCATTGGTTTATAGGAAATTTCTCACCAAGATGCCTTCAGCAATGATTTACAAAAAACAAACAAAAAACAAACCAAAAAAAACATGCCGTAAATAAACCTGCAGACTGCAAGTGAACCAAATAGTACTTTGAAACATAACCAATGTACTTTGAATAACTTTCTTTTGTCTTGTCCATTTGTCCGTCAATCAAAACGTGATTCAGCAGTTCACAGTATAAATGGTGATGACTGGAAAAGTCCAAAGAGTATCATCTAGGTCACTTAGCAATGCTGTGTTGTCGTGTTCCGTATGGTGGTATTATTATATCTAAGTTACTAGTCTAAGACAAAAAAATCACACATCTGTTCCTCTTGTACAGTAAACTTGCTGCATAGGGGAGTTTAGGGGGTTAGTTTCTAGTGATATGATACCATTTTGCAACAGATTTTAGAAAAAATTAGCTCTGCGTGTGTTGAAATGACCATTGAAGTGCTTTATGCCGTTGGTTCACAAATGAAAATTTCAGTAAAAAGGGTTAAAAAGATGCTTGTTCCAAACTTGAATGTGGTTGCAGCTTGGAAAAAAAAGACGCTTATGTTTGTTTATTTGCTGTTTTGATACTTGTGTAAAAGATGAAAATATTCCAGTTTCATTTAGATTATCAAAATATTTTCTTAAACGATTGTAATCTGAAATAATTACTGCTTGGAGTCAGGGAAGGGAATTAACTTGACCAAACATCAGAACAGCTGAAGTTGTTTCCCTTCCATGTTAGATGAGGTTGTGTGTTCAATCTTCAGTTTGGAAGGTCAGTCGTCATCATTGATATTGTTGACCTGTCTGTGTAGAGGTGTAAGATAAAACACAAAAATAGGTCTGTTTGGTTTTTATGTTTTGAATTTTTTTTGCTGTGAAATGGGATCTTGAATCTCGCTCAGGATGTTATATAAGGGAATTCAGAATGTAGGAGTGTAAAAATGATGGGCTTTGCTTTGTTTTTGTTTTTCAAATTATGAACATCAAAGAATGGTGATCCAGATTTCTTTACACATTTGACTGTAGCAGGAATTGGCATAGGAAGTGCCCAGAAATGTCAGAAAAGGAAGAATGTTTGTGTGGCATGGCAGTGTTGTTTTGTCCTTCCATTTTGTATGTTTTTTTCGTACCTGTTTTGCTTAACAAACTCTTGAACCAAAAACCAGGACAGGACAATGCAAGATAAAGTTTTGAGACTTCATGACAGGACATTTAGTTACTGTCAATAGCAAACATAATGATATCCCTACATCAGCCACACATGACATTTAGTTACTGTCACAATAGTAAACATAATGATATCCCTGTATCAGCCACACATGACATTTAGTTACTGTCACAATAGTAAACATAATGATATCCCTACATCAGCCACACAGGACATTTAGTTACTGTCACAATAGTAAACATAATGATATCCCTGTATCAGCCACACATGACATTTAGTTACTGTCACAATAGTAAACATAATGATATCCCTACATCAGCCACACATGGACATTTAGTTACTGTCAATAGCAAACATAATGATATCCCTACATCAGCCACACAGGACATTTAGTTACTGTCACAATAGTAAACATAATGATATCCCTGTATCAGCCACAACAGGACATTTAGTTACTGTCACAATAGTAAACATAATGATATCCCTTATCAGTCACACATGACAGGACATTTAGTTACTGTCACAATAGCAAACATAATGATATCCCTACATCAGCCACACATGACATTTAGTTACTGTCACAATAGTAAACATAATGATATCCCTGTATCAGCCACACAGACAGGACATTTAGTTACTGTCACAATAGCAAACATAATGATATCCCTACATCAGCCACACATGACAATTTAGTTACTGTCACAATAGTAAACATAATGATATCCCTACATCAGCCACACATGACATTTAGTTACTGTCACAATAGTAAACATAATGATATCCCTGTATCAGCCCCACATACAGGACATTTAGTTACTGTCACAATAGTAAACATAATGATATCCCTGTATCAGCCACACTACAGGACATTTAGTTACTGTCACAATAGTAAACATAATGATATCCCTACATCAGCCACACATGACAGACATTTAGTTACTGTCACAATAGTAAACATAATGATATCCCTACATCAGCCACACATGACAGACATTTAGTTACTGTCACAATAGTAAACATAATGATATCCCTGTATCAGCCACACATGACAGGACATTTAGTTACTGTCACAATAGTAAACATAATGATATCCCTACTATCAGCCACACATGACAGGACATTTAGTTACTGTCACAATAGTAAACATAATGATATCCCTGTATCAGCCACACAGGACATTTAGTTACTGTCACAATAGTAAACATAATGATATCCCTCATCAGCCACACAACAGGACATTTAGTTACTGTCACAATAGTAAACATAATGATATCCCTACATCAGCCACACATGGACATTTAGTTACTGTCACAATAGTAAACATAATGATATCCCTGTATCAGCCACACAGGACATTTAGTTACTGTCACAATAGTAAACATAATGATATCCCTGTATCAGCCACACAGGACATTTAGTTACTGTCACAATAGTAAACATAATGATATCCCTGCATCAGCCACACATGACAGGACATTTAGTTACTGTCACAATAGTAAACATAATGATATCCCTGTATCAGCCACACAGGACATTTAGTTACTGTCACAATAGTAAACATAATGATATCCCTAATCAGCCACATACAGGACATTTAGTTACTGTCACAATAGTAAACATAATGATATCCCTGTATCAGCCACACATGGACATTTAGTTACTGTCACAATAGTAAACATAATGATATCCCTATCAGCCACACATGACATTTAGTTACTGTCACAATAGTAAACATAATGATATCCCTATCAGCCACACATGACATTTAGTTACTGTCACAATATTGTAAACATAATGATATCCCTGTATCAGCCACACAGACATTTAGTTACTGTCACAATAGTAAACATAATGATATCCCTATCACCCACACAGGACATTTAGTTACTGTCACAATAGTAAACATAATGATATCCCTGTATCAGCCACACATGACATTTAGTTACTGTCACAATAGTAAACATAATGATATCCCTGTATCAGCCACACAGGACATTTAGTTACTGTCACAATAGTAAACATAATGATATCCTGTATCAGCCACACAGGACATTTAGTTACTGTCACATAGTAAACATAATGATATCCCTATCAGCCACACAGGACATTTAGTTACTGTCACAATAGTAAACATAATGATATCCCTGTATCAGCCACACAGACATTTAGTTACTGTCACAATAGTAAACATAATGATATCCCTGTATCAGCCACACAGGACATTTAGTTACTGTCACAATAGTAAACATAATGATATCCCTTATCAGCCACACAGGACATTTAGTTACTGTCACATAGTAAACATAATGATATCCCTACATCAGCCACACATGACATTTAGTTACTGTCACAATAGTAAACATAATGATATCCCTGTATCAGCCAAAACAGGACATTTAGTTACTGTCACAATAGTAAACATAATGATATCCCTGATCAGCCACATGACAGGACATTTAGTTACTGTCACAATAGTAAACATAATGATATCCCTGTATCAGCCACACAGGACATTTAGTTACTGTCACAATAGTAAACATAATGATATCCCTGTATCAGCACACAACAGGACATTTAGTTACTGTCACAATAGTAAACATAATGATATCCCTGTATCAGCCACACATGACAGACATTTAGTTACTGTCACAATAGTAAACATAATGATATCCCTGTATCAGCCACACATGAACATTTAGTTACTGTCACAATAGTAAACATAATGATATCCCTGTATCAGCCACACTACAGGACATTTAGTTACTGTCACAATAGTAAACATAATGATATCCCTGTATCAGCCCACACAGGACATTTAGTTACTGTCACAATAGTAAACATAATGATATCCCTGTATCAGCCACCACAGGACATTTAGTTACTGTCACAATAGTAAAATAATGATATCCCTGTATCAGCCACACAGGACATTTAGTTACTGTCACAATAGTAAACATAATGATATCCCTGTATCAGCCACACAGGACATTTAGTTACTGTCACAATAGTAAACATAATGATATCCCTGTATCAGCCACACATGACATTTAGTTACTGTCACAATAGTAAACATAATGATATCCCTGATCATCAGCCACACAGGACATTTAGTTACTGTCACAATAGTAAACATAATGATATCCCTTATCAGCCACACAAGGACATTTAGTTACTGTCACAATAGTAAACATAATGATATCCCTGTATCAGCCACACATGACAGACATTTAGTTACTGTCACAATAGTAAACATAATGATATCCCTGTATC
Source organism: Monoplex corrugatus (assembly GCA_030674185.1). NCBI lineage: Eukaryota > Metazoa > Mollusca > Gastropoda > Littorinimorpha > Ranellidae > Monoplex > Monoplex corrugatus. The sequence continues at coordinate 83,253,785 of JAPXFY010000016.1, forward strand.
AGCCACACATGACAGGACATTTAGTTACTGTCACAATAGTAAACATAATGATATCCCTGCATCAGCCACAACAGGACATTTAGTTACTGTCACAATAGTAAACATAATGATATCCCTGTATCAGCACACAGCAGGACATTTAGTTACTGTCACAATAGTAAACATAATGATATCCCTGTATCAGCCACACAGGACATTTAGTTACTGTCACAATAGTAAACATAATGATATCCCTGTCATCAGCCACACATGACGACATTTAGTTACTGTCACAATAGTAAACATAATGATATCCCTGAAACAGCCACACAGGACATTTAGTTACTGTCACAATAGTAAACATAATGATATCCCTGTATCAGCCACAACAGGACATTTAGTTACTGTCACAATAGTAAACATAATGATATCCCTGTATCAGCCACACTAAGGACATTTAGTTACTGTCACAATAGTAAACATAATGATATCCCTGTATCAGCCACACATGACATTTAGTTACTGTCACAATAGTAAACATAATGATATCCCTGTATCAGCCACACCAGGACATTTAGTTACTGTCACATAGTAAACATAATGATATCCCTGAATCAGCCACACAGACATTTAGTTACTGTCACAATAGTAAACATAATGATATCCCTACATCAGCCACACAGGACATTTAGTTACTGTCACAATAGTAAACATAATGATATCCCTGTAATCAGCCACAACAGGACATTTAGTTACTGTCACAATAGTAAACATAATGATATCCCTATCAGCCACACAGGACATTTAGTTACTGTCACAATAGTAAACATAATGATATCCACTGTATCAGCCACACATGACATTTAGTTACTGTCACAATAGTAAACATAATGATATCCCTGTATCAGCCCACAACAGGACATTTAGTTACTGTCACAATAGTAAACATAATGATATCCCTGTATCAGCCACACAGGACATTTAGTTACTGTCACAATAGTAAACATAATGATATCCCTGTATCAGCCACACATGACAGGACATTTAGTTACTGTCACAATAGTAAACATAATGATATCCCTGTATCAGCCACCACAGGACATTTAGTTACTGTCACAATAGTAAACATAATGATATCCCTAATCAGCCACACAGGACATTTAGTTTTCTGTCACAATAGTAAACATAATGATATCCCTGTATCAGCCACACAGCGGACATTTAGTTACTGTCACAATAGTAAACATAATGATTATCCCTGTACTCAGCCACACAGGACATTTAGTTACTGTCACAATAGTAAACATAATGATATCCCTGTATCAGCACACACAGGACATTTAGTTACTGTCACAATAGTAAACATAATGATATCCCTGATCAGCCACACAGGACATTTAGTTACTGTCACAATAGTAAACATAATGATATCCCTGTATCAGCCACACAGGACATTTAGTTACTGTCACAATAGTAAACATAATGATATCCCTAATCAGCCACACAGAGGACATTTAGTTACTGTCACAATAGTAAACATAATGATATCCCTGTATCAGCCACACATGGACATTTAGTTACTGTCACAATAGTAAACATAATGATATCCCTACATCAGCCACACAGGACATTTATTACTGTCACAATAGTAAACATAATGATATCCCTGTATCAGCCACACAGGACATTTAGTTACTGTCACAATAGTAAACATAATGATATCCCATGTATCAGCCACACAGGACATTTAGTTACTGTCACAATAGTAAACATAATGATATCCCTGTATCAGCCACACAGGACATTTAGTTACTGTCACAATAGTAAACATAATGAATCCTTATCAGCCACACAGACATTTATTACTGTCACAAAGTAAACATAATGATACCTGTATCAGCCACACAGGACATTTAGTTACTGTCACAATAGTAAACATAATGATATCCCTGCATCAGCCACACAGACAATTTAGTTACTGTCACAATAGTAAACATAATGATATCCCTGTATCAGCCACACATGGACATTTAGTTACTGTCACAATAGTAAACATAATGATATCCCTGTATCAGCCACACATGACGGACATTTAGTTACTGTCACAATAGTAAACATAATGATATCCCTGTATCAGCCACACATACAGGACATTTAGTTACTGTCACAATAGTAAACATAATGATATCCCTCATCAGCCACACATGACATTTAGTTACTGTCACAATAGTAAACATAATGATATCCCTGTATCAGCCACACATGGACATTTAGTTACTGTCACAATAGTACTGTCACAATTTAAACATAATGATCCTACACAGCCACACAGGACATTTTACTGTCAAAGAATATCGTGCAAAGGACATAATACGTCACAATAGTAAACATAATGATATCCCTCATCAGCCACACATGACAGGACATTTAGTTACTGTCACAATAGTAAACATAATGATATCCCTATCAGCCACACAGACATTTAGTTACTGTCACAATAGTAAACATAATGATCCTCATCAGCACACAGACATTTATTACTGTCACAATAGTAAACATAATGATATCCCTGTATCAGCCACACATGACATTTAGTTACTGTCACAATAGTAAACATAATGATATCCCTAATCAGCCACACATGACGACATTTAGTTACTGTCACAATATAAACATAATGATATCCCTGATCAGCCACACAGGACATTTAGTTACTGCACAATAGTAAACATAATGATATCCCTACACACCACACAGACATTTAGTTACTGTCACAATAGTAAACATAATGATATCCCTTATCAGCCACACATGACATTTAGTTACTGTCACAATAGTAAACATAATGATATCCCTGTATCAGCCACACAGGACATTAGTTACTGTCACAATAGTAAACATAATGATATCCCTGATCAGCCACACAGACATTTAGTTACTGTCACAAAGTAAACATAATGATATCCCTGTATCAGCCACACAGGACATTTAGTTACTGTCACAATAGTAAACATAATGATATCCCTGTATCAGCCACACATGACATTTAGTTACTGTCACAATAGTAAACATAATGATATCCCTACATCAGCCACACAGGACATTTATTACTGTCACAATAGTAAACATAATGATATCCCTGTATCAGCCACACATGACATTTAGTTACTGTCACAATAGTAAACATAATGATATCCCTAATCAGCCACACTAGGACATTAGTTACTGTCACAATAGTAAACATAATGATATCCCTGTATCAGCCACACAGACATTTAGTTACTGTCACAATAGTAAACATAATGATATCCCTATCAGCCACACAGACATTTAGTTACTGTCACAATAGTAAACATAATGATATCCCTGTATCAGCCACACAGACAGTTTAGTTACTGTCACAATAGTAAACATAATGATATCCCTGTATCAGCCACAAGACATTTGTTACTGTCAATAGTAAACATATAAATCCCTATCGACTGAAGGAATTTAGTTACTGTCCTAGTAACATAAATATCCCTACATCACCAAAAGACATTAGTTACTGCCATATAAACAAAGAACCCTTGATCACCACACATACAGGACATTTAGTTACGTCAAAGAAAATTTATCCCTACATGCACAATGCAGATCTTTAGTTATTAAATTAAACTATGTTCCCTGTATCGCCACATCACTTATCTCTTCTAATGAATCCTATCAGCCACACAGGACATTTAGTTACTGTCACAAAGTAAACATAATGATATCCCTAATCAGCCACACATGACATTTAGTTACTGTCACAATAGTAAACATAATGATATCCCTACATCAGCCACACATAGACATTTAGTTACTGTCACAATAGTAAACATAATGATATCCCTGTATCAGCCACACAGGACATTTAGTTACTGTCACAATAGTAAACATAATGATATCCCTACATCAGCCACAGACATTTAGTTACTGTCACAAAGTAAACATAATGATATCCCTGATCAGCCACACAGACATTTAGTTACTGTCACAATAGTAAACATAATGATATCCCTGTATCAGCCACACATGACATTTATTACTGTCACAATAGTAAACATAATGATATCCCTACACAGCCCACAGGACTTTATTACTGTCACAATAGTAAACATAATGATATCCTATCAGCCACACATGAATTTAGTTACTGTCACAATAGTAAACATAATGATATCCCACTCAGCCACACAGACTTATACTGTCACAATAGTAAACATAATGATATCCCTGTATCAGCCACACATGACATTTAGTTACGTCACAATAGTAAACATAAGATATCCCTACATCAGCCACACAGGACATTAGTTACTGTCACAATATAACATAATGATATCCCTGTATCAGCCACACAGGACATTTAGTTACTGTCACAATAGTAAACATAATGATATCCCTGTATCAGCCACACATCAGGCTACAAATGCTAGTTTTGTTGGTCTGTCATCGTGAGCAATATGTTCAAATTCATATCTGTATTGTAGATGTGTTTGAGATGTTGTCGTCTGGGCCTTCCTGTTGGTCATGTAGCACACTGACCTGTACATGATCTCACCAGAAAAAAGACCCACAGTTCAGTCCACATTGCCATATGCAAACAAGAACAAACCCTTTGACTCCAACACCCCTATCCATTAACTGCAGGAAGCTGGTGGATAGGGTGAGGGAGTCAAATATTAAGTTTTTACTTTGCTAGCATGGTTGACAATGCAGGATGCTGGTTGTCAGGGTGCGGGAGTTAAAAGGTTAGACCTTGTTTCAGTGGCTAACGCCATATCTCTCTCACCTCTCATCTCTCTCATCTCTCATCTCTCCCCTTGTTCCAGTGGCTAATACCATATCTCTCTCACCTCTCTCATCTCTCTCCTTGTTCAGTCTACCCTATCTCTCTCATTCCTTCACCTCATCTCTCTCCTTGTTCCAGTGGCTCATACCATCTCTCTCATCTCTCTCACCCTCTCTCTCTCCTTGTTCCAGTGGCTAATACCATATCTCTCTCCCCTCTCATCTCTCTCCCCTCTCATCTCTCACCTCTCCCCTCTCATCCTCTCCCCTCTCATCTCTCCCACCTCTCATCTCTCTCCCCTCCTCATCTCTCTCACTCTCACCTCCTCTCTCTCACCTCATCTCTCTCACCTCTCATCTCTCTCACCTCATCTCTCCTCTACCTCTCACTCTACTCTCACTCTCTACTCTCCTCTCACCTCTATCTCTCTCACCTCTATCATCTCCTCACCCCCTCTATCTCTCTCACCCTCATCTCCTCACCTCTATCACCCTCTATCTCTCTCTCACCCTATCTCTCTCACCTCTATCTCTCTCACCTCTCTCTCTCACCTCATCCTCTCACCTCATCTCCTCCTCACCTCATCTCCCTACTCTCACCTCTATCTCTCTCACCTACTCTCATCTCTCCCCCTACTCTCTCTCCCTCTATCTCACTCTCCCTCTATCTCTCTCACCTCTATCTCCCCTCTATCCCCTCACCTCTATCTCTCTCACCTCTATCTCTCCCCTCTATCTCTCCACCTCTATCTCTCTCACCTCTATCTCTCTCACCTCTATCTCTCACCTCTATCATCTCCACCTCTATCTCTCTCACCTCTATCTCTCTCCCTCTATCTCCTCTCACCTCTATCTCTCCCCTCTATCTCTCTCACCTCTATCTCTCTCACCTCTTCTCTCTCACCCTCTATCTCTCTCACCTCTATCTCTCTCACCTCTAAACTCTCTCACCTCTACTCTCTCACCTCTATCTCTCTCACCTCTATCTCTCTCACCTCTATCTCTCCCCTCTCACTCACCTCTATCTCTCACTCACTCTACTCTCTCACCTCTATCTCTCTCCCTCTATCTCTCTCACCTCTATCTCTCTCACCTCTATCTCTCACCTCTATCTCTCTCACCTCTATCTCTCACCTCTTACCTCATCTCCCATCTATCTCTCTCACCTCTATCTCTCACCTCTACTCTCTCACTCTCATCTCTCTCATCTATCTCACCTCTATCTCTCACCTCTATCTCCTACTCACCTCTCACTCATCTCACCTCTATCCTCTCACTCTATCTCTCTCACCTCTCATCCTCTCACACCTCTATCTCCTCACCTCTATCTCTCTCACCTCTATCTCTCACCCTCTCATCTCTCTCACCTCTATCTCTCACCTCTATCCTCTCACCTCTATCTCTCACCCTCTATACATCTCACCTCTATCTCTCTCACCTCTATCTCCTCACCTCTACTCTCCACCTCTATCTCTCTCACTCTCATCTCTCCACCTCTATCTCTCACCTCTATCTCTCTCACCTCTATCTCCTTCCACCTCTATCTCTCTCACCTCTATCTCTCACCTCTATCTCTCACCTCTATCTCTCCACCTCTATCTCTCACCTCTATCTCTCTCACCCTCATCTCTCTCACCTCTATCCTCTCACCTCTATCTCTCCCCTCTATCTCTCTCACCTCTCATCTCTCACCTCTATCTCTCTCACCTCTATCTCTCTCCACCTCTATATCTCCTCCCTCTCATCTACTCTCACCTCTCATCTCTCTCACCTCTATCTCTCTCACCTCTATCTCTCTCACCTCTATCTCACTCTCTCACCTCTCTCACCTCTTCTCACCTCTATCTCTCTCACCTCTATCTCTCCACCCTCTATCTCTCCTCCCCTCTATCTCTCTCACCTCTATCTCTCACCCTCTATCTCTCACCTCTATCTCTCTCACCTCTATCTCCTCACCTCTCATCTCTCCACCTCTATCTCTCTCACCTCTATCCTTCTCATCTCCTCTCATCCTCATCTCTCTCACCTCTATCTCTCACCTCTATCTCTCTCACCTCATCTCTCTCACCTCTATCTCTCCCTCTATCTCTCTCACCTCTATCTCTCCACCTCTATCTCTCTCACCTCTATCTCTCTCACCTCTATCTCTCTCACCTCTATCTCTCTCACCTCTATCTCTCTCACCTCTATCTCTCACCTCTATCTCTCACCTCTATCTCTCACCTCTATCTCCTCTCCACCTCTATCTCTCTCACCTCTATCTCTCCCTCTTCTCCTCATCCTCTCTCACTCTCTCTCTCCCTCTCTCCTCTCTCTCTCTCCTCTCTCTCTCCTTCTCACCTCTCCCCTCTCCTACTCCTCCTCTCTCTCTACTCTCATCCTCTCTCCTCCTCCTCTCCCTCCCATCCTCTCCACTCTCTCTCTCTCTCCCTCCTCTCTCTCCTCTACTCCCTCTCTCTCCCTCTCTCTCTCTCCTCCCTCCTCCTCTCCTCTCCTCCCTCCTCCTCTCTCCTCCTCCTCTCTTCCCTCTCTCTCTCTCTCTCTCACTCTCCCATCTTCTCTCTCTCTCCTACTCTCCTCTCCCTCTCCTCCTCCTCTCACCTCCTCTTCCTCTCCTCACTCCCCTCCTCTCTCCCCTCTCCTATCCTCACTCTCCTCTCCCTCTCACTCTCCCTACTCTCCTTCTCCTCTCTCCCACTCTCTCTCTCTCTCCCTCTCTCTCCACCTCTCCCACCTCTCCCTCTCTCACTCCCCTCCCTCTCACCTCTCTCCCTCTCTCTCACTCTCTCCTCTCCATCTCCTCTCTCTCTCCACATCTCCTCTCCTCTCTCTCCTCACTCTCTCTCTCTCCCTCTCTCCCTCTCCCTCTCTCCTCCACTCCTCCTCCCTCTCTCTCCACACTCTCTCTCCTCACCTCACCTCTCCTCTCTCACCTCTCCTCTCTCTCCTCTCATCTCCCTCCTCTCTCACTACTCTCCTCTCACCCTCCTCATCATCCTCTCCACTCCTCTCTCTCCCTCCTCTCCTCCTCCCTCCTCTCCTCCTCTCTCTCCCTCTGCTCCTCTCTCCTCCCCTCCCATCTCCTCCTCTCTCACATCCTCTCCTCCCTCCTCAACCTCTCTCTCTCCATCTCATCTCTCACCCTCCTCCTCTCTCTCTACTCATCTCTCTCCCCTCCATCTCTCACCTCTCATCTCTCTCACCTCTATCTCTCTCACCTCTATCTCTCTCACCTCTATCTCTCTCACCTCTATCTCTCTCACCTCTATCTCTCACCTCTATCTCTCTCACCTCTATCTCTCCCTCTATCTCTCTCACCTCTATCTCTCTCCTCTATCTCTCCTTCTATCTCTCTCACCTCTATCTCTCTCACCTCTATCTCTCTCACCTCTATCTCTCACTTCTCATCTCTCTCACCTCTATCTCTCCCTCTATCTCCTCACCTCTATCTCTCTCACCTCTATCTCTCTCACCTCTATCTCTCACCATCTGTCTCTCTTCACCTCTATCTCTCACCTCTCATCTCTCTCACCTCTATCTCTCTCCTCTATCTCTCACCTCTATCTCTCTCACCTCTATCTCTCTCACCTCTATCTCTCTCACCTCTATCTCTCTCACCTCTATAATAATAATAATAATAATAATAATAATAATAAGAGACCATTTATAAGCGCACATCTCTGCCTACGGCGGAGCTTATGACGCTTTACAATCATTCACTCACAATATTTTCAATCTCTCGGACCTCACGTACATACACTAAATACACAATACAAGTAATAGAATAAATCCATAAAAATACTACATACGCTACAATCATACACGGATTCTCACGCAAGTCCAAATGCACCCCACAACCCCCACGGCTATACCCCAAAGAACTGTGAGGCACATTGGGCTCTATAATCACCCACCCCCACCCCCCACCTACCTACTATAACATACACACACACTAACACACCTTTTCTACTATTAGGCTGGGGGGAAATGAGGTTGAACTTACTGATAATATTTTTGAAAGAGGTGAGTTTTTAGAGCTGTTTTGAAAGAAGAAGTCGATTTTAGGTGTCGGATTTCAAAGGGAAGAGAGTTCCAGATAGTGGGGGCTGCGAAGGAGAAAGAGCGATGTCCAAATGTTTTTGTGCGCACGCGTGGAACACGGAGCAATCTGGTATCAGCAATGGAGCGGAGATTTCTAGAAGGAGTGTACACAGAGAGAAGATCAGCCAGGTAGCGAGGAGAGAGATCAGAGAAAAAAGAGTGGCATAGTGAGGCAAGCTTATAGTCAATGCGAGCTTGAACAGGCAACCAGTGAAGGGATTTGAGAATAGGTGTGACATGATCATGCTTGCGGGAACGAGAAACAAGTTTAGCGGCAGAGTTTTGTACTTTTTGAAGTTTGTCTAATTGATTTTGAGGACAGCCAGAAAAGGGAGTTACAGTAGTCTAATTTGGAGAGAACAAAGGCAGAAAGAAATGTTTTGGTAGCGTCTTCTGAAAGTAAGTGGCGAATATAACTAATGCGTCTAAGGTCAATGTATGCTTTGCGGCAGACTGTCTGTACATGTGTTGAGATACTCATGTCTTTGCTGAAGTGGAAGCCAAGATTTCGTGCGGTAGAGGAAAAGGGAATATCTGTTGATCCAACGGTAAGAGATGTAGGAGTGGTAGACGGCAGAGACTTAAAAGAGGAAGAACAGAGGACAGCTTCAGTTTTCTCGTCATTTAGTTTTAGCTTGTTTTCGAGCATCCAGATTCGTATGTCGGTGATACAAAGTTCGAGAGAGGAAATGGCTGGGTTTATGTTCTCGGGAGGAGTAGAGAGTTCAAGTTGAGTGTCATCTGCAAATGATTGATGTTCAGGAGAGTGAGACTGTATCAGGCCGGCAAGTGGTTGTGTATAGAGGACAAAGAGCACGGGGCCCAGCACAGATCACTGTGGGACCCCGTACAATAGTTCTTCAGATGTAGAGTTGAGGTTATTGACAAAGACTGATTGTGTTCTTTCTGTGAGGTATGAACGGAACCAGGAAAGAGCGGTGTGAGAAATGCCGTATCTCTCACCTCTATCTCTCACCTCTATCTCTCACCTCTCATCTCTCTCACCTCTATCTCTCTCACCTCTATCTCTCACCTCTATCTCTCTCACCTCTATCTCTCACCTCTCATCTCTCTCACCTCTATCTCACCTCTATCTCTCTCACCTCTCATCTCTCACCTCTCATCTCTCTCACCTCTATCTCCTCACCTCTATCTCTCACCTCTATCTCTCACCTCTCACTCTCTCACCTCTATCTCTCTCACCTCTATCTCTCACCTCTCATCTCTCACCTCTATCTCTCACACCTCTATCTCTCTCACCTCTATCTCTCTCACCTCTATCTCTCTCACCTCTATCTCTCTCCTCTATCTCTCACCTCTCATCTCTCTCACCTCTATCTCTCTCACCTCTATCTCTCACCTCTATCTCTCTCACCTCTATCTCTCACCTCTATCTCTCACCTCTATCTCACTCTATCTCTCCACCTCTATCTCTCTCACCTCTATCTCTCACCTCACCACTCTCATCTCTCACCTCTATCTCTCACCTCTCATCTCCTCACCTCTATCTCTCACCTCTACTCTCACCTCTATCTCTCTCACCTCTATCTCTCACTCTCTCTCTCACCTCTATCTCTCACCTCTATCTCTCTCACCTCTCATCTCTCACCTCTATCTCTCACCTCTATCTCTCACCTCTATCTCTCACCTCTATCTCTCACCTCTATCTCTCACCTCTATCTCTCACCTCTCATCTCTCTCACCTCTCATCTCTCTCACCTCTATCTCTCACCTATCTCTCTCACCTCTCATCTCTCTCACTCTATCCTCTCACTCTCTCTCTCACCTCTATCTCTCACCTCTATCTCTCCACCTCTCATCTCTCTCACCTCTATCTCTCTCACTCATCTCTCACCCCTATCTCACCTCTATCTCTCTCACCTCTATCTCTCACCTCTATCTCCTCACCTCTATCTCTCTCACCTCTATCTCTCTCACCTCTATCTCTCACCTCTCATCCTTCTCTCACCTCTATCTCTCTCACCTCTATCTCTCACCTCTACTCTCTCTCACCTCTATCTCTCACCTCTATCTCTCACCTCTATCTCTCTCACCTCTATCTCTCACCTCTATCTCTCACCTCTATCTCTCTCACCTCTATCTCTCTCACCTCTATCTCTCTCACCTCTATCTCTCACCTCTATCTCCTCACCTCTATCTCTCTCACCTCTATCTCTTCACCTCTATCTCTCTCACCTCTCATCTCTCTCACCTCTATCTCTCTCACCTCTATCTCTCTCACCTCTATCTCTCTCACCTCTATCTCTCTCACCTCTATCTCTCTCACCTCTATCTCTCACCTCTATCTCTCTCACCTCTATCTCTCTCACCTCTATCTCTCTCACCTCTATCCTCTCTCACCTCTATCTCTCTCACCTCTATCTTCTCACCTCTATCTCTCTCACCTCTATCTCTCTCACCTCTATCTCTCACCTCTATCTCCATCTATCTCTTCACCTCTATCTCTCACCTCTATCTCTCTCACCTCTATCTCTCTCACTCATCTCACTCTACTCTCACCTCTATCTCTCACTCTCTTCACCTCTATCTCTCTCACCTCCTCTCATCTTCTCACTCTATCTCTCCCATTCTCTCACCTCTATCTCTCTCACCTCTATCCTCTCACCTCTATCTCCACCTCTATCTCTCACCTCTATCTCTCTCACCTCTATCTCTCTCACCTCTATCTCTCTCACCTCTATCTCTCACCTCTATCTCTCTCACCTCTATCTCTCTCACCTCTATCTCTCTCACCTCTATCTCTCTCACTCTATCTCTCACCTCTATCTCTCACCTCTATCTCTCACCTCTATCTCTCTCACTCTATCTCTCACCTTCTCTCACTCTCTATCTCTCACCTCTATCTCTCTCACTCTATCTCTCTCACCTCTATCTCTCACCTCTATCTCCTCTTCTCTACTATCTCTCACCATCTCCTCCTTCCACCTCTATCTCTCACCTCTATCTACTCATCTCTCACCTCTATCTCTCACCTCTATCTCTCCTCACTCTCTATCTTCACCTCACTTCTCACCTCTATCTCTCACCTCTATCTCTCTCACCTCTATCTCTCCCTCTATCTCTCTCCCTCTATCTCTCCTCATCTTCACCTTCTCTCTCATCCTCTCATCTATCTCTCTCACCTCTATCTCTCTCACCTCTCATCTCTCTCACCTTATCTCTCTCACCTCTCATCTGTCTACCTTGTTCCAGTGCTAATACCATATCTCTCACCTCTCATCTTTTTCCCTCACAAGTTGTCTCCAGGCAAAACGATTGAAACATCTGTGGGTGACCTGGATCTCCAGACCATGGACTTAGCCATGTTGAAATAGGTGTACGATTGTCCCTTTCTTCTCCGTGCCACAACTTTCCCCTGCAGGACCGTTGATATCAGATGTGTTTTGGTGTTTCTGATCGCATGGCCTACGTATTTCAGCTGTCTTTTGTTGATCTCTGTCAGCAGTTCGTGTTTGACATTTCAGTTCTTTTAGCACGCCATCATTTGTTCTTCTGTCTGTCCATTTGACTCTGAGAAGTGGTCTATAGATTCACATTTCTGCTGTATTATTATAGCAGTATTGATTTTATTTTCTTCGTGTTTTCTTAGTGTCCAGGCTTGGCAACCATACATTAACCCTTTGACCCCTGCACCCTGTCCACCAACTGCAAAAACTTAACCCTTTGACTCCCTCACCCTCTCCACCAGCTTCCTGCTGGTGGAGAGGGTGAGGGAATCAAAGGGTTAAGTTTATGCTTTGCTGGCATGCTTGGCAATGCTGGCTGCTGGTGGACAGGGTGCAGGAGTCAAAGGGTTAAAAGTGGCCAAATCAAAGTGAATACCATACAGTACTCAGTAATGGTGCCACCCCTTTTCTGGAGGTGGGATTGGGAGGGGATGGGTGGGTGTGGGAACACGTTGGCCGGTGTTTGATTTTTCCTTTGTTGGTCTTCTTGTTTGTCATCTTTGAAAAAGACGTTATTCGTTCATTTGACTTTTAAAATATCTTTCTTTCCTCTTTGTTAGTCTTCATGTCTGTCACCTTTTAAGAGAGATTTTATTTGTTCATTTGAATTTTAAAATGCCTTCTCCCCCCCCCCCCGAACTTTGTTAGTTTTCTTGTTTGCTACCATTTAAAAAAGATTTAATTTGTTCATTTGATGTTTAAACTGTCTTCACTTCCTGCCCCTTTTGTTAGTCTTCCTGTCTTTTGACAATGTTAAAGGAAAGTGTATTTCATTTTATTTTATTTTTGACCTGTCTTTTTAGGTTCTGATGAAGATGATGACATGGAGCCCTCACCAACACCATCAAAGCAAACACCATCGAAAGTATCTTCGCCATCAAAGAAAAAGAGGAAAGAGAAGTCATCAAAAACAAAGGAAAACAATGTGGAGAGACAGGTAAACAATGATTGTGTACATTCATAACATTGTCCACAGTGTGGAGAGACAGGTAAACAATGATTGTGTACATTCATAACATTGTCCACAGTGTGGAGAGACAGGTAAACAATGATTGTGTACATTCATAACATTGTCCACAATGTGGAGAGACAGGTAAACAATGATTGTGTACATTCATAACATTGTCCACAGTGTGGAGAGACAGGTAAACAATGATTGTGTACATTCATAACATTGTCCACAGTGTGGAGAGACAGGTAAACAATGATTGTGTACATTTATAACATTGTCCACAGTGTGGAGAGACAGGTAAACAATGATTGTGTACATTCATAACATTGTCCACAAACTCAGTTTCTACTTTGAGCATTCAATGTATCTTACATGTTCGTTTTAAGTAAAGAAATGGGAAAAGTTAAGAGTGTGGGTTATGGTATTTTACTGACGGAAAAAGATTTTATGGCTCTAGTAGTAGTCGGCAGGGCTATAATAATGATAATAATAATTACAATATTTATATAGCGCAAAATCTTGTTAAAATCAAATCTAAGCGCAGAACATACACATGCGCATGCATGCACACACACACACACGCGCACATACACTCACACATGGCTATAACAAGATAACAAGATAACAAGATTTTATTTCAGCCCAGTGCATAGACACAAGGAAAATATTTTGGCTATACATACAATCACACTCACGCCTCACAACAATTACAATATTCAACATCATAAAAGACAAATACGTGGGTCATCCACGGAATCGAAGAAACACACGCACACAACACACACACACTCTCACGCCAAGGCGCCCATATCCACTAATCGTTGGTTCTGCCCTGCCAGCTAATTAACAGCGCGCATCTGTCCTTCTCCTTCCACTCTCCACGCCACCCTCGCCCATCCTGTGGAGTATAGGCCTACAGATTGACGTAGATTCGATAGGCCTACTCTGTGCCAGTATCAGTCATGGGGAAAAAGAAGAAAAAGCAATGGAAAATTATAGAAAACATATTATATACAAATATATTATATTACAATGTGGTTCCACACCGAGTGGAGACAGGCTGCAGTGGGGGTTGAGTGAGGTCAGAATTTTATGCAGAGGAGAAAAGATGAGTTTTGAGAGTGGACTTGAAGGAGACAAAAGTAGGATGCTGACGGATTGAGAGAGGAAGTTTGTTCCAGGAGAGTGGACCAGAAACAGAGAAGGCACGTGGACCATAGGTATTGAGCTTAGTGCGTGGAAAGCGAAAAGTGAGAAGATCAGAGGCAGAGTGGAGGGTACGTGAGGGAACATAGATCTCAAGTAGGCTTGACAGGTAATCAGGGGCTGCGTTATTAAGGCTATTGTAGAAGATGGTGTCTAGTTTGTACTGTATGCGCTTTGATACAGGGAGCCAGTGAAGTTGTGCCAGGAGAGGAGATATGTGGTCAACTTTTTTCTTTTTGAGTACAAGGCGTGCAGCATTGTTTTGAATGCGCTGCAGGATGTGAATGGTGGAGGCAGGAAGACCAGACAGGAGTGAATTGCAATAGTCCATGCGAGACATTATGAAGGAGAGAACGAGTTTTGCAGTTGTTTCGATACTTCCTGATCAGGCTTATACGATGGAGGTGATAGTAGTATGAGCAGTATGAACCAAGTCTTCATTTTTCTTTTGTCTGTCTGTCTATAGTAGTATATGGTAAAATTCCCTGGTATTTAAACAAAGAAAAATGGAGTAGTTATATATATAGTAAAATTCCCTGGTATTTTAAACAAAGAAAAAGGGAATGTTAATGTGTGATGAAATAGCCTGGTGTTTTGTATAAGGAAAAAGAGAAAATGGCCATATTATAAAATTGCATAGTACTTTAATGTTGGCATCTTTACGTTAGTGTTATTGCAGAAATGGAGTGGAGCCTTTGGCTTTGTGATTAGTTAAAGTGTGCAGAAATGGAGTGGAGCCTTTGGCCTTGTTGTGCAGAAATGGAGCGGAGCCTTTGGCCTTGTGATTAGGTAAAGGTGCAGAAATGGAGTGGAGCCTTTGGCCTTGTGATTAGTTAAAGGTGCAGAAATGGAGTGGAGCCTTTGGCCTTGTGATTAGTTAAAGGTGCAGAAATGGAGTGGAGCCTTTGGCCTTGTGATTAGTTAAAGGTGCAGAAATGGAGTGGAGCCTTTGGCCTTGTTGTGCAGAAATGGAGTGGAGCCTTTGGCCTTGTGATTAGTTAAAGGTGCAGAAATGGAGTGGAGCCTTTGGCCTTGTGATTAGTTAAAGCGCCTGTTTTGGACATCAGAAACTGGTGTTGAATCACGATTCTCACCCCCTTCCCCTTTCCATCTCCTCTAGATCTTGATTAGTGGTGTGGATGGATGCTAGTCTTTCGAGTGACTTGATAAACTGGTGTCCTGTTTGCAGCATGCATTCAACACATGTTAAAGATCCTATAGCGATAACAATAACAATACAACACAGCTAAGGCCTTGGATTGTGACCACATTGCAGAGTTAGTCACTGTTGGTGCCTAGCCAGTAGGTTTATTGATGTGTCTGACAACAGTCTGTCAGATTTCATTGTGTCTCATATTGGTTACTGTAGCCAAACTGTTTATTATTGTGTCCGACAGTATTCATTTGGTCAGATTTCTTTGTGTCTCATATTGGTTACTGTAGTCAGAATAACCATCATTAATCATATGTGCCATTTTCTCTTGCTCAGGGCGTCAGGGAAGTGTGGATGTTGTTTTTTCTCTCTAAGTTTAATGTATTCTTTGTTCCTTTGTTCTCCTTTGTACGTTTGACACAGGGTTGGTGGCCAAAAGTTTGTATTTTGTTTTTTGTTTGTATTAAATTTCCTTCATCATTCTGTTTATATGTGTGTGATTCTTGGCTGTTCATCAGTTTGTGTTTGTTATGTCACAGCCAGGGAAGACAGCCAGTCCTGTTGGCAATGCTACAAATGGTGTCTTTGTTATGTCACAGCCAGGGAAGACAGCCAGTCCTGTTGGCAATGCTACAAATGGTGTCTTTGTTATGTCACAGCCAGGGAAGACAGCCAGTCCTGTTGGCAATGCTACAAATGGTGTCTTTGTTATGTCACAGCCAGGGAAGACAGCCAGTCCTGTTGGCAATGCTACAAATGGTGAGATTGCGAAAAAGAAGAAGAAAAGAAGAAGAAGAAGAACAAGCAAGAGAGAACGGAGAATAATGAACAGGTGTGTCATATTTTTAGTGCTTTATGGCAGCATTTATAGAGTGACTTAAATCTACATTGAGCTGTAATGGTTAACAAACATTGCTGAGTGATAAGTTTACAGAGAAAAGTAATATTAACAATGAAAAGCTCACAGTTTGGTGTAATAAGTTTACAGAGAAAAGTAATATTAACAATGAAAAGCACAGAGTTTGGTGTAATAAGTTTACAGAGAAAAATAACATTAACAATGAAAAGCACACAGTTTGGTGTAATAAGTTTACAGAGAAAAGTAATATTAACAATGAAAAGCACACAGTTTGGTGTAATAAGTTTACAGAGAAAAATAACATTAACAATGAAAAGCACACAGTTTGGTGTAATAAGTTTACAGAGAAAAGTAATATTAACAATGAAAAGCGCACAGTTTGGTGTAATAAGTTTACAGAGAAAAATAACATTAACAATGAAAAGCGCACAGTTTGGTGTAATAAGTTTACAGAGAAAAATAACATTAACAATGAAAAGCACACAGTTTGGTGTGATAAGTTTACAGAGAAAAATAACATTAACAATGAAAAGCGCACAGTTTGGTGTAATAAGTTTACAGAGAAAAGTAATATTAACAATGAAAAGCGCACAGTTTGGTGTAATAAGTTTACAGAGAAAAGTAATATTAACAATGAAAAGCGCACAGTTTGGTGTGATAAGTTTACAGAGAAAAATAATATTAACAATGAAGTTTACAGAGAAAAATAATATTAACAATGAAGTTTACAGAGAAAAATAATATTAACAATGAAGTTTACAGAGAAAAATAATATTAACAATGACAGAGAAAAATAATATTAACAATGAAGTTTACAGAGAAAAATAATATTAACAATGAAGTTTACAGAGAAAAATAATATTAACAATGAAGTTTACAGAGAAAAATAATATTAACAATGACAGAGAAAAATAATATTAACAATGAAGTTTACAGAGAAAAATAATATTAACAATGAAGTTTACAGAGAAAAATAATATTGACATGCACACAGCTTGGTATGATGAGTTTACAGAGAAAAACAATATTAACAGTGACATACGTACAGTTTGATAAAACATAGAGTATTTTGTAGAAATTGATTTTTTTAATGTTTGTTTTGGTATTTCAGTTTTTGTGTGGCGCTTCCAAACAAGTTTATTCATTGTGTCACGTGTTACTGATAGTGATATTGGTAGTATTACAGTATTGGTGGAGTGGTGGCCAGGTTTTTACAGTCACGTGTTACTGATAATGATATTGGTAGTATTACAGTAATGGTGGAGCAGTGGCCAGGTTTTTACAGAGCCCACTGAGGACATGAGAGATACCAGGTTTGGCCCAGGATTGTTTTCACTTTCCTCCCACATCATGTAGATACTTGTCTTTGGATGAGACATCAGTGAAGTCTTGTGTGCAGCATGCACAGTACAATCCGTAGCAACAAGGGTCTTGTTTTTACTCTGTGGCCTTTTTCGTCGATGGCGACGGTCGGCAGCGGAAAATTAGTTATCTTAAAACGCAGCGACGCTCGTGGCTAAAGCAACCAATGCGCGATCGGCACGGTTTCTGACAACGACTTAAGTAGTAGTATACTGCAGAGCCATCCATCTGTCTTTAAATTCTGTGGAAAAATCCAGCTTGATAGAAAACCAACTCCATAATAGGAAAATAAGGAACATGTGATGTGGGGGAGGGAGGTGGCAGCATTGTACTAAAGTGATATATGTCCCCATAGATAATATCAGATTTTGTCGTTAATTCCGTTACAACGTTTACAGCATAATATAAGTTGTAGTAATACAATAACAGCATGATATTTTGTCTTTAATTCTGTTACAGCATAATATAGATTATAACATAGTACAATAACATGATATTTTGTCTTTAATTCTGTTACAGCATAATATAGATTATAACACAGTACAATAACATGATATTTTGTCTTTAATTCTGTTACAGCATAATATAGATTATAACAGTACAATACAACATGATATTTTGTCTAATTCTGTTACAGCATAATATAGATTATAACACAGTACAATAACATGATATTTTGTCTTTAATTCTGTTACACACTTACAGCAAAATTTTAATTATAACAGTACAATAACAGCATGATATTTTGTCTTTAATTCCATTGCAACACTTACAGTATCATGTATTACAATACAATAATAGCATTATATTTGTCTTTAATTCTGTTACAACAGTTACAGCATGATATAATTATAACATAGTACAATAACAACATGATATTTTGTCTTTAATTCTGTTACACACTTACGCGTAATATACATTATAATACAGTACAATAACAGCATGATATTTTGTCTTTAATTCTGTTACAACACTTAAGCGTAATATACATTATAATACAGTACAATAACAGCTGATATTTTGTCTTTAATTCTGTTACAACACTTACAGCGTAATTACATTATAATACAGTACAATAACAGCATGATATTTTGTCTTTAATTCTGTTACAACACTTACAGGTAATATACATTATAATACAGTACAATAACAGCATGATATTTTGTCTTAATTCTGTTACAACACTTACGCGTAATATACATTATAATACAGTACAATACAATGTTGCCCAGACCTGGAGTTGACTCAGTTCTAAATGTAGCCACTCTCATAGATGTGTATTTGAATGATGTGTGAAGGAATGTGTTGGACAGACCTGAATCATTGAAGTGTTAAATCTTTGTCCAGTCACTAGTTAATTTGTTAAAAGTTGTGTGTGTGTGAAAAGACAGAATATGGCAAGCCATGATTAAGTTTAGACAGCAAGGACAAAGTCTGTGCAGGTTTCCAATGACTTGTTGTTGCAGTTCATTCATTGAATGTGGAATGTAACCCTTCAATGGTGTTACATATGTGTAGTTACATTGTCCACATGTTTGTATTGGTTACATTGTCCACATGTTTGTATTGGTTACATTGTCCACATTGGTTACATTGTCCACATGTTTGTATTGGTTACATTGTCCACATGTTTGTATTGGTTCATTGTCCACATGTTTGTATTGGTTACATTGTCCACATTTTGTATGGTTACATTGTCCACATTGGTTACATTGTCCACATTTGTATTGGTTACATTGTCCACATGTT
This sequence comes from Monoplex corrugatus, assembly GCA_030674185.1. NCBI lineage: Eukaryota > Metazoa > Mollusca > Gastropoda > Littorinimorpha > Ranellidae > Monoplex > Monoplex corrugatus. The sequence continues at coordinate 83,273,428 of JAPXFY010000016.1, forward strand.
TGTATTGGTTACATTGTCCACATGTTTGTATTGGTTACATTGTCCACATTGGTTACATTGTCCACATGTTTGTATTGGTTACATTGTCCACATTTGGTTTACATTGTCCACACGTTTGTATTGGTTACATTGTCCACATGTTTGTATTGGTTACATTGTCCACATGTTTGTATTGGTTACATTGTCCACATTGGTTACATTGTCCGCATGTTTGTGTTGGTTACATTGTCCACAGTTTGTATTGGTTACATTGTCTACATGTTTGTATTGGTTACATTGTCCACATGTTTGTATTGGTTACATTGTCCACATGTTTGTATTGGTTACATTGTCCACATTGGTTACATTGTCCACACGTTTGTATTGGTTACATTGTCCACATGTTTGTATTGGTTACATTGTCCACATGTTTGTATTGGTTACATTGTCCACATTGGTTACATTGTCCACATGTTTGTATTGGTTACATTGTCCACATTGGTTACATTGTCCACATGTTTGTATTGGTTACATTGTCCACATTGGTTACATTGTCCACACGTTTGTATTGGTTACATTGTCCACATGTTTGTATTGGTTACATTGTCCACATGTTTGTATTGGTTACATTGTCCACATTGGTTACATTGTCCACATGTTTGTATTGGTTACATTGTCCACATGTTTGTATTGGTTACAATTCGTCATAACGGGGAGAAGGATAGAGTGTGAAAGAAGCGACCACAAACAGCGATGTTATATGATGATGCACAGTGGAATGGGTGTCAGATCTGTTTTTGATGTTAACTGTTTTAACCCTCTTAGCTTCGTTACGACCGTAGCCGACAGTTCCGCCTGCACTGCCTAGCGCTTCGTTACGGCCGTACCCGACGGTAAAAGTCGGCCACGAGCATGGGCTATTTTGATCATGTACTGATCACATGTTTCTGGCCCAGGGAGACTGACAGTTGATCAAACATTCTTGGTATCATCCAATGAGATGATCTTGGGAAAATTAGCACTACACACACATCCATTCACTTATGCTTGGGCGCGAAATGTGGTTGGGGTATTTTCATTCATGCCTCGTAGTGTGTGAAAAAATGGCGACACCCTTTGTAGCAGACGGTTTTCAGGATACAGATGATTCTCCAGATTATTCAGAGGAGGAATTAAATACTACTGTTCGTAAATTAGGAAAACACGAAGAAGATGTAGCTGAGTCAGATATTGAGGTTTGTGAGGGGGAAGATGATGAAAACTGTGATTTAGGAGAGCAGACCGACACAGAAGATAACACGCCGCTGACCGCATTCCAGCGAACGTGGCACCCATCACTGGTTTCTGCTGACAGTAAAGAAATTTGATCTCTGGGTCAGACCAACTTGTATACTGCCAGCTGATGCCAAACCTTTAGATTATTTCTTTTTGTTTTTGTACAGACAATTAGTAAAGTGTATTATGAACATTGAATATAGTTTTGTAGTGGAAAGAAAAATAATGATAAAAACTACCTGAACAAACTGTGTAAATACCTGAGGAGCACTTGGTGACATTTGGTGACCACTGTGAGTACTATCACATGGAAATGCTGTTAGACACTTTTGCTAAGCCATACTCTAATTCATTACTCATCTGTATGTGTTGTGGTCACGTATAGGTGTGCTTCTCTTGTTTTCATATATATGTCACTTATTTATTCATGTTTGGTGACATCTTTGGTGACAATGACACGACAGGCAGTGGTTAGAAAGACATACTCACTTGGATATGCAAATAAAGCATGTTTACCGACACCTGACAAATTTCTAGCTTTATATCTGATCAGACATGCTCACAGTGTACTCATGAACAGAGTAACCCTATTTTGGGGGGAAAAGCTTCAGAAAATTCGAAATCTAGGGGCAGTTCAGCTCTCCAGAATGCAAATACAAGAGGGTTAATGTTGGAATTGTTGTCCAATAAATTGTATCAAGACTGGTGGACTGTGCAGCAGAGCCAGGCAGACACAACACCCACACAGCCAGGCACCCCTAAGTCATCACCAGCAGTGGGCAAAAAACGCACCGTGGCTGGAGGCACCGGTGTGGAGGACACCAAGGTGGGACATGGACCTGAGGTCAAGCCTGGAAGCATGGTAAGGATATAAATGTTGGTAACTTCCGTGATGTGACAAATTTAAACTGCACCCACTGATAGATTTGTTTGGAATGTTTGTATGATCATCACTATTGTTTGGTCAGTGTTCTGAATTTGTCAGATACATGTACACACATTGTTCTCACTCACGCTGTCTTTAATGTACATATTTGGTATTCTGCTTGTGTGTACACACCAAGGTGACTTAGCACTGGTAGGTCTGTGTGTATACACACCAAGGTGACTTAGCACTGGTAGGTCTGTGTGTATACACACCAAGGTGGCTTAGCACTGGTAGGTCTGTCTGTGTATACACACCAAGGTGACTTAGCACTGGTAGGTCTGTCTGTGTATACACACCAAGGTGACTTAGCACTGGTAGGTCTGTGTGTATACACACCAAGGTGACTTAGCACTGGTAGGTCTGTGTGTATACACACCAAGGTGGCTTAGCACTGGTAGGTCTGTGTATACACACCAAGGTGACTTAGCACTGGTAGGTCTGTGTATACACACCAAGGTGGCTTAGCACTGGTAGGTCTGTGTATACACACCAAGGTGACTTAGCACTGGTAGGTCTGTGTGTATACACACCAAGGTGACTTAGCACTGGTAGGTCTGTGGTCTGTGTGTATACACACCAAGGTGACTTAGCACTGGTAGGTCTGTGTGTATACACACCAAGGTGACTTAGCACTGGTAGGTCTGTGTATACACACCAAGGTGACTTAGCACTGGTAGGTCTGTGTATACACACCAAGGTGACTTAGCACTGGTAGGTCTGTGTGTATACACACCAAGGTGACTTAGCACTGGTAGGTCTGTGTGTATACACACCAAGGTGACTTAGCACTGGTAGGTCTGTGTATACACACCAAGGTGACTTAGCACTGGTAGGTCTGTGTATACACACCAAGGTGACTTAGCACTGGTAGGTCTGTGTGTATACACACCAAGGTGACTTAGCACTGGTAGGTCTGTGTATACACACCAAGGTGACTTAGCACTGGTAGGTCTGTGTGTGTACACACCAAGGTGACTTAGCACTGGTAGGTCTGTGTATACACACCAAGGTGACTTAGCACTGGTAGGTCTGTGTATACACACCAAGGTGACTTAGAACTGGTAGGTCTGTGTGTATACACACCAAGGTGACTTAGCACTGGTAGGTCTGTCTGTGTATACACACCAAGGTGACTTAGCACTGGTAGGTCTGTGTGTATACACCAAGGTGACTTAGCACTGGTAGGTCTGTCTGTGTATACACACCAAGGTGACTTAGCACTGGTAGGTCTGTGTGTATACACACCAAGGTGACTTAGCACTGGTAGGTCTGTCTGTGTATACACACCAAGGTGACTTAGCACTGGTAGGTCTGTGTGTGTATACACACCAAGGTGACTTAGCACTGGTAGGTCTGTGTGTGTATACACACCAAGCTGGCTTAGCACTGGTAGGTCTGCACACATGTTGGCCTGGGAGGTTGTAGAACGTTCACCCTGTATCTGCAAAGTGGCAACATCTGGGCGGATTAAACCCAGGACCTGTCATTTACAAGTCCGTTTATCGAGAAGAGTTGTAGAATGGTTCAGACGTTCACCTCCATTAACTAAACTCAAGGTTCTAGGGTTCGCTCCCAGTTGAGACCTCCACTTTTCTCCTCAGTTTGACTGGAGAGTCAAACTGATTGTCTAGTCCTTCAGAAGGGGACAAAAAACGAGTCAGAACCATGTGCCTTCTGGCCGACGCACGCTAAAGATCCTACGGCAATTGAAAATTGAATTGAATAGCAGGCATTGCTCAGCTGCTTTGGTATAAAACATTGGAGAGAGAGGTCAATTTCCCAGGTCCCTCCCCTTGAAGACCAATTAGCTTTCTTGCCTTTCTGAAGTCTGCATCAAAAAATGAAACAAAACAAAACAAAAAAGCATGGTGATGCACTGTGACAACGTGTTCTGAAAAGGAAGAACAGCCCAAGTTTCATGTGGTAAATCCTCTGTGACGTAAGAAATGAATATGAAATATGAATATGCATATTGCGCCCATCAATTAGAAATGCTTTGTCCTTTTTTTAATAAATTTTAGAATGTTGTGGTTACTGGACATTCTGTGTTTTGTCTTTAGGAAGGAGAAGGTGAGAGTATGTGTGTGTGTGTGTGTGTGTGTGTGTGTGTGTGTGTGTGTGTGTGTGTGTGTGTGTGTGTGTGTGTGTGTGCGTGCGAGTGTGTGTGCGAGTGTGCATGCGAGTGAGTGAGTGAGTGTGTGTGTGTGTGTGTGTGTGTGTGTGTGTGTGTGTGTGTGTGTGTGTGTGTGTGTGTGTGTGTATTTGTTTGTGTGTGTTACCATGCTTTTTACGCTGCATTGTATTTTTGTAGCTTGCTGGACAGTGGTTTCATAAGTGATTGCTAAATTGTGATTGCAACAAAAAGATGACTTCCTTATGGTGTCGTACAGCCCTTTCAACAAATGTTTTTATACACCAGTACAGATACAGTGTAACAGCATTTATGAACATGGGCAGCTCACACACAACACACACACATTCACACACACACATACACACACACACACACACACACACACACACACACACACATTCACACACACCACACACTCACACACACACACACACACACACACACACACACACACACACACACACACACACACACACACACATCACACACACACAACACACACACACACACACACAACACACACACACCACACACACACACACACACACTGTTTCTCCTGTTTCTCTTTCTCTCTCTCTGACTGTCTGTCTCGTCTTTTTGTCTGTCTGTCATATTCGTCGTTTCTTTTCTCCAGTGACCATGGCAGATGGCAGAGCAGTATGCTAGGAGTTCATGTTGTGTGTTGATGTGCAGGTGTCAGTGTATTACTCTGGCATGCTGGCCAAGAACAACAAGCGCTTTGATTCCTGCTTGAAAGGAAAACCTTTCCGCTTCCGACTGGGCCGGGGAGAGGTGATCAAAGGCTGGGACACTGGTGTGATAGGTCTGTTGTTTGATTTTGGGACTGTGTGTCTGATTGACCTTTTTCTGTTGTTTGATTTTGGGACTGTGTGTCTGATTGACCTTTTTCTGTTGTTTGATTTTGGGACTGTGTGTCTGATTGACCTTTTTCTGTTGTTTGATTTTGGGACTGTGTGTCTGATTGACCTTTTTCTGTTGTTTGATTTTGGGACTGTGTGTCTGATTGACCTTTTTCTGTTGTTTGATTTTGGTACTGTGTGTCTGATTGACCTTTTTCTGTTGTTTGATTTTGGGACTGTGTGTCTGATTGACCTTTTTCTGTTGTTTGATTTTGGTACTGTGTGTCTGATTGACCTTTTTCTGTTGTTTGATTTTGGGACTGTGTGTCTGATTGACCTTTCTCTGTTGGTTTCTGGGACTGTTATACCATTGATCATTAGTATTATTGATATTGTTATTATTATATAACTTATTGTTATGCCATTGCCATTGAAGAAATTGTCCACAGGAAAAATATATGCATATCAACTGGTTGCTTGAAATCGAAAGATGGCACGCTTATCATGGAAAAAGACAAAATACTGGACAGATGGGGAGAGTACATTAAAGACCTTTTTGAGGATGACAGAACGAAGAACACATTATAAAAAAAAAGAACTTTGAAGGACCACCCATAATGAAAGATGAAGTTAGAGCAGCACTGAAAAAGATGAAACCAAGAAAAGCCCCAGGACCAGACAATATTATTACTACAGAGATGATTGAAGCCCTGGAGGAATTTGGTATAGAAAAAATAACAGTCCTCCTAAATGAAATTTACGACTCTGGAAAAATCCCCAAAGATATGTCAAAATCAATTTTCATTGCACTTCCAAAGAAGACGGGCTATAGAATGCGAACTCCATCGCACAATCAGTTTGATGAGTCATGTAACAAAAATCCTGTTAAGAATAATCATGATGAGGACAAGGAATAGAATCAAAAGAGAAATAGCAGAAGAACAGTGTGGATTTGTGGAAGGGAAAGGAACTATTAATGCCATATACATCCTAAGAACTATCATAGAGAGGTCAATCGAGATGAATAAGGATTTGTATTTAAGCTTTGTTGATTATACCAAGGCTTTCGATCGGGTACGACATGATGAATTGATCAACCAACTGGAGAGACTGTGTCGATGGAAAAGATCTACGAATAATCAGAAATATGTACTGGGAACAAACAGCTCCAATGAGAATAGAAAACAATATAAGCTCTTTCCAAAACATCAAAAGAGGAGTCAGACAGGGTTGTGTTTTGTCACCAGATCTGTTTTCACTATATAGCGAAAACATCATGAGAAACCCCGAAGAAGACCTGGATTAAAGGTTGAAGGAAAAATGATAAACAACATTCGATAGGCAGATGATCAAGATGTGGTTTCTAAGAAGAATGTTGATTGAGAGTTCCATGGACAGCAAAGAAAACAAACGAGACAGTCTTGATGGAGGCAGACACAGGTAGATCATTCAAAAGGAAGATTAGGAAAAGACAGGCAACATTTATAGGCCATTTCATGAAGAAAATGGAATTGGAGCACCTGGTCATAACGGGAAAGCAGGAGGGAAAGAGAGCATCAGGTGGACCCAGGGAGAAAATACTAGACGGACTTGCAGAGTGGCTGAAGACAAGGAGGGTGGAAGAGATGCTTGAGGCAACAAGTGATAGAGACAGATGGAAGTCCATGATCACCAATGCCATGTGGCAGGGCACCTGATGATGATGATGGTGCCATTGTATTTAGATCAGCAATGATGGCTGTCCACTTCTGTCTGTTGTGTTCCAGCCTGTGTGTAGTACTCCCAGTGTGTGTCAGGGCCGTCAGATCTGCCTGTTGTGTGCCAGGTCAAGGCTGTCAGATCTGCCTGTTGTGTGCCAGGTCAGGGCCGTCAGATCTGCTGTTGTGTGCCAGGTTATAACTGTCAGATCTGTCTGTTGTGTGCCAGGTCAGGGCTGTCAGATCTGCCTGTTGTGTGCCAGGTTATAACTGTCAGATCTGTCTGTTGTGTGCCAGGTTATAACTGTCAGATCTGCCTGTTGTGTGCCAGGTTATAACTGTCAGATCTGCCTGTTGTGTGCCAGGTTATAACTGTCAGATCTGTCTGTTGTGTGCCAGGTCAGGGCCGTCAGATCTGCCTGTTGTGTGCCAGGTCAGGGCCGTCAGATCTGCCTGTTGTGTGCCAGGTCAGGGCTGTCAGATCTGCCTGTTGTGTGCCAGGTTATAACTGTCAGATCTGCCTGTTGTGTGCCAGGTTATAACTGTCAGATCTGCCTGTTGTGTGCCAGGTAGCTGTCAGATCTGTCTGTTGTGTGCCAGGTAACGTCAGATCTGCTGTTGTGTGCCAGGTTATAACTGTCAGATCTGTCTGTTGTGTGCCAGGTTATAACTGTCAGATCTGTCTGTTGTGTGCCAGGTTATAACTGTCAGATCTGCCTGTTGTGTGCCAGGTATAACTGTCAGATCTGCCTGTTGTGTGCCAGGTTATAACTGTCAGATCTGTCCTGTTGTGTGCCAGGTTATAACTGTCAGATCTGTCTGTTGTGTGCCAGGTTATAACTGTCAGATCTGTCTGTTGTGTGCCAGGTTATAACTGTCAGATCTGCCTGTTGTGTGCCAGGTTATAACTGTCAGATCTGTCTGTTGTGTGCCAGGTTATAACTGTCAGATCTGCCTGTTGTGTGCCAGGTTAAACTGTCAGATCTGCCTGTTGTGTGCCAGGTCAGGGCTGTCAGATCTGCCTGTTGTGTGCCAGTGTTTAACTGTCAGATCCTGTTCAGGTGCCAGGTTCACCTGATCTGTTTTGTTGCCAGTTTACAGCTGTCAAGTCTGTCTGTTGTGTGCCAGGTATATAACTGTCAATCTGGTAGTGTGCCAGGTTATAACTGTCAGATCTGTCTGTGTGTGCCAGTTGTACTGTCAGATCTGCTGTTGTGTGCAGGTTATAACTGTCAATCTGCATTTGTGTGCCAGGTGTATAACATGTCAGATCTGTCTGTTTGTGTGCAGGTATAACTGTCAATCTGCGTTTGTGCCAGTAGCTACAGATTGCCTGTTGTGTGCCAGTGTGTTGAATGTCAGATCTTAAGGTACACGATTTGTTGACAGTATAATGTGTTGTTGTGCAGGTGATAACTGTGATCATATAATGGTACACAGTGTTGACATCTGTAATTGTTGTGTGCATGTGTCATGTGTTTGGATGTGTGTACATATAATGTACCAGATGTTGACATGTACATGTGTTGTGTCATGTTGATGTGTACATATAATGGTACACGTGTTGACATGTACAATGTGTTGTAGTCATGTTGTTGATGTGTACATATAATGGTACACAGTGTTGACATGTACATTGTTGTGTCATGTGTGTTGATGTGTACATATAATGGTACACAGTGTTGACATGTACATGTGTTGTTCATGTGTTGATTGGTACATATAATGGTACACAGTGTTGACATGTACATGTGTTGTAGTCATGTGTTGATGTGTACATATAATGGTACACAGTGTTGACATGTACATGTGTTGTTGTCATGTGTGTTGGATGTGTACATATAATGGTACACAGTGTTGACATGTACATGTGTTGTGTGTCATGTGTTGGATGTGTACATATAATGGTACACAGTGTTGACATGTACATGTGTTGTTGTCATGTGTGTTGATGTGTACATATAATGGTACACAGTGTTGACATGTACATGTGTTGTAGTCATGTGTGTTGGATGTGTACATATAATGGTACACAGTGTTGACATGTACATGTGTTGTTGTCATGGTGTTGAGTGTGTACATATAATGGTACACAGTGTTGACATGTACATGTGTTGTGTCATGTGTGTTGATGTGTACATATAATGGTACACAGTGTTGACATGTACATGTGTTGTTGTCATGTGTGTTGATGTTGTACATATAATGGTACACAGTGTTGACATGTACATGTGTTGTTGTCATGTGTGTTGATGTGTACATATAATGGTACACAGTGTTGACATGTACATGTGTTGTTGTCATGTGTGTTGATGTGTACATATAATGGTACACAGTGTTGACATGTACATGTGTTGTTGTCATGTGTGTTGTGTGTACATATAATGGTACACAGTGTTGACATGTACATGTGTTGTTGTCATGTGTGTTGATGTGTACATATAATGGTACACAGTGTTGACATGTACATGTGTTGTTGTCATGTGTGTTGGATGTGTGTACATATAATGGTACACAGTGTTGACATGTACATGTGTTTGTTAGTCATGTGTGTTGGATGTGTACATATAATGGTACACAGTGTTGACATGTACATGTGTTGTTGTCATGTGTGTTGATGTGTACATATAATGGTACACAGTGTTGACATGTACATGTGTTGTGTCATTGTGTTGATGTGTGTACATATAATGGTACACAGTGTTGACATGTACATGTGTTGTAGTCATGTGTGTTGATGTGTACATATAATGGTACACAGTGTTGACATGTACATTGTGTTGTAGTCATGTGTGTGATGTGTGTACATATAATGGTACACAGTGTTGACATGTACATGTGTTGTTGTCATGTGTGTTGATGTGTACATATAATGGTACACAGTGTTGACATGTACATGTGTTGTTGTCATGTGTGTTGAGTGTGTACATATAATGGTACACAGTGTTGACATGTACATGTGTTGTAGTCATGTGTTGGATGTGTACATATAATGGTACACAGTGTTGACATGTACATGTGTTGTGTCATGTGTGTTGATGTTGTACATATAATGGTACACAGTGTTGACATGTACATGTGTTGTAGTCATGTGTTGTGTGTTGTACATATAATGGTACACAGTGTTGACATGTACATGTGTTGTATGTCATGTGTGTTGATGTGTGTACATATAATGGTACACAGTGTTGACATGTACATGTGTTGTGTCATGTGTGTTGATGTGTACATATAATGGTACACAGTGTTGACATGTACATGTGTTGTAGTCATGTGTTGATGTGTACATATAATGGTACACAGTGTTGACATGTACATGTGTTGTTGTCATGTGTGTTGATTGTGTACATATAATGGTACACAGTGTTGACATGTACATGTGTTGTTTGTCATGTGTGTTGATTGTGTACATATAATGGTACACAGTGTTGACATGTACATGTGTCATGTGTGTTGAGTGTACATATAATGGTACACAGTGTTGACATGTACATGTGTTGTGTCATGTGTGTTGTTGTTACATATATGTACACAGTGTTGACATGTACATGTGTTGTATCATGTGTGTTGATGTGTTACATATAATGGTACACAGTGTTGACATGTACATGTGTTGTTGTCATGTGTGTTGATGTGTACATATAATGGTACACAGTGTTGACATGTACATGTGTTGTTGTCATGTGTTGATGTGTACATATAATGGTACACAGTGTTGACATGTACATGGTTGTGTCATGTGTTGTTGATTGGTACATATAATGTGGTACAGTGTTGACATGTACATGTGTGTGTTGTTGTGTTGATGTGTGTACATATAATGGTACACAGTGTTGACATGTACATGTGTTGTGTCATTGTGTTGATGTTGTACATATAATGGTACCAGTGTTGACATGTACATGTGTTGTGTCATGTGTTGGATGTGTACATATAATGGTACACAGTGTTGACTGTACTGTTTGTAGTCATGTGTGGATGTGTACATATAATGGTACACAGTGTTGACATGTACATGTGTTGTGTCATGTGTTTGATTGTGTACATATAATGGTACACAGTGTTGACATGTACATGTGTTGGTCATGTGTTGGATGTGTACATTAATGGTACACAGTGTTGACATGTACATGTTTGTGTATGTGTTGGGGTACATAAATGGTACACAGTGTTGACATGTACATGTTTTGTCATGTGTGTTGATTGTACTATAATGGTACACAGTGTTGACATGTACATGTGTTGTTGTCATGTGTTGAGTGTGTAATATAATGGTACACAGTGTTGACATGTACATGTGTTGTGTCATTGTGTTGATGTGTACATATAATGGTACACAGTGTTGACATGTAATGTGTTGTGTCATGTGTTGATGTGTACATATATGGTACACAGTGTTGACATTACATGTTTGTGTCATGTGTGTTGATGTGTACATATAATGGTACACAGTGTTACATGTAATGTGTTGTTGTATGTGGTTGATGTGGTACATATAATGGTACACGTGTTGACATGTAAGTTGTGTCATGTGTTTGATGTGTAATATATGGTACACAGTGTTGACATGTACTGTGTTGTTGTCATGTGTGTTGTGTGTACATATAATGGTAACAGTGTTGACATGTACATGTGTTGTTGTCATGTGTTTGATGTGTACATATAATGGTACACAGTGTTGACATGTACATGTGTTGTGTCATGTGTTTGTGTGTGTACATATAATGGTAACAGTGTTGACATGTCATGTGTTGTACATGTTTGTGTGTGTGTTTGTCAATTGGTAAGTGTTGTACATATATGTTTGACATGTTGTGTACTATATGGTACAGTGTGATTACATGTGTTGTCATGTGTGTATAAGGTACATGTTGCTGATTTATAGTGTTATGTGTACATTAATGTACACATGTTGACATTACATGTGTTTGTCATGTGTGGATGTGTACATATATACACAGTGTTGTCATGTGTTGTCATTGGTAGTGTACATTTGTTGTATGTGTTTGATGTGTACATATAATGGACACAGTGTTGACATGTACATGTGTTGTAGTCATGTGTTTGATGTGTGTACATATAATGGTACACAGTGTTGACATGTACATGTGTTGTAGTCATGTGTTGGATGTGTACATATAATGGTACACAGTGTTGACATGTACATGTGTTGTTGTCATGTTGTTGGATGTGTGTACATATAATGGTACACAGTGTTGACATGTACATGTGTTGTAGTCATGTGTGTTGATGTGTGTACATATAATGGTACACAGTGTTGACATGTACATGTGTTGTTGTCATGTGTTGATGTGTTACATATAATGGTACACAGTGTTGACATGTACATGTGTTGTAGTCATGTGTGTTGATGTGTGTACATATAATGGTACACAGTGTTGACATGTACATGTGTTGTAGTCATGTGTTTGGATGTGTACATATAATGGTACACAGTGTTGACATGTACATGTTTTTGTCATGTGTTGGATGTGTACATATAATGGTACACAGTGTTGACATGTACATGTGTTTGTATCATGTGTGTTGATGTGTACATATAATGGTACACAGTGTTGACATGTACATGTGTTGTATCATGGTGTTGATGTGTGTACATATAATGGTACACAGTGTTGACATGTACATGTGTTGTGTCATGTGTTGATTGTGTACATATAATGGTACACAGTGTTGACATGTACATGTGTTGTGTCATGTGTGTTGATGGTGTACATATAATGGTACACAGTGTTGACATGTACATGTGTTGTAGTCATGTGTTTGATGTGTACATATAATGGTACACAGTGTTGACATGTACATGTGTTGTTGTCATGTGTGTGATGTGTACATATAATGGTACACAGTGTTGACATGTACATGTGTTGTAGTCATGTGTGTTGGGTGTGTACATATAATGGTACACAGTGTTGACATGTACATGTGTTGTTGTCATGTGTTGTTGATGTGTACATATAATGGTACACAGTGTTGACATGTACATGTGTTGTAGTCATGTGTTGATGTGTGTACATATAATGTACACAGTGTTGTACATGGTACATGTGTTGTAGTCATGTGTGTTGATGTGTGTACATATAATGGTACACAGTGTTGACATGTACATGTGTTGTAGTCATGTGTGTTGATGTGTGTACATATAATGGTACACAGTGTTGACATGAACATGTGTTGTAGTCATGTGTGTTGATGTGTGTACATATAATGGTACACAGTGTTGACATGTACATGTGTTGTAGTCATGTGTTGAGTGTGTACATATAATGGTACACAGTGTTGACATGTACATGTGTTGTGTCATTTTGTTGATGTGTACATATAATGGTACACAGTGTTGACATGTACATGTGTTGTGTCATGTGTTTATGGTACATAAAAGGTCCAGTGTTGACAGTACTGTGTTTTTGCTGGTTTTGATGTGTTTTCATTAAGGACACAGTTTGACATGTTTTGTTGTCATGGGTTTTGATGGGTACTTTTAATGGTACACAGTGTTGACATGTACATGTGTTGTTGTCATGTGTTGGATGTGTACATATAATGGTACACAGTGTTGACATGTACATGTGTTGTAGTCATGTGTTGGATGTGTACATATAATGGTACACAGTGTTGACATGTACATGTGTTGTAGTCATGTGTTGGATGTGTGTACATATAATGGTACACAGTGTTGACATGTACATGTGTTGTTGTCATGTGTGTTGATGTGTGTACATATAATGGTACACAGTGTTGACATGTACATGTGTTGTAGTCATGTGTTGGATGTGTACATATAATGGTACACAGTGTTGACATGTACATGTGTTGTAGTCATGTGTGTTGATGTGTACATATAATGGTACACAGTGTTGACATGTACATGTGTTGTTGTCATGTGTGTTGGATGTGTGTACATATAATGGTACACAGTGTTGACATGTACATGTGTTGTAGTCATGTGTGTTGATGTGTGTACATATAATGGTACACAGTGTTGACATGTACATGTGTTGTTGTCATGTGTGTTAGATGTGTGTACATATAATGGTACACAGTGTTGACATGTTCATGTGTTGTTGTCATGTGTGTTGGATGTGTGTACATATAATGGTACACAGTGTTGACATGTACATGTGTTGTAGTCATGTGTTGGATGTGTACATATAATGGTACACAGTGTTGACATGTTCATGTGTTGTTGTCATGTGTGTTGGATGTGTGTACATATAATGGTACACAGTGTTGACATGTACATGTGTTGTAGTCATGTGTGTTTGATGTGTACATATAATGGTACACAGTGTTGACAGGTACATGTGTTGTTGTCATGTGTTAGATGTGTGTACATATAATGGTACACAGTGTTGACATGTACATGTGTTGTAGTCATGTGTGTTAGATGTGTACATATAATGGTACACAGTGTTGACATGTTCATGTGTTGTTGTCATGTGTGTTGGATGTGTGTACATATAATGGTACACAGTGTTGACATGTACATGTGTTGTAGTCATGTGTTGATGTGTGTACATATAATGGTACACAGTGTTGACATGTACATGTGTTGTAGTCATGTGTGTTGATGTGTGTACATATAATGGTACACAGTGTTGACATGTACATGTGTTGTTGTCATGTGTGTTGGATGTGTGTACATATAATGGTACACAGTGTTGACATGTACATGTGTTGTTGTCATGTGTTGATGTGTGTACATATAATGGTACACAGTGTTGACATGTACATGTGTTGTTGTCATGTGTTGGATGTGTGTACATATAATGGTACACAGTGTTGACATGTACATGTGTTGTTGTCATGTGTGTTGATGTGTGTACATATAATGGTACACAGTGTTGACATGTACATGTGTTGTAGTCATGTGTTGATGTGTGTACATATAATGGTACACAGTGTTGACATGTACATGTGTTGTTGTCATGTGTGTTGATGTGTACATATAATGGTACACAGTGTTGACATGTACATGTGTTGTTGTCATGTGTGTTGGATGTGTGTACATATAATGGTACACAGTGTTGACATGTACATGTGTTGTTGTCATGTGTGTTGGATGTGTGTACATATAATGGTACACAGTGTTGACATGTACATGTGTTGTAGTCATGTGTGTTGGATGTGTGTACATATAATGGTACAAAGTCTTTGTTGACAACTTGAAAGTGTAAAGTAAATAAAAGTTTATATTGCCTTTTTCCATTCTTTAATGCTAACATGCATTTTTATTGACTGTTAAAAAAAAAATTGTGAAGTCTGTTAACAAATTCATCTTAGTAAAGGTGTTTTTGACTGTTAAAAAAAAAATTGTGAAGTCTGTTAACAAATTCATCTTTGTAAAGGTGTTTCAGTTGTACTGTGGGAATGAAAAATATCTGAAGTTTCTATTTTACATCATCACTCTTATGATTTAGATATATATACTTATTTGGGTATCCATATTTTAACCCCCCCAAAAATGTAACACAGTATGTCTGAAGTTACACATGCATGTGGGTTTCTGTGTGTGTGTGTGTGTGTGTGTGTGTGTGTGTGTGTGTGTGTGTGTGGTGTGTGTAGAGTGTTTATATGTAGTGTGTGTGTGTTTACATATGTAATGTCACAGTGTGTGTGTGTGTGTGTGTGTGTGTGAATAAAAAGATCAGCTTAAATTGGCCACAGGCCACATGTGTCCAGTTTTCAACACGTGTATGATGATATTCAGAACAGTTGAGTGTTCTCTTGAAACGCTGTCATATGTAGGCCTACTTATCTTTGATTTTCTTTTATTTGCTGCTATCTTCCATGCCGCCATTGGTATGAAAGGGTCTGTTAAACTTTGAACTTTGTGTGCGTGTGTTACAGATACGGCAATTCACGACAGGGACCCATCCCACCAGGCAGCACTCTCATTTTTGATGTGGAAATGAAAGCAGTCAGCTGAAAAGTGGAAAATTGTATAGAAAAAAATAGAACTTCATTGTGATTATTGCTGTTTTTACGTCTTTTCTTTTTAACGTGTCTTTTTTTTGTTTTTTGTTTTGTTTTGACTTCATTGTCTAAAACTGTACAGAAAATAAGTTTTGAGTAATTCTGTTGTGTGTGTCACTGACTTGTGGAGCATGTCATGATCTTGTTTGGGATTGTGTGTGTGTGTGTTTTCTGTCTGTCTGTCTCTCTCTCTCTCTTTTCTCTCTCTCTCTCTCTCTCTCTCTCTCTCTCTCTCTCTCTCAGTATTAGTCATGCCTACTTAGAAATCCTTGCTTTAATGTTATTATTTTGTTTCATCCGTGAAATGATAGGTCAAACTAGACTCTAACAGTATACTTTCTGGCTTATCTTAATTTTATAAATTTCGCACACTTCCTTTGAAAATTAAAAATAAATTCATGGCTGTTCTGCACCCAACTTTCAGTAGAAGTAGCCAAGGGCAAGACCACGTAAGCCGCTAACGACCACAGAGAACGGAAAACACATGTTTACACATACATACACATACCAACCCACACACACATGTTGACACACACATACACACACCAACCCACACACATGTTGACACATACATACACACACCAACCCACACACACATGTTGACACATACATACATCAACCCACACACATGTTGACACACATACACCAACCCACACACACATGTTGACACATACATACACCAACCCACACACACATGTTGACACATACATATACACACCCACACACACATGTTGACACATACACCAACCCACACACACATGTTGACACATACACACACCCACACACACATGTTGACACATACATACACCAACCCACACACACATGTTGACACATACATACACCAACCCACACACACATGTTGACACATACATACACCAACCCACACACACATGTTGACACATACACACACCCACACACACATGTTGACACATACATACACCAACCCACACACACATGTTGACACATACATACACCAACCCACACACACATGTTGACACATACATACACCAACCCACACACACATGTTGACACATACACACACCCACACACACATGTTGACACATACATACACCAACCCACACACACATGTTGACACATACATACACCAACCCACACACACATGTTGACACATACACACACCAGCCCACACACACATGTTGACACATACATACACCAACCCACACACACATGTTGACACACCAACCCACACACACATGTTGACACACACACACCAACCCACACACATGTTGACACATACACACACCAACCCACACACATGTTGACACACATACACACCAACCCACACACACATGTTGACACATACACCAACCCACACACACATGTTGACACATACACCAACCCACACACACATGTTGACACACACATACACACACCCACACACATGTTGACACACAATACACCAACCCACACACATGTTGACACACACATACACCAACCCACACACACATGTTGACACATACATACACACACCCCCCACACACATGTTGACACATACACCAACCCACACACACATGTTGACACATACATACACCAACCCACACACACATGTTGACACATACACAAACCCACACACACATGTTGACATACATACACACACCCACACACACACATGTTGACGCATACATACACCAACCCACAGAGACACATATACACACACACACCAACCCACAGAGACACGTACATACACACCAACCCACACAGACACATACACACACACCAACCCACACAGACACATACACACACACCAACCCACAGACACACACACCAACCCACAGACATATACACACACACCAACCCACAGACACATACACACACACCAACCCACAGACACACACACACACCAACCCACAGACACATATACACACACCAACCCACAGACATATACACACACACCAACCCACAGACACATATACACACACCAACCCACAAAGACATACACACACACCAACCCACAGACACACATACACACACACGAACCCACAGACATATACACACACCAACCCACAAAGACATATACACACACACCAACCCACAGACATACACACACCAACCCACAGACACACACACACCAACCCACAGACACATATACACACACCAACCCACAGACATATACATACACACCAACCCACAGACACACATATACACACACCAACCCACAAAGACATACACACACCAACCCACAGAGACACACACACCAACCCACAGACACACATACACACACACGAACCCACAGACATATACACACACCAACCCACAAAGACATATATACACACACACACAACCCACAGACATACACACACACCAACCCACAGACACGCATACACACACACCAACCCACAGAGACACATATACACACACACCAACCCACAGACATATACACACACACCAACCCACAGAGACACATATACACACACACCAACCCACAGAGACACACACACACACCACACCAACCCACAGACACATACACACCAACCCACAGAGACACATACACACACACCAACCCACAGAGACACATACACACACCAACCCACAGAGACATACATATATACACACACCAACCCACAGAGACACGTATACACACACCAACCCACACAGACACATATACACACACCAACCCACAGAGACATATACACACACACCAACCCACAGACACACACACACACACACACACACACACACACGCACACCCACCAACCAACCCACAGAGACAGAAAACGAACCAGAAACCTACACACAGTGTGACAGCCTTCACCGTTCTCTAGTTGTCTTTTCCATTCCTTCACACTTCCTGTTATTTGTTTAGATAAAGCCCAACGCTTTACATTCCCAGTTGTAGCAATGTATGTTATACGGATGTGAGGTGTTGACAGTCAACAAGCAAAGCCAGAACAACATTGAGGCAGCCGAGATGTGGTTTGTGAGAAGAATGTTGAGAGTTCCATGGACAGCAAAGAAAACAAACGAGACAGTCTTGATGGAGGCAGACACAAGAAGATCACTCATAAGGAAGATTAGGAAAAGACAGGCAACATTTGTAGGCCATTTCATGGGGAATTAGAGCACCTGGTCACAACAGGAAAGCTGGAGGGAAAGAGAGCACCAGGTAGACCCAGGGAAAAATATTGGACGTGCAGAGTGGCTGAAGACAGAAAGGGTGGAAGATGTGCTTGCAGCAACAAGGTATAGAAACAGATGGAGGGCCATGATCGCCAACGCCATGTGGAAAGGCACTTGATGATGATGATGAGCAAAGACAAGGAGGAAGGCCTCAAGCGGAGAAATGCTGTGTGATGTCAAGGTCACATGTTCGTCCACGTCATCCTTAGTCTGCCTCTCACCTTATCCTTGGACTCCCTCGCCCCATCTGCCAACATCCAGCATTGTTAGCCATGACAAAAACTAAACCTCACTCCCTTACCCTATTCACCAGCTTTCACTCCCTTATATCTATATTGTTACTGTATTTTATTTCATTTTATCTTATTTTCTTTTAGTTTAGTTTATTTCATTTTATTTTGCTTTATTTTATTCAATTATATTCTATTTTATTTTATTTCATTTTACTTTATTTTGTTGTTTAAAGCCCAGCTGACTGCGTACAGCCATATCAGGGTTATAACCGTTTCAGAACATACACGATACTTCAACAGGAAAAAATAGGAAAAGAAAAATAACGCACACATCAATGTATTCGTGCACAAAATGTAAGGACATGCCCCTGGCGTTGACCATTCCGTCCTATTTATCACACAGGGGATTTACAAAACATATCTGAATACACACCAAATAGCCTGAAAGTTATACTTTTAAAATGTTTGATCTGGCCAGTCATGATTTATGGCTGCGAAGCCTGGACTCTGAGAAAAACTGATTGCAGAAGAATTGAGGCAGCAGAGATGTGGTTTTATCGGAGACTACTACGTGTCAAATGGACAGACAGAAGAACTAATGAAAGTGTCCCGGAAGAACTTGATACCACCTGAAAACTAGACATCAACAAGAGAATACTAAAACACATTGGCCATGTGTCACGCAACAGAGGACGGACCTCATGGCAACCATCTTTCAAGGAAAAACAGGCAAAAAGGAAGAAAGGCAGACCTCCAATCTCATACATCAAGAACACAACCAACATCAGTGGCCTAAATATTCAAGAAATTGTTCCCAAAAGTCAAGACAGAGCGGCCTGGAGGGAGATCATGATGTCCTGGTGTGCAGCAGCCAACACCGAACCCAGTGACGCCGACAGGTGAGACCTGAATCCAAATTTGAACATGACTAAGGACTTCAAAACATAAAAACTGGCCGAGATGACCTAAAATTGCTTTCGCATATCTCGTTTTTCCAGAGCCAAAAATGTGCTTAATATATGTACCCTGCTGTCAATCCTTAGAGAAAGTGCCGGTACTAAGACAATCAAACAGCAAGGCAGAATGGAACAGCAAGGCAGAAAATGATAGCGAGGAATATCAGAAAGCAAAGGAGGAAGAAAGAAACAAAGAGTGACAGAAAAGAGGAAATTTCTAGCACAAAATTCCAAGAAGGTGGGGATACTATTTATACTGAAAGAGCCCCCGGCATCCCCCCCCCCCCCCCCCACACACACACACAAGAAAAAGCTGGTGATGGGCTGGTTGTGAGGAAAGGACGGTAAACAGGAGGAGTGGGGAGGGGGACACAAGGGGAAAATGTTTGGCAGTTAACTTTACACAATGGACCAGACTACACTTCCACCAGGCATACAGCACACAGTGGTCACTGACCAGATGTGTGGTGTGAGTGTGAGTGTGTGTGTGTGTGTGTGAGTGTGGTGTGTGTGTGTGTGAGAGAGAGAGAGAGAGAGCGAGCTGTGTGAACAAGATTTTCTCAGCTCATAATGGGTGGATCATTACCAAAGTTTGGTCGAAGCTGTGAACTGTTGATGAATCGCGAAAGCGTAAGTATAGGAGGTGAAGGTCAAAGGTCAAGAGAACATGGACCCAGTAAAGTACCTGACATTAACACTTTGTGAGGAAGGTGAAGGACACTTTCTCAGGAGCTTCTGACGATGTTTCATATCTTTTGTCCCCACTGATGTCACAGTCTGTCATTGTCCACACTGATGTCACAGTCTACCATTGTCCCCACTGATGTCACAGTCTACCATTGTCCCACACTGATGTCACAGTCTGTCATTGTCCACACTGATGTCACAGTTTACCATTGTCCCCACTGATGTCACAGTCTGTCATTGTCCCCACTGATGTCACAGTCTGTCATTGTCCCCACTGATGTCACAGTCATTGTCCCCACTGATGTAGTCACATTGCCACGATGTCGTCTACATTGTCCCACTGATGTCACAGTCTACCATTGTCCACACTGATGTCACAGTCTAGTCATTGTCCACACTGATGTCACAGTCTACCATTGTCCCACTGATGTCACAGTCTGTCATTGTCCACACTGATGTCACAGTCTACCATTGTCCCCACTGATGTCACAGTCTGTCATTGTCCACACTGATGTCACAGTCTACCATTGTCCCCACTGATGTCACAGTCTGTCATTGTCCCCACTGATGTCACAGTCTACCATTGTCCACACTGATGTCACAGTCTAGTCATTGTCCCACTGATGTCACAGTCTGCATTGTCCACACTGATGTCACAGTCTACCATTGTCCCCACTGATGTCACAGTCTGTCATTGTCCCCACTGATGTCACAGTCTTCCATTGTCCCACACTGATGTCACAGTCTGTCATTGTCCCCACTGATGTCACAGTCTGTCATTGTCCCACTGATGTACAGTCTACCATTGTCCCCACTGATGTCACAGTCGTCATTGTCCCCACTGATGTCACAGTCTTCCATTGTCCCCACTGATGTCACAGTCTTACATTGTCCCCACTGATGTCACAGTCTGTCATTGTCCACACTGATGTCACAGTCTATCATTGTCCCACACTGATGTCACAGTCTGTCATTGTCCCACACTGATGTCACGTCATGTCATTGTCCCCACTGATGTCACAGTCTGTCATTGTCCACCACTGATGTCACAGTCTGTCATTGTCCCCACTGATGTCACAGTCTGTCATTGTCCCCACTGATGTCACAGTCTGCCATTGTCCCACACGATGTCACAGTCTGTCATTGTCCCCACTGATGTCACAGTCTACCATTGTCCCCACTGATGTACAGTCTGTCATTGTCCCAACTGATGTACAGTCTTCATTGTCCCACACTGATGTCACAGTTCATTGTCCAACTGTGTCACAGTCTGTCATTGTCCACACTGATGTCACAGTCTACCATTGTCCCCACTGATGTCACAGTCTGTCATTGTCCCCACTGATGTCACAGTCTGTCATTGTCCCACTGATGTCACAGTCTGTCATTGTCCCCACTGATGTCACAGTCTGTCATTGTCCCCACTGATGTCACAGTCTGTCATTGTCCCACACTGATGTCGACAGTCTGTCATTGTCCCACACTGATGTCACAGTCTACCATTGTCCACACTGATGTCACAGTCTGTCTGTCCACGGTCAGTTGTCATTGTCCCACTGATGTCACAGTCTATCCATTGTCCCACACTATGTCAACAGTCTGTCATTGTCCCCACTGATGTCACAGTCTGACATTGTCCCACACTGATGTCACAGTCTGTCATTGTCCACACTGATGTCACAGTCTACCATTGTCCCCACGTGTCACAGTCTGTATTGTCCCACTGACACAGTCTGTCATTGTCCCACACTGATGTACAGTCTCCATTGTCCCCACTGATGTCACAGTCTGTCATTGTCCCACTGATGTCACAGTCTACCATTGTCCCCACTGATGTCACAGTCTGTCATTGTCCCACTGATGTCACAGTCTGCATTGTCCACCACTGATGTCACAGTCTGTCATTGTCCACCACTGATGTCACAGTCTGTCATTGTCCCACACTGATGTCACAGTCTGTCATTGTCCCCACTGATGTCACAGTCTGTCATTGTCCCACACTGATGTGACAGTCTGTCATTGTCCACACTGATGTCACAGTCTGTCATTGTCCCACACTGATGTCACAGTCTTCATTGTCCACACTGATGTACAGTCTGTCATTGTCCCCACTGATGTCACAGTCTTACCATTGTCCCCACTGAGTGTCACAGTCTTCATTTGTCCACTGTCACAGTCTCATTGCCCACACACGTGTCACAGTCTGTCATTGTCCCTACACACTGATGTCACAGTCTCATTGTCCCTACACACTGATGTCACAGTCTGTCATTGTCCCCACCGATGTCACAGTCTGTCATTGTCCCCACATGTCACAGTCTGTCATTGTCCACACTGTGTCACAGTCTGTCATTGTCCCTACACATGTGTCACAGTCTGTCATTGTCCCACACATGATGTCACAGTCTTCATTGTCCCACCACTGATGTGACAGTCTGTCATTGTCCCACACTGTGTCACAGTCTGTCATTGTCCCACACTGTGTCACAGTCTGTCATTGTCCCACACTGATGTCACAGTCTGTCATTGTCCACACGTGTCACAGTCTGTCATTGTCCCACACTGATGTCACAGTCTGTCATTGTGCCCACACAGATGTCACAGTCTGTCATTGTCCCCACTGACCATGTCACAGTCTCATTGTCCCCACTGAATGTCACAGTCTGTCATTGTGCCACACAGTGTCACAGTCTGTCATTGTCCTACACACGATGTCACAGTCTGTCATTGTCCCTACACCGTGTCACAGTCTGTCATTGTCCCACACGATGTCACAGTCTACCATTGTCCCACACATGTCGACAGTCTGTCATGTCCATGATAGTCCCATGTCCACACGTGTCACAGTCTGTCATTGTCCACACAGTGTCACAGTCTGTCATTGTCCCACGATGTCACAGTCTGTCATTGTGCCCTACACATGTCACAGTCTGTCATTGTGCCCTACACATGTGCACAGTCTGTCATTGTCCTACACACTGATGTCACAGTCTGTCATTGTCCCACAACTGTGTCACAGTCTGTCATTGTCCCACACTGATGTCACAGTCTCCATTGTCCCACACGTGTCACAGTCTGTCATTGTCCCTACACACTGATGTCACAGTCTGTCATTGTCCACACGTGTCACAGTCTGTGCCCACATGTCACAGTCTGTCATTGTCCTACACGATGTCACAGTCTGTCATTGTCCCCTCACAGTGTCACAGTCTGTCATTGTCCACAACTGTCACAGTCTGTCATTGTCCACACTGATGTCACAGTCTTCATTGTCCACACTGATGTCACAGTCTGTCATTGTCCCCACTATGTCCAGTCTGTCATTGTCCACACTGATGTCACAGTCTTACATTGTCCCCTACTAATGTCACAGTCTGCATTGTCACAACGTGTACAGTCTGTATGTCCACTGTAGTCTGTCATTTCCCACTATGTCACAGTCGTCCATTGTCCCTACACTGATGTCACAGTCTGTCATTGTCCACACGATGTACAGTCTACATTGTCCCTACACATGTCACAGTCTGTCATTGTCCCAACTGATGTACATCTTCATGTCCTCACTGACACAGTTGTCTTGTCCCACGTGTGTCACAGTCTGTCATTGTCCCTCACGATGTCACAGTCTGTCATTGTCCTCCACTGATGTCACAGTCTGTCATGTGCCCACAATGATCACAGTCTTACATTGTCCCAACTAGTACAGTCTGCCATTGTCCCAACATGACAGTAATGTCACAGTCTCATTGTCCCTACAACGATGCACAGTCTGTCATTGTCCCAACTGATGTCACAGTCTGTCATTGTGCCACAACGATGTGACAGTCTACATTGTCCCAACGATGTCACAGTCGCATTGTCCCAACTGATGTGACAGTCCCATTGTCCCCACTGATGTCACAGTCTACCATGTCCCCACATGTCGACAGTCTGTCATTGTCCCTACACACGTGTCACAGTCTGTCATTGTCCCTACACACGTGTACAGTCTGTCATTGTCCCTACACACGTTGTACACAGTCTGTCATTGTGCCCTACACACTGTGTCACAGTCTCTGTCAATGTGTCCCTCTAGACACGTGTCACAGTCTGTCATTGTCCTGACACTCCCATGTCACACACGTGTCACAGTCTGTCATTGTCCCACACACGTGTACAGTCTGTCATTGTCCCCTACACACTGGTCACAGTCTGTCATTGTCCCCTACACAGTGTCACAGTCATGTCATTGTGCCCTACACACGTGTCACAGTCTGTCATTGTCCCTACACCGTGTCACAGTCTTCATTGTCCCCTACACACGTGTCACAGTCTGTCATTGTCCCTACACACGTGTCACAGTCTGCATTGTCCCTGACACGACTGTCCACGTCTGTCATTGTCCCCTACACACGTGTCACAGTCTGTCATTGTCCCTACACACGTGTCACAGTCTGTCATTGTCCCTACACAGTGTCACATTGTCATGTCCCATCCACGTGTACAGTCTGTCCTGATGTCCCTAACACGTGTCACAGCTGTCATTGTCCCTACACACGTGCACAGTCTGTCCCTACACACGTGTACAGTCTGTCATTGTGCCCTACACACTGTACAGTCTGTCATTGTCCCTACACACTGTACCAGTCTGTCATTGTGCCACACAGTGCACAGTCTGTCATTGTGCCTACACACGTGACAGTCTGTCATTGTCCCTACACTAACGTTACACCACGTCTGTCATTGTCCCTACACACGTGTCACAGTCTGTTATTGTGCCCTACACACGTGTCACAGTCTGTCATTGTCCCTACACACTGTTTGACTACAGTCAGTCATTGTGCCCTACACACGTGTCACGTCTGTTATTGTCCCCTACACACGTGTCACGTCTGTCATTGTGCCCTACACACGTGTCACAGTCTGTCATTGCCCTACACACGTGTCACAGTCTGTCATTGTGCTCAACGTTCACAGTCATTGTCTACAAGTGTACAGTCTTGCTCAACTGTCATTCCTACTACACGTGTCACAGTCTGTCATGTCCTACACACTGTACAGTCTGTCTTGTCCTACACAGTTAACAGTCTGTATTGTGCCTAACGTTACAGTTTTATGTGTACACAGTCACATCTGTCATTGTGCCACACGTACGTTGTCACAGTACGTCGTATGGCCCTACACACGTGTCACAGTGTACATTGATAGCCTACAACGTGACAATAACGCATTTCCATACACACGGTCACAGTTGTATGCCCCTACACGTGACACTGTCTGTCATTGTGCCTAACACGTGTCAAGTTGTCATTGTGCCCTACACGTGGTGTCAATGTCTGTCATTGTGCCTCACGTTATCGTGTGTCACAGTCTGTCTTTGTCCCTCACACGTGTCAAGTTGTCATTGTCCCTACACACGTGTCACAGTCTGTCATTGTGCCCTACACACGTGTCACAGTCTGTCATTGTGCCCTACACACGTGTCACAGTCTGTCATTGTCCCCTACACACGTGTCACAGTCTGTCATTGTCCCCTACACACGTGTCACAGTCTGTCATTGTCCACTACACAAGTCAAGTTGTATTCTATTAAAGGCTTCTTCAAGGTGACAGCTACCTTGAAACTCAAAGTACAGAACCTGCATTTTCTGTGATCATTTTTGTATGAAAAGGGACATTGTTCGAATGGTTTGACCATCTTTGGTTTTGTTTGTTTGTGTATACATATTCATTGAATACTTTTATTATTCTTACTTATTATCATTATTATTGTTAACGTCAATAGCATGGAGCACGTGATATACGCTTTCTGTTTCGTCTGTCCTTTCCATTGCTTATGCAGGTCGCCTGGAGTGACCGTGAGACCTGAATGACCATGTCAGTGGTGGGACACGTGTGACGTAGCCTACAAGATGAAATAAAACAATTATCAGCAAGCAACACGATCAAATGAATGAACATCCTCATGACCATTCGTGAACATGCTTGTGTGTGTGGTGGTGTGTGTGTGTGTGTGTGTGTGTGTGTGTGTGTGTGTGTGTGTGTGTGTGTGTGTGTGTGTGTGTGGAGAGAGAGAGAGAGAGAGAGAGAGAGAGAATAATAATAATATAATTTAATAATTACAATATTTATATAGCGCAAAATCTTGATAAAATTAAATCTAAGCGCTGAGAGACAGAGAGACAGAGAGAGAGAGAGAGAGAGAGAGAGAGAGAGAGAGACAGAGAGAGAGAGAGAGAGAAAGACAGAGACAGAGAGAGAGAGAGAGACAGAGAGAGAGAGGGAGAGAGAGAGAGAGACAGAGAGAGAGAGAGACAGACAGAGAGAGAGAAGAGAGGGTGGGAGGTGGGTAGGCTGTCGGTGTGTATACGAGTTATTTCTGTTGTTTCAAACTTTTGTTACTTATCTAATTCTAATTTCATTAAATCATTTATTCATTGATTGATTGATTGATTGATTGATTGATTCATTCATTCATTTGTGTATTTATTACTTTTGTTTGTTTGTTTATGTAGACATATTCATTGAATACTTTTATTATTATTTTTTATTATTATTATCATCATCATCATCGTCGTCATCATCATCATTATTATCTGTCATGTGTACAGAGTGATGTGTGCACATGTTTTTTGTGTCATGTGTACAGAGTGATGTGTGCACATCCTTTTTTGGTGTCATGTGTACAGAGTAATGTGTGCACATGTTTTTTGTGTGTCATGTGTACAGAGTGATGTGTTTGTGTCATGTGTACAGAGTGATGTGTGCACATCTTTTTTTGGTGTCATGTGTACAGAGTAATGTGTGCACATGTTTTTTGTGTCATGTGTACAGAGTGATGTGTTGTGTCATGTGTACAGAGTGATGTGTTGTGTCATGTGTACAGAGTGATGTGTTGTGTCATGTGTACAGAGTGATGTGTTGTGTCATGTGTACAGAGTAATGTGTGCACATGTTTTTTGTGTCATCTGTACAGAGTGATGTGTTGTGTCATGTGTACAGAGTGATGTGTTGTGTCATGTGTACAGAGTGATGTGTTGTGTCATGTGTACAGAGTAATGTGTGCACATGTTTTTGTGTCATGTGTACAGAGTGATGTGTTGTGTCATGTGTACAGAGTAATGTGTGCACATGTTTTTTGTGTCATGTGTACAGAGTGATGTGTTGTGTCATGTGTACAGAGTCACGTGTGCACATGTTTTTTGTGTCATGTGTACAGAGTGATGTGTTGTGTCATATGTACAGAGTAATGTGTTGTGTCATGTGTACAGAGTGATGTGTTGTGTCATGTATACAGAGTAATGTGTGCACATGTTTTTTGTGTGTCATGTGTACAGAGTGATGTGTTGTGTCATCTGTACAGAGTGATGTGTTGTGTCATGTGTACAGAGTGATGTGTTGTGTCATATGTACAGAGTAATGTGTGCACATGTTTTTTGTGTGTCATGTGTACAGAGTGATGTGTTGTGTCATGTGTACAGAGTAATGTGTGCACATGTTTTTTTGTGTCATGTGTACAGAGTGATGTGTTGTGTCATGTGTACAGAGTAATGTGTGCACATGTTTTTTGTGTGTCATGTGTACAGAGTGATGTGTTGTGTCATGTGTACAGAGTAATGTGTGCACATGTTTTTTGTGTGTCATGTGTACAGAGTGATGTGTGCACATGTTTTTTTGTGTGTCATGTGTCCAGTGTGATGTGTTGTGTCATGTGTACACAGTGATATGTTGTGTCATGTGTACAGTGTGATGTGTTGTGTCATGTGTATACAGTGATGTGTTGTGTCATGTGTACAGAGTAATGTGTGCACATGTTTTTTGTGTGTCATGTGTACAGAGTGATGTGTTGTGTCATGTGTACAGAGTGATGTGTTGTGTCATGTGTACAGAGTGATGTGTTGTGTCATGTGTATACAGTGATGTGTTGTGTCATGTGTACAGAATGATGTGTGCACATGTTTTTTGTGTGTCATGTGTACAGTGATGTGTTGTGTCATGTGTACAGAGTGATGTGTTGTGTCATGTGTACAGAGTAATGTGTTGTGTCATGTGTACAGAGTGATGTGTTGTGTCATGTGTACAGAGTGATGTGTGCACATGTTTTTTGTGTCATGTGTACAGAGTGATGTGTTTGTGTCATGTGTACAGAGTGATGTGTTGTGTCATGTGTACAGAGTGATGTATTGTGTCATGTGTACAGAGTGATGTGTTGTGTTATGTGTACAGAGTGATGTATTGTGTCATGTGTACACAGTGATGTGTTGTGTCATGTGTACAGTGATGTGTTGTGTCATGTGTACAGTGATGTGTTGTCATGTGTACAGTGATGTGTTGTGTCATGTGTACAGTGATGTGTTGTGTCATGTGTACAGTGATGTGTTGTCATGTGTACAGAGTGATGTGTTGTGTCATGTGTACAGTGATGTGTTGTGTCATGTGTACAGTGATGTGTTGTCATGTGTACAGTGATGTGTTGTGTCATGTGTACAGTGATGTGTTGTGTCATGTGTACAGTGATGTGTTGTCATGTGTACAGAGTGATGTGTTGTGTCATGTGTACAGTGATGTGTTGTGTCATGTGTACAGAGTGATGTGTTGTGTCATGTGTACAGTGATGTGTTGTGTCATGTGTACAGTGATGTGTTGTGTCATGTGTACAGTGATGTGTTGTCATGTGTACAGAGTGATGTGTTGTGTCATGTGTACAGAGTGATGTGTTGTGTCATGTGTACACAGTGATGTGTTATGTCATGTGTACAGAGTGATGTGTTGTGTCATGTGTACAGAGTGATGTGTTGTGTCATGTGTACAGAGTGATGTGTTGTGTCATGTGTCCCTACTCTCCTCCCATTCATCACTGACATCATCAACATTTCTCTTCAAACTGGAACTGTCCCAGATTCTTTCAAGTCTGCTATTGTTCACCCTCTCCTCAAGAAACACAATTTAGACCCAAATGAACTGAAAAATTATCGGCCTATCTCTAAACTCTCTTTCTTGTCGAAACTCCTTGAAAAAGTCGTCCTCAACCAGCTGAACTCTCACCTGTCTGCCAACAATCTCCTCAATCCTTTCCAGTCAGCCTACTGCCAGTGCCATAGCACTGAAACTGCCCTACTACACATTCTCAACAATCTCCTCCTTGCAACTGATACTGGCAAAGTCTCTCTCCTCACACTCCTTGATCTGTCTGCAGCCTTTGACACCATTGATCATGGTATTCTCCTTTCTAGACTTCATCATACTTTTGGCATATCTGACATTGCTCTGTCCTGGTTCACTTCATACCTATCAAACAGAAAACAAACTGTTCTCATCAATGGCACTTACTCTCAACCTGCATACCTGACCTGTGGTGTTCCACAAGGATCTGTCCTTTGGCCCTGTTCTTTTCACTCTTTACACCTCCCCCCTGTCCACCATCATCAACTCCCACTCTATAAAACACCACTTCTATGCTGATGACACCCAACTTCAAGACAGTGACTCACCTGATAATATACAGCGCCTGTTGACTCGCACCACTGAGTGTTACTCGGACATTAAGAACTGGATGACACACAATAAACTTCAGTTTAATGACGACAAGACAGAAGCTATCCTCATTGGCACCCGTCAGAAACTTTCTCAGCTGCCTCCTCTTTCTCTCCCATTATGTAACACATCAGTCCCAATTTCTGATTCAGCTAAAAACCTTGGTGTCTGCATTGACTCTACCCTCTCCATGAACAACTTTGTTTCTCAAACTGCCAGATCCTGCTACTATCATCTCCATCGTATAAGGCTGATCAGGAAGTATCGCTCTGTCGAAACAACTGCAAAACTCGTTCTCTCCTTCATAATGTCTCGCATTGACTATTGCAATTCACTCCTGTCTGGTCTTCCTGCCTCCACCATTCACATCCTACAGCGCATTCAAAACAATGCTGTACGCCTTGTACTCAAAAAGAAAAAAGCTGACCACATATCTCCTCTCCTGGCACAACTTCACTGGCTCCCTGTATCAAAGCGCATACAATACAAACTAGACACCATGTGCTACAAAAGCCTCAATAACGCAGCCCCCGATTACCTGTCAAGCCTACTTGAGATCTATCTTCCCTCACGTACCCTCCGCTCTGCCTCCGATCCTCTGACTTTTCGCTTTCCACGCACTAAGCTCAATCAATACCTATGGTCCACGAGCCTTCTTTGTTTCTGGTCCACTCTCCTGGAACAAATTTCCTCTCTCAGTCCGTCAGAAACCTACTTTTGTCTCCTTCAAGTCCGCTCTCAAAACTCACCTTTTCTCCTCTGCATAAAATCCTAACCTCACTCAACCCCCCCTCCCCCCTCTGCAGCCTGTCTCCGCTCGGAGGGGAATCACATGGTTATAATATATAATTGTATATGCTATGCTCTCTATAATTTTTATTGGTTTTATTCTTGCTTTTATTGCTTTTATTCTTTCTCCCCATTTATAGCCATGCGTGTGTGTGTGTGTGTGTGTGTGTGTGTGTGTGTGTGTGTGCGTGTGTGTGCGTGCGTGCGTGCGTGCGTGCGTGTGTGTCTGCTTCAGCGCTTAGATTTGATTTTATCAAGATTTTGCGCTATATAAATATTGTAATTATTATGTGTACAGAGTGATGTGTTGTGTCATGTGTACAGAGTGATAAGTTGTGTCATGTGTACAGAGTGATGTGTTGTGTCATGTGTACAGAGTGATGTGTTGTGTCATGTGTACAGTGATGTGTTGTGTCATGTGTACACAGTGATGTGTTGTGTCATGTGTACAGAGTGATGTGTTGTGTCATGTGTACAGTGATGTGTTGTGTCATGTGTACACAGTGATGTGTTGTGTCATGTGTACAGAGTGATGTGTTGTGTCATGTGTACAGAGTGATGTGTTGTGTCATGTGTACAGAGTGATGTGTTGTGTCATGTGTACACAGTGATGTGTTGTGTCATGTGTACACAGTGATGTGTTGTGTCATGTGTACACAGTGATGTGTTGTGTCATGTGTACAGAGTGATGTGTTGTGTCATGTGTACAGAGTGATGTGTTTGTGTCATGTGTACAGTGATGTGTTGTGTCATGTGTACACAGTGATGTGTTGCGTCATGTGTACAGAGTGATGTGTTGGCATGTGTACACAGTGATGTATTGTGTCATGTGTACAGAGTGATGTGTTGTGTCATGTGTACAGAGTGATGTGTTGTGTCATGTGTACAGAGTGATGTGTTGTGTCATGTGTACACAGTGATGTGTTGTGTCATGTGTACAGAGTGATGTGTTGTGTCATGTGTACAGAGTGATGTGTTGTGTCATGTGTACACAGTGATGTGTTGTGTCATGTGTACACAGTGATGTGTTGTGTCATGTGTACACAGTGATGTGTTGTGTCATGTGTACAGAGTGATGTGTTGTGTCATGTGTACAGTGATGTGTGTGTTCATGTGTACACAGTGATGTGTTGTGTCATGTGTACACAGTGATGTGTTGTGTCATTGTACACAGTGATGTGTTGTGTCATGTGTAAAAGTGATGTGTTGTGTCATGTGTACAGGTGATGTGTTGTGTGATGTGTACACAGTGATGTGTTGTGTCATGTGTACAGAGTGATGTTTGTGTAATGTGTACACAGTGATGTGTTTGTGTCATGTGTACACAGTGATGTGTTGTGTCATGTGTACAGAGTGATGTGTTGTGTCATGTGTACACAGTGATGTGTTGTGTTATGTGTACAGTGATGTTTGTGTCATGTGTAAATGATGTGTTGTGTCATGTGTACAGTGTGATGTGTTATGTCATGTGTACAGAGTGATGTGTTGTGTCATGTGTACAGAGTGATGTGTTGTGTTATGTGTACACAGTGATGTGTTGTGTAATGTGTAACAGTGATGTGTTGTGTCATGTGTACAGTGATGTGTTGTGTCATGTGTACAGAGTGATTGTTGTGTCATGTGTACACAGTGATGTGTTGTGTCATGTGTACAGTGATTGTTGTGTCATGTGTACAGAGTGATGTGTTTGTGTCATGTGTGCAGAGTGATGTGTTGTGTCATGTGTACACAGTGATGTGTTGTGTCATGTGTACAGAGTGATGTGTTGTGTCATGTGTACAGTGATGTGTTGTGTCATGTGTACAGAGTGATGTGTTGTGTCATGTGTACAGTGATGTGTTGTGTCATGTGTACAGAGTTATGTGTTGTGTCATGTGTACAGAGTGATGTGTTGTGTCATGTGTACAGAGTGATGTGTTGTGTCATGTGTACAGAGTGATGTGTTGTGTCATGTGTACAGAGTAATGTGTGCACATGTTTTTGTGTGTCATGTGTACAGAGTGATGTTTGTGTCATGTGTACAGAGTGATGTGTTGTGTCATGTGTACAGTGATGTGTGTGTCATGTGTACAGAGTGATGTGTTGTGTCATGTGTACAGAATGATGTGTTGTGTCATGTGTACATAGTAATGTGTTGTGTCATGTGTACAGAGTGATGTGTTGTGTCATGTGTACAGATGTATTGTGTGACATGTTTTTGTGTGTCATGTGTACAGAGTGATGTGTTGTGTCATGTGTACAGTGATGTGTTGTGTCATGTGTACAGAGTGATGTGTTGTGTCATGTGTACAGAGTAATGTTGTGCACATGTGTACAGAGTGATGTGTTGTGTCATGTGTACAGAGTGATGTGTTTGTCATGTATACAAGTAATGTGTGCACATGTTGTTTGTGTGTCATGTGTACAGAGTAATGTGTTGTGTCATGTGTACAAGTGATGTGTGTGTATTCGTATGTGTCATTGTACAGAGTTTATGAATTGTTGTGATGTACAGAGTGATGTGTTGTGTCATGTGTACAGAGTGATGTGTTGTGTCATGTGTACAGAGTGATGGTTTTGTGTCAGTACATGTATTGTTTGTGTGTCATGTGTACATGAGTGATTGTTGTGTCATGTGTACAGAGTAATGTGTGCACATGTTTTTTGTGGTCATGTGTACAGAGTGATGTGTTGTGTCATGTGTACAGAGTAATGTGTGTGTCATGTGTACAGTGATTTTGTGTGTCATGTGTAACAGAGTGATGTGTTGTGTGTCATGTGTACATAGTGATGTGTTGGTCATGTGTACATAGTGATGTTTGTCATGTGTACAGAGTGATGTGTTGTGTCATGTGTACAGAGTAATGTGTGACATGTTAAGTATGGTGTGTCATGTGTACAGAGTGAATTGTTGTGTCATGTGTACAGAGTATGTGTGAACATGTTAATTGTGTGTGTCATGTGTACAGAGTGAGTGTGTGTGTCATGTGTACAGAGTAATGTGTGCACATGTTTTTGTGTGTCATGTGTACAGAGTGATGTGTTGTGTCATGTGTACAGAGTGATGTGTTGTGTAATGTGTGCAGTGTAGAGTGTTGTTGTCATGTGTACAGTAGTGATGTTTTGTGTCATGTGTACAGTGATGTGTTGTGTCATGTGTACAGAGTAGATGTGTTTTGTGTCATGTGTACAGAGTGATGTGTTGTGTCATGTGTACAAGTATGTTGTGTCAGTCACAGTGATGTGTTGTTGAGTGGTTGTCATGTGTACAAGTATGTGTTGTGTCATGTGTACAGAGTGAAGTGTGTGATATGTTTTGTCATGTGTACAGTGATGTGTTGTGTCATGTGTACACGAGTGATGTTTGTGTCATGTGTACAGTGATGTGTTGTGTCATGTGTACAGAGTGATGTGTTGTGTCATGTGTACAAGTGATGTGTTGTTTGTCATGTGTACAGAGTGATGTGTGTTGGTGTCATGTGTACAGAGTGATGTGTGATACATGTATGTGTGTCATGTGTACAGAGTGATGTGTTGTGTCATGTGTACAGAGTATGTGTGCATGTTGTTGGTGTTCATGTGTACAAGTGATGTGTTGTGTCATGTGTACAGTATGTTGTGTTGTGTCATGATGTATGTGTAGCAGATGATGTGTTGTGTCATGTGTAACAGAGTGATGTGTTTGTGTCATGTGTACAAATGATGTGTTGTGTCATGTGTACAGAGTGATGTGGAATTTTTGTGTCATGTGTACAGTGATGTGTTGTGTCATGTGTACAGAGTGATGTGTTTGTGTCATGTGTACAGAGTGATGTGTTGTGTCATGTGCACAAGTGATGTGTTGTGTCATGTGTACACAGTGATGTGTTGTGTCATGTGTACAGAGTAGATGTGTGCACATTGTTTTTTGTATGCATGTGTACAGAGTGATGTGTTGTGTCATGTGTACAGAGTAATGTGTGTGTGTCATGTGTACAGAGTGATGTTTGTGTCATGTGTACAGAGTAATGTGTGCACATGTTTTTTTTGTGTCATGTGTACAGAGTTGTGTGATTGTGTCATGTGATACAGAGTAGATGTGTTGTGTCATGTGTAAAAGAGTGATGTGTGCACATGTTTTTGTGTGTCATGTGTACAGAGTAATGTGTTTTGTGTCATGTGTACAGAGTGATGTGTTGTGTCATGTGTACAGAGTGATGTGTGCACATGTTTTATTGTTGTCATGTGTACAGAGTGATGTGTTTGTGTCATGTGTACAGAGTAATGGTTGTGTCAATGTTAGAGTGATTGTTCAGGTGTGTCATGTGTACAGAGTATGTGATGTTTGTGTCATGTGTACAGAGTGATGTGTTGTGTCATGTGTACAGAGAAGTGTGCACATGTTTTTTTGTGTCATGTGTACAGAGTGATGTGTTGTGTCATGTGTACAGAGTAATGTGTGCACACGTTTTTTTGTGTCATGTGTAGAGAGTAATGTGTGCACACGTTTTTTGTGTCATGTGCGCAGGAATTTTTGTGTGTGCATGTGTGGTGGTGCTGTAGAATTTTGAAAACAGCTCACTAAGTTGGTGACTTGGGTAGAATGGGTTTGCTGATCACTTCGCCTAAGGCCGCTTTGAGAGCAAGCACTGTTTCTCTTTCTTCAGTCATCTATCTGTCATATCGATTTATTCACCGGAGCTCAATTCTACCACACGTGTAGTTGAAGTTAGACGCGATGCTTGTCATTCTATATTCCTATTTAATGTAAAATTGAAGAGAAGAAGAAGGAGGAAAAGAAGAAGGAGAAGGAGATGAAAGAGAAGGAGAATAAGGAGAAGAAGAAGAAGAAGAAGGAGAAGGAAAAGAAGGAGAAGAAGAAAGAGGAGGAAAAGAAAAAAGTTAGTGACAAGGTGTGTGACCACGAATGTTGTGTGTGATGTATGAAATTAATTATCAATAAATGTTGTCTCTTCCTAATTAGGAGGAGGGGGGGTAGTCAAAATAGAATTGTGATCTGCCTGGTGCCTTGGATGAAAGGAGAGAGTGCGGTTGCGTGACGGACGAGTGCTTTATGCATTTTTTTTTATTGCGTGAACATGTAGAAGCATGACATTATCATTATATCGACTTCAGCACGGCCTCAATGGCTCTGACCCCACACTGCCCATTCCTATTGCTCCACGCACCACCAATTCCCAGTTCATTCAGTCGAAGCCCCAATGAAACAAGTCCTCGGTGGTCAGCGAAGTCAAGCTGCCATAAGGCCACCCACCAGAGAGTAGTCTGCACTGCTACTGGTCACGTTGATGGGAGTTGAGTAGTGCATGATCTGATCCAGCTTATTGAAGGTATTGCCTTCTAAACCTCCTACCAACGACGAGAATCCGTCAATGGCTGAACCAGACCAAGGGAGAGACTCATGGTAAGAATGTAATCTCTGTTAGAATAGTTGCTTCCTTGATGAAGTTG
This sequence comes from Monoplex corrugatus, assembly GCA_030674185.1. NCBI lineage: Eukaryota > Metazoa > Mollusca > Gastropoda > Littorinimorpha > Ranellidae > Monoplex > Monoplex corrugatus. The sequence goes on from JAPXFY010000016.1 coordinate 83,310,044, forward strand.
GGAAATGGATGGTTATCTGAACCATTTTTGTCAGTTATGTTAATAACTTGTTATGAATATCTGAACCATTTTGTCAGTGTATGTTAATAACTTGTTATGAATATCTGAACCATTTTGTCAGTGTATGTTAATAACTTGTTATGAATATCTGAACCATTTTGTCACTGTATGTTAACTTGTTATGAATATCTGAACCATTTTGTCACTGTATGTTAACTTGTTATGAATATCTGAACCATTTTGTCACTGTATGTTAATAACTTGTTATGAATATCTGAACCATTTTGTCACTGTATGTTAATAACTTGTTATGAATATCTGAACCATTTCGTCAACTTGTTTATGAATATCTGAACCATTTTGTCAATGTATGTTAACTTGTTATGAATATCTGAACCATTTTGTCAACTTGTTATGAATATCTGAACCATTTTGTCAACTTGTTATGAATATCTGAACCATTTTGTCAATGTATGTTAACTTGTTATGAATATCTGAACCATTTGTCAACTTGTTATGAATATCTGAACCATTTCGTCAACTTGTTATGAATATCTGAACCATTTCATCAACTTGTTATGAATATCTGAACCATTTCATCAACTTGTTATGAATATCTGAACCATTTCGTCAATGTATGTTAACTTTGTTGTGAATAGTTTAACTTTTTTTTCTTTTTCTAGTCATGGTATTCATTAACTGACTTTCAAGCCATTTCGCCATTTATTCAGGCGACAAACCTGGCCAGTCCTTTTAACGCCAACTGACACAAAGTCAAAATGCTAACCTGACAACAAAATATTTTCCAGTCAATTTGGGAATTTGTACAAACTTTTCTTCCAGCACTTCCTGACCACGCAGCCATAGACTTGGAGCAGGAAATCAGCACGATTGTCTGGTTTGACCGTCCGTCCAGTTGGCAAGCTTCTCTCTGGCCGTTTGACGAGAGCAGTACTGACACAAAACGGTGCTACAGCCGGGAGCCAGCCACAGTGGAGTTGTGACGGGTCAAACGATGCCCTCCATGACAATTCTAACCCTGGCCTTTTTTGTGTTTAAATCTACTTTTTTAAATGTAACGACACATACACACAAACACACAAAACAAAACAAAATAAAACAAACAAACAAACACACAAAACAAACAAAAACAAACAAACAAACAAACAAACAAACAATAGCCCACAAGGTCAAATGCCTTTTGATATCCTACCATTCCGTATTACCTTGTTGTAGCAGTGACCTTGAAACAAATTTAGGTTAAAACAACGATGATTTCCCCACTTCCCAAGTACTCAGTGCTTCGAAACCCGCATCCTGTCCACCAGCATCCTGAATTGTCAAACAAGCTAGCAAAGCAAAGATTTTAACCCTTTGACATTGTCACCCTATCAGAGTGAAGAAGACAAAGAGTTAAGTTTTTGCAGTTGGTGGATAGTGTGCGGGAGTCACAGGATTAACCCCGTTTGTTATTCATCACGAAAACACACAATGCCTGTCAACAGGGAGTCAGTGCCTGTCAACAGGGAGTCAGTGCCTGTCAACAAGGAGTCAGTGCCTGTCAACAGGGAGTCAGTGCCTGTCAACAGGGAGTCAGTGCCTGTCAACAGGGAATCAGTGCCTGTCAACAAGGAGTCAGTGTCTGTCAACAGGGAGTCAGTGCCTGTCAAGAAGGAGTCAGTGCCTGTCAACAGGGAGTCTGCCTGTCAACAAGGAGTCAGTGCCTGTCAACAGGGAGTCAGTGCCTGTCAACAGGGAGTCAGTGCCTGTCAACAGGGAGTCAGTGCCTGTCCACAGGGAGTCAGTGCCTGTCAACAGAGAGTCAGTGCCTGTCAACAGGGAGTCAGTACCTGTTAACAGGGAGTCAGTGCCTGTCAACAGGGAGTCAGTGCCTGTCAACAGAGTCAGTGCCTGTCAATATGGAGTCAGTGCCTGTCAACAGGGAATCAGTGCCTGTCAACAGGGAGTCAGTGCCTGTCAACAGGGAGTCAGTGCTGTCAACAGGGAGTCTGCCTGTCAAAGGGAGTCTGCCTGTCAAGAGGGAGTCATGCCTGTCAACAGGGAGTCAGCCTGTCAAGGGAGTCAGTCCTGTCACACAGGGAGTCAGTACCTGTCAACAGGGAGTCAGTGCCTGTCAACAGGGAGTCAGTGCCTGTCAACAGGGAGTCAGCAGGGAGTGGGGAGATGACACAACGCCTGTCAACAGGGAGTCAGCAGGGAGATCACACAATGCCTGTCAACAGGGAGTCAGTGCCTGTCAACAGGAGTCAGTGCCTGTCAACAGGAAGTCCCAGGGAGAGGGGAGATGACACAATGCCTGTCAACAGAGAGTCAGTGCCTGTCAACAGGGAGTCAGCAGGGAGAGGGGAGATGACACAATGCCTGTCAACAGGGAGTCAGCAGGGAGAGGGGAGATCACACAATGCCTGTCAACAGAGAATCAACAGAGAGAGGGGAGATGACACAACGTCTGTCAACAGAGAGAGGGGAGATGACACAACGCCTGTCAACAGAGAGAGGGGAGATGAACAACGCCTGTCAACAGAGAGAGGGAGAGACCAATGCCTGACACAGGAAGGTGAATGACACATGCCTGTCAACAGGGAGAGGGGAGATGACACAATGCCTGTCAACAGGGAGAGGGGAGATGACACAATGCCTGTCAACAGGGAGAGGGGAGATGACACAATGCCTGTCAACAGGGAGAGGGGAGATGACACAATGCCTGTCAACAGGGAGAGGGAGATGACACAATGCCTGTCAACAGGGAGAGGGGAGATGACACAATGCCTGTCAACAGGGAGAGGGGAGATGCACACAATGCCTGTCAACAGGGAGAGGGGAGATGACACAATGCCTGTCAACAGGGAGAGGGGAGATGACACAATGCCTGTCAACAGGGAGAGGGGAGATGTCACACAATGCCTGTCAACAGGGAGTCAACAGAGAGAGGGGAGATCACACAACGCCTGTCAACAGGGAGAGGGGAGATGACACAATGCCTGTCAACAGGGAGTCAGCAGGAGAGGGGAGATCACACGGCAGAACATTAACATTTCCGTTCGCTTCAGTCCAAATAATGGGCAATATTTGTTAAAACGTAAACGTTGAAGATCTTTTTCCTCTTGGCTGAAACATGTGGAGATCGTCGTTCTCCCCCCCCCCCCCCCCCCCTTCTCACCTCTCCAGTCCATACACAAAACCAACAGCAAGCTGAGACTGTAGCAGAGCTGTGTCTGTCTGTCCATCCTGTTTGACCACTCACAATGCTGGAGGAGGACAGACAGTGAGTTGACCAAACTATCAGCCGTCCACACAAACATCATGCACATCTTCTGTTCACACACCATCTGTAACCAACAACTGTCTTCTTGTTCACACACCATCTGTAACCAACAACTGTCTTCTGTACACACACATCTGACCAACAACTGTTGGTTGACCAACTATCACCGTCCCACAACATCTGCACATCTTCTGTTCACACACCATCTGTAACCAACAACTGTCTGTCTTCTGTTCACACACCATCTGTAACCAACAACTGTCTTCTGTTCACACACCATCTGTAACCAACAACTGTCTGTCTTCTGTTCACACACCATCTGTAACCAACAACTGTCTGTCTTCTGTTCACACACCATCTGTAACCAACAACTGTCTTCTGTTCACACACCATCTGTAACCAACAACTGTCTTCTGTTCACACACCATCTGTAACCAACAACTGTCTGTCTTCTGTTCACACACCATCTGTAACCAACAACTGTCTGTCTTCTGTTCACACACCATCTGTAACCAACAACTGTCTTCTGTTCACACACCATCTGTAACCAACAACTGTCTTCTGTTCACACACCATCTGTAACCAACAACTGTCTGTCTTCTGTTCACACACCATCTGTAACCAACAACTGTCTGTCTTCTGTTCACACACCATCTGTAACCAACAACTGTCTTCTGTTCACACACCATCTGTAACCAACAACTGTCTTCTGTTCACACACCATCTGTAACCAACAACTGTCTGTCTTCTGTTCACACACACCATCTGTAACCAACAACTGTCTGTCTTCTGTTCACACACCATCTGTAACCAACAACTGTCTTCTGTTCACACACCATCTGTAACCAACAACTGTCTTCTGTTCACACACCATCTGTAACCAACAACTGTCTGTCTTCTGTTCACACACCATCTGTAACCAACAACTGTCTGTCTTCTGTTCACACACCATCTGTAACCAACAACTGTCTTCTGTTCACACACCATCTGTAACCAACAACTGTCTTCTGTTCACACACCATCTGTAACCAACAACTGTCTGTCTGTTAACACCATCTGTAACCAACAACTGTCTCTGTTACACCCATCTGTAACCAACAACTGTCTTCTGTTCACACACCATCTGTAACCAACAACTGTCTTCTGTTCACACACCATCTGTAACCAACAACTGTCTTCTGTTCACACACCATCTGTAACCAACAACTGTCTGTCTTCTGTTCACACACCATCTGTAACCAACAACTGTCTGTCTTCTGTTCACACACCATCTGTAACCAACAACTGTCTTCTGTTCACACACCATCTGTAACCAACAACTGTCTTCTGTTCACACACCATCTGTAACCAACAACTGTCTTCTGTTCACACACCATCTGTAACCAACAACTGTCTGTCTCGTTCACACACCATCTGTAACCAACAACTGTCTTCTGTTCACACACCATCTGTAACCAACAACTGTCTTCTGTTCACACACCATCTGTAACCAACAACTGTCTGTCTTCTGTTCACACACCATCTGTAACCAACAACTGTCTTCTGTTCACACACCATCTGTAACCAACAACTGTCTTCTGTTCACACACCATCTGTAACCAACAACTGTCTTCTGTTCACACACCATCTGTAACCAACAACTGTCTGTCTTCTGTTCACACACCATCTGTAACCAACAACTGTCTGTCTTCTGTTCACACACCATCTGTAACCAACAACTGTCTTCTGTTCACACACCATCTGTAACCAACAACTGTCTTCTGTTCACACACCATCTGTAACCAACAACTGTCTGTCTTCTGTTCACACACCATCTGTAACCAACAACTGTCTGTCATCTGTTCACACACCATCTGTAACCAATAACTGTCTGTCTTCTGTTCACACACACATCTGTAACCAAACTGTCTGTCATCTGTTCACACACCATCTGTAACCAAACTGCTGTTTCTGTTCACACACCATCTGTAACCAAGAACTGTCTGTCCTTCTGTTCACACACCACTGTAACCAAAACTGTCTGTTCTGTTCACACACCATCTGTAACCAACAACTGTCTGTCATCTGTTCACACACCATCTGTAACCAAAAACTGTTGTCTTCTGTTCACACACCATCTGTAACCAACTAACTTCTGTCTTCTGTTCACACACCATCTGTAACCAACAACTGTCTTCTGTTCACACACCATCTGTAACCAACAATGTTTTGTTACACACCATCTGTAACCACAACTGTTCTTCTGTTCACAACACCATCTGTAACCAACAACTGTCTTCTGTTCACACACCATCTATAACCAACAACTGTCTTCTGTTCACACACCATCTGTAACCAACAACTGTCTTCTGTTCACACACCATCTGTAACCAACAACTGTCTGTCTTCTGTTCACACACCATCTGTAACCAACAACTGTCTGTCTTCTGTTCACACACCATCTGTAACCAACAACTGTCTGCCCAATGCAGTCAACAGACGATGGACATGGACTGGGCACATCGTCCGAAGACAGCAGGATAACATCATCACCCCGTGCACTTCACTGGACACCAGAAGGAAGACACAACACACATGACACAACACACAAGAGAGGAAGACACAAGAGAGGAAGACACAAGACACAAGAGAGGAAGAACACAAGAACACAAGAAGGAAGACACAAGACACAAGACACAAGAGAGGAAGACACAAGACACAAGAGAGGAAGACACAAGACACAAGAGAGAAGACACAAGAGAGGAAGACACAAGAGAGGAAGACACAAGAGAGGAAGGCACAAGAGAGGAAGACACAAGAGAGGAAGACACAAGAGAGGAAGACACGAGACACAAGAGAGGAAGACACAAGAGAGGAAACACAAGACACAAGAGAGGAAGACACAAGACACAAGAGAGAAAGACACGAGACACAAGAGAGGAAGACACAAGAGAGGAAGACACGAGACACAAGAGAGGAAGACACAAGAGAGGAAGACACAAGACACAAGAGAGGAAGACACAGACACAAGAGAGGAAGACACGAGACACAAGAGAGGAAGACACAAGAGAGGAAGACACAAGAGAGGAAGACACAAGACACAAGAGAGGAAGACACAACAAGAGAGGAAGACACAAGAGAGGAAGACACAAGAGAGGAAGACACAAGACACAAGAGAGGAAGACACGAGACACAAGAGAGGAAGACACAAGAGAGGAAGACACGAGACACAAGAGAGGAAGACACGAGACACAAGAGAGGAAGACACAAGAGAGGAAGACACAAGAGAGGAAGACACAAGACACAAGAGAGGAAGACACCAAGAGAGGAAGACACGAGACACAAGAGAGGAGAAGACACAAGAGAGGAAGACACAGAGAGGAAGACACAAGAGAGGAAGACACAAGAGAGGAAGACACAAGACACAAGAGAGGAAGACACAAGAGAGGAAGACACAAGACACAAGAGAGGAAGACACAAGAGAGCAAGACACAAGAGAGGAAGACACGAGACACACAGAGAGGAAGACACAAGAGAGGAATACACAAGAGAGGAAGACACAAGACA
>JAPXFY010000016.1:83321875-83326875 GCA_030674185.1 Monoplex corrugatus
ACACACACACACACCACACACACAGAGCAAAACATTCTTTTAAAATAAGCAAAACATAAAACAGAAGAAAACAAAATACCAGATTAAAAAAAAACAACAATACAAAGGAAAGCAAAACAGAAAAAACAAAAGAAAAACCGAAAGACATGACACAAAACAAAACAAACAACACAAAAAATACCGGGGCAGATCTGGTGAGTGGGCCAGTGGAGGCGTGTAGCAGGGAAGGAAGGCAGCCAGGTCATCTTCACACGTTTTCCATGGGGACCTCTCTGCCTCCCTAATGCCCAGCCAGCGATGAAATATTAAAAAGCACAAATCGGATAAAAGACGAAAGTTTATTAAGTTTCCACACCTTGGAGCCTTCATCAATTACACTTTGATGCCGACGTCGGAGCAACAATTGGATTGAGGGGAATTTATAAACTGTTTAGAAATCACAGAGGGGGACCCGGGGCCTTCCGATCGATGAAGACACAGGGCGGAACTCGCACCACGAGGTGACGGGCGCGAGCAAACCTAATTTGGCCAGCACGTGCCGGGGCCATCTAGCGTGTAAACAACGACAAGCATGCCACCTAGCGGGCCCCTCAACAGCCGCCGCCTGGCCGTATTTGGGAATTGCTGCTCCAAAATGGCCGCAGAGGTGTCAGCTAGGAGTTTGAACCGAGATTGGTGTCTGATTATTTCTCCCCACTTCCGTGTGTTTTTGTGGACTGACGTTGGGCTTTATGGTTGCTTGGGGAGGGCAGGCCAATAATTTGCTTTGTTTGAACGCTTCAGTCGTTATTTCGGCCCTGGTGACAAGATAGACTCGGGGAGTGATTGGATGTGGGCACGTGCGCAAAAGACAAGTGTCACGCGCTGCAAAAGGAAAAGTGTGACGTGCGCAAAAGTCGCCCGGCTGGAGAAGAGTCATCAGGACTTCTTCGCGACCGAACCCGGTGAAAGATTGATGATGTTTGAAAACCTGGACGCTGAAGCGGTCTTTAATAGAATTGAAGCTCTTTTGGTGACAATTTGGCCAGCACCCTGACAAGCATTGGATGGGATTTGTCACGAAGGTAGATTGGATCTTGTTACACTTTGGACGTGTTTCATTTTCTTGTTGTTTTTTGGCTCGCATGGGCTTCCTTCGCTTTTAAATCCAATTACCTTTGTTGGAAATGTAACCAAGTTCAGCAGAACCGAGAATAATGAGTGGGGGAAAAAATTAACGGCTGACCTCGATCTGGAGGCAGGCATCTTTAACTCCACTGTTCAATAACAGGTCGGCCAGGACCTTGCTGGAGATTTTGTTTAGAGCAAAACAAAGGGGGAAAATAATATATCAGCCTTTGTCCTCCTTTGTACCCCTCAAAGAAAAGATTTCAGACATTGAGAAAGGAAAGGCAAAGTAGAAATCAATCGTAACAGTGCATAAAACACGTTTTGGTTTCTGTTGTGTTTTCATTTAACATATCGAGATCTTTACTTCAGGAGAACCTCAAAATCTTGCCAACATGTAAACTTTCTGTTTAGATTGAGGGCATCTGCTGCAGTTTCTTAAACCAGTCTTGACAAATCTTGATGTGTTAGATCTACCTGTTTATTTTGTTTTGTCATGGTAAAAATCTCTGGGGTGGTTGTTGAATATATTGAATATACTATCTGTTTGTTTTGTTTTGTCATGGTAAAATCTCTGGGGTGGTTGTTGAATATATTGAATATTCTAGCAGTTTCTACGCCATGGGAGCAATGGGATGCTCAGTCAGTCTGGATTTCAAGAATAAACTGATGTCATCAGCGAGAGGTAGCCTACAGGGTGTCGTCCCAATTGGCCTATTGCTAGTTCGCCTATTTCAGATTCACCCAGTTCGCCAATGTACTCGAGAAAAAAACAAAACAAAAACAAAAACAAACAAACAGATAAAACTCGACAACATACTTTGCACGTACGCACATAATTCTATTGAGTTAATGTTTATGTGGCAGCTTATGTCTAAAAGTCACTATGTTTATGTGGCAGTTTATGTCTAAAAGTCACTATGTTTATGTGGCAGCTTATGTCTAAAAGTCACAATGTTTATGTGGCAGCTTATGTCTAAAAGTCACAATGTTTATGTGGCAGTTTATGTCTAAAAGTCACTATGTTTATGTGGCAGCTTATGTCTAAAAGTCACAATGTTTATGTGGCAGCTTATGTCTAAAAGTCACAATGTTTATGTGGCAGCTTATGTCTAAAAGTCACAATGTTTATGTGGCAGCTTATGTCTAAAAATCACTATGTTTATGTTGTAGCTTATGTCTAAATGTCACTATGTTTATGTGGCAGCTTATGTCTAAAAATCACTATGTTTATGTGGCAGCTTGTGTCTAAAAGTCACTATGTTTATGTTGTAGCTTATGTCTAAATGTCACTATGTTTATGTTGTAGCTTATGTCTAAATGTCACTATGTTTATGTGGCAGCTTGTGTCTAAAAGTCACAATGTTTATGTGGCAGCTTATGTCTAAAAGTCACAATGTTTATGTGGCCAGCTATGTCAAAATGTCACAAGTATAAGAGTTTCTAGCTTTGTCTAAAGTCACTATGTTTATGTGGCAGCTTGTCTAAAGTCACTATGTTTAATGTGCAAGCTTAGTGTCTAAAAGTCATAGCTATAATGTGCACGCTAATAAAGTCTCATAAAGTTCACTGAATAGTTCATGCTGAATAGTGCAGCTGTGATGTTCATCTGAATAAGTTCATGCTGAATGTTCATTCTGAGATAAAGTTCATGCTGAATAATGTTCATTGCTGACATTTCATGCTGAATAATGTTCATGCTGAATAATGTTCATGCTGAATATGTTCATGCTAATGATGTTATGCTGATGTTCATGCTGAATGATGTTCATGCTGAATATGTTCATCTGAATGATGTTCATCAATAAACTCTGAATGATGTTCATGCTGAATGATGTTCATGCTTGTAATGTTCATGTGAATATGTTCATGCTGAATGATGTTCATGCTTTGTTCATGCTGAATAATGTTCATGCTAAATAAGTTCATGCTGAATAATGTTCATGCTGAATAATGTTCATGCTGAATGATGTTCATGCTGAATATGTTCATGCTGAATGATGTTCATGCTGAATGATGTTCATGCTGAATAATGTTCATGCTGAATAATGTTCTTTGTGTCTGAATATGTTCATGCTGAATAATGTTCATGCTGATTTCATGCTGATATGTTCATGCTGAATGATGTTCATGCTGAATAATGTTCATGCTGAATGATGTTCATGCTGAATGATGTTCATGCTGAATGTTCATGCTGAATAGTTCATGCTGAATGATGTTCATGCTGAATGATGTTCATGCTGAATAATGTTCATGCTGAATGATGTTCATGCTGAATAATGTTCATGCTGAATAATGTTCATGCTCGAATGATGTTCATGCTGAATGATGTTCATGCTGAATGATGTTCATGCTGAATGATGTTCATGCTGAATGATGTTCATGCTGAATGATGTTCATGCTGAATGATGTTCATGCTGAATGATGTTCATGCTGAATGATGTTCATAGCTGAATAATGTTCATGCTGAATGATGTTCATGCTGAATGATGTTCATGCTGAATGATGTTCATGCTGAATAATGTTCATGCTGAATGATGTTCATGCTGATAATGTTCATGCTGAATGATGTTCATGCTGAATAATGTTCATGCTGAATGATGTTCATGCTGAATAATGTTCATATGCTGAATGATGATGTTCATGCTGAATGATGTTCATGCTGAATGATGTTCATGCTGAATGAATGTTCATGCTCAATAATGTTCATGCTGAATGATGTTCATCTGAATGATGTTCACTGAATGATGTTCATGCTGAATGATGTTCATGTGAATGATGTTCATGCTGACTAATGTTCATGTTGAATGATGTTTAGCATAATCATGGAATGTTCATGCTGAATGATGTTCATGCTGAATGATGTTAGCACTAAGCATGTGAATGATGTTCATGCTAGAATAATGTTCATGCTGAATGATGTTCATGTTGAATGATGTTCATGTTGAATGATGTTCATGCTGAATGATGTTCATGTGAATGATGTTCATGCTGAATGATGTTCATGCTGAATGATGATTGTTCTTTTTTCACAGTTGTAATGATATAGATGATGTCGGGGTGTGGACGCCAGCCAAGTGTTTGATACTGTGTGCTGTCCTTAGAACTGTTGTTCGTCCTGGTGCTGGCAACGTGCATGTCATCACCATGGGTCCACACTGTACTTGCAAACCTTGAGGCATCATCTGGACACGTCATCTCAAAGTAGTCAGCAAACCTTGAGCACATGACACACCAAGTCAGGACAACGTGCTGGATGATGCTGACCCAAACATTGTCCGTCTTGTCCACTGGCACAAGTGTGAGTGCAGCACAACTGTACAGGTATTGTCACACTTCAGCATCGTCTGTACAGGTATTGTCACACTTCAGCATCGTCTGTACAGGTATTGTCACACTTCAGCATCGTCTGTACAGGTATTGTCACACTTCAGCATCGTCTGTACAGGTATTGTCACACTTCAGCATCGTCTGTACAGGTATTGTCACACTTCAGCATCGTCTGTACAGGTATTGTCACACTTCAGCATCGTCTGTACAGGTATTGTCACACTTCAGCATCTGTACAGGTATTGTCACACTTCAGCATCGTCTGTACAGGTATTGTCATACTTCAGCATCGTCCTGTACAGGTATTGTCATACTTCAGCATCGTCTGTACAGGTATTGTCATACTTCAGCATCGCCTGTACAGGTATTGTCATACTTCAGCATCGTCTGTACAGGTATTGTCACACTTCAGCATCGTCTGTACAGGTATTGTCACACTTCAGCATCGTCTGTACAGGTATTGTCACACTTCAGCATCGTCTGTACAGGTATTGTCATACTTCAGCATCGTCTTTACACAGCTTTGTGCCTCCCTGAGCCTACACTGGTATCCCTACTCACTG
>JAPXFY010000016.1:83334375-83341875 GCA_030674185.1 Monoplex corrugatus
GTAACGTACATACTTGCCATAGACACAGGATGTGTAACGTACATACTTGCCATAGACACAGGATGTGTAACGTACATACTTGCCATAGACACAGGATATGTAACGTACATACTTGCCATAGACACAGGATGTGTAACGTACATACTTGCCATAGACACAGGATATGTAACGTACATACTTGCCATAGACACAGGATCTGTAAGGTGTCATAGACACAGGATGTGTAACGTACATACTTGCCATAGACACAGGATGTGTAACGTACATACTTGCCATAGACACAGGATGTGTAACGTACATACTTGACATAGACACAGGATCTGTAAGGTGCCATAGACACAGGATGTGTAACGTACATACTTGCCATAGACACAGGGTGTGTAACGTACATACTTGCCATAGACACAGGATGTGTAACGTACATACTTGCCATAGACACAGGATGTGTAACGTACATACTTGCCATAGACACAGGATCTGTAAGGTCCATAGACACAGGATGTGTAACGTACATACTTGCCATAGACACAGGATGTGTAACGTACATACTTGCCATAGACACAGGATGTGTAACGTACATACTTGTCATAGACACAGGATCTGTAAGGTACATACTTGTCATAGACACAGGATCTGTAAGGTGCCATAGACACAGGATCTGTATGGTGCATACTTGTCATAGACACAGGATCTGTAAGGTGCCATAGACACAGGATCTGTAAGGTCCATAGACACAGGATCTGTAACGTACATACTTGCCATAGACACAGGATCTGTAACGTACATACTTGCCATAGACACAGGATGTGTAACGTACATACTTGTCATAGACACAGGATCTGTAAGGTGCCATAGACACAGGATCTGTAAGGTACATACTTACCATAGACACAAAGAGGGTTTAGGTATTTACAGGTCTGCACATGTGTTGACTTGAAGATCGGAAAAGTCACCTCCCTTTATCCATTAAGGGAGAGGTACCCAGGCAGGATGGAACTTGGGACTTTCCGATTGGAAGTCTGATGTCATGCCCACTTGACAACCGTTGGAACAGTTTACTTCATTGCAAATCAGTTTACTAGAAAGAATTTTTACGGTGCAAATTTCATCTTAAAAATTTTGTATCTTTAAAAGTTATCTTCTGTTTGTTTTAAAATGTCATTCTTTCACTGTCGTCAACCAGCTTTAGTAACCAAAGAAATTGATTTTACAACCAATTTTCTTTGTTAAATAAAAAGATTTCCACCATCATCCGTCTGGAGGAAATAAACAACAAAAGAAAGAAAGAAAAAAAGATAACGAAGACAAAGATTACAATTCAGTTTTACAGCCCAGCCACTTTGTAGAGCCATGTCAGGGCTATGACCATTTCAACACACACACAACACCGTGCTGACCCTGAACAGAAAACACGTGGGAAAGAAAACTCAATGCAGTCGCCCACAAGATCTGTGAATATTTTATGCCCATAGCGTTGACCGGTACGTCCAAATTATCACCGAAGGAATAAAAAAAACCCCCCAAACCTAACACAGGTGTATAAACATAACTAATACACTGAAACACAGAAAAACAGATCTAAATTACATAAAATTGCTTCGTATATCACGTTTTCCAAGAGTCAAAAATGCAGTTAATATATGTGCCCAATTATCAATCCTGATGAAAAGTTTGTGGTGTTCGTCTGTCGTCGTCGACAATGACCACGCTTCATGAAGTTGCTTTGAGTCAGTGTGTCCGGAGGTGACTGATCAATCCGATCCGGGCACAGAAGTAACGTCTACAGGTTCAACACAAGAGGGACAGAACAGTTGCTGTTTAACATCATCATCATCATCTAAACACGTCATCATCTTCAGTTTACTCGAGCATTTGTGCTGCTTCTGCTGCTGCTGCTGCTGCTGCTTATCATCATCATCATCATCATCATCATTATCATCATCATCATCATCATCATCATCTATCATCATCATCATCATCATCATCATCACCACCATCATCATCATCATCACCACCACCACCACCACCACCACCATCACCACATGAAAAGTTTGTAAGGCTTTACAGAACACATTCATGTAAATGGACCAGAAATGATAAGAAGTTATGACAGAAAGCGAAGGAGCAAGGCAGAAACAAAGAGAATGACAGAAAAGAGGAAATTCCTAGTATAGAATTTCCAGAACATGGGGATACTATTTATACTGAAAGAGCCCACGATATCCCCACGGAGTGCAGACACAAATGAGAATGGAGGGAATAATAATGCTAAGATGAAAACCAGACATATGAAAAAGGACAAGTGCAGCACTTTAAGACATAAGGACACGGTGCTCCCTGTACCAGCAGGCAAATGAGGTCCGTCAGAAAACAAACAAACAACAACAACAACAACAAACAACAACAACACAACAACAACAACAACAAAATAAAATCACCATCAATATAATCGGTCTTTAACAGGAAAATGTTATGTTGTGTCTATTGTTTGTAGCACAATGTTTCACATGTTGTGCCTGTTGTTTGTAGCACAATGTTTCACATGTTATGTTGTGCCTGTTGTTTGTAGCACAATGTTTCACATGTTATGTTGTGCCTGTTGTTTGTAGCACAATGTTTCACATGTTATGTTGTGCCTACTGTTTGTAGCACAGTGTTTCACATGTTATGTTGTGCTACTGTTTGTAGCACAGTGTTTTACATGTTATGTTGTGCCTGTTGTTTGTAGCACAATGTTTCACATGTTATGTTGTGTCTACTGTTTGTAGCACAATGTTTCACATGTTGTGTTGTGTCTATGTTTGTTTGTAGCACAATGTTTCACATGTTATGTTGTGTCTACTGTTTGTAGCACAGTGTTTCACATGTTATGTTGTGCCTGTTGTTTGTAGCACAATGTTTCACATGTTATGTTGTGTCTACTGTTTGTAGCACAATGTTTCACATGTTGTGTTGTGTCTATTGTTGTTTGTAGCACAATGTTTCACATGTTATGTTGTGCCTGTTGTTTGTAGCACAGTGTTTCACATGTTATTTGTTCTGTTGTTTGTAGCACAGTGTTTCACATGTTATGTTTTGTCTACTGTTTGTGCACAATGTTTCACATGTTATGTTGTGTCTACTGTTTGTAGCACATGTTTTCACATGTTATGTTGTGTCTACATGTTTGTAGCACAATGTTTCACATGTTGTGTTGTGTCACTGTTTGTACACAATGTTTCACATGTTATGTGTGCCTGTTGTTTGTAGCACAGTGTTTCACATGTTATGTTGTGTCTACTGTTTGTAGCACAGTGTTTCACATGTTATGTTGTGCCTGTTGTTTGTAGCACAATGTTTTCACATGTTATGTTGTGCTGTTGTTTGTAGCACAATGTTTCACATGTTATGTTGTGTCTACTGTTTGTAGCACAGTGTTTCACATGTTATGTTGTGTCTACTGTTTGTAGCACAGTGTTTCACATGTTATGTTGTGCCTACTGTTTGTAGCACAGTGTTTCACATGTTATGTTGTGTCTATGTTTGTAGCACAGTGTTTCACATGTTATGTTGTGTCTACTGTTTGTTGTAGCACAATGTTTCACATGTTATGTTGTGCCTGTTTGTTTGTAGCACAGTGTTTCACATGTTATGTTGTGTCTACTGTTTGTAGCACAATGTTTCACAGTTATGTTAGTGCTTGTTTGTGCACAATGTTTATGTTATGTGTCTACTGTTTACATGTGTTTCACTGTTATGTTTAGCATTTGTTTCACAATGTTTATGATTGTGTCTATGTTGTAGCACAATGTTTCACATGTTATGTTTGTAGCCTTTGTTTCCATGCTATCAGTGTTACTTTTCACATGTTTCACTTATGTTGTGTCTACTGTTTTGTAGCACAATGTTTCACATGTTTTGTTACTGTTTGTGCACATGTTTTGTAGCAATGTTTCCATTGTTTGTGCACATGTTTACTATGTTAGTTGTGTCTACTGTTTGACACAATGTTTCATGTATGTTGTGTTCTACTGTTTGTAGCACAATGTTTCACATGTTATGTTGTGTCTATTTCTGTTTGTAGCACAATGTTTCACATGTATTTTGCTTGTTGTGCACAATGTTTACATATGTTTCACTGTTTGTAATGTTTTCACATGTTGTTTGTTACGCTATGTTTGCACATGTTTCATGTTATGTTGTGTTACATGTTTTACACTTATGTTGTGCTGTTTGTACACAGTTTCACATTTATGTGCGTTGTAAATTTCACATTAGTTGTTACTTTGTACACAATGTTTCACATGTTATGTTGTGCTATTGTTGTTTGTAGCACAATGTTTCACATGTTATGTTGTCTACTGTTTGTAGCACAATGTTTCACATGTTATGTTGTGTCTACTGTTTGTAGCACAATGTTTCACATGTTATGTTGTGTCTGTTGTTTGTAGCACAGTGTTTCACATGTTATGTTGTGTCTGTTGTTTGTAGCACAATGTTTCACATGTTATGTTGTGCCTATGTTTGTAGCACAATGTTTCACATGTTATGTTGTGTCCTGTTGTTTGTAGCACAATGTTTCACATGTTATGTTGTGTCTACTGTTTGTAGCACAATGTTTCACATTGTTATGTGTGTTGTTAGTTGTTTTGTAGCACAATGTTTCACATGTTATGTTGTGCCTGTTGTTTGTAGCACAGTGTTTCACATGTTATGTTGTGTCTACTGTTTGTAGCACAATGTTTCACATGTTATGTTGTGTCTACTGTTTGTAGCACAATGTTTCACATGTTATGTTGTGCTGTTGTTTGTAGCACAGTGTTTCACATGTTATGTTGTGTCTACTGTTTGTAGCACAATGTTTCACATGTTATGTTGTGTCTACTGTTTGTAGCACAATGTTTCACATGTTATGTTGTGCCTGTTTGTTGTAGCACAGTGTTTCACAATGTTAGATGTGTCTACTGTGTTTAGCACAATGTTTCACATGTTAAAGTGTGTCGCTACTTGTTATGTAGCAAATGTTTCACATTTTTGTTGTGCCCACTGTTTGTAGCACGTTGTTTCACATGTTGTGATGTGTCACGTTTGTAGACACTTGTTCACTATGTTATTTCGTGTCCATTTTTGTAGCACATTGTTTCCATGTTTTTGTGCCTAGCTATCAGTTTTCAGCAGCAAAGATAGTGTTCACTAGCTCTGTGTGACCCGCTTTACGTTAGACAAGTGTTCCAAACACATTGTTTAGTTGTGTTACTTCTTGACACTGTTCACTGTGTGCTTTCCCCGTTTTTTTAAATCTGTTTGTAGCACAGAGTATTCTCACTGTTATAGTGTCTCACTTTTGTAGCACAGTTATCAAACTGCATGAAGTAGCGGCTATTCAACAGAAGAGGAACAGAACAACTGCTATTCAACAGAAGAGGAACAGAACAACTGCTATTCAACAGAAGAGGAACAGAACAACTGTTGTTCAACAGAAGAGGAACAGAACAACTGTTGTTCAACAGAAGAGGAACAGAACAACTGCTATTCAACAGAAGAGGAACAGAACAACTGTTGTTCAACAGAAGAGGAACAGAACAGTTGCTGTTTAACATCATCATAATCATCTAAACACGTCATCATCTTCAGTTTACTCGAGCATTTGTGCTGCTTCTGCTGCTGCTGCTGCTGCTTATCATCATCATCATCATCATCATCATCATCATCATCATCATCATCATCATATCATCATCATCATCATCATCATCATCATCACCACCATCACCATCATCATCAGTTTTAATGTTGGAGGTTCACAATAGTTATCATTATCATGTTTTATGATCTGTTTTCAATATATAGCGAAAACATCATGAGAAACCTAGAAGAAGACCCTGGATTAAAGGTTGGAGGAAAAATGATAAACAACATTCGGTACGCAGATGACACCGTGATAATTGCAGAAAATGAAAGGGACCTTCAAAACCTTGTGAATATACTAGAAATAGAAAGCAAAGGTAAGGGGTTGGAACTAAACAGCAGGAAAACTGAAGTCATGGTGATCAGTAAAAAACATGAAATCCCCTCCTGCAAAATAACAGCAAATGGCACAACCTTGACACAGGTTAATAAGTTCAAACACCTGGGAGCGGTCATTTCATCAGACGGCAGATGCACATTGGAAATAGCTGGCAACAACCAAACCAAACCAAACCAAACCAAACCAAACCAACCAAACCAAACAACCATCAAACCAAACCAAACCATTCAAACCAATCAAACCAAACCAAACCTCAAACCAATCAAACCAAACAACCATTCAAACCAAACCAAACCATTCAAACCAAATCAAACAAACAAACCATTCAAACCAAACCAAACCATTCAAACCAAACCAAACCAAACAAACAACCATTCAAACCAAACCAAACCATTCAACCAAATCAACCAAACCAACCTCAAACCAAACAAACCAAACAACCATTCAAACCAAACCAAACCATTCAAACCAAACCAAACCATCAAACCATTCAAACCAAACCAAACCATTCAAACCAAACCAAACCAAACCATTCAAACCAAACCAACCATTCAAACCATTCAAACCAAACCAAACCATTCAAACCAAACCAAACCAAACCATTCAAACAAACCAAACCAAACCATTCAAACCAAACCAAACCAAACCATTCAAACCAAACCAAACCAAACCATTCAAACCAAAACCCAAACCAAACCATTCAAACCAAACCAAACCAAACCATTCAAACCAACAAACCAAACCAAACCATTCAAACCAAACCAACCAAACATTCAAACCATCAAACCAAACCAAACCATTCAAACCAAATCAACCAAACCAAACCAAACCAAACCATTCAAACCAAACCAACCAAACCAAACCACCAAACAAACCAAACCAAACCAAACCAAACCAAAAACCAAACCAAACCAAACCACAAACCAAACAAACCAAACCAAACCAAACCAAACCAAACCAAACCAAACCAAAAAACCAAACCAAAAACCAAACAACCAAACCAAACCAAAAAACCAAACAAAACCAAACACAAACCAAACCAAACCAAACCAAACCAAACCAAACCAAACCAAATCAAACCAAACCAACAACCAAAAACCAAACAAAATCCCAAATTGGCCTGTTCGCTGCCATCTTCATGCTTCAGTCATTTTGGTGGTGTCAGTTTTGGGTTTTACAGATCCTGTTACCCCCTAACCCCATTTGAGGACCATACCAGCACAATTATAGGTTGTCTGCAGGATCAGGTTGTCTGCCGTATAATTACAGGCACATTTATAGGTTGTCTGCAGGATCAGGTTGTCAGCCATATAATTACAGGCACATTTATAGGTTGTCTGCAGGATCAATCAGTCTGCCATATAATTACAGGCACATATATAGGTTGTCTACAGGATCAATCAGTCTGCCGTATAATTACAGGCACATTTATAGGTTGTCTACAGGATCAATCAGTCTGCCGTATAATAACAGGCACATTTATAGGTTGTCTACAG
>JAPXFY010000016.1:83346875-83364375 GCA_030674185.1 Monoplex corrugatus
GTCTGACAACATTGCACACTGTCAGTGCTTAACTCCCTTTGTCTGACTACACATTGCACACTGTCAGTGCTTACTCCCTTTGTCTGACTACACATTGCACACTGTCAGTGCTTAACTCCCTTTGTCTGACTGCACATTGCACACTGTCAGTGCTTAACTCCCTTTGTCTGACTACACATTGCACACTGTCAGTGCTTAACTCCCTTTGTCTGACTACACATTGCACACTGTCAGTGCTTAACTCCCTTTGTCTGACTACACCTTGCACACTGTCAGTGCTTAACTCCCTTTGTCTGACTCACTTGCACACTGTCAGTGCTTAACTCCCTTTGTCTGACTGCACACTGTCAGTGCTTAACTCCCTTTGTCTGACACACCTTCACACTGTCAGTGCTTAACTCCCTTTGTCTGACTACACATTGCACACTGTCAGTGCTTAACTCCCTTTGTCTGACTACATTGCACACTGTCAGTGCTTAACTCCCTTTGTCTGACTCACATTGCACACTGTCAGTGCTTAACTCCCTTTGTCTGACTACACATTGCACACTGTCAGTGCTTAACTCCCTTTGTCTGACTACACATTGCACACTGTCAGTGCTTAACTCCCTTTGTCTGACTACACATTGCACACTGTCAGTGCTTAACTCCCTTTGTCTGACTACACATTGCACACTGTCAGTGCTTAACTCCCTTTGTCTGACTACACCTTGCACACTGTCAGTGCTTAACTCCCTTTGTCTGACTACACACTGTCAGTGCTTAACTCCCTTTGTCTGACTACACATTGCACACTGTCAGTGCTTAACTCCCTTTGTCTGTCCAAACCTTTCACACTGTCAGTGCTTAACTCCCTTTGTCTGACTACACACTGTCAGTGCTTAACTCCCTTTGTCTGACCAAACCTTTCACACTGTCAGTGCTTAACTCCCTTTGTCTGACTACACACTGTCAGTGCTTAACTCCCTTTGTCTGATTGCACACTGTCAGTGCTTAACTCCCTTTGTCTGACTACACACTGTCAGTGCTTAACTCCCTTTGTCTGACTGCACATTGCACACTGTCAGTGCTTTACTCCCTTTGTCTGACTACACATTGCACACTGTCAGTGCTTAACTCCCTTTGTCTGACTACACATTGCACACTGTCAGTGCTTAACTCCCTTTGTCTGACTACACATTGCACACTGTCAGTGCTTTACTCCCTTTGACTGACTACACATTGCACACTGTCAGTGCTTAACTCCCTTTGTCTGACTACACATTGCACACTGTCAGTGCTTTACTCCCTTTGTCTGACTGCACATTGCACACTGTCAGTGCTTAACTCCCTTTGTCTGACTACACCTTGCACAATATGAAACAAGCACGTTAAAGTCCTGTAGGTCATGTCAGTGGCTAGATCATGGCAACATGAAGAATACACAGCATGCAAACAATGGCGAGTTTGAAGAAAACAAACAAACAAAAAACGTTTAGCTAATTAACATCTACTGTTGAAAAATAAAGTCTCATCACCATTATCATCATCCATCACAGATAATGGACGTGCACGTTGTCAGTTAAACTTGTCTGTTGACATGTAACTTTCATTGTGCTCTACTTCGTTGCCATCACAAAACATCCCAGAAACCAGCCACTGGTGGTCAATGTGAGTGTCCATGATCACAATGTTTCCCTCTCACCCCCAGCCTAGTGTCCACTTTATTGTTATGAATGTCTGTGACATGGTCCATGTGTCCATGAACTTTCGGGGTATGCCCCCCCCCACACCACCATCACCCCCCCCATACATAAACACCAAGGTGGTCATGACGTAACCACTCCTCACCACCATTACGAATCACAGCCACTACCATCACGAACCACCACCACCACCATCACCACCACCACCACCACCACCATCACCACCACCACCACCACCACTACCACCATCACCACCACCACCATCATCATCATCACCACCACCACCACCACCACCACCATCACCATCACCATCATCACCACCACCACCACCACCACCACCACCACCACCACCACCACCATCACCACCACCACCACCACCACCACCACCATCACCACCATCATCACCACCACCACCACCACCACCATCACCACCACCACCATCACCACCACCACCACCACCACCACCACCACCACCACCACCACCACCACCACCACCACCACCACCACCACCACCACCACCACCACCACCATCACGCCAACAATACTGTGGTCGTGCATGATCTCATTATCTGACGGCTTTAGCAGATGAAGTTTACATGCGCATACTCACCAATCACATTCATACGCAGACGTGACGTGCTCAGTCACACATAGAGCCCTCCTGTTCCTCCCCCCTCCCCCCCCCCCACACATACACACAGAGAGTTATGGACAATCCACCGTAGATTTCTGTCTTTCTTTCTTTCTTTTCTCTCTTTCTTTTCTTTCTTTCTTTCTTCTCTTTCTTTCTTTCTTTCTCTTCTTTCTTTCTTTCTTTCTTCTTCTCTCTTTCTTTCTTTTCTTTCTTTCTTTCTTTCTCTCTTTCTCTCTTTCTTTGTTTCTTTCATCTTCTCTTTCTATTTCTTCTCCTTATTATGACTTCATTTTTACATCTAGTTCTTCTTCTTTGTTTCATTCATCTTTTCTTCTTCTTTCTTTCTGTCTTTGTTTCCTTCCTTTTATCTTTGTTTCCTTTATCTTTTCTTCTTCTTTCTTTCTGTCTTTGTTTCCTTCCTTTTATCTTTGTTTCCTTCATCTTTTCTTCTTCTTTCTTTCTGTCTTTGTTTCCTTCCTTTTATCTTTGTTTCCTTTATCTTTCTGTCTGTCTTTGTTTCCTTCCTTTTATCTTTGTTTCTGTCTTTGTTTCCTTCCTTTTATCTTTCTTTCTGTCTTTGTTTCCTTCCTTTTATCTTTCTTTCTGTCTTTGTTTTCTTCCTTTTATCTTTCTTTCTGTCTTTGTTTTCTTCCTTTTATCTTTGTTTCCTTTATCTTTCTTTCTGTCTTTGTTTCCTTCCTTTTATCTTTATTTCCTTTATCTTTGTTTCTGTCTTTGTTTCCTTCCTTTTATCTTTATTTCCTTTATCTTTCTTTCTGTCTTTGTTTCCTTCCTTTTATCTTTCTTTCCTTTATCTTTCTTTCTGTCTTTGTTTCCTTCCTTTTATCTTTCTGTCTGTCTTTGTTTCCTTCCTTTTATCTTTCTTTCTGTCTTTGTTTTCTTCCTTTTATCTTTCTTTCTGTCTTTGTTTTCTTCCTTTTATCTTTCTTTCTGTCTTTGTTTTCTTCCTTTTATCTTTGTTTCCTTTATCTTTCTTTCTGTCTTTGTTTCCTTCCTTTTATCTTTATTTCCTTTATCTTTCTGTCTGTCTTTGTTTCCTTCCTTTTATCTTTATTTCCTTTATCTTTCTTTCTGTCTTTGTTTCCTTCCTTTTATCTTTGTTTCCTTTATCTTTCTGTCTGTCTTTGTTTCCTTCCTTTTATCTTTATTTCCTTTATCTTTCTTTCTGTCTTTGTTTCCTTCCTTTTATCTTTCTTTCCTTTATCTTTCTTTCTGTCTTTGTTTCCTTTATCTTTCTTTCTGTCTTTGTTTCCTTTATCTTTCTTTCTGTCTTTGTTTCCTTTATCTTTCTTTCTGTCTTTGTTTCCTTTATCTTTCTTTCTGTCTTTGTTTCCTTTATCTTTCTTTCTGTCTTTGTTTCCTTTATCTTTCTTCTGTCTTTGTTTCCTTTATCTTTCTTTCTGTCTTTGTTTCCTTTATCTTTCTTTCTGTCTTTGTTTCCTTCCTTTTATCTTTCTTTCCTTTTTCTTTCTTTCTGTCTTTGTTTCCTTCCTTTTATCTTTATTTCCTTTATCTTTCTTTTTGTCTTTGTTTCCTCCCTTTTATCTTTCTTTCTGTCTTTGTTTCCTTCCTTTTATCTTTCTTTCTGTCTTTGTTTCCTTCCTTTTATCTTTATTTCCTTTATCTTTCTTTCTGTCTTTGTTTCCTTCCTTTTATCTTTGTTTCCTTTATCTTTCTTTCTGTCTCTGTTTCCTTCCTTTTATCTTTGTTTCCTTTATCTTTCTTTCTGTCTTTGTTTCCTTCCTTTTATCTTTTTTCCTTTATCTTTCTTTCTGTCTTTGTTTCCTTCCTTTTATCTTTCTTTCTGTCTTTGTTTCCTTCTTTTGTCTTTGTTTCCTTTACTTTCTTTCTGTCTTTGTTTCCTCCCTTTTGTCTTTGTTTCCTTTATCTTTCTTTCTGTCTTTGTTTCCTTCCTTTTTCTTTATTTCCTTTATCTTTCTTTCTGTCTTTGTTTCCTTCCTTTATCTTTGTTTCCTTTATCTTTCTTTCTGTCTTTGTTTCCTTCCTTTTATCTTTCTTTCTGTCTTTGTTTCCTTCCTTTTTATCTTTCTTTCTGTCTTTGTTTCCTTCCTTTTATCTTTGTTTCCTTTATCTTTCTTTCTGTCTTTGTTTCCTTCCTTTTATCTTTCTTTCTGTCTTTGTTTCCTCCTTTTATCTTTTTTCTGTCTTTGTTTCCTTCCTTTTATCTTTCTTTCTGTCTTTGTTTCCTTCCTTTTATCTTTATTTCCTTTATCTTTCTTTCTTATATTCATTTGTTTTACGGGGATTAATTTTTAAACTTGTTGCAGTGAGTAGAACAATGTAAAAACAGAAATGACTGGAAAATACGGACAGCAAAACTGTTTCCATGGTTTTTTAGGTAGCAGCATGTTCTGTGTATGTATCATGGTGTGTGCAAACACAAGTTGTTTTACGGAGTAAGCGTACGAACCGATACTGAAACAACTCATGACGTCAGGGTTTTGGTATGGACTGAAGTAGGAATGTTTTTAACATGTATCGACTGAAGTAGGAATGTTTTTAACATGTATGGACTGAAGTAGGAATGTTTTTAACATGTATGGACTGAAGTAGGAATGTTTTTAACATGTATCGACTGAAGTAGGAATGTTTTTAACATGTATGGACTGAAGTAGGAATGTTTTTAACATGTATCGACTGAAGTAGGAATGTTTTTAACATGTATGGACTGAAGTAGGAATGTTTTTAACATGTATCGACTGAAGTAGGAATGTTTTTAACATGTATGGACTGAAGTAGGAATGTTTTTAACATGTATCGACTGAAGTAGGAATGTTTTTAACATGTATGGACTGAAGTAGGAATGTTTTTAACATGTATGGACTGAAGTAGGAATGTTTTTAACATGTATGGACTGAAGTGTGAATGTTTTTAACATGTATCGACTGAAGTATGAATGTTTTTAACATGTATCGACTGAAGTGTGAATGTTTTTAACATGTATGGACTGAAGTAGGAATGTTTTTAACATGTATGGACTGAAGTAGGAATGTTTTTAACATGTATGGACTGAAGTAGGAATGTTTTTAACGTGTATGGACTGAAGTAGGAATGTTTTTAACATGTATCGACTGAAGTAGGAATGTTTTTAACATGTATGGACTGAAGTGTGAATGTTTTTAACATGTATCAACTGAAGTAGGAATGTTTTTAACATGTATCGACTGAAGTGTGAATGTTTTTAACATGTATCGACTGAAGTAGGAATGTTTTTAACATGTATGGACTGAAGTAGGAATGTTTTTAACATGTATCGACTGAAGTATGAATGTTTTTAACATGTATGGACTGAAGTATGAAGTTTTTAAACATGTATCGACTGAAGTATGAATGTTTTTAACATGTATCGACTGAAGTATGAATGTTTTAAACATGTATCGACTGAAGTATGAATGTTTTTAACATGTATCAACTGAAGTAGAAATGTTTTTAACATGTATCGACTGAAGTGTGAATGTTTTTAACATGTATCGACTGAAGTGTGAATGTTTTAAACATGTATCGATTGAAATATGAATGTTTTTAACATGTATCGACTGAAGTATGAATGTTTTTAACATGTATCGACTGAAGTATGAATGTTTTTAACATGTATTGACTGAAGTATGAATGTTTTTAACATGTATCGACTGAAGTAGGAATGTTTTTAACATGTATGGACTGAAGTAGGAATGTTTTTAACATGTATCGACTGAAGTAGGAATGTTTTTAACATGTATCGACTGAAGTAGGAATGTTTTTAACATGTATCGACTGAAGTAGGAATGTTTTAAACATGTATTGACTGAAGTATGAATGTTTTTAACATGTATCGACTGAAGTATGAATGTTTTAAACATGTATCGACTGAAGTATGAATGTTTTTAACATGTATCGACTGAAGTAGAAATGTTTTTAACATGTATCGACTGAAGTGTGAATGTTTTTAACATGTATGGACTGAAGTAGGAATGTTTTTAACATGTATGGACTGAAGTAGGAATGTTTTTAACATGTATCGACTGAAGTATGAATGTTTTTAACATGTATGGACTGAAGTAGGAATGTTTTTAACATGTATCGACTGAAGTAGGAATGTTTTTAACATGTATCGACTGAAGTATGAATGTTTTTAACATGTATCGACTGAAGTATGAATGTTTTTAACATGTATCGACTGAAGTAGGAAAGTTTTTAACATGTCTCAACTGAAGTATGAATGTTTTTAACATGTATCGACTGAAGTAGGAATGTTTTTAACATGTATCGACTGAAGTAGGAATGTTTTTAACATGTATCGGCTGAAGTATGAATGTTTTTAACATGTATCGACTGAAGTAGGAATGTTTTTAACATGTATCGACTGAAGTAGGAATGTTTTTAACATGTATCGACTGAAGTATGAATGCTTTTAACATGTATCGACTGAAGTATGAATGTTTTTAACATGTATCGACTGAAGTAGGAATGTTTTTAACATGTATCGACTGAAGTATGAATGTTTTTAACATGTATCGACTGAAGTAGGAATGTTTTTAACATGTATCGACTGAAGTAGGAATGTTTTTAACATGTATCGACTGAAGTAGGAATGTTTTTAACATGTATCGACTGAAGTAGGAATGTTTTTAACATGTATGGACTGAAGTAGGAATGTTTTTAACAACTTTTTTACATTTCCAATGTTTCTCGGATGCGTGTATGAATATTGTTTTTGCTTGCACTGCGCAGGCAATGTGTTGCTGCACAGTTTGCATACTCCGTCTTCGGTGGGTGTGCATAGTGAGTGTTTTCATGTTTCCCATAGTAAGAAACTAGGGACAGTCGGACAGCAGAAGGTCCTCAGAGGAGAAACCCCCGTCAAACAAGAGTTTCGGCCCTTGACTCCTGACACTCTAAGGCGGCCTGGCCACATCCAGGTCATGACTCCTGGATGCCCCTCTGTTGTCGCCATTTTTGTTCTTGTTGAGAAATTTGTCCTCCTTCTGGAATCGAACTTGCGCATCCGAGGTGGTCAGGCGTCTCGACACCAAGTCACCATTGTGACGGATGTATTAACCACTTAGCTGTCGGTCACCAGCAATGAATCTGATTGTGATAAGAGCCATGTGCATATGCCACAGGTGATTCCAGCTTACACTTCTTTGTTGTGCATTTTCCTAAGTCGTCCAGTGCTCCTGTTGTCCTTGCTGAGCTGCCTTCTGAAGTCTTGTGGCATCCTGTCCTTTCTTTATGTCTTGTACTATCATATGCTGTCTTCTGAAGTCTTGTGGCATCCTCTTCTTTCTTTATGTCTTGTACTATCATATGTTGTCTTCTGAAGTCTTGTGGCATCCTGTCCTTTCTTTATGTATTGTACTATCATATGTTGCCTTCTGAAGTCTTGTGGCATCCTGTCCTTTCTTTATGTATTGTACTATCATATGTTGCCTTCTGAAGTCTTGTGGGGTCCTGTCCTTTCTTTATGTCTTGTACTATCATATGTTGCCTTCTGAAGTCTTGTGGCATCCTGTCCTTTCTTTATGTCTTGTACTATCATATGTTGCCTTCTGAAGTCTTGTGGCATCCTGTCCTTTCTTTATGTATTGTACTATCATATGTTGCCTTCTGAAGTCTTGTGGGGTCCTGTCCTTTCTTTATGTCTTGTACTATCATATGTTGCCTTCTGAAGTCTTGTGGCATCCTGTCCTTTCTTTATGTATTGTACTATCATATGTTGCCTTCTGAAGTCTTGTGGCATCCTGTCCTTTCTTTATGTCTTGTACTATGATATGTTGCCTTCTGAAGTCTTGTGGCATCCTGTCCTTTCTTTATGTATTGTACTATCATATGTTGCCTTCTGAAGTCTTGTGGCATCCTGTCCTTTCTTTATGTCTTGTACTATGATATGTTGCCTTCTGAAGTCTTGTGGCATCCTGTCCTTTCTTTATGTATTGTACTATCATATGTTGCCTTCTGAAGTCTTGTGGGGTCCTGTCCTTTCTTTATGTCTTGTACTATCATATGTTGCCTTCTGAAGTCTTGTGGGGTCCTGTCCTTTCTTTATGTCTTGTACTATGATATGTTGCCTTCTGAAGTCTTGTGGCATCCTGTCCTTTCTTTATGTCTTGTACTATCATATGTTGCCTTCTGAAGTCTTGTGGGGTCCTGTCCTTTCTTCATGTCTTGTACTATCATATGCTGCCTTCTGAAGTCTTGTGGCATCCTCTTCTTTCTTTATCTCTTGTACTATGACATCTCATACTTCATGTTTCTCTAAGTCATCGGACACTGACATGACGTACAGAACCCTAACCAGACACTGACATGACGTACATGACGTACAGAACCCTAACCAGACACTGACATGACGTACATGACTTACAGAACCATAACCACACATATGTGATGGTCTACGTACTATTATACACAAAGGGGATTTAGACACTGACATGACGTACAGAACCCTAACCACTGACATGACGTACATAACCATAACCACTGACATGACGTACAGAACCCTAACCAGACACTGACATGACGTACAGAACCATAACCACTGACATGACGTACAGAACCCTAACCAAACACTGACATGACGTACAGAACCATAACCAATGACATGACGTACATAACCATAACCACTGACATGACGTACATAACCATAACCACTGACATGACGTACATAACCATAACCACTGACATGACGTACATAACCATAACCACTGACATGACGTACAGAACCATAACCACTGACATGACGTACAGAACCATAACCACTGACATGACGTACAGAACCATAACCACTGACATGACGTACAGAACCATAACCACTGACATGACGTACAGAACAATAACCACTGACATGACGTACATAACCATAACCACTGCCATGACGTACAGAACCCTAACCACTGACATGACGTACAGAACCCTAACCACTGACATGACGTACAGAACCCTAACCACTGACATGATGTACAGTACCATAACCACTGACATGACGTACAGAACCCTACCCACTGACATGACGTACATAACCATAACCACTGACATGACGTACAGAACCCTAACCACTGACATGACGTACAGAACCCTAACCACTGACATGACGTACAGAACCATAACCACTGACATGACGTACAGAACCATAACCACTGACATGACGTACAGAACCATAACCACTGACATGACGTACAGAACCATAACCACTGACATGACGTACAGAACCCTAACCACTGACATGACGTACAGAACCCTAACCACTGACATGACATACAGAACCCTACCCACTGACATGACGTACATAACCCTAACCACTGACATGACGTACATAACCATAACCACTAACATGACGTACAGAACCCTAACCACTGACATGACGTACAGAACCCTAACCACTGACATGACGTACAGAACCATAACCACTGACATGACGTACAGAACCCTAACCACTGACATGACGTACATAACCATAACCACTGACATGACGTACAGAACCATAACCACTGACATGACGTACAGAACCATAACCACTGACATGACGTACAGAACCCTAACCACTGACATGACGTACATAACCATAACCACTGACATGACGTACAGAACCCTAACCACTGACATGACGTACATAACCATAACCACTGACATGACGTACAGAACCATAACCACTGACATGACGTACAGAACCCTAACCACTGACATGACGTACAGAACCATAACCACTGACATGACGTACAGAACCCTAACCACTGACATGACGTACATAACCATAACCACTGACATGACGTACAGAACCCTAACCACTGACATGACGTACAGAACCCTAACCACTGACATGACGTACATAACCATAACCACTGACATGACGTACATAACCAAACACTGACATGACGTACATAACCATAACCACTGACATGACGTACAGAACCATAACCACTGACATGACGTACAGAACCATAACCACTGACATGACGTACAGAACCATAACCACTGACATGACGTACAGAGCCATAACCACTGACATGACGTACAGAACCATAACCACTGACATGACGTACAGAACCATAACCACTGACATGACGTACAGAACCATAACCACTGACATGACGTACATAACCATAACCACTGACATGACGTACATAACCATAACCACTGACATGACGTACAGAACCATAACCACTGACGTGACGTACATGACGTACAGAACCCTAACCACTAACATGACGTACATGACGTACAGAACCATAACCACTGACATTTCATGGTCTGCATACAAACACACACGGAGGTGGTTTAGACACTGACAGGTCTGCACACGGTGACCAGGGAAATGGGAAAAATGCTCACGGAGATCGGGAAAATACTCAGGGAGATGGGAAAAATCATCACGGAGATGCGGAAAATGCTCATGGAGATGGGAAAAGTCCTCACGGAAATGGGGAAATGCTTACAGAGATGGGAAAATGCTCACAGAGATGGGGAAATGCTTACAGAGATGGGGAAAATGCTCACAGAGATGGGGAAATGCTCATGGAGAAGGGAAAAAAATCCTCACGGAGATGGGAAAAATCCTCACGAAGATGCGGAATGTCCTCACAGAGATGGGGAAAATGCTCACGGAAATGGGGAAAAATGCTCACGGAGATGGAGAAAATGCTCGCAGAGATGATGAAAGTCCTGACAGAGATGGGGAAAAATGGTCACCCTGTACCACCAGGCAGAAGTATCATGGCGGACTGAATCCAAGGCCTTGCCATTAGAAGTACAATGTTATCCACTTGATCTTAGAGAGTATGCTGATGAAGATCATGATGATTTTAATGTATACATTCATTTATTTATCTACTTCTTCATTAATTAATTAATTCATTCATTCATTCATTCATTCCTCCCTTCCTTTTTTCCTTATTTTCTTCCTTCCCTTCTTCAGTCATTCATTATTTTTCCCTTTTTAAGAATATAAGCTAAATCTCTGTACCCCCAAATACAGCAACAAATAACTCAATTTCCCCGCAAAACCAACCAACCAACCAACCAACCAACCAACCAACCAACCAACCAACCAACCAACCAGCAAACCAATCAACCAACCAACCAACCAACCAACCAACCAACCAACCAACCAACCAATGCCACCAAAAAATAAACAAAAACAAAAACGTCATTTACATTTCCAAGCAACAGGGAATCCCTGCCTCGTGTCGCTGTTCATTTTCTTTTTCTCCCTCTTCCCCCCTTACAGATGTCCTCTGGCCAGATGGCAACAGCAATTAAAGAAAACAGAATATCAGGCCGGGGGATGGTGACAGGTAGTCAGGGAAGACGATGATTTACGTTACGCTTACTCGTGGCCGTGTGTCCTCCGACGCCCTCCCAGCAGGTCGCGCTGGATTAACAGCTCTTTGAATCACAGCCTCCGTGTCCTCCCGAAAGTGATAATTGTGTTAGACTATTCATCTGTCGTGTCATACAGACTTAAAGAACAGCCCTCTTATCCCCTACACGTCTACTCCCTTTCGCGACCGCACAGAATGTGGAATCCCGCTTGTCACGTCCTACTACTCTGACCTTCCTCACTGAGCTGAGACGGAGTTGTCTATCTTGGCTGATGCCTTGTTCCTTTTTAATGAAAACCAGAACCTGTGAGTGGTTGGTTGGTGTGATAGAGCCCTGGACTCAAGATTTGATGTCTAGGGTTCGATCCTAGCTGGCAACATAAAACAGGGGAAAATGGTTTGTGTCCTTGTCTATCTCAGTACTCCAGTCATTGTGGTGGGGTTATCCGATGGTTTGTGTCCTTATCCATCTCAGTACTCCAGTCATTCTGGTGGGGTCATCCAATCGTTTGTGTCCTTGTCTCAGTACTCCAGTCATTGTGGTGGGGTTATCCGATGGTTTGTGTCCTTATCCATCTCAGTACTCCAGTCATTGTGGTGGGGTCATCCAATCGTTTGTGTCCTTGTCTCAGTACTCCAGTCATTGTGGTGGGGTTATCCAATCGTTTGTGTCCTTGTCTCAGTACTCCAGTCATTCTGGTGGAGTTATCCAATCGTTTGTGTCCTTGTCTCAGTACTCCAGTCATTGTGGTGGGGTTATCCAATCGTTTGTGTCCTTGTCTCAGTACTCCAGTCATTCTGGTGGGGTTATCCAATCGTTTGTGTCCTTATCCATCTCAGTACTCCAGTCATTGTGGTGGGATTATCCAATCGTTTGTGTCCTTATTCATCTCAGTACCCCAGTCATTGTGGTGGGGTTATCCAATCGTTTGTGTCCTTGTCTATCTCAGTACTCCAGTCATTGTGGTGGGGTCATCCAATCGTTTGTGTCCTTATCCATCTCAGTACTCCAGTCATTGTGGTGGGGTCATCCAATCGTTTGTGTCCTTATTCATCTCAGTACTCCAGTCATTGTGGTGGGGTTATCCAATCGTTTGTGTCCTTGTCTATCTCAGTACTCCAGTCATTGTGGTGGGGTCATCCAATCGTTTGTGTCCTTGTCTATCTCAGTACTCCAGTCATTGTGGTGGGGTTATCCAATGGTTTGTGTCTTTGTCTATCTCAGTACTCCAGTCATTGTGGTGGGGTTATCCAATCGTTTGTGTCCTTGTCTATCTCAGTACTCCAGTCATTGTGGTGGGGTTATCCAATCGTTTGTGTCCTTGTCTATCTCAGTACTCCAGTCATTGTGGTGGGGTTATCCAATCGTTTGTGTCCTTGTCTATCTCAGTACTCCAGTCATTGTGGTGGGGTTATCCAATCGTTTGTGTCCTTGTCTATCTCAGTACTCCAGTCATTCTAGTGGGGTCATCCAATCGTTTCACGTGTTCCGTCACCCCCACCCCCTTCCCCTTTCGAGACCTTGCCAGCACATAGGATTTTACCAGCACATAGGATTTTACCAGCACATAGGATTTTACCAGCACATAGGATTTTACCAGCACATAGGATTTTACCAGCACATAGGATTTTACCAGCACATAGGATTTTCACAGGATTTTGTCAGTTCACTGCTGGCAGAGTTAGGTGGAGCGTGTACGGACCTGTGTGAGTTCAACGAATCCTTTTTAAATAAACTGCAATCTCTCTGTTTAAAATTAATCCTTTTTAAATAAACTGCAATCTCTCTGTTTAAAATTAATCCTTTTTAATTAAACTGCAATCTCTCTGTTTAAAATTAACCCTTTTTAAATAAACTGCAATCTCTCTTTTTAAAATTAAACTAGAGACCTTGTCCTTCGACTGAATGCTGATTTTAGTCCCTTTTTATCCACTGGACGAGGCGGCAGGGAAGTTTTAGTCCTTTTCTCATTATCCGTTGTTTGGTGTCTGTTTGTGATCGTGCATTCGCACTTGACAAAGGCCGGTTGGCCGAAAATTTGCTCTTGTCTTGTTGTATTGAATACGCGTTCTTTTTGGTTTACTTGTTCTGGTTCCTGAACGCTGTTAATTTGCTTCTCACCTTGACAATGTGTCTGGTGGACCACACAGTGACCAGCGTTCACTTGTCACCTTGAAGTAATCTGGTATTGTCCCTGTTTGGTTCTCACGTTTGTTCAAAGAACGCTTAGTGGACATCATTATCATCAACGTAATTTGTTCCTCACCTTTGTTCAAAGAACGCTTAGTGGACATCATTATCATCAACGTAATTTGTTCCTCACCTTTTTAAGTGCTCTGGTTTTTCTTTCCCGTTTAGTTCGGAATTTAAAGATTGGACTTTCTTCGAGAGGGAGTCATCTCACTCGGATAATTCCATATCCGCTCACCCAAACCTGCTTGCAGTTATCTGGTAGTCACCTTGAACCTGTACACAATCCTAAAGGTTGGTAAGGTCTTCAAACGGGGAGGAGGAAGAACGGGGATCATGAAACACCAAGCTGACACACAACCGAAATAACTGAAACTGTAGCGCGAATCTCTGTCGTGAAGCTGGACAGCAGAAAGTCCTCAGAGGAGGCCCATCTTGACGGTGCCATCATTGTGGTAGTGTCAGCATAGTGTTTCATAGATCCCGTTCTGTCTCCACCTGTCCCCTCTCCTTATCCATTTCAAGACCGGACCAGCGTAGAGGGTTTCGTGCGGGCTCAAAGAGTCTGCCAGACACTTGCTGGCAGATGTAGGTGGCAGCACTGTGGAATTGTCCGAGTACGATGCAAAAACCCCCGATTACCTGTCAAGCCTACTTGAGATCTATCTTCCCTCACGTACCTCCTCTCTGCCTCCGATCCTCTGACTTTTCGCTTTCCACGCACTAAGCTCAATACCTATGATCCACGAGCCTTCTCTGTTTCTGGTCCACTCTCCTGGAACAAACTTCCTCTCTCAGTCCGTCAGCAACCTACTTTTGTCTCCTTCAAGTCCGCTCTCAAAACTCACCTGTTCTCCTCTGCATAAAATCCTGACCTCACTCAATCCCCTCTGCAGCCTGTCTCCACTCGGAGGGGAATCACATTGTAATATATAATTGTATATAATATGCTCTCTATAATTTTCCATTGCTTTTATTCTTTCTCCCCATTTATAGCCGTGTGCGTGCGTGTGTGTGTGTGTGTGTGTGTGTGTGTGTGTGTGTGTGTGTGTGTGTGTGTGTGTGTGTGTGTGTGTGTGTGCGTGAGTGCGTGTGTGTGCGTGCGTGCGTGCGTGTGTGTGCGTGCGTGCGTGTGTGTGTGTCTGTTTCAGCGCTTAGATTTGATTTTATCAAGATTTTGCGCTATATAGATATTGTAATTATTAATTATTATTATTACTGATCATTTTGTTGTTGTTGTAATGTTCATGGACTAACAGTCTGTTCTCACCGCTATTTTAAGAGATTCTCCCTCCTGGGAAACCACATGTATGTTAGACATACAATTTGAATTACAGCTCCGAGGCATCATCTCAGTTCTATGCGCTTATTGACCAAAACTTTTCTTCCCAGTGGCAGACTATTCCTTTGTCTTTAGTCTCCGATACTTGTCTACAGAGTGTTGACGTGTTCAAGTCTACAGAGTGTTGACGTGTTCAAGTCTACAGAGTGTTGACGTATTCAAGTCTACAGAGTGTTGACGTGTTCAAGTCTACAGAGTGTTGACGTGTTCAAGTCTACAGAGTGTTGACGTGTTCAAGTCTACAGAGTGTTGACGTGTTCAAGTCTACAGAGTGTTGACGTGTTCAAGTTACTGGGTGGAATAATCATTACAACAGATTGTTGGCAGGGACTAGTTTTGCTTTTTCACTCTTGACATAGGTTTAAGAATTGTCTCTTTTATTTCTTCCCAAACAAGAATAAGTAAATTACAAAACAAGTATACTGAGTAATTGTGAGGTTTAATTTGTCTATTTTTTAAAAAATTCTATGAATCGTTAAAAACAAAACCCATTTGAACATGGACAGCTAGTTCGTTGTTGCATCTTTGACGTCCTTTCTTCTTCTTTGTCACCATCTTCTCCTGTCTAACGGACAAAACCCTCACCTTCTATGTTATCAGTACAGACAATACCCTCACCTTCTGTGTTATCAGTACAGACAATACCCTCACCTTCTGTCTGTACTACCAGTACAGACAATACCCTCACCTTGTGTGTTACCAGTACAGACAATACCCTTACCTGTGCTACCAGTACAGACAATACCCTTACCTTGTGTGTTATCAGTACAGACAATACCCTCACCTTCTGTGTTATCAGTACAGACAATACCCTCACCTTCTGTGTTATCAGTACAGACAATACCCTCACCTTCTGTGTTATCAGTACAGACAATACCCTTACCTTCTGTGTTATCAGTACAGACAATACCCTCACCTTCTATGTTATCAGTACAGACAATACGCTCACCTTCTGTGTTATCAGTACAGACAATACCCTCACCTTCTGTGTTATCAGTACAGACAATACCCTCACCTTGTGTGTTACCAGTACAGACAATACCCTCACCTTCTGTGTTACCAGTACAGACAATACCCTTACCTGTGCTACCAGTACAGACAATACCCTCACCTTGTGTGTTACCAGTACAGACAATACCCTCACCTTCTGTGT
Source organism: Monoplex corrugatus (assembly GCA_030674185.1). NCBI lineage: Eukaryota > Metazoa > Mollusca > Gastropoda > Littorinimorpha > Ranellidae > Monoplex > Monoplex corrugatus. The sequence continues at coordinate 83,363,219 of JAPXFY010000016.1, forward strand.
TACCAGTACAGACAATACCCTCACCTTCTGTGTTATCAGTACAGACAATACCCTTACCTGTGCTACCAGTATAGACAATACCCTCACCTTGTGTGTTACCAGTACAGACAATACCCTCACCTTCTGTGTTACCAGTACAGACAATACCCTCACCTTGTGTGTTATCAGTACAGACAATACCCTCACCTTGTGTATTATCAGTACAGACAATACCCTCACCTTGTGTGTTACCAGTACAGACAATACCCTCACCTTCTGTGTTACCATTACAGACAATTTCCTCACCTTGTGTGTTATCAGTACAGACAATACCCTCACCTTCTGTGCTATCAGTACAGACAATACCCTCACCTTGTGTGTTATCAGTACAGACAATACCCTCACCTTGTGTGCTACCAGTACAGACAATTTCCTCACCTTGTGTGTTATCAGTACAGACAATACCCTCACCTTCTATGCTACCAGTACAGACAATACCCTCACCTGTACTATCAGTACAGACAATACCCTCACCTTCTGTGCTATCAGTACAGACAATACCCTCACCTTGTGTGTTATCAGTACAGACAATACCCTCACCTTCTGTACTACCAGTACAGACAATACCCTCACCTTCTATGCTACCAGTACAGACAATACCCTCACCTTCTGTACTACCAGTACAGACAATACCCTCACCTTCTATGCTACCAGTACAGACAATACCCTCACCTGTACTATCAGTACAGACAATACCCTCACCTTCTGTACTACCAGTACAGACAATACCCTCACCTGTACTATCAGTACAGACAATACCCTCACCTGTACTACCAGTACAGACAATACCCTCACCTTCTGTGCTACCAGTGACTGCATTCCACGTGATGTAAACAAAGGATGTGACCATACCATAGCTCTGTATTCAAACAATTTATACAATATCTGCCAGCACCTTGTGGGCTGTCATTGCATGGAGACTTCACGATCTGTTCTAACGGAATTGGTCGTAGCGGACAGTTTCCTATGTGCGTCACTTACATGTGACAATCAGGCACCATTTCCAAACCATCCACGAATTACGAGCATTACAATTGTTTTTGTTTTTGTTGTTATTTTTATCCCTGGGTACATTTCGGGCTAAGTCCTCATCAACCCCCCCCCCCATCACTGTACTC
>JAPXFY010000016.1:83374375-83384375 GCA_030674185.1 Monoplex corrugatus
GATCAGAGGCAGAGCGGAGGGTACGTGAGGGAACATAGATCTCAAGTAGGCTTGACAGGTAATCGGGGGCTGCGTTATTGAGGCTTTTGTAGCACATGGTGTCTAGTTTGTACTGTATGCGCTTTGATACAGGGAGCCAGTGAAGTTGTGCCAGGAGAGGAGATATGTGGTCAGCTTTTTTCTTTTTGAGTACAAGGCGTGCAGCATTGTTTTGAATGCGCTGTAGGATGTGAATGGTGGAGGCAGGAAGACCAGACAGGAGTGAATTGCAATAGTCAATGCGAGACATTATGAAGGAGAGAACGAGTTTTGCAGTTGTTTCGACAGAGAGATACTTCCTGATCAGCTTTATACGATGGAGATGATAGTAGCAGGATCTGGCAGTTTGAGAAACAAAGTTGTTCATGGAGAGGGTAGAGTCAATGCAGACACCAAGGTTTTTAGCTGAATCAGAAATTGGGACTGATGTGTTACATAATGGGAGAGAAAGAGGAGGCAGCTGAGAAAGTTTCTGACGGGTGCCAATGAGGATAGCTTCTGTCTTGTCGTCATTAAGCTGAAGTCTATTATGTGTCATCCAGTTCTTAATGTCCGAGTAACACTCAGTGGTGCGAGTCAACAGGCGCTGTATATTATCAGGTGAGTCACTGTCTTGAAGTTGGGTGTCATCAGCATAGAAGTGGTGTTTTATAGAATGGGAGTTGGTGATGGTGGACAGGGGGGAGGTGTAAAGAGTGAAAAGAACAGGGCCAAGGACAGATCCTTGTGGAACACCACAGGTCAGGTATGCAGGTTGAGAGTAAGTGCCATTGATGAGAACGGTTTGTTTTCTGTTTGATAGGTATGAAGTGAACCAAGACAGAGCAATGTCAGAGATGCCAAAAGTATGATGAAGTCTAGAAAGGAGAATACCATGATCAATGGTATCAAAGGCTGCAGACAGATCAAGGAGTGTGAGGAGAGAGACTTTGCCAGTATCAGTTGCAAGGAGGAGATTGTTGAGAATGTGTAGTAGGGCAGTTTCAGTGCTATGGCACTGGCGGTAGGCTGACTGGAAAGGATTGAGGAGATTGTTGGCAGACAGGTGAGAGTTCAGCTGGTGTATAATAAAGATGATAATGATAATAATGATAATAATAGTAACAACAACAACAACAATAATAATAATAATGATAATAATAATAATATAATAATAATAATAACAGTAATAATAATAATAATAATAATAATAATAACTACTATTACTACTACTACTACTGCTACTTCGACAACAACAACAACTACTACTACTACTTCTACTACAACAACAACAACAACAACAACAACAACAACAACAACTACTACTACTACTACTGCTGCTGCTACTTCTACAACAACAACAACAACAACAACAACTACTACTCTACTACTACTACAACAACAATAACAACAACAACAAATACTACTACTACTACAACAACAACAACAACAACTGTTTTCATCTTTGGTGGGGTGGGGTGGGGGGGGGGTGGATGGAAGGAAGTAAAGGAATGCTTTGCCATTCATCGACACGACCTTCAAAGACACAGAGCAGTCTTCAGGCTTCCAGCCGGCAACAGCATTGACAGAAGGACAAAGGAATTGGTCAGCAGGTTCCACCATTGCAGCAACCAGCATTTGCAACATTAGACAGTAATCCTGTCTACAGACGAGACTGAATGTTGATAAATGTCTTCAGCCCCAAGCTTCAGTCTCAGTTTCAGTTTCTCCAGATGACATCTCCGCGTTGGGAACCAATTCCATATTTACATGTACTGACAGTACAGACGCCACACATGGCTAACAATAGATATGATCATGGCAGAAACTTTACAACTGCACGCAAGCTGTACGTACCGGTAAGGTCTTGGAAAATAGGACTGCGTCTCCTGCAGTGGCAAGAACAAACAAACAAACAAACAAACAAACAAACAAACAAACAAACAAACAAACAAAAACAGAAAAAGTTGACAGCACGTCTTTCAAACCCTCCCTGCAGGCTGAGGACCCGCATCTTCATTTACTCTACTTAATGATGCAGTCGCTGGCAGTCACATTATTTGGTGTATAATTACTTACCTATCGCAGTCACATTTTGGTGTATAATTACTTACCTATCGGCAGTCACATTGTGTTGGTGGTGTATAATTACTTACCTATCGGTAGTCACATTGTGTTGGTGGTGTATAATTACTTACCTATCGGTAGTCACATTGTGTTGGTGTATAATTACTGACCTATCGGTAGTCACATTGTGTTGGTGTATAATTACTTACCTATCGGTAGTCACATTGTGTTGGTGTATAATTACTGACCTATCGGTAGTCACATTGTGTTGGTGTATAAGTTACTGACTATCAGCAGTCATATTGTGTTGGTGTATAATTACTTACCTATCAGCAGTCACATTGTGTTGGTGGTGTATAATTACTTACCTATCGGCAGTCAGATTGTGTTGGTGTATAATTACTTACCTATCATCATCACATTGTGTTGGTGTTATAATTACTTACCTATCAACAGTCACATTGTGTTGGTGTATAATTACTTACCTATCAGCATCACATTGTGTTGGTGTATAATTACTTACCTATCGGTAGTCACATTGTGTTGGTGTATAATTACTTACCTATCAGCAGTCACATTGTGTTGGTGGTGTATAATTACTTACCTATCGGCAGTCAGATTGTGTTGGTGTATAATTACTTACCTATCAGCAGTCAGATTGTGTTGGTGTATAATTACTTACCTATCGGTAGTCACATTGTGTTGGTGTATAATTACTTACCTATCAGCAGTCACATGTGTTGGTGTATAATTACTTACCTATCGGCAGTCACATTGTGTTGGTGTATAATTACTTACCTATCAGCAGTCACATTGTGTTGGTGGTGTATAATTACTTACCTATCGGCAGTCAGATTGTGTTGGTGTATAATTACTCTACCTAATCAACATCACATTGTGTTGGTGTATAATTACTTACCTATCAGCAGTCACATTGTGTTGGTGTATAATTACTTACCTATCGGCAGTCACATTGTTTGGTGTATAAGTACATATCGGTAGTCACATTGTGTTGGTGTATAATTACTTACCTATCGCAGTCACATTGTGTTGGTGTATAATTACTTACCTATCAGCAGTCACATTGTGTTGGTGTATAATTACTTACCTATCAACAGTCACATTGTGTTGGTGTATAATTACTTACCTATCAGCAGTCACATTGTGTTGGTGTATAATTACTTACCTATCAACAGTCACATTGTGTTGGTGTATAATTACTTACCTATCGGAGTCACATTGTGTTGGTGTATAATTACTTACCTATCAGCAGTCACATTGTGTTGGTGTATAATTACTTACCTATCAGCAGTCACATTGTGTTGGTGTATAATTACTTACCTATCGGTAGTCACATTGTGTTGGTGTATAATTACTTACCTATCGCAGTCACATTGTGTTGGTGTATAATTACTTACCTATCACAGTCACATTGTGTTGGTGTATAATTACATTACCTATCGGTATCTCACATTGTGTTGGTGTATAATTACTTACCTATCGGTAGTCACATTGTGTTGGTGTATAATTACTTACCTATGGCAGTCACTTGTGTTGGTGTATAATTACTTACCTATCACAGTCACATTGTGTTGGTGTTTAATTACTTACCTATCGGTAGTCACATTGTGTTGGTGTATAATTACTTACCTATCAGCAGTCACATTGTGTTGTGTATAATTACTTACCTATGAGCAGTCACATTGTGTTGGTGTATAATTACTTACCTATCAGCAGTCACATTGTGTTGGTGTATAATTACTTACCTATCAGCAGTCACATTGTGTTGTGTATAATTACTTACCTATGGCAGTCACATTGTGTTGGTGTATAATTACTTACCTATCAGCAGTCACATTGTGTTGGTGTATAATTACTTACCTATCAGCAGTCACATTGTGTTGGTGTATAATTACTTACCTATTGGCAGTCACATGTGTTGGTGTATAATTACTTACCTATCAGCAGTCACATTGTGTTGGTGTATAATTACTTACCTATCGGCAGTCACATTGTGTTGGTGTATAATTACTTACCTATCAGCAGTCACATTGTGTTGGTGTATAATTACTTACCTATGCAGTCACAATTGTGTTGGTGTATAATTACTTACCTATCAGCAGTCACATTGTGTTGGTGTATAATTACTTACCTATCAGCAGTCACATTGTGTTGGTGTATAATTACTTACCTATGGGCAGTCACATTGTGTTGGTGTATAATTACTTACCTATCGTAGTCACATTGTGTTGGTGTATAATTACTTACCTATCAGCAGTCACATTGTGTTGGTGTATAATTACTTACCTATGGCAGTTTTCACATTTGTGTTGGTGTATAATTACTTACCTATGGTCAGTCACATTGTGTTGGTGTATAATTACTTACCTATCGCAGTCACATTGTTTGGTGTATAATTACTTACCTATTGGCAGTCACATTGTGTTGGTGTATAATTACTTACTATCAACAGTCACATTGTGTTGGTGTATAATTACTTACCTATCAGCAGTCACATTGTGTTGGTGTATAATTACTTACCTATCACAGTCACATTGTGTTGGTGTATAATTACTTACCTATCAGCAGTCACATTGTGTTGGTGTATAATTACTTACCTATCGCAGTCACATTGTGTTGGTGTATAATTACTTACCTATCGGTAGTCACATTGTGTTGGTGTATAATTACTTACCTATCAGCATCACATTGTGTTGGTGTATAATTACTTACCTATCGTAGTCACATTGTGTTGGTGTATAATTACTTACCTATCAGTAGTCACATTGTGTTGGTGTATAATTACTTACCTATCAGTAGTCACATTGTGTTGGTGTATAATTACTTACCTATCAGCATCACATTGTGTTGGTGTATAATTACTTACCTATCAACAGTCACATTGTGTTGGTTATAATTACTTACCTATGGCAGTCACATTGTGTTGGTGTATAATTACTTACCTATGCAGTCACATTGTGTTGGTGTATAATTACTTACCTATCAACAGTCACATTGTGTTGGTGTATAATTACTTACCTATCAGCATCACATTGTGTTGGTGTATAATTACTTACCTATCACATCACATTGTGTTGGGTATAATTACTTACCTATCGCAGTCACATTGTGTTGGTGTATAATTACTTACCTATCAACATCACATTGTGTTGTGTATAATTACTTACCTATAGGCATCACATTGTGTTGGTGTATAATTACTTACCTATCGGCAGTCACATTGTGTTGGTGTATAATTACTTACCTATCTGCATCACATTGTGTTGGTGTATAATTACTTACCTATCATCAGTCACATTGTGTTGGTGTATAATTACTTACCTATCGGCAGTCACATTGTGTTGGTGGTGTATAATTACTTACCTATCAGCAGTCACATTGTGTTGGTGTATAATTACTTACCTATCAGCAGTCACATTGTGTTGGTGTATAATTACTTACCTATCAACAGTCACATTGTGTTGGTGTATAATTACTTACCTATCAGCAGTCACATTGTGTTGGTGTATAATTACTTACCTATCATCAGTCACATTGTGTTGGTGTATAATTACTTACCTATCATCATCACATTGTGGTGGTGTATAATTACTTACCTATCGGCAGTCACATTGTGTTGGTGTATAATTACTTACCTATCATCAGTCACATTGTGTTGGTGTATAATTACTTACCTATCATCATCACATTGTGTTGGTGTATAATTACTTACCTATCGGCAGTCACATTGTGTTGGTGTATAATTACTTACCTATCAGCAGTCACATTGTGTTGGTGTATAATTACTTACCTATCAGCAGTCACATTGTGTTGGTGTATAATTACTTACCAATCAGCATCACATTGTGTTGGTGTATAATTACTTACCTATCGGCAATCACATTGTGTTGGTGTATAATTACTTACCTATCAGCAGTCACATTGTGTTGGTGTATAATTACTTACCTATCAGCATCACATTGTGTTGGTGTATAATTACTTACCTATCAGTAGTCACATTGTGTTGGTGTATAATTACTTACCTATCATCATCACATTGTGTTGGTGTATAATTACTTACCTATCAACAGTCACATTGTGTTGGTGTATAATTACTTACCTATCGGTAGTCACATTGTGTTGGTGTATAATTACTTACCTATCAACAGTCACATTGTGTTGGTGTATAATTACTTACCTATCAGCAGTCACATTGTGTTGGTGTATAATTACTTACCTATCATCATCACATTGTGTTGGTGTATAATTACTTACCTATCAGCAGTCACATTGTGTTGGTGTATAATTACTTACCTATGGGCAGTCACATTGTGTTGGTGTATAATTACTTACCTATCAGCAGTCACATTGTGTTGGTGTATAATTACTTACCTATCAGCAGTCACATTGTGTTGGTGTATAATTACTTACCTATCAACAGTCACATTGTGTTGGTGTATAATTACTTACCTATCAGCAGTCACATTGTGTTGGTGTATAATTACTTACCTATCGGAAGTCACATTGTGTTGGTGTATAATTACTTACCTATCAGCAGTCACATTGTGTTGGTGTATAATTACTTACCTATCGGCAGTCACATTGTGTTGGTGTATAATTACTTACCTATCATCAGTCACATTGTGTTGGTGTATAATTACTTACCTATCAGCAGTCACATTGTGTTGGTGTATAATTACTTACCTATCGGTAGTCACATTGTGTTGGTGGATAATTACTTACCTATCAACAGTCACATTGTGTTGGTGTATAATTACTTACCTATCGGCAGTCACATTGTATTGGTGTATAATTACTTACCTATCGGTAGTCACATTGTGTTGGTGTATAATTACTTACCTATCAGCAGTCACATTTGTTTGGTGTATAATTACTTACCTATCGGCAGTCACATTGTGTTGGTGTATAATTACTTACCTATCGGCAGTCACATTGTGTTGGTGTATAATTACTTACCTATCGGTAGTCACATTGTGTTGGTGTATAATTACTTACCTATCAACAGTCACATTGTGTTGGTGTATAATTACTTACCTATGGGTAGTCACATTGTGTTGGTGTATAATTACTTACCTATCAACAGTCACATTGTGTTGGTGTATAATTACTTACCTATCGGTAGTCACATTGTGTTCGTGTATAAGTTACTTACCTATTGGTAGTCACATTGTGTTGGTGTATAATTACTTACCTATCGGTAGTCACATTGTGTTGGTGTATAATTACTTACCTATCGGTAGTCACATTGTGTTCGTGTATAAGTTACTTACCTATTGGTAGTCACATTGTGTTGGTGTATAATTACTTACCTATCGGTAGTCACATTGTGTTGGTGTATAATTACTTACCTATCGGTAGTCACATTGTGTTGGTGTATAAGTTACTTACCTATTGGTAGTCACATTGTGTTGGTGTATAATTACTTACCTATCGGTAGTCACATTGTGTTGGTGTATAAGTTACTTACCTATCGGTAGTCACATTGTGTTGGTGTATAATTACTTACCTATGGGCAGTCACTTTGTGTTGGTGTATAATTACTTACCTATCAGTAGTCACATTGTGTTGGTGTATAATTACTTACCTATCGGCAGTCACATTGTGTTGGTGTATAATTACTTACCTATCGGCAGTCACATTGTGTTGGTGTATAATTACTTACCTATTGGTAGTCACATTGTGTTGGTGTATAATTACTTACCTATCGGCAGTCACATTGTGTTGGTGTATAATTACTTGCCTATCGGCAGTCACATTGTGTTGGTGTATAATTACTTACCTATGGGCAGTCACATTGTGTTGGTGTATAATTACTTACCTATCGGCAGTCACATTGTGTTGGTGTATAATTACTTACCTATGGGCAGTCACATTGTGTTGGTGGTGTATAATTACTTACCTATGGGCAGTCACATTGTGTTGGTGGTGTATAATTACTTACCTATCATCATCACATTGTGTTGGTGTATAATTACTTACCTATCAGCATCACATTGTGTTGGTGTATAATTACTTACCTATCAGCATCACATTGTGTTGGTGTATAATTACTTACCTATCAGCATCACATTGTGTTGGTGTATAATTACTTACCTATCGGTAGTCACATTGTGTTGGTGTATAATTACTTACCTATCGGTAGTCACATTGTGTTGGTGTATAATTACTTACCTATCGGTAGTCAGATTGTGTTGGTGTATAATTACTTACCTATCGGTAGTCACATTGTGTTGGTGTATAATTACTTACCTATCGGTAGTCACATTGTGTTGGTGTATAATTACTTACCTGTGGGCAGTCACATTGTGATGGTGGTGTATAATTACTGACCTATCGGCAGTCACATTGTGTTGGTGTATAAGTTAATCACCTATGGGTAGTCACATTGTGTTGGTGTATAATTACTTACCTATCGGCAGTCACATTGTGTTGGTGTATAATTACTTACCTATCAGCAGTCACATTGTGTTGGTGTATAATTACTTACCTATCATCATCACATTGTGTTGGTGTATAATTACTTACCTATGGGCAGTCACATTGTGTTGGTGTATAATTACTTACCTATCAGCAGTCACATTGTGTTGGTGTATAATTACTTACCTATCGGCAGTCACATTGTGTTGGTGTATAATTACTTACCTATCAACAGTCACATTGTGTTGGTGTATAATTACTTACCTATCGGCAGTCACATTGTGTTGGTGTATAATTACTTACCTATGGGTAGTCACATTGTGTTGGTGGTGTATAATTACTTACCTATGGGTAGTCACATTGTGTTGGTGTATAATTACTTACCTATGGGTAGTCACATTGTGTTGGTGTATAATTACTTACCTATCGGTAGTCACATTGTATTGGTGTATAATTACTTACCTATGGGTAGTCACATTGTGTTGGTGTATAATTACTTACCTATCGGTAGTCACATTGTGTTGGTGTATAATTACTTACCTATCAACAGTCACATTGTGTTGGTGTATAATTACTTGCCTATCAACAGTCACATTGTGTTGGTGTATAATTACTTACCTATCAACAGTCACATTGTGTTGGTGTATAATTACTTACCTATCAACAATCACATTGTGTTGGTGGTGTATAATTACTTACCTATCAACAGTCACATTGTGTTGGTGTATAATTACTTGCCTATCAACAGTCACATTGTGTTGGTGTATAATTACTTACCTATCAACAGTCACATTGTGTTGGTGTATAATTACTTACCTATCAACAGTCACATTGTGTTGGTGGTGTATAATACTTACCTATCAACAGTCACATTGTGTTGGTGTATAATTACTTGCCTATCAACAGTCACATTGTGTTGGTGTATAATTACTTACCTATCAACAGTCACATTGTGTTGGTGTATAATTACTTACCTATCAACAGTCACATTGTGTTGGTGGTGTATAATTACTTACCTATCAACAGTCACATTGTGTTGGTGTATAATTACTTGCCTATCATCAGTCACATTGTGTTGGTGTATAATTACTTACCTATCAACAGTCACATTGTGTTGGTGTATAATTACTTACCTATCAACAGTCACATTGTGTTGGTGTATAATTACTTACCTATCGGTAGTCACATTGTGTTGGTGTATAATTACTTACCTATCAGCAGTCACATTGTGTTGGTGTATAATTACTTACCTATCAGCAGTCACATTGTGTTGGTGTATAATTACTTACCTATCAGCAGTCACATTGTGTTGGTGTATAATTACTTACCTATCAGCAGTCACATTGTGTTGGTGTATAATTACTTACCTATCGGTAGTCAGATTGTGTTGGTGTATAATTACTTACCTATCGGCAGTCACATTGTGTTGGTGTATAATTACTTACCTATCAGCAGTCACATTGTGTTGGTGTATAAT
>JAPXFY010000016.1:83396875-83409375 GCA_030674185.1 Monoplex corrugatus
TGCTGGGGGCAACGAGAGATAGAGATGGTTGGAAGTCCATGGTCGCCAACGCCATGCGGCAGGGCACCTGATGATGATGATGATGATGATTATCACTAAGAATAGTCTGTGTATTCTGTGTAACTTAGCTTCATAGGGAAGACTACTCAAATGGCTTGACCATCTTGTGTTTTCTTCTATCGACAACTCTTTTCAAAGTGGCGACTGATGGGGAGAAAGAACATGAACATTGATGCTCCATTACGTTGAAGTCATATATCGAAGTTCGATAACTCAGCTTGTACTGTCCTGGCTATTGCATGACAGTTCTCTCGTCATCAGTAATTTTTATTCGCTTCCTTATTTTTGATGTGCTTTGAATCATTGTTAGCAAGCACTTGCGTGTGCGTGAGTATATATGCGTGTTGTGGAGAGAGAGACAAAGAGAGAGAGAGAGAGAGAGAGAGAGAGAGAGAGAGAGAGACAAAGAGAGAGAGAGAGAGAAAAGAGAGAGAGAGAGAAGAGAGAGAGAGAGAGAGAGAAAGAGAGAGAGACAAAGAGAGAGAGAGAGACAAAGAGAGAGAGAGAGAGAGAAGAGAGAGGAAGAGAGAGAGAGAGAGAAAGAGAGAGAGAGACAAAGAGAGAGAGAGAGAGAGAGACAAAGAGAGAGAGACAAAGAGAAGAGAGAGAGAGAAGAGAGAGAGAGAGAGAGAGAGAGAGAGAGAGAGAATGTGTCAGCAATAAAGTCTGAAAATTTTGAAGATTGTGTGTGTGTGTGTGTGTGTGTGTGTGTGTGTGTGTGTGTGTGTGTGTGTGTGTGTGTGTGTGTGTGTGTGTGTGTGTGTGTGTGTGTGTGAAACTAACCTATGATCAAATAATTCTCAACAATTCGAGGGTGAGGTTTCCTTAATTTCGAGTCATTAAGGTCTTTTTGTGAATATCATCAATTACTTGAGTTTAATCATGCTTGACCTTGACTCCGTATCATAGAAATTGAAAATGTTAAAGTCAACATGACACAAATCTCCGATCTGTTTGTCGTCTTTGAAGTTGGAGGAATACGTCTCACCTTCCATCATGATATTTGTTTCTTGTCTCCAGGAGCCATTTTTATTTTGTTCCAGAAGCTGATTGTTATTGTTACTGTTATTTAAAGCCAAGCTGACTACGCGCAGCCAACGTACAACCCCTCAAGTAGAAAAAGGCCCTTACCGGTACTTCAGTGTGAAATATGAAGTGGACGGTATCTGGCCATTCAAGACCAATGAAGCATCACAAGTTGATAGATCTAAACAAGAAAATGTACTATTTGCAGGACAAATACAAGTCGGAGATCCATCGTTTAGACGGCATAAGTCTAATTCGGAGAAGATGTTTTCCAGAAAGAGACGAGCTGCAATATCTTCACTACCCCAAAGCGGGAAATGGCCATTCAAGTCGCCCAACAACAGGAAAGGGTTTGGAAGTTCCTCAATTAGATCAACCAGTTCTTTTTTTGTAACAGGAACAGAGGTAGGTAGGTACAGAGAGCAAGTGGTTATGGCTTTGTCTAGATATATATATATATCCTTTCTGCTACAGTTTACTGACTAGTGTTCAGATTAACAGGGCTAAACAAGACAGACCTGTATAGGAGCAAACACACTCCAGTCCTCCATCTTTGGGTTGTGCTGGTTTCGAAATAATGTTGAAATCCATTAACAAAAACCTTTTCCTTTCATGCACTAACGTTTGTTGTAGAGCCAGTACACAACAGGCAGCAGGTCATGGCAGAGTAGCTGGAGTTCCTCTATATTGGAGCTGACACCTCTTGTGTTCCAGTGGGCAATACTCTTCATTGTAAGTCGAACAGCAGAAGGCAAATTCAGTCCATATCTGTTTCGTCATCCTCTGCTTGCGATGGAGTGTATTTACCAGTTGTCCAGCACTAGCTGGTTTTGGCTGCTGAGCAACCTGACAAACAGCGGGTTTAACGCCCCACTGAGGGCCTTAATGTCTTGCGCCGTTCCAGAACTGGACTTGGACCATGTTAGGTCTGTTTGACAGGTGATGGAGACTTGATTCACTGTCTTTACTGCTGATGGGTAGCTTTTTGTCGTCAAGCTGCTGGCTTCCACTAATCGTTTGGCCTCATGGAAGGATTTCTGTTTTGACTCGTTGAATTGTCTGTTCTACTTGTCATACGGGGCAGCTTTTGGAGGATGACAGGTGGTTACGGTTAAGACAGATTAGTGCTCCTTCACATCTTCCTTCATGTGCTTCCTTGGCGTACATGACACACTTTTCTGTTGGTACATCTGTCCTGATATACCCACAGTTTTGGCAGTGAAAACACTGCATTGGTGATGGTGCACATGGCACACTTTTCTGTGTCGGTACATCTGTCCCTGATATGCCCACAGTTTTGGCAGTGTAAACACTGCATGGTGATGGTGCACATGACACACTTTTCTGTGTCGGTACATCTGTCCCTGATATGCCCACAGTTTTGGCAGTGAAAACATTGCATTGGTGATGGCACACATGACACACTTTTCTGTTGGTACATCTGTCCCTGATATGCCCACATTTTGGCAGTGAAAACATTGCATTGGTGATGGCACACATGACACACTTTTCTGTTGGTACATCTGTCCCTGATATGCCCACAGTTTTGGCAGTGAAACATTGCATTGGTGATGGCACACATGACACACTTTTCTGTTGGTACATCTGTCCCTGATATACCCACAGTTTTGGCAGTGAAAACATTGCATTGGTGATGGCACAATGACACACTTTTCTGTTGGTACATCTGTCCCTGATATACCCACAGTTTTGGCAGTGAAAACATTGCATTGGTGATGGTGCACATGGCACACTTTTCTGTGTCGGTACATCTGTCCTTGATATGCCCACAGTTTTGGCAGTGAAAACATTGCATTGGTGATGGACACATGACACACTTTTCTGTGTCGGTACATCTGTCCCTGATATGCCCAAAGTTCTGGCTGTGAAAACACCGCATTGGTGATGGGCACATGGCACAGTTTTCTGTGTCGGTATATCTGTCCCTGATATGCCCACAGTTTTGGCAGTGAAAACATTGCATTGGTGATGAACACATGACACACTTTTCTGTGTCGGTACATCTGTCCCTGATATGCCCACAGTTTTGGCAGTGAAAACACCGCACCAGTGATGGCGCCTATAATGACACTAACTTTCAGATACCCCTTTCGGTACATGGCCTGGCGTACCTCCACAACTCCCTGGCTTTTCAGTTCCATCCTGATCTCCTCCTCGGGAATTCCCCTGAACTCTGGGCACTTGATAACGTCCCTGCTGCTGGTTAGTGCTTTGTGCTGTGAAACTTTGATTCCACGATCTATTAGCATGGACGCTTTAAGCAGACGTTCAGATTGTTTGAGGTCTCTACATTCCACAAGATAATTGCCATTCCTGAACTGTTTGGTTTAAACAGAATTTTATTCAAGAAAAGAAGAGTCATAAATACAGCAAAGCATAGGCAGGGCATCAAGCAATGGCTTATGTTAGCCCTCCCCAAAGAACAACTGACACACTATTGGCTCAAATGTGGGCAACTTGTGAAATTTAAACCAACAAGAAACAAGAAAGAAATGAAGAAAAAAGCTAAAAGCACTACGATTATATCCTTAGCACATTAGGTGAAAGAAAACAATAACAACAAAAATGAACTGTCCCTGAACTGTTTGATGGTCTTTGGGATGCCGATGAGGGCCTTAAATCCCTTTTATGTCGCAAACGGACAGAGTTTTGACACCGGTTTCTCGTCATCTGTTCATGTCACAAGTAACCATGCTGCCCAAAAGTCTGTCTCCTGCCGACCTGCCTCCTCTGAATCTGAATCTGCGTCATAGTTGTCTCTTTTCTTTTTTAGTTTTGACATAAGCGTAGGCTCAACGATGGCAGAAACATGTCTATCATCCCAGGAGAGCTGCCGTGCTGGGGAAGGGACAATGGATGGTCAATCTCATGGTGTCCGCCTGGAACCGTCCCGCATGAATCCAGACAGTGTACTCTCACGACTGACTAAGGTACAGCCACCCATCCCATGACCAAGTCACTCCAGCTCGAGATTACGGGTTGCTTACGGCAACCACTCGTGAATATGGAGACGGGGATGAAGAAAATGGAAATGAGGGTGGAACTACGCTTCGTCTCATCCCTCCCCCTTGACCTGTCTGACATGGGTAACCCTACTAGGGGCATTCATCTATACCGACATGGGTAACCCTACCAGGGGCATTAATCTATACCGACATGGGTAACCCTACCAGGGGCATTAATCTATACCGACATGGGTAACCCTACCAGGGGCATTAATCTATACCGACATGGGTAACCCTACCAGGGGCATTAATCTATACCGACATGGGTAACCCTACCAGGGGCATTAATCTATACCGACATGGGTAACCCTACTAGGGGCATTAATCTATACCGACATGGGTAACCCTACCAGGGGCATTAATCTATACCGACATGGGTAACCCTACCAGGGCATTAATCTATACCGACATGGGTAACCCTACCAGGGGCATTAATCTATACCGACATGGGTAACCCTACCAGGGGCATTAATCTATACCGACATGGGTAACCCTACTAGGGGCATTAATCTATACCGACATGGGTAACCCTACTAGGGGCATTAATCTATACCGACATGGGTAACCCTACCAGGGGCATTAATCTATACCGACATGGGTACCCTACTAGGGGCATTAATCTATACCGACATGGGTAACCCTACTAGGGCAATAATCTATACCGACATGGATAACCTTACCAGGGGCATTAATCTATACCGACATGGTAACCCTACCAGGGGCATTAATCTATACCGACATGGGTAACCTTACCAGGGGCATTAATCTATACCGACATGGGTAACCCTACCAGGGGCATTAATCTATACCGACATGGGTGACCCTACCAGGGGCATTAATCTATACCGACATGGGTAACCCTACCAGGGGCATTAATCTATACCGACAAATCCAGTCCACGTGACTGCCTTGGTCATCGGCACTGTCATTAGTGAAACACTAAAGCTTTCCAACAAGTAGCCCCCATTGGCACAGTTCAAGGGATCATTGGGACCTCAGACTCCCCGACCACGACAAGATGGTGGTCCTGACTGGGCAATAAAATTGTCTTATGATGAAATACTCAAAGCGTTAAAAAAAAACCAACCATACAATTTTAGAACAATTTGAAAAAAATTGCTTTAAGTTTATCTTTTTCCTTTCAGAAATAAGTTACACAATGAGAATACTGATCTGACTGACAGATATTTTGTGAAATAAAATTTACAACCTTCAAAAATAAAATGAAAACCATCGCCTGAAGCATTGTCATCACAAAACGTACATATTCTTCTTTGTCTATCTACCCCTTTGTCTATCTGCCCCTTTGTCTATCTGCCCCTTTGTCTATCTACCCCTTTGTCTATCTACCCCTTTGTCTATCTACCCCTTTGTCTATCTCCCCCTTTGTCTATCTACCCCTTTGTCTATCTACCCTTTTGTCTATCTTCCCTTTGTCTATCTACTCCTTTGTCTATCTACTCCTTTGTCTATCTACCCCTTTGTCTATCTACCACTTTGTCTATCTACCCCTTTGTCTGTCTACCCCTTTGTCTGTCTACCCCTTTGTCTATCTACCCCTTTGTCTATCTACCCCTTTGTCTGTCTACCCCTTTGTCTGTCTACCCTTTGTCTATCTACCCCTTTGTATGTCTACCCCTTTGTCTATCTACCCCTTTGTCTGTCTACCCCTTTGTCTATCTACCCCTTTGTCTATCTACCCCTTTGTCTGTCTACCCCTTTGTCTATCTACCCCTTTGTCTGTCTACCCCTTTGTCTGTCTACCCCTTTGTCTGTCTACCCCTTTGTCTGTCTACCCCTTTGTCTGTCTACCCTTTTGTCTATCTACCCCTTTGTCTATCTACCCCTTTGTCTATCTACCCCTTTGTCTATCTACCCCTTTGTCTATCTACCCCTTTGTCTATCTACCCCTTTGTCTATCTACCACTTTGTCTATCTACCCCTTTGTCTGTCTACCCCTTTGTATGTCTACCCCTTTGTCTGTCTACCCCTTTGTCTGTCTACCCCTTTGTATGTCTACCCCTTTGTCTATCTACCCCTTTGTCTATCTACCCCTTTGTCTGTCTATCCCTTTGTCTGTCTACCCCTTTGTCTGTCTACCCCTTTGTCTATCTACCTCTTTGTCTGTCTACCCCTTTGTCTGTCTACCCCTTTGTCTGTCTACCCCTTTGTCTATCTACCCCTTTGTCTATCTACCCCTTTGTCTATCTACCCTTTGTCTGTCTACCCTTTGTCTGTCTACCCCTTTGTCTATCTACCCCTTTGTCTATCTACCCCTTTGTCTATCTACCCCTTTGTCTATCTACCCTTTGTCTGTCTACCCCTTTGTCTATCTACCCCTTTGTCTGTCTACCCCTTTGTCTATCTACCCCTTTGTCTATCTACCCCTTTGTCTATCTACCCCTTTGTCTATCTACCCCTTTGTCTATCTACCCCTTTGCTCTGCCTTATTTCAATCTCAAACTCACGCAGCTGCATCGAAATTTACTATTACAGGAAAAACATATATATATGGTAGCTTTGTTACACATTTCTCTCTTCCAAATTTGACTTTGAAATTTCGATACAACATTTCTATTGTTTTCCAAAGCTCTCTTCCAGATTTACTGGAGATTATCCCGGAGTGCGTGAGTAACATTATTACATGTTTTTGTCGTTTAGTTTCCAAACTATTAAGATTCCTTAGCAAAATCAAAAACCGGTGACAATAAGCATTTTCTGAATATTACCTATCAGACCTGAACGGGTATTTTTTTACACATAAATCATAGAGAAGTTTGTATAATTTGATAAAGTATTTCTCTGCGACGTCACCAAAAATGAATCATTTTAGAATTAACCAGCACTGAGTTTGATTGTAATCCAGTTTCACCATACATCATCTCGGCCATAGCGCCTCTGCAATTTTAACAAATGTTTCAAAAATATCATTTGTTATTTATCAGGCAAGTTCAAGTTCTCAAACCTTCATAATTCAAACCCATACAATAACATAGGTACGACAGTAGATCATATAACTAAAGTACAACACAGACATGCACATCTTGATATCTGGTTGTCTGCAATAAGGAAAACAAAGTTCTATACGCTTGATCATGTGCAGTTTTTAACCCTTAAAAATTTAGATACCTTTTCCCTTGTGGTGTTCGATAAAATTCTATCCGTCTATCTGTAAGTATTGGAACGTATTTACAATGTTAATGCTTTCTGGACCATAATAAAAGACATCATTTGGACTATTTTTATATTAAAAAACATCACCTCAGCTTTGTTTTCATTACCTTCAAGTTTCCAACAGGTTAAAAAATTATGTAGAGTATCTAGAGATTTTTGTAAACCTCTCTATAGAATCTGATAATAAAAGTGTATCATCAACATGAAATAATCATATAACTGAGTATAATGAAATAGATTTACATAAGAGCACCAAAATCAATACTCCATGGCAACCAATTGTCTAACGCGTAATGCTCAAGATCGTTTAGAAAAAGCGAAATAAGAACCGGTGAACGATTGCTGGAAAGGCTTAACATTAGTATTTTAGGACTAGGGGAAGTGAGATGGAAGGGGGCAGGCATGATAACATCAGGAGAATACACAATGATATACTCTGGTGGAAACTCACATGAAAGAGGAATAGGCATCATAATTGACGGACAAATCAAAAGCAGTTAACGGATACTGGCCTGTGTCTGACAGAGTTTTGCTGGTTAAATTGGATGGCAAGCCATTTGATACGAAAAACGACATAATACAAAAAATACGATAACATCAAAAGAAAACGATTATAATACGAGAACAATGACAGAAAACGTGACATCATACGAAAACGACGTAATAATAAAAAAACAAAAAAACAAACAAACGATGACATCAAAGAGAAACGACATAATACAATGACAGAAAACGCGACATCGTACAAAAAACGACATAATAAAAAAAACAAAAAAACAAACAAACGATGACATCAAAGAGAAACGACATAATACAATGACAGAAAACGCGACATCGTACAAAAAACGACATAATAAAAAAAACAAAAAAACAAACAAACGATGACATCAAAGAGAAACGACATAATATGACAATGACAGAAAATGTGACATCGTACAAAAAACGACATAATAAAAAAAACAAAAAAACAAACAAACGATGACATCAAAGAGAAACGACATAATATGACAATGACAGAAAATGTGACATCGTACAAAAAACGACATAATAAAAAAAACAAAAAAAACAAACAAACGATGACATCAAAGACAAACAACATAATATGACAATGACAGAAAACGTGACGTCGTACAAAAAACGATATATACAAGGAACAATGACATCATACCAAACGATGTAATACGAAAATAATAACTTACATCGTTTTCGTATGATGTCACGTTTTCTGTGAAATCTTCATTTCGTCTTGTGTCTGTATTTCAGCTCTGCTCAACGTAAAGTCATGAAAGTTGAGAAGTTTTGTTTTTCCTTTTTTATTTTGATTTACTTTTCGTTCTCTCGTATACGCTCAAAAAAGGGCAGTTGTCCTATGTTCTCTGATCTTGTTATGTCAAATATGTGTTCTTGTTCTGTTTTTGTGTAACTGTGGATTTCATTGATTTTTGGGACATGAATGTTTTCTCAGATACTTCACTGCTCTGCTGTGCTCCCTGTTATAAGGTGCATTTACACATGAGCCAGGGTCAAAAGGTGCTTTGTGGAGACTTTCCTGGTTCAAATCACTGGAACTAATTTTCTTGCCTTTACACAGCCTGAATAATCCTAGATATTGAGCTTTAACTGTCAAATCAAATAGCAAACATGAATTCAGGGTGGTTGAACAAATCATCTGGCTTTTCCCGAGGCAGTAGCTCATACTTTATAGGGCATAGTTTCATCCGTGACAGGTGTCACACGAACGCTAAAATCTCAAATAGTTTCCAAAACATCCATTTGATTGCAATGCTGATGAGTTGTATCCAGAGTTTTATGCATAAAACTTGAAAAGCCCTATTTCATTGCAGTTTTTAATCATTTCTTTTTCTACTGTGATTGATCAAAACACTGTAGGCCTGTGACACAAAAGTATCACGAATGAAACCTTATATTTACACTTTAATATTGCAGAATATATGAAAAAAATAGGCAATAAACCCAAATGAAATTATAAATTAGTGAGTAACCTTGATAAGAAACCAAAAAATACATACATAGGTACAACCATTGGTTTAACACCAAACTTTATTCTCAGCCTATCTGTAAAAGGAAGGCTGAAATTTGAGTAAAAGTTTAAATATAAACTTGACTGGCTAATAAATGATTTGTTCAACCTCCATGAATTCATGTCAGCTATTTAATTTGATATCTAAAGCTCAATATCTAGGATTGTTCAGGCTGTGCAAAGGCAAGAAAATTAGTTGCAGTGATTTGAACTAGGAAAATCACCCCAAAGCACCTTTTGACCCTGGCTCAAATATGGTAACAGAGTGGTAAAAATCATCCAAAATCGACCAACATATTTTTAAGATAAGAAGGGTTGGAACCGCGTTTCCCTACCATTTAGATATACATTGAAACAATAGACGGAGGCGGAACACAGTTCCAAGTTTTCCTGATAATTTGTATGATGTGTCGCGACCCGTTTATGCTAAGAAACAACACTTGGGCAGTTGTGCTTTTGAGATGAAGAGAGAGAGAAGGGGAGAGAGAGAGGGAGAGAGAGAGAGAGAGAGAGAGAGAGAGAACAGACAGACAGACAGACAGACAGACAGACAGACGGCACGTGCGGGCACTCATTTGTGTGTGTGTGTGTGTGTGTGTGTGTGTGTGTGTGTGTGTGTGTGTGTGTGTGTGTGTGTGTGTGTGTGTGAGTGTGTGTGTGTGTGTGTGTGTGTGTGTGTGTGAGTGTGTTTGTATGCGTGTGTGTGTTTGCGTGCGTGCGTGCGTGCGTGTGTGTGTGTGTATGTGTGTGTGTGTGTGTGTGTGTGTGTGTGTGTGTGTGAATAAGACTGGACAATTTTTGTTTTCTTTTTTTGCTTTGTTTGTTGTATCCTTTTGTTTTATTGGTCTGTTTTGTTGTTGTCTTATCTCCTACGCCAAGGTTTTGTTGCAAAGGGTATGCTGGTTAAAGGTCTGTGTGATGGTAGGTCTGTCTCTACAGAACCCAGCCTGTTCTCAGTAATCATGGCGTCTGACTGCAGCTGTGATCACAATGAGTTTGAGCATTACTTTACTGGCATAGCTGATGAAACTGAGAGCGCGGTAGTTCTGGCAGTGACAGAGATTTCCTTTCTTGGGAAAGAAAACGATTAGTAATTGGTGCCATTACGTGAGCCACTCGCCTGTGTGCCAGATTTTGCAGCAGATGGCAGTTAGAATGTCAGTTACCACCTCTCCACCATGTTTTAGGAGGTCAGCAGGGATGCTTTTAGTGCCTGCAGTGCATGCTGGGAACCAGAGAAACACGAAAATAGAATCCGAACTCGTATCTAATATAAGCAGACAGGACAGGCGCAAATTGTCGGCCAACTGACCTTTGTCAAGACTGAATGTAAGATCACAAACAAACGCCACATACAAAAATTAGGCGGAAAAGACTGAAACTTCCCTGCTGCTTCTTCCAGTGGGAAAAGAGGACAAAATGAAATCATAATGTGTTCGTCAGTAATGGTAAGAAGTGGGGATAAGGGAGACAAATATGATGTTAGAGGGGAAGTGAGATGTATTCTGCAATTTGAAAAGTGGTCATGCCATATTGGTATTGTTTTATCATGAAGAGGGTCCAGGGCTAAAACTATGAAAATTATGATGTAGTCTACTAGCTAAGAGTAGTTTTTGGAATGTAAAGTATCTTACTATTAAATAACGCATACATATACATACAAATTCATACATACTTATACACATATATCAATACACATACACCACTGACATACGTCGTTAACATTATTCACCAATGCTATGTATAGTTTCTGGGTTCATTGTAAAGTAAGACAGAAGGAGAGAAGAAGGAGGTCTACCATTTATTGGTAGATTCACCAAAAACGAGTTTAGAAAGAAAAAAAACGGGAGGGTAAAAACATTTTCAGTTGCATCTACTGGTCATGTCATCGTAAGGATTGAACGCAGCATATTTTAAGCCTGATGTTACTTCTTGTGCTGCAGAAACTGTGAACTGTTTCCCTGTATCGAGAACTCATTGTGTAATACACGAAGAAGTTGAGCTGGCGTTCATGAACGTGAATATTTGAGCGACCCACACAGATGCCACGTATAAATTATGATGGCGTCGCCCAGAATTCATTTCAGGGAAAAACAGCCACAACAGGTGACACAGTGCAACAAGAGAGACACAAGCCAGGAACAAAATGGAGTTACCAACCAGCATCTTGATCAAAGCCACTTCCCGTTGTGAAAGTGATGACGAAGTGCCAGCACGCCAAGTTACAATCTGACGAAGTTTCACGGCAGTAATTATTGTATTTGTCATCACCACTACCATTACGATCCCAGGAAGGCCAATACCAAACACGTACCCATCCAGAAGGTCAACTAATTCTTTGTGCTCACTGTACAATTGTCCAGCTATAAATGTCTGTAACACCACACCAGATTCAGAATTATAAATACACCCAATACGATATCGAAATGCCACAATGAAATACAGGCTTAATACTATCAAATACACAGCCACAATGATAGCAGCCATTGTTCTAGTGCGCATCAGAGTCTGTATTCTCATTGGTCTGAGGACACAGTAACATCTTTCTAAGGCAATGATGGCAGACAAGACTGGAGAAACAGAATAAAGTCCTGTGAAAACCACAAAATTTATATCCAAAAGGGATGTCATCATAGGACCATATCTTTCAGCTGATGTGAACTGTAAATGTAGTTGCTCTCCATGAAGCAACATGGAGACAACTAAGTGCACTACATCAGCTAAAGACAAGGCAAAGAGACAACTAAGTGCACTACATCAGCTAAAGACAAGGCAAAGAGACACAACTAAGTGCAGTACATCAGCTAAAGACAAGGCAAAGAGACACAACTAAGTACAGTGCATCAGCTAAAGACAAGGCAAAGAGACACAACTAAGTGCAGTACATCAGCTAAAGACAAGGCAAAGAGACACAACTAAGTACAGTACATCAGCTAAAGACAAGGCAAAGAGACACAACTAAGTACAGTACATCAGCTAAAGACAAGGCAAAGAGACACAACTAAGTACAGTACATCAGCTAAAGACAAGGCAAAGAGACACAACTAAGTGCACTACATCAGCTAAAGACAAGGCAAAGAGACACAACTAAGTACAGTACATCAGCTAAAGACAAGGCAAAGAGACACAGGATGACACGATCCTTAAAACCCTGTCTGTAGAAAACTGCCATG
>JAPXFY010000016.1:83414375-83439375 GCA_030674185.1 Monoplex corrugatus
TCTCTGTTACCTTTTGAGTTTGTTACACCGTCTTCCCCATAGATCTCTGTTACCTTTTGTGTTTGTTACACCGTCTTCCCCATAGATCTCTGTTACCTTTTGTGTTTGTTACATTGTCTTCCCCATAGATCTCTGTTATCTTTTGAGTTTGTTACACCGTCTTCCCCATAGATCTCTGTTACCTTTTGTGTTTGTTACATTGTCTTCCCCATAGATCTCTGTTATCTTTTGAGTTTGTTACACTGTCTTCCCCATAGATCTCTGTTACCTTTTGAGTTTGTTACACCGTCTTCCCCATAGATCTGTTACCTTTTGTGTTTGTTACATTGTCTTCCCCATAGATCTCTGTTACCTTTTGAGTTTGTTACATTGTCTTCCCCATAGATCTCTGTTATCTTTTGAGTTTGTTACACCGTCTTCCCCATAGATCTCTGTTACCTTTTGAGTTTGTTACACCGTCTTCCCCATAGATCTCTGTTACCTTTTGTGTTTGTTACATTGTCTTCCCCATAGATCTCTGTTACCTTTTGTGTTTGTTACATTGTCTTCCCCATAGATCTCTGTTATCTTTTGAGTTTGTTACACCGTCTTCCCCATAGATCTCTGTTACCTTTTGTGTTTGTTACATTGTCTTCCTCATAGATCTCTGTTACCTTTTGAGTTTGTTACATTGTCTTCCCCATAGATCTCTGTTACCTTTTGTGTTTGTTACATTGTCTTCCCCATAGATCTCTGTTACCTTTTGAGTTTGTTACACCGTCTTCCCCATAGATCTGTTACCTTTTGTGTTTGAGACCAGACAGTTTGCTCTGTTCAGTACCTGGTCTGTTGCCTTTGATTGTGTTTGTTGTGACCATGGCAGGGGACACAACTGTGTTTGTTGTGACCATGGCAGGGGACACAACTGTGTTTGTTGTGACCATGGCAGGGGACACAACTGTGTTTGTTGTGACCATGGCAGGGGACACAACTGTGTTTGTTGTGACCATTGCAGGGGACACAACTGTGTTTGTTGTGACCATTGCAAGGGACACAACTGTGTTGTGACCATTGCAAGGGACACAACTGTGTTTGTTGTGACCATTGCAGGGGACACAACCCTATTTTCTCCACCAGTCGACGTGCCGTAGTGGTTAGTGCTATGATCTACCGACTGGAAAGTTGTGGGTTCCAATCCCCATCAGTCCCTTCAAAAATCATTGTGGGATTTTTCGGCTCTAACCGGCTGCTACCCAGGACTGGGCATGCCATGGGCTTGTTGGAAACACTGGGACCACACAGACGAATCTCATGTACTTTTCATGGATGCGTCATTGAGGGCATTGCTCAAATCTTCTGTCCGATACCGCAGCTGTCTGTATCTCTCGGGCCTGGTTGACACCAAGATATATTATGAAACTAGGCGTAGAGTACAGTCTTGTCACAGTCTCAGTCCTAGATGGAACTCCGTAGTATCATGATTATCATCCACATCGATCGTCACCATTATCGTCGTATCGAAAAAGCTGTGTCAGCTTCTGTGGCCATTAAGATGACGCTGAAAATGGGACCCCCCCCCCCCCAAACAAAAAAAACAAAAAAGAAAAATAAATCATGC
Source organism: Monoplex corrugatus (assembly GCA_030674185.1). Lineage (NCBI taxonomy): Eukaryota > Metazoa > Mollusca > Gastropoda > Littorinimorpha > Ranellidae > Monoplex > Monoplex corrugatus. The sequence continues at coordinate 83,415,973 of JAPXFY010000016.1, forward strand.
GCATAAAAATAATCCCCATAAGTGCGATGATTCTAAAATATGGAAACAAAACAAAACAAAACCAAAAAACTACGTTCCTCTCTCTTGGGGCGTAACAACATACCTACGTTTACTTTACTTGTCCAGGCTGTCCCTGACAGGCATTTTCTTTCTATTTCATTTTATAATCAGGTAATGATTAGTGCATTAATGATTGTATCAGTGATCAAAAGAACTCGGGGATTCTTAATTTAAATTTCGTCCACACGAGGTAAGGGACAGAGGGACAGGGAGAGGGAGGGAGGGGGAAAAGCCCACACAAAAATCACACATGGTGGGGGGGGGACTCAGTCCCCCGGCCTGAGAGCCCAGTCAGGGGCGGGAGGGTTGAGGGAAGAAGAGGAGTCTTCAGCTAACGTGACAATTGAAATTCATTTCCTCTCCATTGGCCCAATGCAGCGCAACTCTCATCGCTTCACCGCAATTATCAGCTGCAAGTCTTTGTGCGTCCACGGAGGGTCCATCAGCATTCACACAACGGGCTTCCATTAAATGCCTTGATGATGTTCCATGCCCTCTGCTGTGATCCCCCAGACCCCCCGTCCCCGTCTTCTGCTTCTTCTCCTTCACCTTCCTTCCTTTCTTCGTCCTCCTCACTCTCCTCTCTTTTGCATGGCGACGCCTTTGCACCCCTCCCCCCATCTCCCACCCCCCTCCATCTCCCACCCCCACCTCATCGATATGATGATCCGCGTTTGCTGTGGAAAATATGATGTGCAAGGAATGTCCCCCAAGCCAAATAATTCCCCACCCTGCCTTTTACAGTCTGCCAAGTAGCTGGACCTACTAGGAGAGCAGCTGCAAAAAGCGTCCTGTCCACAGTGTGTGTGTGTGAAATATTTCCTTTTCCATTTACCCCTTCAGAAACTGTGAAAACATACAATATGTGTGAAACATGCTTCTGTCCTCCCTTTCCGCCATTATCAACTATCAGAACTTCTGATGCCATGTACACACATCCAAATATTTGGCTTAATTATCCTTTCAGGAAAAATGTTCGCTGGTCATCTGCCAGACCGGTGTGTGTGCATTGTTTGTTGTTGCATCTTTTGAAAAGCATTCTGGAAGATAATCCCCGAATTCTGTGAATGTAAGTTCGAAAACAAGCAAACAAACGAACAAATGAACAAACGAACAAACAAATAAACAAATAAACAAACAAACAAACAAACAAACAAACAAACAAACAAACAACCAACCAACCAACCAACCAACCAACCAAACAAACAAACACATTTTTTTCAAATGTAACTTTTTTTTTATATAAATATGTATGTGTGTGTATGTGTATGCATATGTGTACATATATGTATATGTATGTGCGTATATATATATGTAAATATATATATATATATATATATATATATATATATATATATGTGTGTGTGTGTGTGTGTGTGTATGTATGCGTATATATACAAATGTATGTATATCTGTGTACATATATATGTGTATGTATATGTATGTATATGTGTACGGATATATATGTATTTATGTATCTATGTATCTATGTATTTATACATATACACACACACACACACACATATATATATATATATATATACTATATACATATGTATATGTATATATGTATGTATGTATATATATATTGCAATAGATGCTTGTTCTTTCTACATTTTGCTAGATCTGTTGATTATGCATTGTGTACATTTCAAGATGTTTGTAAATGCTATATATTTGAAAATGAACAAAAACAAGTTAAAAAACCTTCTTTTATAAATATCTTCCCACGAAATATCATGTACAAGAATATAACACAAAACTGACATGGAGCTCCCACACTTCCAGAGACAAAATGTCTGTCATTATTATACCACTGGTGGAAACAGATGCGTGATGCGATGCTGTCTCTTACATGTTTGCAACATTAAAACACTTGAGCTCTTTCTGTTTTCCCTTGAAATCTTTGTGGTGTTTGTGAAATGATTGTTGTTATGAATATGTGCTCTTTCCTTGTAAAATGTACGGATGACTTTTGTCTGTGTTGAGTTAAAATCCTGTGATGCGATTGTGGCTATGTTTTGCTAACAATAAAAGTGTATGGTCTTTCGTTAAAACGAATAGAACCAAGTCTGAAAGAAAAAAACATGTCCTGCGTTCAGTGCACGTGCAGTCGTACAATGTCCATGACCACTTACCGACCTGTCAGCTCTACACTCATCTTCAATGGGAGATGGTCAAACCTCCGTCACTGACCCACCAGACGGAAGTTTCTGAGTGAATTGAACCCTGGACCTTCTGACTGTATGTCTGATCCACCCGACTGCCGCACCCTTCACTGCCACAGTGTAGATACGCCGGGCCATGGACAACAATTTTTATTAAAAGAAAACAAACAAACAAACAAACAAACAAACAAACAAACGAACAAATAAACAAACGAACAAATAAACAAACAAACAAACAAACAAACAAACAAACAAACAAACAGAACAGAGCGGCAAAGAAACCCACCGCTGTCAGCTGTCTCAAAGAATGGTGGAAGACTCTGGCATCGCTGTCATATTCCAGTCCCGATGGTCGCGATAGTGCAATGGGTGAGACGTCAGAATGTCAGTGTGAAGAGTTGGGGTTCGATCCTGCCGGGGTACCTCCCGCATTGTGGGTGAAGGGTGGAGGTTTCTCCTGATCTTCCAGACGGACGTGTGTGCCGACCTGGTAGTGCCAAACGTCATCGTGTTTATACACCCACACAACATCAAACATTCACGTTAAAGATCATCATGCCAGCAGTGACCACTGACTTCTGGAAACATAAAAACATCCAGCATGTATCTCTACGAGAGACACAAATTCAAGATGGCGGAGACACCTAACTAACAAATTTTCAGCTGTCGGAGAAAACCTGTAAAAGGCCCAATATGACAAGAACGAGAAGAGGCCGCCTTGCCCAAAAGAAACAAGAAGACGCATCAGAGGGCAAGGCTGATGGAGAGAAGATATCGTCCAGTGCCGCGGGAGCAGAGACTGAAAAGGACCCGAAATCGACAGTCGCCGAGTCTGACGCCAGGCCTAACGCTACATCTGGTGCACCGACCACGACTCCCACTGACACGCAGAGTGGGACAACCTGCACAGCGCCTCTTCCCAGCTCGGCGGACTGCGTGAGTACGGCAGAACTAAAAAACATCATACTGGCTCTGCGGGACCAAGTCAATTCTCTGGAAAAGACGGTCCTTACTCTACTCACTAACCAGCAAAAAAAGAACATCACCATGACAACCCGTAACTGTCACACACAGACGGATCTACATGACACACATCCCACCTACGCTGAGGCACTGAAACAAAACCACACAAGCAAGCAGGACGACAAACAGACCCGAAACCTCAAGGCACCAAAACCCAGCAGCAAAACTAAACAGCAAGCAACAAAAGTGCCTGAAAATAAAATAAAAAACAAGAAAGAACAACGTCATGACGTCATACCAACTAAAGACGTCATTTCGCTTCCCAAACATAGGCCTACACCATCCCGTTCTGAAAATATTTCAAAACAACATAAAAAGACCCACGATCTTCCGTACGTTCTCACTGTCCACGACTCTGTGTTGAAAGGTGTCAACTCAAGAAGACTGGGACGATCTTACGGTTTTGAAGGAGACTCGTGCCCTGTGAACGACCCTCATAACATTAAAAGCTCATTAGATATGGCCTTTTCCAAATTTGATGATTCAGCAGACTGTATTGTTTTTCACTGTGGTGTGCATGAATTGAACAGCAAAGATCTCCCTGCAACAACTAAACATCTCGCTTCAGGCATAAAACAAATAGCACAAGAACATCCAAAATCTAAACTAGTCGTTAGTAAGGTTGCCCCTGTACGGCAGGCCCGAATGGAGGTTCAACGAAATCTGTTCAACGCTTTTCTATCTGCTGAACTTGTTGATATGAAAAATATTTCTTTTGTATCACATGAGAACCTTCGTACCACTCAACAATTTCTAAAAGACGACATTCACCCCACCACCAGAGGAAGTAGCATCATTGCAGGAAATCTTGGAAGACACATTCGAGACCTATTTTGGGAGACTCCAAGGAGAACATCAAGATCAAGATCATCACAGCTACACCCTTCCAGATTCTCCAGAGGACAGTACCACCCTTTTGACAACTACACACCATGGTGGCCGTATAATATGTTTTGAAATAACAGTATTACATATACAATACTTAATGTTCATGTCACAGGACTTTTTCCTCGTCATCTCTGACATTTCTTCTGCTGAAAATAAACAATAACTAGGTTTTAGTCCGACTATCAAGACTCGGTCAGACTATACACTCTGTACATTTGAAGACGTGAATGCCATTATTTTGATTTTTGGTTATTTGTTATCCCTTGTAATCTATTATCACCTTTATAAGTTATTCGTACGTTGGACTATGTAATTTTCTTTTTATTGATTTTGCTACAATTTTGTTTTCTTTACTTCGTAGTCCAAGTAATTATGTAATTTTCTTTCTGTCCAGTTCTCCTGGACACAGAAAATCAAAGTATTCATTATTATCGACCATAAATAACAGTTAATAGAAAGTTGGAGATTAACCAATATCAGCAATGCGAAAACAATCCCAAGTCAAGTTTTTGCAATGGAATTGTAGATCCCTTTCCACCAATTCGGCTTACTTGGAGCATTTCCTAGCATCAAATAGGTGTGAAATTTTGATTCTACAGTCGATGAATGTTGTCGCTACCAAGCTTCCCAATTTCCCCAATTATTATTATCCTCCAGTCTATGAATGTGGGAATCACGAGAAGAAGGTATCCACCGCGATTTATATACTCAAAGAGTTACAATACTGCTTACTTACTTCCCCAGTTTTGAAATCAAGCGAAGATTTGCATGCTTGTGCTGCCACTGTCCAATTAAGCAATTCTCTAAACATTAACGTTTTGTCAGTCTACCTACCAACAGGTCCAAATGACCACAACACAGAATGGCTGCGCACTATCCAAGATCAGCAGCGTGGTAAATGGCTAATAGGTGGAGACTTTAATTCCCACTCCCCATTTTGGGAAAAGAACTGTTCTACTGTTACGAGCAATCGTTTGGTAGAAAATATCGTTGATAGTTCGCTTTACCTTCTAAATGATGGTAGTGTCACTAGGATCCCTGATGTTTCCAAACACAGGGCGACAGCCATCGATTTGTCTCTAATCTCACCAGAATTAGCACCATCCTGTACCTGGGAGACTCACAGAGACACTTTGGGAAGCGATCACCTACCTATCATCATAACCATAACTGACAAAAACATCAGGATGAAAGACAGCTCTCCTGAAATTATTCCAAAATATAATTACAAGCGTTCTGACTGGTCCTTATTTCGAACTGCTCTAGCTAATCAAGATTACAGACATTATGAAAGTGAAAATGTAGACATTATGTTTTCTAAATTCCAAGAGTCAATTTTAGCCGCTGCAGACCTATCGATTCCGAAACTCAAATCTTCTAGATCAAATAATCGATTGGGTAATGTTTGGTGGACAGAGGCATGTGAGAAAGCAGTTCAATATAAAAGGGAGAAATTCAAAATCTACATCAAAAGCCGGAAACCTGAGGATCATGTCGAAATGAAAAAAGCTAACATCCAATGTAACAAAATCATTGCTGAAGCAAAGAAAGATTATTGGGCATCATTCTGCACAAAAGAAATTTCAGATTTCAAAGATTTCCAAAAAGTCTGGACGAAAATGAAACAAATGAAGGATGGAACCAACTTACCTAGGTGTCCGATAATGATTGAAACATGTAACACATTTCCTTCAGACATGGACAAAGCAGAAACTTTTGTGGATCTGTTCGCCAAAAACAGTAAAGTTGAAGGTTTATCTCCTGACTGCAAACATCACAGAGAAATGGAAGATTACAACCCAATCTACACTGATCCAGTACCACAGAATGATCTCTGGTTTAATTCTCCAATCACCTTAGAAGAGCTAAAAAACACAGTACTGTCTCTACACAACAAAAAGAGTTCGGTAGGTGTTGATGCAGTTTCGACTGAAATGATTAAACATCTCCCTGAAAACTACCTTATTTTCCTACACAAAATTTTGCAGAAATGCTGGGTTACTGGAACTGTGCCACAAATCTGGCAAAAATCTATAGTTATACCAATCTTAAAAACAGGAAAATCGAAAACCGATAAAAACAGTTACAGACCTATTGCTTTAACGTCCCACACAAGCAAACTAATGGAAAGATTGGTCTTAAACAGACTTTCACACTACTGTGATAAAAATAACGTTATTCCGGTAAACCAGGCAGGTTTTAGAAAAGGAAGATCCGCAGTTGAGCACCTAGTTAAACTTACAACTCAGATCAAACAACAGTTTGCCCGCAGAAAAAGTGTTTTAGCTACTTTCTTTGATGTGAAAAAAGCTTACGATCAAGTTTGGCATAAACGTTTATTGTTCAAGCTAAAATCTGTTGGTTTATCGGGCAATATGTTCAATTACATTAAATCTTTTTTAGCTAATAGAACAATTCAGGCAAGAGTGGGAGCTAGTTATTCTTCTTCACGATGCCTCGACATGGGGATTCCACAAGGTTCAGTGATAGCACCTATTTTATTTAATATCCTTATACAGGATCTTCCTAAAGCTCTTTCAAATCGTGTTGTTTTAGTACAGTACGCTGATGATATATGCACTTGGATGAATATCACTTTAAAAAAGACAACTCCACAGAGAACGCGAAATTACATCAGGAAGTTGTATCAAATTGATCTTGATAATCTTGGAAACTATATGTTAGAAAATGGGCTGTCGTTGTCAGCAGAAAAAACTAACATGATGCTGTTTGATCCTGGTGGTAACTCAAATAACTTGCCTATTTTCAAATTGCTTGGTGAAGTGTTAAATTACAAACAGGTCGTAAAATTCCTGGGAGTTTACATCACGTCCAAATTAAGCTGGAATGTCCATTTTGATTATATTTTAACAAAAGCGCGAAAAACCTTAAATTTTCTAAAGATAATAAGCAAATTACCCTGGGGAATGGATACAAATGTACTGATTCATCTGTCAACAGCGCTGGTCAGGTCTAAATTATCCTACGCGCAAGAAGTTTTCTTCAATGCACCCAAATATTTACTAAAAAAGATTCAGAGCTTGGACTGCAAAAGTCTTAAAATTGCATTAGGTGTACCAACTCATGCTTCTACTCTGGAAACGTACAAAGTTGCTGGAATTCTACCTTTAAACAACCATCGTGAGTTAGCTACAGCAAAGTTTGCAATTAGAACTACTTCACAAGTGGATAATTTTGTGAGCAAAGAAATTAAGATCAGGTCTGATACTGACTTTCCAAAACGAGCAAAAAACATTTCATCACAAATTACAGCCGCAACTTACATATCTGGCCTGATCAAACAGTCCAACATAACAATGGATGAAATTGCTGAGAAACCAACGATAACGCCTATCCCTACATGGGAAATGCTAAATGCCACATTTGATCTCGATTATGCAAAAGTTAAAAAAGATGATAATGTCAACATTACGCTATCCACAGCTTGTGAACACATCGATGAAAAGTACAGTACCCACCTCCACATTTTTACCGATGGGTCAGTCTTAGCAAACCAGAGCGCTGGAGCAGCCTTTTATGTTCCAAAATTTAACATTAAAAAGTCTTTTTTCATTGGGGCAAATGTATCTATATATACAGCAGAATTGGTCGATGTTGTTCAAGCGTTGCATTATTTAATAAGCCTTCAGCCTGTGTCATTCAAAGTAGTTCTCTTTGTTGATTCAAAATCTGTATTATATGCCTTACAGTCTTTTGATACAGACACAAGACCTGACTTAATTATTGAGGCAAATCATCTAATACATTGTTTAAAGATAAATGGTTCGGAAATCAATTTATGCTGGGTGCCTTCTCATGTTGGTCTTCATGGCAACAACGTAGTTGACAGAGCAGCTAAATCCGGTGCCCTCCATTCTGAAAATTCCATAGAATTACATGTTAACACCTCGGTAAAAGAAGCTTACAACTCGCTAGAATTAGCACCATGGATTCGATTTCATGAACATTTAAATGAAAAATTTGTGTCTCAAAAAAGAATCAAACTTTCAGTTCAAAATATCTGTAAAAATTTGCAGTATTCCTCGTTATATCATTTGAGATTAATTGTTATGACATATTTTCGCATTCAACTGAACGCTTTGAAAACAAAATATTGTAACAACGTTTTATGTATTTGTGGCGAACAATTCACATTGTATCACTGTTTGTTTTACTGCAGAAAGCTTCGTTCCTTTTTACCAAAGACGTTTACACAAGGAAACTATCTTGAAACGCATTTTAAAGAAGTAGTATCGGATCAAGTTTTGTTAGTTAAAATTTCAGAATCATTGGTTCACAGTCCTGTTAATGCGTTACTTTAAGATTATTATTATAATTATGATTATTTTTGTTTTGTTTTGTTTTTATGACGATTTTTCTTTTACATTATTGATGTTAGCGTTGTTCTAGTTTCATTTCTCTGTTCATCCATATCCTTTTTCTTAAGACCTTGCCGCTTCCTTTTAATTTTTTTTTTTTACGTCCCTTACTCTGTTCCCCTCTCTCCTCCACACCCCCCCCCCCTTATTTCATCCTCCATGCCATTTTTCCCCGTCTAATATCACTTATAGTGAAAAGACGTTAAATCAAGCAACGAGACGGAGTATGCAGATTGTGCAGCCGCATATCGCCTGCGCAGGCAAAGTAACGTGCATGCACGCATCGACACACACACACACCACATACACACAAACATACACACACACACACACATACACACACATACACACACACACATACACACACACACATACACACACACACACATACACACACATACACACACACACACATACACACACACACATACACACACACATACACACACACACACATACACACACACACACACACACACACACACACACACACACACACACACACACACACAACACAACATTTGGAAGGTCAGGGTTTAAAGGTCAGCCAGCCCTCACAGATCATCTTTGTGTCGTTGATAACCATGTGTGGTCCAGGCTGTGACTATGAAATATGTTGATGAGCAATGAAAGGCAGAACACACAGTCATCTCCATGATGGTCTACGGATGGTGAAGTGTCTATGGCAATCACACAGTCAGAGTTTTAAACCTCCTACATGTCCCTCTGTTGAGAGTTCCATGGAGAGCAAAGAAAACAAACGAGACAGTCTTGATGGAGGCAGACACAAGTAGATCACTGATAAGGAAGATTAGGAAAAGACAAGCAATATTTATAGGCCATTTTATGAGGAAGGGGGATTTGGAGCACTTGGTCACAACGGGAAAGCTGGAGGGAAAGAGAGCACCGGGTAGACCCAGGGAGAGAATGCTGGACGGACTTGCAGAGTGGCTGGGGATGAAGAGGGTGGGGGAGATGCTGGGTGCAACGAGAGATAGAGATGGTTGGAAGTCCATAGTCGCCAACGCCATGCGGCAGGGCACCTGATGATGATAATGACATGTCCCTCTGCTGTCACCATTAAAAGAATTCTATGGACAAAATGGCGACAGCAGAAGGGCATTTTGACAGTGCCAGGAGTCAAGGGCCAAAACATCACCTTGACGGAGGCATCTCCTGTAAGGACTTTGTGCTGTCTGCTGTGCCCAGGTTCTGGCTACAAATGACTTTACGGTTTCAGAACAACTTTCACCTCTCAGTCTAACAAACATACGGAGGTTTGTTGTGACGTCAGGTTTCTGTTTGTCTTTGTTAAGGGGTTTGTTTCCTTGTCAAATATGGCGATATGTGTTACCAGACAACATTTGGCGTGATGACTGCAGTTACAGCATTCCGGTCAATGGAGGTTTTTTTGTTTTTTTTACACCCAGTCTCATCATCATCATCAGGTGCTCTGCCGCATGGCGTTGGCGACCATGGACTTCCAACCATCTCTATCTCTCGTTGCACCCAGCATCTCCCCCACCCTCTTCATCCCAGCCACTCTGCAAGTCCGTCCAGCATTCTCTCCCTGGACAGAGGAAGAATAAAGACACCCAGTCTACCTGTGATGTATTGAGAATTATCATACAGGAGAACATGTTACCTTCTGAAGGTTGGGTGCAGCAACAGGCACAGTGCAGTCTCCTTTCAGGAGCGAGACTTGTTGGTGCACGATTACACACGATGAAATTTCGTACACAACCTATCTCTAGTAGAAATAAAATCCAAAACAAGTGTGACTGCCCGCGCCCAAGCAAACACGAACCAGAAGAACAAGAAAACCAATATAAGCGCGTAGGGGCATTCGATTTCTTACCCACTGGACGAGGCGGCAGGGAAGTTTTTAGTCCCGTTTTTATTATCCATTGTTTGCTGTCTGTGATCTGTTTGTGACCGTGCGTTCGCGCTTGACAAAGGCTAGTTGGCCGAAAATTTGCGCTTGTTTTGTTTTGTCTCGTTGGATACGCGCTTATATTGGTTTTCTTGTTCTTATGGTTCTAGTAGAAATGTTCACCGTTCCAAATTCATTATTTCGCGACGCAAAACATACCGGCGAGCGGATCTGGCGTGGGGATACTTCTATCATGGACACCTCTTCTTCACCCGCAAATCTTACCCCCTGTAATGCACCGTTTGTTGTGGACACGTTCCGCTCACCCACCTCCACCCGCCGTCCCCGTCTCCCCACCCCCCGCCCCCCCGCCCGTCCAGTTTTCATTTCCTCTGCTTCGCGTCTGATACGGGGCTTCCTGTTTTATGATGTCATTTCCGGAATGGAATACGACTTACACGGCCATGATTGCGTGGTGTGGGGCCCGGCAGTGAAGACACGATCTCCAGCCAGCCTGATGGCAGACGCTCCAAACGTGAAAACAGGCGTCGTGGCTGATATCGTTTTATTTTCTCTCTGTTATCGATCACATCTTCCCAGTCTTGTCCCATCCCACATCACCATAATAATTATGGTGATAATCATCGTTATACTTCACCATAATAATTATGATGATAATCATCGTTATACTTCACCATAATAATTATGATGATAATCATCGTTATACTTCACCATAATAATTATGATGATAATCATCGTTATACATCACCATAATAATTATGATGATAATCATCGTTATACTCACCATTATAATTATGATGATAATCATCGTTATACTTCACCATAATAATTATGATCATAATCATCGTTATACTTCACCATAATAATTATGATGATAATCATCGTTATACTTCACCATAATAATTATGATGATAATCATCGTTATACTTCACCATAATAATTATGATCATAATCATCGTTATACTTCACCATAATAATTATGATGATAATCATCGTTATACTTCACCATAATAATTATGATCATAATCATCGTTATACTTCACCATAATAATTATGATGATAATCATCGTTATACTTTACCATAATAATTATGATCATAATCATCGTTATACTTCACCATAATAATTATGATGATAATCATCGTTATACTTCACCATAATAATTATGATCATAATCATCGTTATACTTCACCATAATAATTATGATCATAATCATCGTTATACTTTACCATAATAATTATGATCATAATCATCGTTATACTTCACCATAATAATTATGATCATAATCATCGTTATACTTCACACCATAATAATTATGATCATAATCATCGTTATACTTCACCATAATAATTATGATCATAATCATCGTTATACTTCACCATAATAATTATGATGATAATCATCGTTATACTTCACCATAATAATTATGATCATAATCATCGTTATACTTCACCATAATAATTATGATGATAATCATCGTTATACTTCACCATAATAATTATGATGATAATCATCGTTATACTTCACCATAATAATTATGATCATAATCATCGTTATACTTCACCATAATAATTATGATGATAATCATCGTTATACTTCACCATAATAATTATGATCATAATCATCGTTATACTTCACCATAATAATTATGATGAAAATCATCGTTATACTTCACCATAATAATTATGATGATAATCATCGTCATTTTTGTCATCATCTTCATTACAGACATCATCATCCCGAAGCAGGAATACAGCTGTGAGGTCATTGAACGCAGCTGCAAACACGATCTTTCAATTGTCCTATGCAATGTACGTGTAATTATGACATATAAATACAGGTGTATACAATTGTCCAATGAATTGTACGTGTAATTATGACATATAAATACAGGTGTATACAATTGTCTTATGGAATGTAGGTGTACTTATGACATATAAATACAGGTGTATACAATTGTCCAATGAATTGTACGTGTAATTATGACATATAAATACAGGTGTATACAATTGTCCAATGAATTGTACATGTAATTATGACATATAAATACAGGTGTATACAATTGTCCAATGAATTGTACATGTAATCATGGCATATAAATACAGGTGTATACAATTGTCCTATGGAATGTACATGTAATTATGACATATAAATACAGGTGTATACAATTGTCCTATGGAATGTACGTGTATTTATGACATATAAATACAGATGTATACAATAAATTATTGCCTTTATGGAATGTACATGTAATTATGACATATAAATACAGGTGTATACAGTTGTCCTATAGAATGTACATGTATACAGGTGTATACAATTGTCTTTATAGAATGTACATGTATTATGACATATAAATACAGGTGTATACAATTGTCTTTATAGAATGTACATGTAATCATGGCATATAAATACAGGTGTATACAGTTGTCCTATAGAATGTACATGTAATCATGGCATATAAATACAGGTGTATACAGTTGTCCTATAGAATGTACATGTTATCATGGCATATAAATACAGGTGTTTACAATTGTCCTATAGAATGTACATGTAATTATGACATATAAATACAGGTGTATACAGTTGTCTTTATAGAATGTACATGTAATCATGGCATATAAATACAGGTGTATACAGTTGTCCTATAGAATGTACATGTAATTATGACATATAAATACAGGTGTATACAGTTGTCCTATAGAATGTACATGTAATTATGACATATAAATACAGGTGTATACAGTTGTCCTATAGAATGTACATGTTATCATGGCATATAAATACAGGTGTATACAGTTGTCCTATAGAATGTACATGTAATTATGACATATAAATACAGGTGTATACAGTTGTCCTATAGAATGTACATGTTATCATGGCATATAAATACAGGTGTATACAGTTGTCCTATAGAATGTACATGTAATTATGACATATAAATACAGGTGTATACAGTTGTCCTATAGAATGTACATGTAATTATGACATATAAATACAGGTGTATACAGTTGTCCTATGGAATGTACATGTAATCATGACATATAAATACAGGTGTATAAATACAGGTGTATACAATTGTCTTTATAGAATGTACATGTAGTCATGGCATAAATACAGGTGTATACAATTGTTTTTATAGAATGTACATGTAATTATGACATATAAATACAGGTGTATACATTTGTCCTATGGAATGTACATGTTATCATGGCATATAAATACAGGTGTATACAGTTGTCCTATAGAATGTACATGTAATCATGGCATATAAATACAGGTGGACATGTACATGTACATGTAGTCATGGCATATAAATACAGGTGTATATAGTTGTCCTATAGAATGTACATGTAATTATGGCATATAAATACAGGTGTATATAGTTGTCCTATAGAATGTACATGTAATTATGGCATATAAATACAGGTGTATACAATTGTCTTTATGGAATGTACATGTAATTATGGCATATAAATACAGGTGTATACAATTGTCTTTATAGAATGTACATGTAATTATGACATAAATACAGGTGTATATAGTTGTCCTATGGAATGTACATGTAGTCATGACATATAAATACAGGTGTATACAATTGTCTTTATAGAATGTACATGTAGTCATTATTATTATTATTACATGAATAAACGCCTTTCCATAAAATGCTCAACGCGTTTTACATAAAATCTTAATTAAAACATGCATTGCAAATAGAAGCTGAATAAGACATTTAACTAATTAAAACAAATCAGAGAGCATACAAAGATATTCCAACATATCATGTTCACGTTCACAACACACACACACACACACACACACACACACACGCACACACACACACACACACACACACACACACACACACACACACACACACACACACACACACACACACACTCACACCCATACACACACACAAAAATTAAAATTAAAATATATAATCAGAAGAATAAACTTAAAAACACCAATAATAGACACAGTCATGCCAAGGACTAGAAAAGGTTAAAAACAGTCATTTTGTACTTCAGCACCAATGCCGTGGAAGTTACTCTGCAACCAGATACTTTTGAAAAAGATGGGTTTTAAGTTCCTTTCTGAAGGTTAAGTAACTATGTTGTTTTCTCAGGTTGAGTGGCAGATTGTTCCATACTGAAGGACCAAAAACAGAGAAAGCGCGTTTGCCAACTGTGGAGAGAGAAAAACGTGGTTCGACTAGTTGAAAAGAATCTCCGGAACGAAGGGTTCGAGTCGGTACATAATGTTGGATCAGTTCAGAAAGATATGGTGGTGCAGTGACTGTATCACTTAGACAGCGGAAACAGAGGCAAGCAATCTTGAAGTCTATTCTGGCTTTGATGGGGAGCCAGTGAAGGGATTTCAGCAGTGGATTTGCACTGTCAGATTGTTTCTTGTGCAGGATAAGGCGGGCTGCATTATTCTGAATGACCTGAAGCTTTCTAAGTTTGTCATCAGGTAAGCCAGCTAAGAGAGAATTACAGTAATCTAATCTTGACAAAATAAAACAAACTGCAAGCTTCTTCACGGCATCGGTGGTGAGGTAAGGACGAATCTTTGCAATCCTACGGAGCTGAAAGTTTAGGCTACGGCAAAGATTGTTGATATACGCGTCCATTGTTAATGATTCGTCAAGAAACACTCCAAGATTTCTAACAGATGGTGCAAAAGAAAGACTGCAGCCACAGATTGTCATTGTGCATGTTGGTGTTTGTTGTAGTTTATGTTTAGTACCGATTTTTATCAGTTCAGTTTTATCTTCATTCATTTTAAGCTTGTTTGTCATCATCCAGTCACCGACAGCCTCAATACCAGATTGTAAATTGCCAAGCAATGCTGGAAACTCGGCTGGGATGTTGGAATCATACAATTGTGAATCGTCGGCGAAGAAGTGATAGCGAAGACCTGATCGACTTATCACCTGACTCAGAGGCTTGGTGTACATTACGAACAAGACAGGCCCTAACACTGAGCCTTGTGGGACTCCAAACCTGAGCACTGATGGAGAGGAATGATACTTTCCTAAAACAACAGATTGAGTACGGTCCTTAAGGTAGGACCGAAACCAGTCCAAAACGATTGCAGAGCAACCATATGTGGTATGCAGTCTGTTGATAAGTATGTTATGGTCTATTGTATCAAAGGCAGCAGACAAATCCAGCAAAGACAGGAGAGACACATGTCCACGATCAGAAGCATGAAGAAGATCGTTAACGACACGAACAAGTGCCGTTTCTGTACTATGACATTTAGTCATGGCATAAATACAGGTGTATACAATTGTTTTTATAGAATGTACATGTAATTATGACATATAAATACAGGTGTATACATTTGTCCTATGGAATGTACATGTAATTATGACATAAATACAGGTGTATATAGTTGTCCTATGGAATGTACATGTAGTCATGGCATATAAATACAGGTATATACAATTGTCTTTATGGAATGTACATGTAATTATGACATATAAATACAGGTGTATATAGTTGTCCTATAGAATGTACATGTAATCATGACATATAAATACAGGTGTATATAGTTGTCCTATGGAATGTACATGTAGTTATGGCATATAAATACAGGTGTATACTATTGTCTTTATAGAATGTACATGTAGTCATGGCATATCAATACAGATGTATACAATTGTCTTTATGGAATGTACATGTAATCATGGCATATAAATACAGGTGTATACAGTTGTCCTATAGAATGTACATGTAGTCATGGCATAAATACAGGTGTATACAGTTGTCCTATAGAATGTACATGTTATCATGGCATAAATACAGGTGTATATAGTTGTCCTATAGAATGTACATGTAATCATGGCATATAAATACAGGTGTATACAGTTGTCCTATAGAATGTACATGTAGTCATGGCATATAATACAGGTGTATATATTGTCCTATAGAATGTACATGTATCATGGCATAAATTTCAGGTTATACAATTGTCTTATAGATGTACATGTAATCATGGCATAAATACAGGTGTATACAGGTGCCCTATAGAATGTAATGTAATTATGCATAAATACAGGTGTATATAGTTGTCCTATTGAATGTACATGTAATCATGGCATATAAATACAGGTGTATACAGTTGTCCTATAGAATGTAATGTAATATGGCATATAAATACAGGTGTTTACAATTGTCCTATGAATGTACATGTAATTATGACATATAAATACAGGTGTATATAGTTGTCCTATAGAATGTACATGTAGTCATGGCATATAAATACAGGTGTATATAGTTGTCCTATAAGTACATGTAGTCATGCATAAAATACAGGTGTATATAGTTGCCTATAGAATGTACATGTAATCATGGCATTAATACAGTGTATATAGTTTCCTATAGAATGTACATGTAGTCATGGCATATAAATACAGGTGTATATAGTTGTCCTATAGATGTACATGTAGTATGGCATATAAATACAGGTGTATATAGTTGTCCTATAGAATGTACATTAATCATGGCATAAATAAGGTGTATACAATTGTCTTTATAGAATGTACATGTAATCATGGCATAAATAAGGTGTATATAGTTGTCCTATGGAATGTACATGTAGTTATGGCATATAAATACAGTGTATACAATTGTCTTTATAGAATGTACATGTAATCATGGCAATAAATACAGGTTATGCAGTTGTCCTATAGAATGTACATGTATCATGGCTATAAATACAGGTGTATACAATTGTCTTTATAGAATGTAATGTAGTTATGGCAATAAATACAGGTGTATACAATTGTCTTTATAGAATGTACATTAGTTATGGCATATAAATACAGGTGAGTTCCTATGAATTCAGTATCAGGCAATAAACAGGTATAATGTCTTAGATGTACAATCAGCTAAACAGATACATTCTTGATTACATGAATCAGCATAATAAGGTGTAATTGTCTATAATGACATGTACATGCATAATACAGTGTCTTTTCTTAAATGTACATTAATGCATAACAGTTATTTTTATAATGTACATCTGGCAATAACAGGTGTTACAGTGCCTATGAAGTCATGTATATGTAAAATACAGGATAAGTTTCCTATGAATGTAATTATCTCTATAATACAGTGTATATGCTTAAGTAATGTATCATGCAAATCGGTAATGTCATGAATTACATTAGTCATGGCAATAATACAGGTATATTGTCTTAAGTACATTATGGTAAAAGGTGTAATTCATAATGTACATGTATATGATAAAGTGTACATTGTCTTTTGAGTACATGATAGCTAAATACAGTGTATAATGTCTATGAATGATCTGCATATAAACAGTGTATAGTTGTCTAGGCATAATAGATAATAGGTAAATTCCTGAATACGTATCATGGAAATACAGTAACATTGTCTTAATCGTATCTGGCAAAATACAGTTACATTCTATGAATGTCTGTAATTGCTAAATAAGGTATACATGCTTTGAATGTATGATATGCATAATACAGGTATAATGCCTTGGAATTAAGATTGAAAATACAGGTAATTGCTATGAAGTACAGTTTGCAATAATACGTAAAATTGTCTTAAAAGTACTGTAATGAAATAGGTGTAATGTTTTAGAATGATAATTAAAAGGTGTCATTTCCTGAACATATATGCATAATACAGTATAATTTCTGATACTTATATGATAAATACAGTTATACATTCTTTAGATGCATATATACAATTGTCCTATAGAATGTACATGTATCTATGGCATATAAAAACAGGTGTATACAGTTGTCCTATAGAATGTACATGTAATCATGGCATATAAATACAGGTGTATATAGTTGTCCTATAGAATGTAATGTAAATGCATATAAATACAGGTGTATATAGTTGTCCTATAGAATGTACATGTAATCATGGCATATAAATACAGGTGTATACAGTTGTCCTATAGAATGTACATGTAATCATGGCATATAAATACAGGTGTATACAGTTGTCCTATAGAATGTACATGTAATCATGGCATATAAATACAGGTGTATATAGTTGTCCTATAGAATGTACATGTAATCATGGCATATAAATACAGGTGTATACAGTTGTCCTATAGAATGTACATGTAATCATGGCATATAAATACAGGTGTATACAGTTGTCCTATAGAATGTACATGTAATCATGGCATATAAATACAGGTGTATACAGTTGTCTTTATAGAATGTACATGTAGTCATGGCATATAAATACAGGTGTATATAGTTGTCCTATGGAATGTACATGTAGTTATGGCATATAAATACAGGTGTATACAGTTGTCCTATAGAATGTACATGTAGTCATGGCATATAAATACAGGTGTATACAATTGTCTTTATAGAATGTACATGTAGTCATGGCATATAAATACAGGTGTATACAATTGTCTTTATAGAATGTACATGTAATTATGGCATATAAATACAGGTGTATACTATTGTCTTTATAAAATGGACATGTAGTTATGGCATATAAATACAGGTGTATACAATTGTCTTTATAGAATGTACATGTAATTATGGCATATAAATACAGGTGTATACAGTTGTCTTTATAGAATGTACATGTAATTATGGCATATAAATACAGGTGTATACAATTGTCTTTATAGAATGTACATGTAATTATGGCATATAAATACAGGTGTATACAATTGTCTTTATAGAATGTACATGTAGTCATGGCATATAAATACAGATGTATACAATTGTCTTTATAGAATGTACATGTAGTCATGGCATATAAATACAGGTGTATACAATTGTCTTTATAGAATGTACATGTAGTTATGGCATATAAATACAGGTGTATACTATTGTCTTTATAGAATGTACATGTAGTCATGACATATAAATACAGGTGTATACAATTGTCTTTATAGAATGTACATGTAGTCATGGCATATAAATACAGGTGTATACAATCATGATGAGGACAAAGAAAAGAGAAATAGCAGAAGAACAGTGTGGATTTGTGTAGGGGAAAGGAACTATTAATGCCATATACATCCTAAGAACTATCATACAGAGGTCAATCGAGTTGAATAAGTATTTATATTTATGCTTTGTGATTATACCAAGGCTGTCGATCGGGTAAGACATGAAGAATGATTAACCAACTAGAAAGACTCAATATTGTTGGAAAAGATCTACGAATAATCAGAAATATGTATTGGGAATAAACAGCAGCAATGAGAATAGAAAACGATATAAGCTCTTTCCAAAATATCAAAAGAGGAGTCAGACAGGGTTGTGTTCTGTCACTAGATTTGTTTTCACTTTGCAGCGAAACCATCATGAGAAACCTAGAAGAATGCCCTGGATTAAAGGTTGGAGGAAAAATGATAAACAACATTTGTAACGCAGATGAAACCGTGCTAATTGCAGAAAATTAAATGACCTACAAAACCTTGCGAATACAATAGAAACAGAAAGCAAAAATAAAAGGTTGGAGCTAAATAGCAAGAAGACACATCTTTGAAACAGGTTGATAAGTTTAAATATCTGGGAACGGTCATCTCACCAGACGGCAGATGCACATCAGAAATAGTCAGCAGAATCGGCCAAGTCAAAGCAGCATTCAAGAAGATGAAAAGCATTCCTACCAACAAATGCCTATCAATTAACATCAGAAAGAGAGTTCTTGAATGTTATGTAGACCGATAATGTTATACAGTTGTGAGACGTGGACAGTCGACACGCAAAGCCAGAACAAGATTGAGGCAGCCGAGATGTGGTTTCTAAGAAGAATATTAAGAGTTCCATGGACAGCAAAGAAAACAAACGAGACAGTCTTGATGGAGGCAGACACAAGTAGATCATTGATAAGGGAGATTAGGAAAAGACATGCAACATTTAAAGGTCGTTTTATGAGGAAAGGGGAATTAGAGCACTTGGTCACAACAGGAAAGCTGGAGGAAAAGAGAGCACCAGGTAGATCCAGGGAGAAAATATTGGACGAACTTGCAGGGTGGCTGAGGACAGAAAAGGTGGGAGATGTGCTTGCGGTGACAAGGGCTAGATGCATATAGAGAACCATGATCGCCAATGCCATGTTCAGGACACATGATGATGATGAAATCAATCCATCCTCCTCGCCTGGGTGGGGCATAAGGCGTCAATCAAGTCAGTCAAGCTCGTTCTGCCGCGTCTGTCATGAACAAGCGGGGACAACTCAGTCCAGGTGGCGCCAAGTGCCTGTTGGCCTTCCGCTGATGGTCTTCCCGGGCGGTGCCCATGACACAGCAGCAGCGAACGGTTACCTGTTCCTCTTCCATAAAGCGACAGTTGAAAACCCACGGTCAGAACAAGAGAGATGTTGATACAAACACAATATATATTCAGTGAACTCCGCGAGACACATCTCCTTCAACACCGACAAACATCCACTCAAACCTCTCATGCTATTAAATACACATTACTGACAACTTTGGTGAAGGGATAATCAACAAAGTGGTCTGGCCATAGTGACAGACTTTTTATTCCTTCGCAGCTTTAAGATGTTTTGCAGGACTGCGTATCAGATAATGGACACAATTCAGTCAACCGAGTTAAGTTTCAGTGTCGGTTCTATAAGAATCTGTTACAGCGTGCCTCTGTCTTCCACATGTGTCTTCCACATGTGTCTTCCACATGTGTCTTCCACAAGTGTCTTTCCTCAAGCAGGCAGACGTGGAGGACAGAGACTGGGAGAACAGTGCAGGCAGCTAACAGTCCAAGGAGTGATGATGTAGACTGACTGAGGACAGACAGACAGACGTGGAGGACAGAGACTGGGAGAACAGTGCAGGCAGCTAACAGTCCAAGGAGTGATGATGTAGACTGACTGAGGACAGACAGACAGACGTGGAGGACAGAGACACAGAAAACAGTGCAGGCAGCTAACAGTCCAAGGAGTGATGATGTAGACTGACTGAGGACAGACAGACAGACGTGGAGGACAGAGACACAGAGAACAGTGCAGGCAGCAAACAGTCCATAGAGTGATGATGTAGACTGACTGAGGACAGACAGACAGACGTGGAGGACAGAGACACAGAGAACAGTGCAGGCAGCTAACAGTCCATAGAGTGATGATGTAGACTGACTGAGGACAGACAGACAGACGTGGAGGACAGAGACACAGAGAACAGTGCAGGCAGCTAACAGTCCATAGAGTGATGATGTAGACTGACTGAGGACAGACAGACAGACGTGGAGGACAGAGACTGGGAGAACAGTGCAGGCAGCCAACAGTCCATAGAGTGATGATGTAGACTGACTGAGGACAGACAGACAGACGTGGAGGACAGAGACACAGAGAACAGTGCAGGCAGCTAACAGTCCAAGGAGTGATGATGTAGACTGACTGAGGACAGACAGACAGACGTGGAGGACAGAGACACAGAGAACAGTGCAGGCAGCTAACAGTCCAAGGAGTGATGATGTAGACTGACTGAGGACAGACAGACAGACGTGGAGGACAGAGACACAGAGAACAGTGCAGGCAGCCAACAGTCCATAGAGTGATGATGTAGACTGACTGAGGACAGACAGACAGACGTGGAGGACAGAGACACAGAGAACAGTGCAGGCAGCCAACAGTCCATAGAGTGATGATGTAGACTGACTGAGGACAGACAGACAGACGTGGAGGACAGAGACACAGAGAACAGTGCAGGCAGCCAACAGTCCATAGAGTGATGATGTAGACTGACTGAACTGAACAGTGTGTGGCTACAGATATGTGAAATGTCAAATGGTGACATACCATTTCGCCTGTTCCCATGTCGCCTGTTGCCATATCGCCTGTTGCCATGTCGCCTGTTCCCATGTCGCCTGTTGCCATGTCGCCTGTTGCCATGTCGCCTGTTCCCATGTCGCCTGTTGCCATGTCGCCTGTTGCCATGTCGCCTGTTGCCATGTCGCCTGTTCAATTAAAATGTCTCTGTCTTGGTACATGGCCATACCTGGAGGTCTGATGTAGCCAGGCCACTACATCTTGGTACATGGCCATACCTGGAGCTCTGATGTAGCCAGGCCACTACATCTTGGTACATGGCCATACCTGGAGGTCTGATGTAGCAAGGCCATTAGATCTTGGTACATGGCCATACCTGGAGCTCTGATGTAGCCAGGCCATTAGATCTTGGTACATGGCCATACCTGGAGGTCTGATGTAGCAAGGCCATTAGATCTTGGTACATGGCCATACCTGGAGGTCTGATGTAGCAAGGCCATTAGATCTTGGTACATGGCCATACCTGGAGGTCTGATGTAGCCAGACCACTACATCTTGGTACATGGCCATACCTGGAGCTCTGATGTAGCCAGGCCATTAGATCTTGGTACATGGCCATACCTGGAGCTCTGATGTAACAAGGCCATTAGATCTTGGTACATGGCCATACCTGGAGGTGTGATGTAGCAAGGCCATTAGATCTTGGTACATGGCCATACCTGGAGGTCTGATGTAACAAGGCCATTAGATCTTGGTACATGGCCATACCTGGAGGTCTGATGTAGCAAGGCCATTAGATTTTTGTACATGGCCATACCTGGAGGTCTGATGTAACAAGGCCATTAGATCTTGGTACATGGCCATACCTGGAGGTCTGATGTAACAAGGCCATTAGATCTTTGTACATGGCCATACCTGGAGGTCTGATGTAACAAGGCCATTAGATCTTGGTACATGGCCATACCTGGAGGTCTGATGTAACAAGGCCATTAGATCTTGGTACATGGCCATACCTGGAGGTCTGATGTAACAAGGCCATTAGATCTTGGTACATGGCCATACCTGGAGGTCTGATGTAACAAGGCCATTAGATCTTGGTACATGGCCATACCTGGAGGTCTGATGTAGCAAGGCCATTAGATTTTTGTACATGGCCATACCTGGAGGTCTGATGTAACAAGGCCATTAGATCTTGGTACATGGCCATACCTGGAGGTCTGATGTAACAAGGCCATTAGA
>JAPXFY010000016.1:83444375-83459375 GCA_030674185.1 Monoplex corrugatus
TCAACAAACTTCAGCTTAATGACGAAAAGACAGAAGCTATCCTCATTGGCACCCGTCAGAAACTTTCTCAGCTGCCTCCTCTTTCTCTCCCATTATGTAACACATCAGTCCCAATTTCTGATTCAGCCCAAAAACCTTGGTGTCTGCATTGACTCTACCCTCTCCATGAACAACTTTGTTTCTCAAACTGCCAGATCTTGCTACTATCATCTCCATCGTATAAGCCTGATCAGGAAGTATCTCTCTGTGGAAACAACTGCAAAAATCGTTCTCTCCTTCATAATGTCTCGCATTGACTATTGCAATTCACTCCTGTCTGATCTTCCTGCCTCCACCATTCACATCCTGCAGCGCATTCAAAACAATGCTGCACGCCTTGTACTAAAAAAGAAAAAAGCTGACCACATATCTCCTCTCCTGGCACAACTTCACTGGCTCCCTGTATCAAAGCGCATACAGTACAAACTAGACACCATGTGCTACAAAAGCCTCAATAACGAAGCCCCCGATTACCTGTCAAGCCTACTTGAGATCTATGTTCCCTCACGTACCCTCCGCTCTGCCTCCGATCCTCTGACTTTTCGCTTTCCACGCACTAAGCTCAATACCTATGGTCCACGAGCCTTCTCTGTTTCTGGTCCACTCTCCTGGAACAAACTTCCTCTCTCAGTCCGTCAGCAACCTACTTTTGTCTCCTTCAAGTCCGCTCTCAAAACTCACCTTTTTCTCCTCTGCATAAAATCCTGACCTCACTCAATCCCCTCTGCAGCCTGTCTCCACTCGGAGGGGAATCACATTGTAATATATAATTGTATATAATATGCTCTCTATAATTTTCCATTGCTTTTATTCTTTCTCCCCATTTATAGCCGTGTGCGTGTGCGTGTGCGTGCGTGTGTGTGTGTGTGTGTGCGTGCGTGCGTGCGTGCGTGCGTGTGTGTGCGTACGTGCGTGTGTGTCTGTTTTAGCGCTTAGATTTGATTTTATTAAGATTTTGCGCTATATAAAAAATTGTATATTGTATATTATTATATTATTATCATGTGGGTTAGACGATGAAAGGGTTAAGTTTTTGCAGCTGATGGACAGGCTGCAGGAATAGAAAGGGTTAAATAAAACATTTTTGTTCGCTCTCTCTCTCTCTTTTTCGCTCTCTCTCTTTTCTCTCTCTTCTGTCTCTTTCTCTTCTTTCTCCCTTTCTCTTTCTTCTCTTCTCTCTCTCTTGTCTATCTCTCTCTTCTCTCATTCTCTCTGTCTCTGTTTCCCTGTCTCTTCCCTCTTTCACAGACAGACAGACAGACAGATAGACAGACAGACACACACACACACACATACACGTACACACACAGACACAAACACAGAGACACACAGACACACACACACACACACACACACACACACACACACACACACACACACACACACACACACACACACACACACACACACATTCGCCAGAGACACGATATACGGCAATCAAGTGTTGTTTCGCAGTTTCTACCTTTTGCTGTTAGAAATACTTGTAGTGAATTATGGAACTGCTGCACTTAACAAGACCACGATACGTAGTTCACACCCACTTCCTTTTTTTTAAAAAAATGTAAACTTTCTTCTTGTTGTTGTATTTTTCTATCTATTCGGCTTGCTGTCAGAATTAATGATTTAATTTCAAGGAATTGTGAAAGGAAAATGTTGCTGAATATCATTCACATATTAACAAAGCATCTGTGTTTTAACTTCAACATACTGATAAAAGGCTCGTCTTAATTGTTTATACTAATTGTGCACCAAAGTGACTTTCAGCTTTCATGTAAATCATCCTCATTATCATGCTCCATGACGCATGGCGTTAGTGATCATGGCCCTCCACACCAATCTATCCATTGTCGATACAAGTACATCTCCCACCTTGTCTGTCCTCAGCCACCCTGTCTATCCTCAGCCACCTTCTCTGTCCTCAGCCACCCTGTCTGTCTTCAGCCACCTTCTCTGTCCTCAGCCACCCTGTCTGTCCTCAGCCACCTTCTCTGTCCTCAGCCACCCTGTCTGTCCTCATCCACCTTCTCTGTCCTCAGCCACCCTGTCTGTCCTTAGCCACCTTCTCTGTCCCCAGCCACCCTGTCTGTCTTCAGCCACCTTCTCTGTCCTCAGCCACCCTGTCTGTCCTCAGCCACCTTCTCTGTCCCCAGCCACCTTTTCTGTCCTCAGCCACCCTGTCTGTCCTCAGCAACCTTTTCTGTCCTCAGCCACCCTGTCTGTCCTCAGCCACCTTTTCTGTCCTCAGCCACCCTGTCTGTCCTCAGCAACCTTCTCTGTCCTCAGCCACCCTGTCTGTCCTTAGCCACCTTCTCTGTCCTCAGCCACCCTGTCTGTCCTTAGCCACCTTCTCTGTCCTCAGCCACCCTGTCTGTCCTTAGCCACCTTCTCTGTCCTCAGCCACCCTGTCTGTCCTCAGCCACTTTTTCTGTCCTCAGCCACCCTGTCTGTCCTCAGCCACCCTGTCTGTCCTCAGCCACCCTGTCTGTCCTCAGCCACCTTCTCTGTCCTCAGCCACCCTGTATGTCCTCAGCCACCTTCTCTGTCCTCAGCCACCCTGTCTGTCCTCAGCCACCCTGTCTGTCCTCAGCCACCCTGTTTGTCCTCAGCTACCCTGTCTGTCCTCAGCCACCCTGTCTGTCCTCAGCCACCCTGTCTGTCTTCAGCCACCCTGTCTGTCCTCAGCCACCCTGTCTGTCCTCAGCCACCCTGTCTGTCCTCAGCCACTCTGTCTGTCCTGTCTGTTCTCAGCCACCCTGTCTGTCTTCAGCCACCCTCTCTGTCCTCAGCCACTCTGCACATCCGTCCAATATTTTCTCCCTGGGTCTACTTGGTGCTCTTTTTCCCTCTAGCTTTCCTAGTGTGACTTGGTGCTCAAATTTCTCTGCTTTATAAACTGTTCTATGAATGTTTCTTCTCTTTTCCCAATCTTCTTCACCAATGTTCTTTTTGTGTTTGCTTGTTTCAAGATCTCTCTCTCTCTCTCCCTCTGTGTGTGTGTCTCTCTCTCCCTCTCTGTCTCTCTCTGTCTGTCTGTCTGTCTCTTTCTCTCTGTCTGTCTCTCCGTCTGTCTGTCTATCTCTTTGTTGCTGTCCATGGAACTCTTAGCATTCTTCTCAGAAACCACATTTCAGTTCCCTCAATCTTATTCTGACTTTTGCGAGTTGAATATCCACGCTTGGTGTCCGTACAACAAACAGAACACAGACACGTATTAAAATAGAAAAGGAATGTGTATTTAAGCGACAAAACAAGACAGGTGCAAAGGGTCTGACCAACTGGCCTTGTGTCAAGTATACTTAAAAGACAACAGAGAAACAAATTCACCACATTTTGGGCAAAAACAACAGGAACAACAAAAAAGACCGTTCACATTACTTCCATAGAAGGCGCCTTCAGTTCGGACGTTTATGATCATAAATATCGACACCTTAATAAATGAAGCGCAATTGAAATAAATCTGCTTTTCACTCAGAACGTTATTGGTAACTTATTAAACTTACATATTATCACAGTAACTTATTAAACTTACATATTATGACATCGACAGTAACTTATTAAACTTACATATTATGACAGTAACTTATTAAACTTACATGTTAACACAGTAACTTATTAAACTTACATATTATGACATCGACAGTAACTTATTAAACTTACATATTATGACAGTAACTTATTAAACTTACATGTTAACACAGTAACTTATTAAACTTACATATTATGACATCGACAGTAACTTATTAAACTTACATATTATGACAGTAACTTATTAAACTTACATATTATGACAGTAACTTATTAAACTTACATGTTAACACAGTAACTTATTAAACTTACATATTATGACAGTAACTTATTAAACTTACATATTATGACAGTAACTTATTAAACTTACATATTACCACAGTAACTCATTAAACTTACATATTACAACAGTAACTTATTAAACTTACATATTATGACAGTAACTTATTAAACTTACATATTATGACAGTAACTTATTAAACTTACATATTATGACAGTAACTCATTAAACTTACATATTATGACAGTAACTTATTAAACTTACATATTATGACAGTAACTTATTAAACTTACATATTACAACAGTAACTTATTAAACTTACATATTATGACAGTAACTTATTAAACTTACATATTATGACAGTAACTTATTAAACTTACATATTATGACAGTAACTTATTAAACTTACATATTACAACAGTAACTTATTAAACTTACATATTATGACAGTAACTTATTAAACTTACATATTATGACAGTAACTCATTAAACTTACATATTATGACAGTAACTTATTAAACTTACATATTACAACAGTAACTTATTAAACTTACATATTATGACAGTAACTTATTAAACTTACATATTATGACAGTAACTCATTAAACTTACATATTACCACAGTAACTCATTAAACTTACATATTACAACAGTAACTTATTAAACTTACATATTATGACAGTAACTCATTAAACTTACATATTATGACAGTAACTTATTAAACTTACATATTATGACAGTAACTTATTAAACTTACATATTACAACAGTAACTTATTAAACTTACATATTATGACAGTAACTTATTAAACTTACATATTACAACAGTAACTTATTAAACTTACATATTATGACAGTAACTCATTAAACTTACATATTACCACAGTAACTTATTAAACTTACATATTATGACAGTAACTTATTAAACTTACATATTATGACAGTAACTTATTAAACTTACATATTACAACAGTAACTTATTAAACTTACATATTATGACAGTAACTTATTAAACTTACATATTACAACAGTAACTTATTAAACTTACATATTATGACAGTAACTCATTAAACTTACATATTACCACAGTAACTTATTAAACTTACATATTATGACAGTAACTTATTAAACTTACATATTATGACAGTAACTTATTAAACTTACATATTATGACAGTAACTTATTAAACTTACATATTATGACAGTAACTTATTAAACTTACATATTACAACAGTAACTTATTAAACTTACATATTATGACAGTAACTCATTAAACTTACATATTACCACAGTAACTTATTAAACTTACATATTATGACAGTAACTCATTAAACTTACATATTATGACAGTAACTCATTAAACTTACATATTATGATAGTAACTTATTAAACTTACATATTATGACAGTAACTTATTAAACTTACATATTATGACAGTAACTTATTAAACTTACATATTATGACAGTAACTCATTAAACTTACATATTATGACAGTAACTTATTAAACTTACATATTATGACAGTAACTTATTAAACTTACATATTATGACAGTAACTTATTAAACTTACATATTATGACAGTAACTTATTAAACTTACATGTTAACACAGTAACTTATTAAACTTACATATTACGACAAACACCATTGAAAGTTTAACAACACCAGAGACATTGGCACTAACTCAAAGTGATCATGTTCATTAGTCACAGGAATATTGTCTGACTGATTCAACCTTCAGCTGTACCTGAAATATGATTACAACAGATAGGACACGACTTGTTTATAATGGTAAACATTGTTTGATTATTTAAAAACAAACTAACACTTATGGTTCTTCTTCCTCTTTTGTTATATTGCGATGTGGAGTTCCCCAACGTTAGGTTTTTGGACCCCTTCTGTTTGTTATGCCCATTATGTGTCCATCATAACCACACGTTCTGGTGACCATCATCTCTTTGCTGACCACACACAACTACACAAACCAGCATCTCCAGCCAAACTGAATCAAATGACGTCCACTCTCCAATTATGCACAAGTGACATTAAAAACTGAATGGCTGACCTAAGCATAATGATGATAAGACAGGTTGTTATTTTCACACATCAACAAAGTTGTATCTCTTCCAAGTTCAGTCTTTCTCAATGCGTGTGACATTCTCTTTTTTTCTCTGATTTTGTACGAAACGTAGCCTTCACCTTGACTTTAATCTTTCCACGCGACAACATATAAGCAAAGTATGCCAACTGGAACGTGTTGTGGGAAGGAGCTTTGAAGGACCACCATATTGAAAGATGAAGTTAGAGCAGCACTGAAAAAGATGAGGTCAGGAAAAGCCCCAGGACCAGACAACATTACTACAGAGATGATTGAAGCCCTTGAGGAATTTGGTATAGAAAAAATAACAGTCTTCCTAAATGAAATTTACGACACTGGAAAAATCCCCAAAGATATGTCAAAATCAATTTTCATTGCACTTCCAGGGAAGATGGGGGCTATAGAATGCGAACTCCATCGCACAATCAGTTTGATGAGTCATGTAACAAAAATCCTGTTAAGAATAATCATGATGAGGACAAGGAATAGAATCAAAAGAGAAATAGCAGAAGAACAGTGTGGATTTGTGGAAGGGAAAGGAACTATTAATGTCATATACATCCTAAGAACTATCATAGAGAGGTCAAATGAGATGAATAAGGATTTGTATTTATGCTTTGTTGACTAAACCAAGGCTTTCGATCGGGTACGGCATGGAGAGTTGATCGACCAGCTGGGGGGACTCGGTGTTGGTGGGGGGGATCTGCGAATAATCAGAAATATGTACTGGGAACAAGCAGCTGCAATGAGAATCATCATCATCATCAAGTGCCCTGCCGCATGGCGTTGGCGACCATGGACTTCCAACCATCTCTATCTCTCGTTGCCCCCAGCATCTCCCCACCCTCCTCATCCCCAGCCACTCTGCAAGTCCGTCCAGCATTCTCTCCCTGGGTCTACCTGGTGCTCTCTTTCCCTCCAGCTTCCCCGTTACCAGGTGCTCCAAATCCCCCTTCCTCATAAAATGGCCTATAAATGTTGTTTCTCTTTTCCTAATCTTCCTTATGAGTGATCTACTTGTGTCTGTCTCCATCAAGACTGTCTCGTTTGTTTTCTTTGCTGTCCATGGAACTCTCAACATTCTTCTGAGAAACCACATCTCGGCTGCCTCGATCCTGCTCTGGCTTTGCTTGCTGACTGTCCACGCCTCGCATCCGTACAACAGTATTGGTTCTATATAACATTCAAGGACTCTCTTTCTGATGTTAATTGATAGGCATTTGTTGGTAAGAATGCTTGTCATCTTCTTGAATGCTGTTTTGGCTTGGTCGATTCTGCCAGCTATTTCCGATGTGCATCTGTCAATGAGAATGGAAAACGATATAAGCTCTTTCCAAAACATCAAAAGAGGAGCCAGACAGGGTTGTGTTTTGTCACCAGATCTGTTTTCACTTTACAGCTAAAATATCATGAGAAACCTAGAAGAAGACCCTGAATTAAAGGTTGGAGGGAAAATGATAAACAACATTCGATACGCTAATTGTAGAAAATGGAAGGGACCTACAAAACCTTGTGAATATACTAGAAATAGAAAGCAAAGGTAAGGGGTTGGAACTAAACAGCAGGAAGGCTGAAGTCATGGTGATCAGTAAAAAACATGAAATCCCCTCATGCAAAATAACAGCAAATGGCACAACCTTGACACAGGTTAATAAGTTCAAATACCTGGGAACGGTCATTTCATCAGACGGCAGATGCACATCGGAAATAGCCAGCAGAATAGGCCAAGCTAAAACAGTATTCAAGAAGATGACAAGCATTCTACCAACAAGTGCCTATCAATTAACATCAGAAAGAGAGTCCTTGAGTGTTATATAGAACCAATACTGTTGTACGGATGTGAGGAGTGGACAGTCAGCAAGCAAAGCCAGAGCAAGATTGAGGCAGCCGAGATGTGGTTTCTCAGAAGAATGTTGAGAGTTCCATGGACAGCAAAGAAAACAAACGAGACAGTGTTGATGGAGGCAGACACAAGTAGATCACTCATAAGGAAGATTAGGAAAAGACAGGCAACATTTATAGGCCATTTTATGAGGAAGGGGGATTTGGAGCACCTGGTTACAACGGGAAAGCTGGAGGGAAAGAGAGCACCAGGTAGACCCAGGGAGAAAATGCTGGACGGACTTGCGGAGTGGCTGAAGACGAGGAGGGTGGAGGAGATGCTAGGGGCAACAAGAGATAGAGACAGATGGAAGTCCGTGATCGCCAACTCCATCCGGCAAGGCACCTGATGATGATGATGCCAACTGGCTTATTAGGGACTTTAATGCATTAAATCTACTTGCCATCTTCTCCCTGATTCTGCCGGCAAAACTTTCATTACCTCTTTTGTACTTTCTCGTCTAGATCACCATAACAGTCTTCTTACTGGTGTTATCTTGTCTGTTGTTCAGCCTGTACAAAAGGTCCAAACTTTTGCCGTAAGAGTGTCCTAAAAAATTCTTGCTATGAGAGTTCAACATCCCTGCTGTGTCCACTCCATTGGCTTCCTACTGCACACGTATTAGACACAAGGCTACGTGTACGTGTTACATCGTTGTATCTGGTACTGTCCATACTGTGTCCACTCCACTGGCTTCCTACTGCACAGCGTATTAGACACAAAGCCACGTGTAGTGTTACAACGTTGTGTCTGGTACTGTCCGTGCTGTGTACACTCCACTGGCTTCCTATTGCACAACGTATTAGACACAAAGCTACGTGTACGTGTTACAACGTTGTGTCTGGTACTGTCCTGCTATGTACACTCCACTGGCTTCCTATTGCACAACGTATTAGACACAAAGCTACGTGTACGTGTTACAACGTTGTGTCTGGTACTGTCCGTGCTGTGTACACTCCACTGGCTTCCTACTGCACAGCGTATTAGACACAAAGCTACGTGTACGTGTTACAACGTTGTGTCTGGTACTGTCCATGCTGTGTACACTCCATGCTTCCTACTGCACAGCGTATTAGACACAAAGCTACGTGTACGTGTTACAACGTTGTGTCTGGTACTGTCCGTGCTGTGTACACTCCACTGGCTTCCTATTGCACAACGTATTAGACACAAAGCTACGTGTATGTGTTACAACGTTGTGTCTGGTACTGTCCGTGCTGTGTACACTCCACTGGCTTCCTACTGCACAGCGTATTAGACACAAAGCTACGTGTACGTGTTACAACGTTGTGTCTGGTACTGTCCGTGCTGTGTACACTCCACTGGCTTCCTACTGCACAGCGTATTAGACACAAAGCTACGTGTACGTGTTACAACGTTGTGTCTGGTACTGTCCGTGCTGTGTACACTCCATGCTTCCTACTGCACAGCGTATTAGACACAAAGCTACGTGTACGTGTTACAACGTTGTGTCTGGTACTGTCCGTGCTGTGTACACTCCACTGGCTTCCTACTGCACAACGTATTAGACACAAAGCTACGTGTACGTGTTACAACGTTGTGTCTGGTACTGTCCATGCTGTGTACACTCCCATGCTTCCTACTGCACAGCGTATTAGACACAAAGCTACGTGTACGTGTTACAACGTTGTGTCTGGTACTGTCCATGCTGTGTACACTCCACTGGCTTCCTATGCACAACGTATTAGACACAAAGCTACGTGTAGTGTTACAACGTTGTGTCTGGTACTGTCCGTGCTGTGTACACTCCACTGGCTTCCTACTGCACAGCGTATTAGACACAAAGCTACGTGTACGTGTTACAACGTTGTGTCTGGTACTGTCCGTGCTGTGTACACTCCACTGGCTTCCTACTGCACAACGTATTAGACACAAAGCTACGTGTACGTGTTACAACGTTGTGTCTGGTACTGTCCGTGCTGTGTACACTCCACTGGCTTCCTACTGCACAGCGTATTAGACACAAAGCTACGTGTACGTGTTACAACGTTGTGTCTGGTACTGTCCTGCTGTGTACACTCCACTGGCTTCCTACTGCACAGCGTATTAGACACAAAGCACGTGTACGTGTTACAACGTTGTGTCTGGTACTGTCCTGCTGTGTACACTCCACTGGCTTCCTACTGCACAACGTATTAGACACAAAGCTACGTGTACGTGTTACAACGTTGTGTCTGGTACTGTCCGTGCTGTGTACACTCCACTGGCTTCCTACTGCACAGCGTATTAGACACAAAGCTACGTGTACGTGTTACAACGTTGTGTCTGGTACTGTCTGTGCTGTGTACACTCCACTGCTTCCTACTGCACAGCGTATTAGACACAAAGCTACGTGTACGTGTTACAACGTTGTGTCTGGTACTGTCCGTGCTGTGTACACTCCACTGGCTTCCTACTGCACAGCGTATTAGACACAAAGCTACGTGTACGTGTTACAACGTTGTGTCTGGTACTGTCCGTGCTGTGTACACTCCACTGGCTTCCTACTGCACAGCGTATTAGACACAAAGCTACGTGTACGTGTTACAACGTTGTGTCTGGTACTGTCCGTGCTGTGTACACTCCACTGGCTTCCTACTGCACAGCGTATTAGACACAAAGCTACGTGTACGTGTTACAACGTTGTGTCTGGTACTGTCCGTACTGTGTACACTCCACTGGCTTCCTACTGCACAGCGTATTAGACACAAAGCTACGTGTACGTGTTACAACGTTGTGTCTGGTACTGTCCGTGCTGTGTACACTCCACTGGCTTCCTACTGCACAGCGTATTAGACACAAAGCTACGTGCACGTGTTACAACGTTGTGTCTGGTACTGTCCGTGCTGTGTACACTCCACTGGCTTCCTACTGCACAGCGTATTAGACACAAAGCTACGTGTACGTGTTACAACGTTGTGTCTGGTACTGTCCGTGCTGTGTACACTCCACTGGCTTCCTACTGCACAGCGTATTAGACACAAAGCTACGTGTACGTGTTACAACGTTGTGTCTGGTACTGTCCGTGCTGTGTACACTCCACTGGCTTCCTACTGCACAGCGTATTAGACACAAAGCCACGTGTACGTGTTACAACGTTGTGTCTGGTACTGTCCGTGCTGTGTACACTCCACTGGCTTCCTACTGCACAGCGTATTAGACACAAAGCTACGTGTACGTGTTACAACGTTGTGTCTGGTACTGTCCGTGCTGTGTACACTCCACTGGCTTCCTACTGCACAGCGTATTAGACACAAAGCTACGTGTACGTGTTACAACGTTGTGTCTGGTACTGTCCGTGCTGTGTACACTCCACTGGCTTCCTACTGCACAGCGTATTAGACACAAAGCTACGTGTACGTGTTACAACGTTGTGTCTGGTACTGTCTGTGCTGTGTACACTCTACTGGCTTCCTACTGCACAGCGTATTAGACACAAAGCTACGTGTACGTGTTACAACGTTGTGTCTGGTACTGTCCGTGCTGTGTACACTCCACTGGCTTCCTACTGCACAGCGTATTAGACACAAAGCTACGTGTACGTGTTACAACGTTGTGTCTGGTACTGTCCGTGCTGTGTACACTCCACTGGCTTCCTACTGCACAGCGTATTAGACACAAAGCTACGTGTACGTGTTACAACGTTGTGTCTGGTACTGTCCGTGCTGTGTACACTCCACTGGCTTCCTACTGCACAGCGTATTAGACACAAAGCTACGTGTACGTGTTACAACGTTGTGTCTGGTACTGTCCGTGCTGTGTACACTCCACTGGCTTCCTACTGCACAGCGTATTAGAAACAAAGCCACGTGTACGTGTTACAACGTTGTGTCTGGTACTGTCCGTGCTATGTACACTCCACTGGCTTCCTACTGCACAGCGTATTAGACACAAAGCCACGTGTACGTGTTACAACGTTGTGTCTGGTACTGTCCTGCTATGTACACTCCACTGGCTTCCTACTGCACAGCGTATTAGACACAAAGCTACGTGTACGTGTTACAACGTTGTGTCTGGTACTGTCCGTGCTGTGTACACTCCACTGGCTTCCTACTGCACAGCGTATTAGACACAAAGCTACGTGTACGTGTTACAACGTTGTGTCTGGTACTGTCCTGGTATGTACACTCCACTGGCTTCCTATTGCACAACGTATTAGACACAAAGCTACGTGTACGTGTTACAACGTTGTGTCTGGTACTGTCCTGCTATGTACACTCCACTGGCTTCCTACTGCACAACGTATTAGAAACAAAGCTACGTGTACGTGTTACAACGTTGTGTCTGGTACTGTCCGTGCTGTGTACACTCCACTGGCTTCCTACTGCACAGCGTATTAGACACAAAGCTACGTGTACGTGTTACAACGTTGTGTCTGGTACTGTCCGTGCTGTGTACACTCCACTGGCTTCCTACTGCACAGCGTATTAGACACAAAGCTACGTGTACGTGTTACAACGTTGTGTCTGGTACTGTCCTGCTATGTACACTCCACTGGCTTCCTATTGCACAACGTATTAGACACAAAGCTACGTGTACGTGTTACAACGTTGTGTCTGGTACTGTCCTGCTATGTACACTCCACTGGCTTCCTATTGCACAACGTATTAGAAACAAAGCTACGTGTACGTGTTACAACGTTGTGTCTGGTACTGTCCTGCTATGTACACTCCACTGGCTTCCTATTGCACAACGTATTAGACACAAAGCTACGTGTACGTGTTACAACGTTGTGTCTGGTACTGTCCTACTATGTACACTCCACTGGCTTCCTACTGCACAGCGTATTAGACACAAAGCTACGTGTACGTGTTACAACGTTGTGTCTGGTACTGTCCTGCTATGTACACTCCACTGGCTTCCTACTGCACAGCTTATTAGACACAAAGCTACGTGTACGTGTTACAACGTTGTGTCTGGTACTGCTACTGAGCTGAATTACTCCATATCTGTTCTCTTTCCCCTACTGTTCGCTCTTCTTCTGACACTGGGCTGTCAACATCTCCCCCTCCATACACACACAAGGCTCATGTTTCCTGACCTTTTGCTCATTTTGGGCCTGTTATGTGGAATAATCTGCCCTTTGATCCGAAATCATTAAAAAAAAAAAAGGACCAATGAATACAGTCTTGTGGGATGAGATGTTATGTCTGTGAAATACGTCAGAATTGTATGTTAAGTTGTTCAGCTCGTTATTGAGAAATGTCTGAAAATCAAACAAAACAACAACAAAACCACAGACACACGGAAGCACACAGACACACACACAGATACACACAGACACATACACACACACACACACACGCACACACACACACGCACACACACACACACACAAACGCAGACACACACACACACACAGACACAGACACATACAGACACACACACACAGACACACACAAACACACACACACACACAGACACACACAAACACACACACACGCAAACACACACACACTCACACACAGACACACACACAAACACACACACACAAACACACACACAAACACATAGACACACACAAACAAGCCAAAGAAGATTGACTACAGTGGGTGAGTACTCGTTAGTTAGACATGGATGGTATGGACTGAAGACTTCTCTTGCTGTTTCTGTAACAAGACTTTCCTCCCCCACCCCCACCCCTCTCCTGAAATCAGGATTGTCAGGCCTTTGCAAATCCACAAGTGGCGCATAAGTTCTGTTGTAAGATCATCAAGTTAACAACACAGAGGTTGTTCATTCAACATGTGGTTAGATCTGCACACAGCTTGACCCGAGAGATCGGAATAATCTTCACCCTTCACCCACCAGGCGGAACAGTTTGGACAAGTCGAACCTAGGACCTTTCGAAATCTTTAAAAAAAAAAAAAGAAAAAAAAATGGGGGGGGGGGGGGGGGGGGGGAGGGAAGGGGAGTAGATAAAGTTGTGTCTAAGATCTGCTGTTCAGAATAAAGGTGGGAAAGTGAAAAAGTTCAAATGTGTGCCGCTTCTTACTGCTGCACATCATACCGCCAAACACAGAATCATCATGTCATGGCCCCAACACACTGACTCTACTGACAAAGGTCACAAGGTCACGGAACGAAAACTGTCAAACAATCTTTGTGCTAACACTCAAACAATCATTGTGCTAACACTCAAACAATCATTGTGCTAGCACTCAAACAATCATTGTGTTAACACTCAAACAATCATTGTGTTAACACTCAAACAATCATTGTGTTAACACTCAAACAATCATTGTGCTAACACTCAAACAATCATTGTGCTAACACTCAAACAATCATTGTGTTAACACTCAAACAATCATTGTGCTAACACTCAAACAATCATTGTGCTAACACTCAAACAATCATTGTGTTAACACTCAAACAATCATTGTGTTAACACTCAAACAATCATTGTGCTAACACAAAAACAATCATTGTGTTAACACACAGACAGTACGAACACTGTCAAACAATCATTGTGCTAACAGCCAGACGGTACGAGCACTGTCAAACAATCATTGTACTAATACACAGACAGTACGAACACTGTCAAACAATCATTGTGTTAACACACAGACAGTACGAACACTGTCAAACAATCATTGTGTTAACACACAGACAGTACGAACACTGTCAAACAATCATTGTGCTAACAGCCAGACGGTACGAGCACTGTCAAACAATCATTGTACTAACACACAGACGGTACGAACACTGTCAAACAATCATTGTGCTAACAGCCAGACGGTACGAGCACTGTCAAACAATCATTGTACTAACACACAGACGGTACGAACACTGTCAAACAATCATTGTACTAACATACAGACGGTACGAGCACTGTCAAACAATCATTGTGTTAACACACAGACGGTACGAACACTGTCAAACAATCATTGTGTTAACACCCAGACGGTACGAGCACTGTCAAACAATCATTGTGTTAACACACAGATACTGTCAAACAATCATTGTGTTAACACACAGACAGTACGAACACTGTCAAACAATCATTGTGCTAACACCCAGACAGTACGAACACTGTCAAACAATCATTGTACTAACACACAGACGGTACGAGCACTGTCAAACAAGTCTGTAACCTGTGCAAACAGTACGACATCATCACATGTTGTGAATGGCACGGGAGATAACTGCCCGGAACAATTCAACTAGAGTGACGTCGC
>JAPXFY010000016.1:83464375-83491875 GCA_030674185.1 Monoplex corrugatus
CTGTGACAAAATCAACATAGCACTGTGACATGAATCAACTGCACTGTGCATGAATCATACACTGTGACAGGAATCAACATAGCACTGTGAAGGAATCAACATAGCACTGTGAAGAATAAAATGGACGTGACATAATCAACATAGCACTGTGACATGAATCAACAGCACTGTGACATAATCAACATAGCACTGTGACATGAATCAACATAGCACTGTGAATGACAATAGACTGGACATGAATCAACATAGCACTGTGACATGAATCAACATAGCACTGTGACATGAATCAACATAGCACTGTGAAATGAATCACATGCTGTACATGAACAACATAGCACTGGAAGATCATAGCAGGAAAGGAATCAACATAGCACTGTGAACAACTCTCCCTCCCACACTTTGTGGCTGCTGAAGTGAAGTTGAACATGGGACAGAAAAACAACAACGACGACAACGACGACGACAACAACAACAATGACACAAACAACATCTACAACAACAACAACAACAATGACACAAACAACATCTACAACAACAACAACAATGACACAAACAACAACGACAACAACAACAATACCAACAACAACAACAATGACAACAGCAACAAACTTTGTCCCACAATAATGGCGCGGCTTACTTGAAGTCAGTTTCCAAGACAGCACACAGAACGTTATGTTTATGTTTATGTTACAATGTGTACTGACAATGGACACCGATGAAAACAAAGCCGGGGCATGAGGTTCGTTAGAATTCAGCTTTCTGCTCCCACAAATCAGCTTTGCTCCAATCTATAATCTGTAGTCACACGCCCTCGTGCGGTGTAGGCGCCTCTTTCGCCAATTGTGCGGTTTTCTTGTGGAAGACAAAGGATGGACAGACGAGAGAGGAGGAAGAAGAGAAGGAAGTGAGAGTGTGGCGAGTGTGATGATGATAGTTGTGGCGACAGATTAGCATGGCATCTTTCCCTTCAGGCCAGCCCAAGACGTCGCTGTCTTGCCGCGTGTTTTGCAATCTGTCTGTCGTGATTGAGCGCTACTGGTATTAGCGCCCATTGATTTGGCATTCAGGTAGTAATTTAGATCGGGCCACTCGATTTTCGCCCGTAAAACCTCATTAGAAAAGCTATGGTTTGCTGCGTCCCCTCGTGGGCAGGAACTGATAACCGCTTGTCGCCACAACGCTGATTACCGCCCCTGTCTCAAGCTCCACAACCTCATCGGCGGAACGAGGCAGGCTGGCAACTTGGTTACCAGACGGTTATTTGCAATCGCTAGCATTTCTCGTTTCGTGACAAATATTTTTGTCATAAATAAAGTGATTAGAGGCAGGCGCAAGGATCGAGCTTACAATTACCGCGTCTGTGAGAGGAACACAATGGCCGACAGCGAGTCCTGATCGGAAACAATTAGGTGTTGAAGGCCCGCTCAGCCCCCCCGCTCCTGCTCTTATCGTGTGCCGGCCTCTTCAGACCCTCGCCTCTCTATTACCAGGGCCAAATGAACGGCTTGCCGCCAGCAGCCAGCAGGCCGGATTGACGAGGAGAATGAAATGATTTTCTCCAATTGACCGTCTAATCGTGCTATTACGGAGCGCAGTGTTGGTGCTGATGTGATTTGTGTATCGGTGTGCCGTGGACTTCGCCTCTGCTCCCAGCTCTCATTTGGCGGGGGCCGTGTTTTGCCAGGCCAGGGCCGGTAATCGGGTTTGTTCCCAACGTGAGTGGCACGTCCACATGGAGAGAGGTCTAAACGAGACGAATGAAGCCCCCTGGGGAAATAGTCCGTCTACAACGAGCCGAATCAGGCGCTGGCACAAGATATTTTAGCTGTTCAAGATCCGCGGAGTAAAGATGGAGCGGAAAAGAGTGGGGGGGAGAAAGGAGAAAGAGAGGAATGGATCACATTTTTTTGAAAAGCAGCACAAATTTGGACGGGAGGTGAGGCAGGCTAGGGATCCTGATGGACGGGGAGACAGTGAA
Source organism: Monoplex corrugatus (assembly GCA_030674185.1). Lineage (NCBI taxonomy): Eukaryota > Metazoa > Mollusca > Gastropoda > Littorinimorpha > Ranellidae > Monoplex > Monoplex corrugatus. The sequence continues at coordinate 83,466,354 of JAPXFY010000016.1, forward strand.
GAACAGCTTCACGCGATTTGTCCTGTTGAAGGCTAACTGCCATTCTGTTGGCCCGCCACGAGGCCAGCTGCTTTCCCCCCTGGCCCTGTTTGCCGCGCGCTGGGGCAAAATGGCGGGCAAATGGCGAGCAAATTGCAGGCAGATGAAGAGCAAATGACGTTGTGGCACGGCAGCTCAGGCTGACTGTTTGTCCATCCAGCTCCAAATCGTATTTTCCGTCAATAAACATTTCGTCGCGTGCCTGTTAAACTGCCGGCCTGGTAGAGGTGAAGGGTCAGGGAAAGAAGCTTAGTGACGGGGGGCAGGCGGGGTCATTATTGGACAGATGCTGTACGCCGGTCAGGATGCACGGCGATGGCCGTAATCTTTTTGACACATCTCCCCGTTTGTCGCTCGTTATGCACCCAATATAATAACTGCTGGCTTCTTGTATGCCGACACACGGAGACGTGTTTGAAGAAAGAATAACCTCTTCTTTACCCTTCCCCTCTCTCCCCACAACCCGCCCCCCCCCACCCTACCCCACGCACAAATAATCAGTTCTCTCCCTTCCCTTCCACTCCTTTCTCTCCGATCCTCCTTTCCCAACTCTCCTCTCTCTCTCTCTTGATGATGTTGATGTAGAAAAGACAGCGTCCAGGTCAGAATTGTGCGCTGTGTGCACAAGAAAGGCTTTGTCCAGGCGTGATGCTAAGAGCTACACAATTAGGCCCTGAACACGACAGTTGTCTTTATGACACAATTAGGCCCTGAACATGACAGTTATCTTTATGACACAAGAACAGCTCGTTACACAACACACGTCTACAGGGGATTGTGTCCGCTCGTCACACCGGGGGTAAAACTTGTGGTGATACTGCAAAACTGACACATCACCTGACAACACCTGCTGCCAGTTATTCTTACACTGTCGCTGTGGGTGGGTGTAGGTGTGGGTGTGGGTGTAGGTGTGGGTGTGGGTGAAGGTGGGTGTGGGTAGTGGTGGTGATGGTGGTGGTAGGGGAGGAAAACACGCACATGCACATAACCACGTGGCAGGCTGAATGATGTGGATGGTGTGGCAGGCTGGATAATGTGGCAGGCTGAATGATGTGGATGGTGTGGCAGGCTGAATGATGTGGATGATGTGGCAGGCTGAATGATGTGGATGGTGTGGCAGGCTGAATGATGTGGATGGTGTGGCAGACTGAATGATGTGGATGGTGTGGCAGGCTGAATGATGTGGATGGTGTGGCAGGCTGAATGATGTGGATGGTGTGGCAGGCTGAATGATGTGGATGGTGTGGCAGGCTGAATGATGTGGATGATGTGGATGATGTGGCAGACTGAATGATGTGGATGGTGTGGCAGGCTGAATGATGTGGATGGTGTGGCAGGCTGAATGATGTGGATGATGTGGATGATGTGGATGATGTGGATGATGTGGCAGGCTGAATGATGTGGATGGTGTGGCAGGCTGAATGATGTGGATGGTGTGGCAGGTTGAATGATGTGGATGGTGTGTGGCAGGCTGAATGATGTGGATGATATGGATGATGTGGCAGACTGAATGATGTGGATGGTGTGGCAGGCTGAATGATGTGGATGATGTGGCAGGCTGAATGATGTGGATGATGTGGCAGGCTGAATGATGTGGATGATGTGGCAGGCTGAATGATGTGGATGATGTGGCAGGCTGAATGATGTGGATGGTGTGGCAGGCTGAATGATGTGGATGGTGTGGCAGGCTGAATGATGTGGATGGTGTGGCAGGCTGAATGATGTGGATGATGTGGCAGGCTGGATAATGTGGATGATGTGGCAGGCTGAATGATGTGGATGGTGTGGCAGGCTGAATGATGTGGATGATGTGGCAGGCTGAATGATGTGGATGGTGTGGCAGACTGAATGATGTGGATGGTGTGGCAGGCTGAGAATGAGTGTGGATGGTGTGGCAGACTGAATGATGTGGATGGTGTGGCAGGCTGAATGATGTGGATGGTGTGGCAGGCTGAATGATGTGGCAGACTGAATGATGTGGATGGTGTGGCAGACTGAATGATGTGGATGGTGTGGCAGGCTGAATGATGTGGGTGTGTGGCAGGCTGAATGATGTGGCAGTGCAGCTGAATGATGTGGATGGTGTGGCAGGCTGGATAATGTGGATGGTGTGGCAGGCTGAATGATGTGGATGGTGTGGCAGGCTGAATGATGTGGATGGTGTGGCAGGCTGAATGATGTGGATGGTGTGGCAGGCTGAATTGATGTGTGGCAGGCTGATTGATGTGGATGATGTGGCAGGCTGGATAATGTGGCAGGCTGAATGATGTGGATGGTGTGGCAGGCTGGAAATGAAGTGTGGCAGGCTGAATGATGTGGATGTGTGGCAGGCTGAATGATGTGGATGTGTGTGGCAGGCTGAATGATGTGGATGGTGTGGCAGGCTGAATGATGTGCGTGAATGATGTGGCAGGGTGGATGATGTGGGCAGGCTGAATGATGTGGATGGTGTGGCAGGTGAATGATGTGGATGGTGTGCATGGCTGATGATGTGGCAGGCTGAATGATGTGGATGGTGTGGCAGGCTGAATGATGTGGATGGTGTGGCAGGCTGAATGATGTGGATGATGTGGCAGGCTGGATAATGCGGATGATGTGGCAGGCTGATGAGTGGATGTGTGGCAGGCTGAAATGATGGTGGCAATGAATGAGTGGTGGTGTGGCAGGCTGAATGATGTGGCAGCTGAATGATGTGGATGGTGTGGCAGCTGAGATGATGGTGCAGCTGAATGATGTGGATGGTGTGGCAGGCTGAATGAGTGGATTGTGGCAGCTACTGAATGATGATGTGGCAGCTGAATATGTGATGGTGTGGCAGGCTGAATGATGTGGATGATGTGGCAGGCTGAATGATGTGGCAGACTGAATGATGTGGATGGTGTGGCAGCTGAATGATGTGGATGGTGTGGCATGAATGATGTGTGTGCAGGCTGAATGATGTGGATGGGAGCTGTGTGTGCAGGCTGAATGATGTGTGGCAGGCTGAATGTGATTGTGGCATGATGTGGAGAGGCTGAATGGATGTGGATGTTGGCAGGCTGAATGATGTGGATGGGAGTGGATGTGGCAGGCTGATGATTGAAGTGTGGCAGGCTGAATGATGTGGATGGATGTGCAGGCTGAATGATGTGGATGGTGTGGCAGGCTGAATGATGTGGATGGTGATGGCAGGCTGAATGATGTGGATGATGTGGCAGGCTGGATAATGTGGCAGGCTGAATGATGTGGATGAGTGTGGCAGGATGAATGATGTGGATGGTGTGGCAGGCTGGATAATGTGGCAGGCTGAATGATGTGGATGGTGTGGCAGGCTGAATGATGTGGCAGGCTGAATGATGTGGATGGTGTGGCAGGCTGGAATAATGTGGATGATGTGGAGGCGTATGTGGCAGGCTGAATGATGTGGATGGTGTGGCAGGCTGGATGATGTGGATGGTGTGGCAGGCTGAATGATGTGGATGGTGTGGCATGCGGTGTGTGATGATGTGGCATGCTGGATGATGTGGATGATGTGGCATGCTGGATGATGTGGCATGCGGATGATGGATGATGTGGCATGCTGGATGATGTGGATGATGTGGCATGCTGGTTGATGTGGATGATGTGGAGCTGGATGATGTGATGATGTGGCATGCTGATGATATGATGATGTGCATGCTGGATGATGTGGCAGGCTGGATGATATGGACGTTGTGGTATGCTGATGATGTGGATGATGTGCATGTGATGATTGAGTGGATGATGTGGCATGTGTGATGTGGATGATGTGGCATGCATGGATGATTGGATGCTGGATGATGTGGCATGCTGGATGATATGTGGCATGCTGGATGATGTGTGATCTGATGTGTGGCATGCTGGATGAATGTGGCATGCTGGATAGAATGTGGCATGCGGATGATGTGGATGCTGGATGATGTGTGGCATGCTGATGATGTGGATGATGTGGCATGCTGGATGAATGATGGATGTGTGGCATGCTGGATGATGTGGCATCGGATGTGGGCATGCTTAGGGCATGATGATGGCATGCTGGATGATGGATGATGTGGCATGCTGGATGATGTGGCATGCTGATGATGTGGATGATGTGGCATGCTGGAATGATGATGTGGCATGCTGGATGAGTGATGATGTGCAGCTGGATGATGTATTGGATGTTATGATGTAGGCAGTATTCATGCAAATGTGATGGTCAGCTGGTAGTGCGTGGTGGCAACTGAATGTTGAATCAGACTAAGAAGGAGTGTGCATGCAGATGATTGGATATGCAGCTGATGATTGATGATGATGGAAGTGCGCTGGATATGGCCCTGCGGATGATGTGGATATGTGCAGCTGGATGATGAGGCATGCTGGAAAAACAAAATATACATAAGTTATATTTATATAGCGCAATTCCATGCAAACATCCACCAGCGCTTACATTTCGCAAAACAAAAAATGTTCACACTACTATACAATGAGAAAACAACCACCATCAAACTACACAAAAAAGATACATCAAAAACCACAGAATATCAAGTTCAAACACTGACTTACGCAATGAACACAACAGACCTTTCGTATAATAATAACTAAAAAAAGCTTATATAGCGCACAGTCCAAAATTGCTCTGAGCTTACAAGTACACACACACACACACCACAACACACAACACACACACACACACACACACAACACACACACACACACACACACACGCACGCACACGCGCGCGCACGCACACACACACACAAACACACACACACACAACATACACGATCGCAGGTTGTCAATATCATAAGCATAAAGAAGAAGCACCACGAAGAGGAGAAGTCAGCACGAGAACAGATGTGTTTTGAGTGAGGTTTTGAAAGAGGTAATAGACTCTGCGTGCCTGAGAGGAGTTGGTAGGGTATTCCACGTAGTGGGAGCCTGGTAAGAGAAAGATCGTTGGCCATAAGTTTTTGTCCTCACTGAGGGAATGCGGAGAAGTCTAGTGTCAGATGAAGAGCGGAGAGAGCGAGAAGGAGTGTAAATGTGAACAAGTTCAGAGAGGTATTCAGGGCCAGTGCCAGAGACAGCATGGTAGGTCAGTGAAGAAATTTTGTAATCTATCCTGTCTGAGATGGGAAGCCAGTGAAGTGAGTGAAGCAAAGGAGAGACATGTTCAAATTTAGAGGACCTACAAACCAGACGGGCGGCATTATTCTGTATTCGTTGAAGTCTATGTAAGAGATGTTTAGGAAGTCCAACCAAATGGATGATGTGGATTGTGTGGCATGCTGGATGATGTGGCATGCTGGATGATGTGGATTGTGTGGCATGCTGGATGATGTGGCATGCTGGATGAAGTGGATGATGTGGCATGCTGGATGATGTGACAGGCTGATAATGTGACAGGCTGGATAATGTGACAGGCTGGATAATGTGACAGGCTGGATGATGTGGATAATGTGGCAGACTGAATGATGTGGCATGCTGGATGATGTGGCAGGCTGGATGATGTGGCAGGCTTGATGATGTGGCATGCTGGATGATGTGGCATGCTGGATGATGTGGGAGACTGAATGATGTGGCATGCTGGATGATGTGGCAGGCTGGATGATGTGGCATGCTGGATGATGTGGCATGCTGGATGATGTGGGATGATGTGGCATGCTGGATAATGTGACAGGCTGGACAATGTGACAGGCTGGATGATGTGGATAATGTGGCAGACTGAATGATGTTGGCATGCTGGATGATGTGGCATGCTGGATGATGTGGCAGGCTGGATGATGTGGATAATGTGGCAGGCTGGATGATGTGGCAGGCTGGATGATGTGGCAGGCTGGATGATGTGGATAATGTGGCAGGCTGGATGATGTGGTAGGCTGGATGATGCGAATAATGTGGCAGGCTGGATGATGTGGCAGGCTGGATGATGTGGCAGACTGGATGATGTGGCAGGCTGGATAATGTGGCATGCTGGATGATGTGGCAGGCTGGATGATGTGGCATGCTGGATGATGTGGCAGGCTGGATAATGTGGCAGGCTGGATGATGTGGCAGGCTGGATGATGTGGCAGACTGGATGATGTTGATGATGTGGCAGGCTGGATGATGTGGCAGGCTGGATGTTGTGGCAGGCTGGATGATGTGGATAATGTGGCAGGCTGGATGATGTGGATGATGTGGCAGGCTGGATGATGTGGATGATGTGGATAATGTGGCAGGCTGGATGATATGGCAGACTGAATGATGTGGATGATGTGGCAGGCTGGATGATGTGGCAGGCTGGATGATGTGCCAGGCTGGATAATGTGGCAGGCTGGATGATGTGGCAGACTGGATGATGTGGATAATGTGGCAGGCTGGATGATGTGGCAGGCTGGATGATGCGGATGATGTGGAAGGATGGATGATGTGGCAGGCTGGATGATGTAGATGATGTGGCAGATGGATAATGTGGCAGGCTGGATGATGTAGCAGGCTGGATGATGTGGCAGACTGGATGATGTGGATGATGTGGCAGGATGGATAATGTGGCAGACTGGATGATGTAACAGGCTGGATGATGTGGATGATGTAGCAGCTGGATGATGTGGATGATGTAGCAGGCTGGATGATGTGGCAGGCTGGATGATGTGGATGATGTAGCAGGCTGGATGATGTGGATGATGTAGCAGGCTGGATGATGTGGATGATGTAGCAGGCTGGATGATGTGGCGGGCTGGATGATGTGGCGGGATGGATGATGTGGATGATGTAGCAGGCTGGATGATGTGGCAGACTGGATGATGTGGATGATGTGGCAGGCTGGATGATGTGCGGCTGGATGATGTGGATGATGTAGCAGGCTGGATGATGTGTCAGGCTGGATGATGTGGATGATGTGGCAGGCTGGATGATGTGGATGATGTAGTAGGCTGGATGATGTGGCAGGCTGGATGATGTGGCAGCCTCTTGGATCAACGGCAAACTCTATCCCCAGCTTTCCATATTCGCTCTACGTTCCACAGATCGTTGTGTCATTCACTCTGTGATTCCACCATTGTGTACATGTAATTCCCTTGTGTATTCCACCATTGTGTACATGTAATTCCCTTGTGTATTCCACCATTCTGTACATGTAGTTCCCTTGTGTATGCCACCATTCTGTACATGTAGTTCCCTTGTTATTCCACCATTGTGTACATGTAATTCCTTGTGTATTCCACCATTCTGTACATGTAGTTCCCTTGTGTATTCTACCATTCTGTACATGTAGTTCCCTTGTTATTCCACCATTGTGTACATGTAATTCCCTTGTGTATTCCACCATTGTGTACATGTAATTCCCTTGTGTATTCCACCATTCTGTACATGTAATTCCCTTGTGTATTCCACCATTCTGTACATGTAGTTCCCTTGTGTATGCCACCATTCTGTACATGTAGTTCCCTTGTTATTCCACCATTTGTAACATGTAATTCCCTTGTGTATTCCACCATTGTGTACATGTAATTCCCTTGTGTATTCCACCATTTGTACATGTAATTCCCTTGTGTATTCCACCATTGTGTACATGTAATTCCCTTGTGTATTCCACCATTCTGTACATGTAATTCCCTTGTGTATTCCACCATTCTGTACATGTAATTCCCTTGTGTATTCCACCATTGTGTACATGTAATTCCCTTGTGTATTCCACCATTACATTCTGTGACACATGTGTAATTATTCCCTTGTGTATTCCACCATTTGTACATGTAATTCCCTTGTGTATTCCACCATTCTGTACATGTAATTCCCTTGTGTATTCCACCATTGTGTACATGTAATTCCCTTGTGTATTCCACCATTGTGTACATGTAATTCCCTTGTGTATTCCACCATTGTGTACATGTAATTCCCTTGTGTATTCCACCATTGTGTACATGTAATTCCCTTGTGTATTCCACCATTGTGTACATGTAATTCCCTTGTGTATTCCACCATTGTGTACATGTAATTCCCTTGTGTATTCCACCATTGTGTACATGTAATTCCCTTGTGTATTCCACCATTGTGTACATGTAATTCCCTTGTGTATTCCACCATTTGTACATGTAATTCCCTTGTGTATTCCACCATTCTGTACATGTAATTCCCTTGTGTATTCCACCATTCTGTACATGTAATTCCCTTGTGTATTCCACCATTCTGTAACTTGTAATTCCCTTTGTGTATTCCACCATTCTGAATCTTGTGTATTCACAGTTGTGTACATGTAAATTCCCTTGTGTATTCCACCATTGTGTACATGTAATTCCCTTGTGTATTCCACCATTGTGTACATGTAATTCCCTTGTGTATTCCACCATTCTGTACATGTAATTCCCTTGTGTATTCCACCATTGTGTACATGTAATTCCCTTGTGTTTTCCACCATTGTGTACATGTAATTCCCTTGTGCATTCCACCATTGTGTACATGTAATTCCCTTGTGTATTCCACCATTCTGTACATGTAATTCCCTTGTGTATTCCACCATTGTGTACATGTAATTCCCTTGTGTATTCCACCATTGTGTACATGTAATTCCCTTGTGTATTCCACCATTGTGTACATGTAATTCCCTTGTGTATTCCACCATTGTGTACATGTAATTCCCTTGTGTATTCCACCATTCTGTACATGTAATTCCCTTGTGTATTCCACCATTGTGTACATGTAATTCCCTTGTGTATTCCACCATTGTGTACATGTAATTCCCTTGTGCATTCCACCATTGTGTACATGTAATTCCCTTGTGTATTCCACCATTCTGTACATGTAATTCCCTTGTGTATTCCACACTCGTTGCACGTCCTGTAGCGACAGTTCTCAACATTACAACCTCAGGGACATCCGTTCTCATTAAAGATTTATGTGTTTATCTATTTATTAGTTAGTATTCATATCTTTTTTGTTTGTATGTTTGTTTGTATGGTTCCTTTTCTCACATTGAACACAGCAGCAGGGAAGTTTCAGTCTTTTTCTCAATTTTTTTGTATCTAGTGTTTGTTTGTTTGTAATCTTACGCTTGACAAAGGCCATTGGCCCAAAATTTGCACCTGTCTTGTTTTGTTACATTAAATACGCGTTCGTATTCTTCTTTCGTGTTTTTTTCTTGTTCCTGTTTGCTTGAACGCGGGCAGTCACACTCGTTTTGGATTTGTGTTTGTTTGTTTTCAGGAAAATAGGCGGTTTTTTGTGTGTGAGAAAATCGTTCACCTTCACTATCAGTCACTTCCCCCGCTACCATTACCATCTGGCCTATAAAGAGATCCTTAGAAAACGCTGCACGTGCGCGCGCATGACCACACACACACACACACACACACACACACACACACACACACACACACACACACACACACACACACACACACCACACACACACACACACGCACACACAAAACACACACATACATATACACACACACACACACGCACACACACACACCTGTCTATCTATTAGTCTATATATGCCTGTATTATGTATGTATGTATGTATGTATGTATGTAAGTATGTATGTAGTATGTATGTATGTAAGTATATGTATGTATGTAATGTATGTATTATCTGTCTGTCTGTCTGTCTGTCTTTCTGTCTGTCTGTCTGTCTATCTGTTTCTATATATCACTGAGCCACTCAGACGGAGGGGAAAGAAGACCATGTCCGTAGTCAACAGACCTGACACAGTCTGAACGATGTTACATTGCTGGGTCAGGCCACCAACAGTGGTCACCACCCGTCCCACCATCACACTCACCACCATCACCACCACATCCACACCATCACCCACACCATCACCCCACCACAACCACCACCACACCACCATCACAACCACCACACACACATCACACCACCATCACACCCCTACCACCCACACACCATCACCCACCACACCACCCACCATCACTACATCATCACCACCATCATCTACACCTCACCAATCATACCCATCACCCACATCACATCACCATCATCACCACATCACCCACCATCATCTACATCACCCACCACATCATCACATCATCACCACCATCATCTACCATCACCAATCACCCATCACCCACCACCATCATCTACATCATCACCCACCATCACACCATCATCACACCATCATCTCAAATCACCACACCATCATCTACATCACACCACCATCATCTACACATCACCATCATCACCACATCACCACCTCCATCATCACATACCCACACACCATCATCACATCACCCACCATCATCACACATCACCACCATCATTCTCACACACCCCATCACTCACCATCACATCATCACACATCACACCCTACTCATCCCACCATCTCATCTACAATCACCACACACACACATCACCACCTCATCTACATCATCACACCATATCTACACATCACCACTCATCACAATCACCACCACACACATACACCACCACATCACCATACCACCTCACATCCACATCTCACACCATCATACATCACCACCATCACTACACCAATCCACCACAATCACCCACCCCATCATCTACACACACCACATCATCTACTCACACCACCATCACACATCACACCCCATCATCTACACATCACCTCCATCATACTACACCCACTATACCCCCACACACATCATCACCACCCACTCCACACACACACCCATCATACATCATCACCATCACCACACCACACACACCATCACCACCATCATCACATCATCACCACCATCATCTACATCATCACCCATCATCTACATCATCACCACCATCATCTACATCAATCACCACCAATCATCTACATCATCACCACCATCATCTACATCCATCACCACCATCATCTACACACACCACCATCATCAAATCACACCAACACTACATCATCACCACCATCATCTACAATCACACCATCATCTACATCATCACCACCATCACCACATCACCACACACCCACCAATCACACATCACCCACCACCATCATCTACACATCAACTCACCCACCACATCACCATCACCACATCACCAACCACCCATCACCAATCATCCACCACCACCCCTCACCCACACCACCACATCACCATCATCACCACCAATCATCTACACCATCACACCATCATCACACCATCACCCACCACATCACCCACATCACCATCACCACCATCATCACACATCACCATCACACATACACACATCACCACACACCATCACTACCCATCACACCATCCACCCACATCATCACACATCACCATCACCACACCACCAATCATCTACACCATCACCATCATCACCACATCACCCACCACCATCACCACATCACCCATCACCACCATCACCACATCACCCATCACCACCATCACCACACCATCACCACATCACACCACATCACCACATCACCCACCACCACACCACATCACCCACCACCACACATACCACACACCCACCATCATACCCATCATCACCACATCACCCACCACACACCCATCACCACCACCATCACCACATCACCACATCACCCACACCACATCATCTCACCATCCACCATCACCACATCACCACCACCATCATCACCACATATCACCACATCACCACATCACCACACCATCCAATCACACCCACCACATCACCACCACACACCCATCACACCACCACCACATCCCACACCCTCACCATCATCACCACCATCAACATCACCACCCATCACCACATCAACTCACCACCATCACACCACACACCACAACCCATCACCACCATCACCACATCACCCACCACCTCACCACACCCACATCATCACCATCATCACCACATCACCATCACCACCACCATCACACACACCCACCACATCACCACATCACCCACCACCATCACCACATCACCACCACCATACACCACATCACCACATCACCCACCATCCATCACCACATCACCACATCACCACATCACCCCATCACCACATCACACCATCACCACATCACCACACTCACCCACCACCATCATCACACCATCACCACATCACCACATCACCCATCCACACCATCACCAATCACCACCATCATCACACCATCACCACATCACCACATCACCCACCACCATCATCTACACCATCACCATCACACCACATCACCCACCACCATACCACATCACCACACATCACCACATCACCACCACCATCACACACCATCACCACATCACCACCACCATCACTCACCATCACCACATCACCCACCACCATCACACACCATCATCACCACATCACCCACCACCATCACCACATACCACCATACCCATCCCTCACACCTACTCATCACCACACACACATCACACCACATCACCACCACAATCACCCACACCATCACACATCACCACACCCACACACCAATCACCACATCACCATCACACACATCACACATCACCCACCATCACCACATCACACCCTCTACCACATCACCCACCCATCACCACATCACTACCACACACCATCACACCACATCACCCATCACCACCATCACCATCACACCATCACCATCAACCAAACCCCCACATCACCCACCACATCACCACATCCCACACCCACCACCATCACCACATCACCCACACCATCACATCATCAACATCACCCACCACTCACCACATCACCACACCATCCCACATCACCACATCACCCCCACCATCATCACCATCATCACATCCACTCACCCACCCACACTCACACCAATACCCACCACATCATCACACCATCACCACATCACCACCACCACCACCACATCACACATCACCACCACCACATCACCCCCACCATCACACACACCTCACCATCATCACCACATCACCCACCACCATCACTACACACATCACCACCAATCACCACCCCTCCCACATCACACCACACCATCACACCACATCACCCACCACATCACCCACATCACCACATCACCACCACCACCACTCACATCACCCACCACCACATCCACACCACATCACTACACCACACACATCACCACCACATCACATCACACCCCCATCACCATCACCCACCATCACCAATCACCCACCACCCATCACCACATCACCCCCACATCACCCCATCCATCATCTACCCATCCATCACCATCATCACCACATCACCAACCACCATCTACCCTCACACACCATCATCACCTCACCACACATACACCACCATCATCACACATCACACACTCACATCAATCACACACACATCACCACACCCACACATCATCCACATCATCACACACCACCATCATACACATCATCCACCACCATCACCACATCCCCACCACTCACCACATCACCCATCACCCCATCACCACACATCACCATCACACCACAACCGCTCACACCATCTAACAACCATGCGCCATGCAAATAAAAAACACGGAACATCGTCTAACATGCATTCACGTCAACAAGACTGCCCCATCAGTAACCCTGGTTCTGCAATGTCAAACAGTGTCCACCCTCACCTGCATGAAGTCCTCCCGTCCCTCTGCTGTGACAACACTTGTGAGCACCAAAGCCCCTGTACATCAGCCGGCCACATCACCGTTATGTACTCATCATGTCCACTTTACACAGTCTTCATAGAGGAATTCATCACCACTCACCACACATTCATATGCGCCTCCCACCCAATCTGCCGTCTGTTCTCTGCAGACTCCTTGATCTTGCGCACAAAAAACCCCGAAACCAACCAAGTGGGTATGATGTCCTGACGTGAGGAGCTGAAAAGGAAACATTGTGAAAGATGCAATTAGCAGTTTGAGCTTATTCGGGATACATGCTGAAAGGTGGTGTGTGTGTGTGTGTGGTGTGTGTGTGTGTGGTGTGTTCGTTCGTTGCTTGATTTAACGTCTTTTCACTATACAGTGATATTAGACGGGGAAAAATGGCATGGAGGATGAAATAAGGGGAGGGGGTGTGTGTGGAGGGGAGAGGGGAACAGAGTAAGGGACGTAAAAAAAAATTAAAAGGAAGCGGCAAGGTCTTAAGAAAAAGGATATGGATGAACAGAGAAATGAAACTAGAACAACGCTAACATCAATAATGTAAAAGAAAAATCGTCATAAAAACAAAACAAAACAAAAATAATCATAATTATAATAATAATCTTAAAGTAACGCATTAACAGGACTGTGAACCAATGATTCTGAAATTTTAACTAACAAAACTTGATCCGATACTACTTCTTTAAAATGCGTTTCAAGATAGTTTCCTTGTGTAAACGTCTTTGGTAAAAAGGAACGAAGCTTTCTGCAGTAAAACAAACAGTGATACAATGTGAATTGTTCGCCACAAATACATAAAACGGTGTGTGTGTTGTGTGTGTGTGTGTGTGTTGTGTGTGTGTGTGTGTGTGTGTGTGTGTGTGTGTGTGTGTGTTGTGTTGTGTGTAGTGTGTGTGTATGTGTGTGTGTGTGTGTGTGTGTATGTATGTGTGTGTATGTGGTGTGTGTATGTGTGTGTGTATGTGTGTTGTGTGTGTGTATTGTGTGTGTGTGTATGTTGTTGTTGTATGTGTGTGGTGTGTGTATGTGTGTGTTGTTGTATGTTTGGAATGTGTGTGTATGTGTGTGTGTGTGTATGTGTGTGTGTGTGTGTGTACATGTGTGTGTGTATGTATGTGTGTTGTGTGTGATGTGTGTGTGTGTGACTGCTGTCACAGCTTTTGTGTGTACTGTGTCACCAGCTGTGTTGTGTGTACTGCTGTCACGTGTGTGTAGTGTACTGGTCACAGCTGTGTTGTGTGTACTGAGTCACCAGCTGTGTGTTGTGTAACTGCTGTCACCAGCTGTGTTGTGTGTACTGCTGTCACCAGCTGTGTTGTGTGTACTGCTGTCACCAGACTGTGTTGTGTGTACTGCTGTCACCAGCTGTGTTGTGTGTACTGCTGTCACCAGCTGTGTTGTGTGTACTGCTGTCACCAGCTGTGTTGTGTGTACTGCTGTCACCAGCTGTGTTGTGTGTACTGCTGTCACCAGCTGTGTTGTGTGTACCCGCTGTCACCAGCTGTGTTTGTGTACTGCTGTCACCAGCTGTGTTGTGTGTACTGCTGTCACCAGCTGTGTTGTGTGTACTGCTGTCACCAGCTGTGTTGTGTGTACTGCTGTCACCAGCTGTGTTGTGTGTACTGCTGTCACCAGCTGTGTTGTGTGTACTGCTGTCACCAGCTGATGTGTTGTGGTACTGCTGTCACCAGCTGTGTTGTGTGTACTGCTGTCACCAGCTGTGTTGTGTGTACTGCTGTCACCAGCTGGTGTTGTGTTACTGCTGTCACCAGCTGTGTTGTGTGTACTGCTGTCACCAGCTGTGTTGTGTGTACTGCTGTCACCAGCTGTGTTGTGTGTACTGCTGTCACCAGCTGTGTTGTGTGTACTGCTGTCACCAGCTGTGTTGTGTGTACTGCTGTCACCAGCTGTGTTGTGTGTACTGCTGTCACCAGCTGTGTTGTGTGTACTGCTGTCACCTAGCTGTGTTGTGTGTACTGCTGTCACCAGCTGTGTTGTGTGTACTGCTGTCACCAGCTGTGTTGTGTGTACTGCTGTCACCAGCTGTGTTGTGTGTACTGCTGTCACCAGCTGTGTTGTGTGTACTGCTGTCACCAGCTGTGTTGTGTGTACTGCTGTCACCAGCTGTGTTGTGTGTACTGCTGTCACCAGCTGACTGTGTTGTGTGTACTGCTGTCACCAGCTGTGTTGTGTGTACTGCTGTCACCAGCTACTGTGTTGTGTGTACTGCTGTCACCAGCTGTGTTGTGTGTACTGCTGTCACCAGCTGTGTTGTGTGTATTGCTGTCACCAGCTGACTGTGTTGTGTGTACTGCTGTCACCAGCTGTGTTGTGTGTACTGCTGTCACCAGCTTGTGTTGTGTGTACTGCTGTCACCAGCTGTGTTGTGTGTACTGCTGTCACCAGCTGTGTTGTGTGTACTGCTGTCACCAGCTGTGTTGTGTGTACTGCTGTCACCAGCTGTGTTGTGTGTACTGCTGTCACCAGCTGTGTTGTGTGTACTGCTGTCACCAGCTGTGTTGTGTGTACTGCTGTCACCAGCTGTGTTGTGTGTGTACTGCTGTCACCAGCTGTGTTGTGTGTACTGCTGTCACCAGCTGTGTTGTGTGTACTGCTGTCACCAGCTCTGTGTTGTGTGTACTGCTGTCACCAGCTGTGTTGTGTGTACTGCTGTCACCAGCTGTGTTGTGTGTACTGCTGTCACCAGCTGTGTTGTGTGTACTGATGTCACCAGCTGACTGTGTTGTGTGTACTGCTGTCACCAGCTGTGTTGTGTGTACTGCTGTCACCAGCTGTGTTGTGTGTACTGACTGTCACCCAGCTGTGTTGTGTGTACTGCTGTCACCAGCTGTGTTGTGTGTACTGCTGTCACCAGCTGACTGTGTTGTGTGTACTGCTGTCACCAGCTGTGTTGTGTGTACTGCTGTCACCAGCTGTGTTGTGTGTACTGCTGTCACCAGCTGTGTTGTGTGTTACTGCTGTCACCAGCTGTGTTGTGTGTACTGCTGTCACCAGCTGTTGTGTGTTGTGTCACCACTGTTTGTACTGCTGCACCATGTGTTGTGTGTACTGCTGTCACCAGCTGTGTTGTGTGTACTGCTGTCACCAGCTGTGTTGTGTGTACTGCTGTCACCAGCTGTGTTGTGTGTACTGCTGTCACCAGCTGTGTTGTGTGTACTGGTCACCACTGATGGTTGTGTGTACTGCTGTCACCAGCTGTGTTGTGATCTGTCACAGTGCTGTCTCACGTCACTGACTGTGGATGTGTACTGCTGTCACCAGCTGTGTGTGTGTACTGCTGTCACCACTAGTGTGTGTGTACTCGATGTCCCACATGTGTTGTGTACTGCATGTACGCTGAACTGTATGTGTACTGCTGTCACCAGCTATGTGTGTGTATGCTGTCACCAGCTGTTGGGTACTGCTGTCACCACTGTATGATGAAACATAATGGGTGTCAACATAGGGAACATTATGACTGCTGTCACACGTATGTGTGTACTAGCTGTACCAGACTAGTGTGTGACTGTGAACCTACAGTGCTGTGTAACATGATGTCAACCAGTGGCTGTTAGTGTGTACTGTGTCAACAGCATGTGTTGTGGTACTGTGTCACCACTGTGTTGTGTTCAATGCTGTCACCAGCTGAGTTGTGGAATCGCAGTGCTACACGTGTGTGTGTGTAACTGCTGTCACACTGATGTGATGTGGCACTGGCTGTCAACCACTGTGATTGTGGTATGCTGTCACACTAGTGTTTGTACTGCGCACCATTGTGTGTTACAGTGATGATGGAACTAGTGTGTGTACTGCTGTAACTACATGGTCTGACTGTTGTGTGACTACTGGGTGTCACAGCTGATTGATGGACATCATGCTGTCAACCAGTGTGTTTGTGTGTAACTCAGTGCACCAACAGTGTATTGATGGTAACCACAAGCTGGTGTAACAGTATGATGGAAACTTCAGTTGGTGTACATGATGTGACACTGTGTAGTGTGTACTGCTGTCACATGTGTATGTGGACTACAGTCACAGCTGGTGTCTTGTGGATACTGCTGTCAACAGTGTGTGGAAACTCGATGGCTGTCAACAGTGATGTGAATGTAACTGACTGTCACCAGTGTGTATGATGTGAACTTACCACGTGTGGAACTGGCTGTCAACAGTGTGTATGGAACATACATGCTGTCAACAGTGACTGTGTACTGTGTGAACTGCTGTCAACAGATGACTGTGTTGAACATCGATGCTCCAACTGTGTTTATGAACATTCAGATGCTGTCAACAGTGATGACTTGTGTGAACATTAGCATGCTATCAACAGTGTGATGTGAACTTCAGATGCAGTCACTGATGATGTGAACATTACATGGCTGTCAACAGTGTTGATGTGAAACATTGGCTGTCAACCAGTGTATGTGTGAAACATAGACTGGCTGTCAACAGTGATGATGGAAACATTATGGCTGTCAACAGTAAGATGGAAACATTAATGGGTGTCAAAAGTGATGATGGAAACATTACATGGCTGTCAACAGTGATGATGAAACATTCAGATGGCTGTCACAGTGATGATGAAACATTCAGTGTGTCACGTGTCAACCAGTGTGTAGTGATGATGAAACATTAGATGGCTGTCAACAGTGATGATGGAAACATTAATGGCTGTCAACAGTGATGATGGAAACATTAGATGCTGTCACTGATGATGGAACTAATGCTGTCAACAGTATGATGGAAACATTCAGATGGCTGTCAACAGTGATGATGGAAACATTAATGGCTGTCAACAGTGATGATGGAAACATTCAGATGGCTGTCAACAGTGATGATGGAAACATTAAGGCTGTCAACAGTGATGATGGAAACATTCAGATGGCTGTCAACAGTATGATGGAAACATTCAGATGCTGTCAACAGTGATGATGGAAACATTCAGATGGCTGTCAACAGTGATGATGGAAACATTCAATGGCTGCAACAGTGATGATGGAAACATTACATGGCTGTCAACAGTGAGATGGAAACATTCAGATGGCTGTCAACAGTGATGATGGAAACATTAACCATGGCTGTCAACAGTGATGATGGAAACATTACATGGCTGTCAACAGTGATGATGGAAACATTAGATGCTGTCAACAGGATGATGGAAACATTCAATGGCTGTCAACAGTGATGATGGAAACATTCAGATGGCTGTCAACAGTGATGATGGAAAATTACAGATGGCTGCACCAGTGATGATGGAAACATTCAGATGGCTGTCACAGTGATGATGGAAACATTCATGGCTGTCAACAGTGATGATGGAAACATTAACATGGCTGTCAACAGTATGATGGAAACATTCAGATGGCTGTCAACAGTGATGATGGAAACATTAAATGGCTGTCAACAGTAATGATGGAAACATTCAGATGGCTGTCAACAGTGATGATGGAAACATTACAATGGCTGTCAACAGTGATGATGGAAACATTCAGATGGCTGTCAACAGTGATGATGGAAACATTCAGATGGCTGTCAACAGTGATGATGGAAACATTCAGATGGCTGTCAACAGTGATGATGGAAACATTCAATGGCTGTCAACGTAATGATGGAAACATTCAGATGGCTGTCAACAGTGATGATGGAAACATTAACATGGCTGTCAACAGTAATGATGGAAACATTCAGATGGCTGTCAACAGTGATGATGGAAACATTAACATGGCTGTCAACAGTAATGATGGAAACATTCAGATGGCTGTCAACAGTGATGATGGAAACATTAACATGGCTGTCAACAGTGATGATGGAAACATTATCATGGCTGTCAACAGTGATGATGGAAACAAACAATGGCTGTCAACAGTGAGATGGAAACATTCAGATGGCTGTCAACAGTGATGATGGAAACATTCAGATGGCTGTCAACAGTGATGATGGAAACATTCAGATGGCTGTCAACAGTGATGATGGAAACATTAAATGGCTGTCAACAGTGATGATGGAAACATTAACATGGCTGTCAACAGTGATGATGGAAACATTAACATGGCTGTCAACAGTGATGATGGAAACATTAACATGGCTGTCAACAGTGATGATGGAAACTTCAATGTTCAACATGGGACTTCATGCTGAACAGTGATGATGGAAACATTCAATGGCTGTCAACAGTGATGATGGAAACATTCAACTCATAATGGAATTAACAATGGCTGTCAACAGTGATGATGGAAACATTCAGATGGCTGTCAACAGTGATGATGGAAACATTACACATGGCTGTCAACAGTGATGATGGAAACATTCAGATGGCTGTCAACAGTGATGATGGAAACATTCAATGGCTGTCAACAGTGATGATGGAAACATTCATGGCTGTCAACAGTGATGATGGAAACATTACATGGCTGTCAACAGTGATGATGGAAACATTCAGATGGCTGTCAACAGTGATGATGGAAACATTCAGATGGCTGTCAACAGTGATGATGGAAACATTAAATGGCTGGCGTAACAGTGATGATGGAAACATTCAGATGGCTGTCAACAGTGATGATGGAAACATTCAATGGCTGTCAACAGTGATGATGGAACATTCAGATGGCTGTCAACAGTGATGATGGAAACATTACATGGCTGTCAACAGTGATGATGGAAACATTCAATGGCTGTCAACAGTGATGATGGAAACATTAGATGGCTGTCAACAGTGATGATGGAAACATTCAGATGGCTGTCAACAGTGATGATGGAAACATTCAGATGGCTGTCAACAGTGATGATGGAAACATTCAGATAGCTGTCAACAGTGATGATGGAAACATTAACATGGCTGTCAACAGTGATGATGGAAACATTAAATGGCTGTCAACAGTGATGATGGAAACATTAACATGGCTGTCAACAGTGATGATGGAAACTTCAGATGGCTGTCAACAGTGATGATGGAAACATTAAATGGCTGTCAACAGTGATGATGGAAACATTCATGGCTGTCACAGTGATGATGGAAACATTCAGATGGCTGTCAACAGTGATGATGGAAACATTACATGGCTGTCAACAGTATGATGGAAACATTCAGATGGCTGTCAACAGTGATGATGGAACACATTAAGATGGCTGTCAACAGTGATGATGGAAACATTCAATGGCTGTCAACAGTGATGATGGAAACATTAACATGGCTGTCAACAGTGATGATGGAAACATTCAGATGGCTGTCAACAGTGATGATGGAAACATTCAGATGGCTGTCAACAGTGATGATGGAAACTTAACATGGCTGTCAACAGTGATGATGGAAACATTAACATGGCTGTCAACAGTCAGATGATGGAAACATTAATGGCTGTCACAGTGATGAGGAAACAGTATGGCTGCAACAGTGATGATGGAAACATCAGCTCAACAGTGATGATGGAAACATAACATGGCTGTCAACAGTGATGATGGAAACATTCAGATGGCTGTCAACAGTGATGATGGAAACATTCAGATGGCTGTCAACAGTGATGATGGAAACATTACATGGCTGTCAACAGTGATGATGGAAACATTAACATGGCTGTCAACAGTGAGATGGAAACATTCAGATGGCTGTCAACAGTGATGATGGAAACATTACATGGCTGTCAACAGTGATGATGGAAACATTCAGATGGCTGTCAACAGTGATGATGGAAACATTAAATGGCTGTCAACAGTGTGATGGAAACATTAACATGGCTGTCAACAGTGATGATGGAAACATTACAATGGCTGTCAACAGTGATGATGGAAACATTAACATGGCTGTCAACAGTGACTGATGGAAACCATGTAACAGTGGCTGTCAACAGTGCATGATGGAAAACATTAACATGGCTGTCAACAGTGATGATGGAAACATTCAGAGGCTGTCAACAGTGATGATGGAACATTCAGATGGCTGTCAACAGTGATGATGGAAACATTAACATGGCTGTCAACAGTATGATGGAAACATTCAGCATGGCTGTCAACAGTGATGATGGAAACATTCAGATGGCTGTCAACAGTGATGATGGAAACATTAACATGGCTGTCAACAGTATGATGGAAACATTACATGGCTGTCAACAGTGATGATGGAAACATTCAATGGCTGTCAACAGTGATGATGGAAACTTCGATGGCTGTCAACAGTGATGATGGAAACTTAACATGGCTGTCAACAGTGATGATGGAAACAATCAGTGGCTGTCAACAGTGATGATGGAAACATTCAGATGGCTGTCAACAGTGATGATGGAAACATTCAGATGGCTGTCAACAGTGATGATGGAAACATTAACATGGCTGTCAACAGTGATGTGGGAAACATTCAGATGGCTGTCAACAGTGATGATGGAAACATTCAGATGGCTGTCAACAGTGATGATGGAAACATTCAGATGGCTGTCAACAGTGATGATGGAAACATTAACATGGCTGTCAACAGTGATGATGGAAACATTCAGATGGCTGTCAACAGTGATGATGGAAACATTAACATGGCTGTCAGCAGTAATGATGGAAACATTCAGATGGCTGTCAACAGTGATGACGGAAACATTCAGATGGCTGTCAACAGTGATGATAGAAACATTCAAATGGCTGTCAACAGTGATGATGGAAACATTCAGATGGCTGTCAACAGTGATGATGGAAACATTCAGATGGCTGTCAACAGTGATGATGGAAACATTCAGATGGCTGTCAACAGTGATGATGGAAACATTCAGATGGCTCTCAACAGTGATGATGGAAACATTCAGATGGCTGTCAACAGTGATGATGAAAACATTCAGATGGCTGTCAACAGTGATGATGGAAACATTCAGATGGCTGTCAACAGTGATGATGGAAACATTCAGATGGCTGTCACCAGTAATGATGGAAACATTAACATGGCTGTCAACAGTGATGATGGAAACATTAACATGGCTGTCAACAGTAATGATGGAAACTTAACATGGCTGTCAACAGTGATGATGGAAACGTTAACATGGCTGTCAACAGTGATGATGGAAACATTAACATGGCTGTCAACAGTGATGATGGAAACATTCAGATGGCTGTCAACAGTGATGATGGAAACATTCAGATGGCTGTCAACAGTGATGATGGAAACATTAAATGGCTGTCAACAGTGATGATGGAAACATTCAGATGGCTGTCAACAGTGATGATGGAAACATTCAGATGGTTGTCAACAGTGATGATGGAAACATTCAGATGGCTGTCAACAGTATGATGGAAACATTCAGATGGCTGTCAACAGTGATGATGGAAACATTAACATGGCTGTCAACAGTGATGATGGAAACATTCAGATGGCTGTCAACAGTGATGATGGAAACATTCAGATGGCTGTCAACAGTGATGATGGAAACATAAACATGGCTGTCAACAGTAATGATGGAAACATTAAGATGGCTGTCAACAGTGATGATGGAAACATTCAGATGGCTGTCAACAGTGATGATGGAAACATTAACATGGCTGTCAACAGTGATGATGGAAACATTAACCTGGCTGTCAACAGTAATGATGGAAACATTCAGATGGCTGTCAACAGTGATGATGGAAACATTCAGATGGCTGTCAACAGTGATGATGGAAACATTCAGATGGCTGTCAACAGTGATGATGGAAACATTCAGATGGCTGTCAACAGTGATGATGGAAACGTTCAACTGGCTGTCAACAGTGATGATGGAAACATTACATGGCTGTCAACAGTGATGATGGAAACATTCAAATGGCTGTCAACAGTGATGATGGAAACATTCAATGGCTGTCAACAGTGATGATGGAAACTTTCACATGGCTGTCAACAGTGATGATGGAAACATTCAGATGGCTGTCAACAGTGATGATGGAAACATTCAGATGGCTGTCAACAGTGATGATGGAAACATTCAGATGGCTGTCAACAGTGATGATGGAAACATTAACATGGCTGTCAACAGTGATGATGGAAACATTCAGATGGCTGTCAAGAGTGATGAGGAAACATTAACATGGCTGTCAACAGTAATGATGGAAACATTCAGATGGCTGTCAACAGTGATGATGGAAACATTCAGATGGCTGTCAACAGTGATGATGGAAACATTCACGATGGCTGTCACAGTGATGATGGAAACATTAACATGGCTGTCAACAGTAGATGATGGAAACTATTCACATGGCTGTCAACAGTGATGATGGAAACATTCAGATGGCTGTCAACAGTGATGATGGAAACTTCAATGGCTGTCAACAGTGATGATGGAAACATTCAATGCTGTCAACATATGATGGAAACATTAACATGGCTGTCAACAGTGATGATGGAAACTTCAGATGGCTGTCAACAGTGATGATGGCAACATTCAATGGCTGTCAACAGGATGTGGAACATTACTGTGCTTGTCACAGTGATGGATGGAACTAAGCATGCTGTCAACCATGATGATGGAAACGTTCAGATTGGCTGTAAACATATGAGAAACTATTCAATGCTGTCACAGTATGTTGAATGACATTAAATGTGTCAACATGATCGTGGAACATTCAATGGCTAGTCAACATTGCTGAGAACATTAAACATGGCTGTCAGCAGTACATATGGAAACAATTAGATGGCTGTCAACCCGTGATGACGGAACTTCATGGCTGTCAACAGTGATGAAGAAACATTCAATGGCTGTCAACAGTCGATGATGGAACATTCAATGGCTGTCAACATGGATGATGAAACATTCAGATGGCTGTCATCAGTGATTGATGGAACATTCAGATGGCTGTCCAACATGATGATGGAACATTCAGATGGCTCTCAACAGTGATTGGTAAACATTCAGATGGCTTGTCAACAGTTGAGTGTAAAACTTCAGCTGGTGTCAACAGTGATGATGGAAACCATTCAGATGGCTGTCCAGTGAGTGGAAACATTCAGATGGCTGTCAACAGTAATATGGACATTAACATGCTGTCAACAGTATGATGGAACATTAACATGGCTTGTCACAGTAATGTGGAAACGTTAACAGGGCTGTACGTGTGATGGCGTTAACTGGTGTCAACAGTGATGATGGAAACATTACTTGGCTGTCAACCGTGATGATGGAAACATTCAGATGGCTGGCAACAGTGATGATGGAAACATTCAGATGGCTGTCAACAGTTGTTAATACTGCTTGTTGGGATTGAACTCGAGATATAAGCCTGATCAGGAAGTATCTCTCTGTCGAAACAACTGCAAAACTCGTTCTCTCCTTCATAATGTCTCGCATTGACTATTGTAATTCACTCCTGTCTGGTCTTTCTGCCTCCACCATTCACATTCTGCAGCGCATTCAAAACAATGCTGTACGCCTTGTACTCAAAAAGAAAAAAGCTGACCACATATCTCCTCTCCTGGCACAACTTCACTGGCTCCCTGTATCAAAGCGCATACAGAACAAACTAGACACCATGTGCTACAAAAGCCTCAATAACGTAGCCCCCGATTACCTGTCAAGCCTACTTGAGATCTATGTTCCCTCACGTACCCTCCGCTCTGCCTCCGATCCTCTGACTTTTCGCTTTCCACGCACCAAGCTCAATACCTATGGTCCACGAGCCTTCTCTGTTTCTGGTCCACTCTCCTGGAACAAATTTCCTCTCTCAGTCCGTCAGCAACCTACTTTTGTCTCCTTCAAGTCCGCTCTCAAAACTCACCTTTTCTCCTCTGCATAAAATCCTGACCTCACTCAACCCCCTCTGCAGCCTGTCTCCACTCGGAGGGGAATCACATTGTAATATATAATTGTGTATAATATGCTCTCTATAATTTTCCATTGCTTTTATTCTTTCTCCCCATTTATAGCCGTGTGCGTGTGTGCGCGCGCGCGCGTGTGTGTGTGTGTGTGTGTGCGTGCGTGCGTGCGTGCGTGTGTGTGCGTGCGTGCGTGTGTGTCTGTTTTAGCGCTTAGATTTGATTTTATCAAGATTTTGAGCTATATAAATAAAA
>JAPXFY010000016.1:83494375-83504375 GCA_030674185.1 Monoplex corrugatus
TTTTCTTTCTTCTTTCCTTTCTTTCTTTCTTTCTCTTTCTTTCTTTTTCTTTCTTCCTTTCTTTCCTTTCTTTCTTTTCTTTCTTTCTTTTTCTTTCTTTCTTCTTCTTTCCTTTCCTTTCTTTCTTTCTTTCTTTCTTTCTTTCTTTCTTTCCTTTCTTTCTTCTTTCTTTTTTCTTTCTTTCCTTTCTTTCTTTCTTTTCTTTCTTTCCTTTCTTTCCTTTCTTTCCTTTCTTTCTTTCTTTCTTTCTTTCTTTCCTTTCTTTCTCTTTCTTTCCTTTCTTTCTTTCTTTCTTTCTTTCTTTCTTTCTTTCCTTTCTTTCTTTCTTTCTTTCTTTTTCTTTCCTTTCTTTCTTTCTTTCTTTCCTTTTTCTTTCCTTTTCTTTCTTTCTTTCTTTCTTTCTTTCCTTTCTTTCTTTCTTTCTTTCTTTCCTTTCTTTCTTTCTTCTTCTTTCTTTCTTCTTTCTTTCTTTCTTTCTTTCTTTTTTCTTTCTTTCTTTCTTTCTTTCCTTTCTTTCTTTCTTCTTCTTTCTTCTCTTTCTTTCTTTCTTTCCTTTCTTCTTTCTTTTCTTTCTTTCTTTCTTTCTTTCTTTCTTTTTTCTTTTTCTTTCTTTCTTTCTTTTCTTTCTTTCTTTCTTTCTTTCTTTTCTTTCTTTCTTTCTCTTTCTTTCTTTCTTTTCTTTTCCTTCTTCTTTCTTTCTTTCTTTCTTTTCTTTCTTTCTTTTCTTTCTTTCTTTCTTTCTTTCTTTTCCTTTCTTTCTTTTTCTTTCTTTCTTTCTTTCTTTTTCTTTCCTTTCTTTCTTTCTTTCTTTCTTTCTTTCTTTTCTTTCTTTCTTTCTTTTCCTTTCTTTTCTTTTCTTTCTTTCTTTCTTTCTTCTTTTCTTTCTTTCTTTCTTTCTTTCTTTCTTTCTTTTTTCTTTCTTTCTTTCTCTTTCTTTCTTTCTTCTTCTTTCTTTCTTTCTTCTTTCTTTCTTTCTTTCTTCTTTTCTTTCTTCTTTCTTTTTCTTTCTTTCTTTCCTTCTTCTTTCTTCTTTCTTCTTTTTTTCCTCTTTCTTTCTTTCTTTTCTTTTTCTTTCTTCCTTTCTTTTTTGTTCTTTGTATTTCTTTCTTTCTTTTTCTTCTCTTCTTTCTTTCTTTCTTTCTTCCTTCTTTTTCTTTCTTTCCCCTTCTTCTTTCTTTCTTCTTTCTTTTGTTCTCTCTTTTCTCCTCTTCTTCTTTCTCTGTCTTTTCTTTCTCGTTTTCTCCTCTTGATTTCTTTTTTCTTTTCTTTTTCTCTCTCTTCTTTTCTTCGTCTTCTGTATCTCTGTCTCCTATCTTTCTTCTTTCTTTCTTTCCTTTTCTTTGTTCTTGCTTTTGTGTTTCCCTTTCTTTCCTTTCTTCTCTTGTTTGCTTCTGTTCTTTCTTCTCTCTCTCTCCTTGTCTCCTCGTCTTCTCTCTGCTTCTCCTGTCTCTCTCTGTCTTCTGTCTCTTCTCTTCTCTCTCTTCTCCTCTTCTCTCTTCTTTGTCCTCTTTTGTGCTCTGCTCTGTTCTCTTCTGTCTCTCTGTCTCTCTTCTCTCTCTTCTCTCTTCTCTTCTCTCTCTCTCTCTGTTCTTTTTCTTCTCTCCTCTCTCTCTTCTCTGTCTCTCCTTTCTCTTTCTCTTCTTTCTCCTCTCTCTCTTTCTCTCTTCCTCTGTCTCTGTGTGTGTGTTCTCTCGTCTATATCTATGTCTCTCCTTCTCTGTCTCTCTCTTTCTCTCTCTCTCTTTCTGTCTCTCTCTGTCTCTCTCTCTGTCTCTCTTTCTCTTTCTCTGTCTCTCTCTGTCTCTCTCTGTCTCTGTCTGTCTGTCTGCCTCTCCCTCTCTCTCTCCCTCTCTCTCTCTCTTTTTCTCTTTCCATCTCTCTCCCTCTCTCTCTCTCTGTCTTGTCACTATGGAAGGATTCACCACGTTAATTCCGGCTACTCTCCCCGGAGAGAGGGCGTTGCTGTAGTACAGCGCCACCCGTTTGTTGTTGTTGTTGTTGTTGTTCTTCTTCTTCTTCTTCTTCTTCTTCTTGTTCTTGTTCTTGTTGTTTAACTGTATGTGTGCATATCAGTGTGGTCAGGTCAGACAAATAGGTCTGCTACTGGCAAGCTGTAGCCCAGTACTACCTGTCACAGCAGGAGACTTGGAGAGGGGATTGGCGCCACCAAGGATTAACCTAAGCCCACAGAAAAGATATGAGAGACACTATAGCCAACAACATACCGGATCGGTCGGGGCCCGGTTACAAACGACCGCACTTACCACTGACAAGCACCAGGGTGGAAGTGAAAAGTCAGCTACTGGGGCAAAGACATCATTCAAACTGCCAACGGAAAAAGCTACCATTGGAACCTGGAATGTCCGTACACTCCATCAGTGCGGCAAAGTAAAAGAACTAGAACACGAGCTGAGACGCTACCAATGGGACATTGTGGGTATATCGGAAGTAAGATGGACAGGCTTCGGAGAAGCAATCACAGAGGAAGGACACAAGATGTGGTACAGTGGCGAAGAGTCACTACATGAAAATGGCGTAGCTTTCATCGTACGCAAAGAAGTCATTGGATGCATCATGAGCTGCACGCCTGTCAACAGCAGAATCATCAGCATTCGGGTGTCAGCCAAACCAAAGAACATCACCATCATACAAGCGTATGCTCCAACTACCAGCCACGAAGACCAGGTGGTTGAAGAATTCTATGAGAAAATAGAAGACACCATCGGAAAAGCCCCCAGGAAAGACATCATCATAGTTCAGGGGGACTTCAACGCCAAAGTCGGCCCAGATGCCTACAAAAACTGGGCTGGAACAGTGGGTCAATTTGGCACAGGGGAAACTAATGACAGGGGACTTCGCCTTCTGGAGTTTGCCTGCACCCAACGGCTCACCATTGCCAACACCCTCTACCCCCACAAACTGTCAAGAAGAACAACCTGGCATGCGCCGAACGGAAAGACTCACAACCAGATCGACTTTGTCCTCACACCGCGGCGCTTCAAATCAAGCATTAATAAAGCAAAGACGAGGACATACCCTGGAGCTGATATAGGCAGCGACCACGACCTCGTGCTGCTCACAATGAAGATCAAATTGAAAAAGAAGTACCAAGCTGCGCAGCCACGCATCAAGTTTGACCTGGAAAAGCTAAAAGATCCAGAGATAGAAGAGGCATTCCAGGCACAGCTCGGGGGGCGGTTCGCGGCACTCAACTTCCTGGACAGCGACATCAACGACCTCACAAACAACTTTGGTGAGGCAGTCCGCGAAACAGCAGAGGAGATACTGGGGCGACAGAGGAAGAAACACCAAGCATGGATCTCAAATGACATCCTTGACCTCTGCGACAACAGAAGATCACTGAAGAAGACGAAAAACTCCAGCCCTGAGGAAGCCGCACAGTATCGTAAAACCAACAACCTTGTAAAGAAGAAAATGATTGAAGCCAAAGAACAATGGATCAACAACCAGTGTGAGAACATCGAGAAAGGCATGAAAAAAGGAAACAGCAAACATGCCTTCACCACACTGAAAAACCTTACCAAGACGCAGCAAAACAGATCGTCAGTCATCGAGGATACCTCAGGCGAGCTGCTGACAGAAAGCTCCGCTGTTCTGAACAGATGGACGCAGTACTGCCAAGAACTATACAACTACCCAATACAGCCAGATGACAGTTTGTTTCAGGGGGACTCAACACCATTGAGGGAATCCTCACCGCTACCAGTGATGAGAGAAGAAGTGGAAGAAGCCATCCGCAGCCTACCAGCAGGGAAATCACCTGGAGCAGACAATATCCCAGCAGAGCTGCTCAAACATGGAGGGAATGATTTGGTCACTCGTGTAACATCGATTTGTCAGAAGATCTGGGAGACAAAACAGTGGCCCACAGAATGGACTCAATCACTCATCATCCCCCTGCCCAAAAAGGGAAATATGCGCCAATGCCAGAACTACAGAACAATAAGTCTCATTAGCCACACCAGCAAGATCATGCTCAGAGTCATATTGAATCGACTGAAGAAAGAAGCGGAAGAACACCTTGCGGAAGAACAAGCTGGATTTAGGGCGGGCAGAAGCACAGTAGAACAGATCTTCACCTGCCGGATAATGATGGAGAAACATCTGCAGCATCAGAGAGACCTGTTCCACAACTTCATAGACTTTAAAAAAGCATTCGACAGGGTGTGGCATAAGGGTTTGTGGCAGGTGCTAAGAAAGTTTGGCATAGAGGAAGGTCTCGTCCAAACCATCCAGACGCTGTATAACACTGCCAGCAGCGCAGTTCTCCTCAACAACCAGATAGGGGACTACTTCAAGACCACAGTTGGAGTCCGTCAAGGCTGCCTACTCTCTCCCGTGCTGTTCAATCTCTTCCTGGAGAACATCATGCGTGAAGCCCTCCATGACTTCCACTCCACTGTCTCCATCGGAGGAAGAACCATCAACAACCTGAGGTTCGCAGATGACATCGACCTGATGGGAGGCAGCAACGAAGAACTACAAGACCTGACCATGAGACTGGAAGAAAGTGCAGGTGCACACGGAATGGAAGTGAGCACAGAAAAAAGCAAAGTCCTGGTCAACAGCACAACCAACACCCATGCTGAAATCTACATGAACGGGCAACAGCTTGAAGAAGTGGAAGCTTTCAAATACCTTGGCGCCACTCTCACCAAAGACGGTCGCTCTACAACAGAAATCAAGACCAGACTAGCGATCGCAACAGCAGCAATGGTAAAGCTAAACAAGATCTGGAAGAGCAGAGAGATCGGCTTTCCATCGAAGATGAAGCTGTACAAGTCCCTGGTGCTCCCCATCCTGCTGTATGGATGCGAGAGCTGGACCATGACAGCAGAGACCACCAAGAGAATCCAGACGTTTGAAACTAAATGCTTCAGGCGCTTGCTCGGGATCTCTTGGCAAGATCGGAAGACAAACGACTTTGTGTGGAGCCAAATAACAACACTCGCAGGCCCACAAGAACCCCTCCTGGCAACAGTCAAGAACAGGAAGCTGTCGTGGTTCGGGCATGTCACACGCCACAACTCACTGCCCAAAACGGTCCTCCAGGGTACACTGGGCGGCGGCAGACGAAGGGGACGACAAGCCAAATGCTGGATGGACAACATCAAAGAATGGACCAGGTTGGATGGCCCCACGCTGGTGCGACAGGCGGAGGACAGGACCGGTTGGCGACGGCTGGCTTCAAGAGTGTCTCTCATCTCTCCTCTACGCCCATCACGGGCAGGAGAATGATGATGATGATGATGATGTGCATATCAGATTAGTTTTGAAAGGGATTTATATTTCACAGATGTTTTGCTGAGGACAATTCTGTCCCTGTCGTAGGATTTTTAACGCGTGCCGCAGATGTATCTACTGGAATGAAAGTAGGATCTCTTTTTGATTTATAGAAACAAAAAAACAAAAAAAGGAGAAAGAGGAACTCACACACACACATACACACACGCACACACACACGCACACACACACACACACACACACACACACACACACATACACACACACGCGCGCGCACACACACACATACATACACACACACTCACACACACACACGCAAACACATACATGCGCTCGTGCGCCCGCGCAGACAGAGCGAGAGAGCGAGAGAGAGAGAGAGCGAAAGAGAGAGAAAGAGAGCGAAAGAGAGAGAGAGAGAAAGAGAGGGAGAGGTAGACAGAGAGAGGGAAAGCGAGAGAAAGAGAGAACAAGAGAGAGAAAGAGACCGACAGAGAGAGAGAGAGAGAGAGAGAGAGAGAGAGAGAGAGAGAGAACGGGAGAGAGAGAGAGAGAGAGAACGGGAGAGAGAGAGAGAGAGAGAACGGGAGAGAGAGAGCGAGCGAAAGAGAGAGAGAGAGAGAGGGAGAGAGAGAGAGAGAGAAAGCGGGAGAAAGAGAGAGAAAAAGAGAACAAGAGAGAGAGAGAGAGAGCGAGAGAAAGAGACCGACAGAGAGAGAGAGAAAGAGAGAGAGAGGGAGAAAAAGGGAGAAAAAGAGCGAGCGAGCCAGAGAGACGGAAAGAGAGAGAGAGGGGGAAGAGAGATAGAGAGATAGACAGACAAACAGACAGACATACAGACAGATAGAGAGACAGACAGAGAGAGGGGGAGAGTCTGGATGGAGAGCGCGAAATAAATGACCAATGGGGGCTGAGTTTGGCGTTGTAGTTGTGACAGCCCAGTTGGTCATGGACACTACTGGTCATTATCTGCCACCACTTGGGACAACTTGTAAGATGATAAACGACTTGGCCAGGAACGAGTACAACTCGAAAATGGAATCAGAACGCGTATTTAATACAAAAAGACAAGACAGGCGCCGCAAATTTTAGGCCAACTGGCCTTTATCAAGCGTGAATGTAAGATCACAAACAAACACCAAATACAAAATTATGAGAAAAAGACTGAAACTTGGAATGTCTACATTTACTGAATGGCTTTGTCAACTTCATATTCATAGACGTATTCAGATTCAGATTCACATTGATATTGATATTGATATTGATACTGATATTGATATTGATATTGATATTGATAATGGTATTCACATTCATGTCTTACCATGTGAAACACAGGCTGTTCTCTCCCTCAACCAGCTGAACTCTCACCTGTCTGCCAACAATCTTCTCAATCCTTTCCAGTCAGCCTACCGCCAGTGCCATAGCACTGAAACTGCCCTGCTACACATTCTCAACAATCTCCTCCTTGCAACTGATACTGGCAAAGTCTCTCTCCTCACACTCCTTGATCTGTCTGCAGCCTTTGATACCATTGATCATGGTATTCTCCTTTCTAGACTTCATCATACTTTTGGCATCTCTGACATTGCTCTCTCCTTTTTCACTTCATATCTGTCAAACAGAAAACAAACTGTTCTCATTAATGGCACTTACTCTCAACCTGCATGCCTGACCTGTGGTGTTCCACAAGGATCTGTCCTTGGCCCTGTTCTTTTCACTCTTTACACCTCCCCCCTGTCCACCATCATCAACTCCCACTCTATAAAACACCACTTCTATGCTGATGACACCCAACTTCTAGACAGTGACACACCAGACAATATACAGCGCCTCTTGACTCGCACCACTGAGTGTTACTCGGACATTAAGAACTGGATGACGTTCAACAAACTTCAGCTTAATGACGACAAGACAGAAGCTATCCTCATTGGCACCCGTCAGAAACTTTCTCAGCTGCCTCCTCTTTCTCTCCCATTATGTAACACATCAGTCCCAATTTCTGATTCAGCTAAAAACCTTGGTGTCTGCATTGACTCTACCCTCTCCATGAACAACTTTGTTTCTCAAACTGCCAGATCTTGCTACTATCACCTCCATCGTATAAGCTTGATCAGGAAGTATCTCTGTGGAAACAACTGCAAAACTCGTTCTCTCCTTCATAATGTCTCGCATTGACTATTGCAATTCACTCCTGTCTGGTCTTCCTGCCTCCACCATTCACATCCTACAGCGCATTCAAAACAATGCTGCACGCCTTGTACTCAAAAAGAAAAAAGCTGACCACATATCTCCTCTCCTGGCACAACTTCACTGGCTCCCTGTATCAAAGCGCATACAGTACAAACTAGACACCATGTGCTACAAAAGCCTCAATAACGCAGCCCCCCGATTACCTGTCAAGCCTACTTGAGATCTATGTTCCCTCACGTACCCTCCGCTCTGCCTCCGATCCTCTGACTTTTCGCTTTCCACGCACCAAGCTCAATACCTATGGTCCACGAGCCTTCTCTGTTTCTGGTCCACTTTCCTGGAACAAACTTCCTCTCTCTGTCCGTCAGCAACCTACTTTTGTCTCCTTCAAGTCCGCTCTCAAAACTCACCTTTTCTCCTCTGCATAAAATCCTGACCTCACTCATCCCCCCTCTGCAGCCTGTCTCCACTCGGAGGGGAATCACATTGTAATATATATTTGTATATAATATGCTCTCTATAATTTTCCATTGCTTTTATTCTTTTTCCCCATTTATAGCCATGTGTGCGTGTGTGTGTGCGTGTGTGTGCGCACGTGCGGAAGTGTATGTTCAGCGCTTAGATTTGATTTTTATCGAGATTTTGCGCTATATAAATATTGTAATTATTATTATTATTATTTGACAGCGTCGCCTCACTACAGTGCCACCTTTGTTGTTTACCAAGCCTTTAGAAAGGCAAGAAGGCTAGTTGACCTCAAGAAGGCTAATTGACCTTCAAGGGGAGGGGACTCTCTCCAACGTTTTATACGAGGGCAGAACAAGGAAATGACTATTGTAATCACAGTAAACAAGATGATAAAATGTCATTATCACCACTTTACACATTACGGTTCATAACAATGACGTCACGAAAATCTACTGAGATTTGAGAGAAATTGTTCATATTCCGTCCGTCTGTGACAGTCTCTGAATGGTCTTGAACTGGTTGAAAAAGAAGACAATGAACATTAACAATTCGGCCGTAGTCTAAAGCAGTGCTTGGAATATGACCACTCCCCATTCGCCGTTTAACAAATGAACAATAATGCCACGTGGAATGTGGAAGACTTGCTAACGAAACGCCAAATTGTCGTTCTGTTTCTCACTGTCTGAATTTGTCATTGTTGGAGTGTTTGAAAACAACTAATGACCGTTTAACGGTCCAGTGGAATAGAATGTAGTGTTGAAATATAACTGCTGCTTATCCATCTTTGTAGACAAATGGGAACAATGTTGCGTGGAGGACGTGATAATAGAACACCGACTGTACGTGTATCTTGTGTTGCTCTCCGTCTGTCCTACCATCCACACTTTTCTCCGGGGTTTTGAAAACAGAAAACATTTATCACGGCCAACAGGTCTACAGTACTCACTGTCTGTGTCTGTGTTATCCACTGTAGACATGCACACAGGATGTGGGAAAGGTGTTATCCACTGTAGACATGCACACAGGATGTGGGAAAGGTGTTATCCCCTGTAGACATGCACACAGGATGTGGGAAAGGTGTTATCCACTGTAGACATGCACACAGGATGTGGGAAAGGTGTTATCCCCTGTAGACATGCACACAGGATATGGGAAATGTGTTATCCCCTGTAGACATAAACACAGGATATGGAAAAGGTGTTATCCCCTGTAGACATGCACACAGGATGTGGGAAAGGTGTTATCCCCTGTAGACATGCACACAGGATGTGGGAAAGGTGTTATCCCCTGTAGACATGCACACATGATGTGGGAAAGGTGTTATCCACTGTAGACATGCACACAGGATGTGGGAAAGGTGTTATCCACTGTAGACATAAACACAGGATGTGGGAAAGGTGTTATCCACTGTAGACATGCACACAGGATGCGGGAAAGGTGTTATCCACTGTAGACATGCACACAGGATGTGGGAAAAGTGTTATCCACTGTAGACATGCACACATGATGTGGGAAAGGTGTTATCCCCTGTAGACATGCACACAGGATGTGGGAAAGGTGTTATCCCCTGTAGACATGCACACAGGATGTGGGAAAGGTGTTATCCCCTGTAGACATGCACACAGGATGTGGGAAAGGTGTTATCCCCTGTAGACATGCACACAGGATGTGGGAAAGGTGTTATCCACTGTAGACATAAACACAGGATGTGGGAAAGGTGTTATCCCCTGTAGACATGCACACAGGATGTGGGAAAGGTGTTATCCACTGTAGACATGCACACAGGATGTGGGAAAGGTGTTATCCCCTGTAGACATAAACACAGGATGTGGGAAAGGTGTTATCCCCTGTAGACATGTATGCAGGATGTGGGAAAGGTGTTATTCACTGTAGACATGTATGCAGGATGTGGGAAAGGTGTTATCCACTGTAGACATGTATGCAGGATGTGGGAAAGGTGTTATTCACTGTAGACATAAACACAGGATGTGGGAAAGGTGTTACCCATGTAGACATGCACACAGGATGTGGGAAAGGTGTTATTCACTGTAGACATAAACACAGGATGTGGGAAAGGTGT
>JAPXFY010000016.1:83509375-83514375 GCA_030674185.1 Monoplex corrugatus
ATTTATACAGTGGTGTGGTACTAGTGATGTATACAGTGAGTGGTACTAGTGATGTATACAGTTGGTGTGTGTAACTAGTGATGTATACAGTGTGGTGTGGTACTAGTGATGTATACAGTGGTGTGTGGTACTAGTGATGTATACAGTGTGTGTGGTACTAGTGATGTATACAGTGGTGTGGTACTAGTGATGTATACAGTGTGTGGTGTGGTACTAGTGATGTATACAGTGGTGTTGGTACTAGTGATGTATACAGTGGTGTGGTACTAGTGATGTATACAGTGTGTGTGGTACTAGTGATGTATACAGTGGTGTGTGGTACTAGTGATGTATACAGTGTGTGGTACTAGTGATGTATACAGTGGTGTGTGGTACTAGTGATGTATACAGTGGTGTGGGTACTAGTGATGTATACAGTGTGTGGTACTAGTGATGTATACAGTGGTGTGTGGTACTAGTGATGTATACAGTGTGTGGTACTGTGATGTATACAGTGTGTGTGGTACTAGTGATGTATACAGTGTGTGTGGTACTAGTGATGTATACAGTGGTTGTGTGGTACTAGTGATGTATACAGTGGTGTGTGGTACTAGTGATGTATACAGTGGTTGTGGTACTAGTGATGTATACAGTGTGTGGTACTAGTGATGTATACAGTGTGTGGTACTAGTTGATGTATACAGTGTGTGTGGTACTAGTGATGTATACAGTGGTGTGTGGTACTAGTGATGTATACAGTGTGTGGTACTAGTGATGTATACAGTGGTGTGTGGTACTAGTAATGTATACAGTGGTGTGTGGTACTAGTAATGTATACAGTGGTGGTGGTACTAGTAATGTATACAGTGGTGTGTGGTACTAGTAATGTATACAGTGGTGTGTTTGGTACTAGTATGTATACAGTGGTGTGTGGTACTAGTAATGTATACAGTGGTGTGTGGTACTAGTGATGTATACAGTGGTGTGTGGTACAAGTGATGTTATACAGTGGTGTGTGGTACTAGTGATGTATACAGTGTGTGGTACTAGTGATGTATACAGGGGTGTGTGGTACTAGTGATGGATACAGTGGTGTGTGGTACTAGTGATGTATACAGTGGTGTGTGGTACTAGTGATGTATACAGTGTGTGGTACTAGTGATGTATACAGTGTGTGGTACTAGTGATGTATACAGTGTGTGTGTAAGTGATTATACAGGTGTGGTACTATATGTAAGTGTGGACTGTATGTATACAGGTGTGTACTAGTGATGTAACAGTGTGTGGTACTAGATGTATACATGGTTGGTACTAGTGAGTAACTGGTGTGGTACAGTGATGTATACAGTGTGGTGGTACTAGTGAGTAACAGTGTGTGGTACTAGGATGTATAAGTGTTGTACTAGGAGATAGTGTGGTACTATGAGTATACGTGTGTGACAGTATTACGTGTGTGGTACTAGATGTATACAGTGGTTGTGACTAGTAGATACAGTGGTGTGTGGTACTAGTGTTATACATGTGTGGTACTAGTGATGTTACATGTGGGTCTAGTGATGTATACAGTGTGTGTGTACTAGTGATGTATACAGTGGGGTACATGATGTATACAGGTGTGACTAGGTGTACAGGTGTGTTATGATAACAGTGTGTGTATAGTGATTACATGTGGACAGTGATAACAGGGGTACTGAGTAACGTGGGTGTATGAGTAACAGTGTGGACAGATGTATCGTGTGTGGATAGTGATGTATACTGTGTGGTACTAGTGATGTATACAGTGTGTGTGGTACTAGTGATGTATACAGTGTTGTGGTACTAGTGATGTATCAGGTGTGTGGTACTAGTGATGTATACAGTGGTGTGTGGTACTAGTGATGTATACAGTGTGTGGTACTAGTGATGTATACAGGGTGTGGTACTGTGATGTATACAGTGTGTGGTACTGTGATGTATACAGTGTGTGGTACTAGTGAGTTACAGTGTTGGTCTAGTGATGTATACGTGTGTGTGGTACTAGTGATGTTACAGTGTGTGTGTATAGTGATGTATACAGTGTGTGTGTATGTGATGTATACAGTGTGTGTGGTACTAGTGATGTATACAGTGGTGGTGGTACTAGTGATGTATACATGTGTGTGGTACTAGTGATGTATACATGTGTGTGGTACTAGTGATGTATCAGTGTGTGTGGTACTAGTGATGTATAAGTGGTGTGTGGTACTAGTGATGTATACAGGTGTGTGGTACTAGTGATGTATACAGGGGGGTGTGTTGGTGTACTAGTGATGTTACAGTGTGTGGTACTAGTGATGTATACAGTGGTGTGTGGTACTAGTGATGTATACAGTGTGTGTGGTACTAGTGATGTATACAGTGTGTGGTACTAGTGATGTATACAGTGTGTGGTATAGTGATGTTACAGTGGTGTGTGGTACTAGTGATGTTTGCAGTGTGTATGTGTGTGGTACTAGTGATGTATACAGTGTGTGTGGTACTAGTGATGTATACAGGGGTGTGGTACTAGTGATGTATACAGTGGTGTGTGGTACTAGTGATGTATACAGGTGTGTGGTACTAGTGATGTATACAGTGTGTGGTACTAGTGATGTATACATGGTGTTGGTACTAGTGATGTATACAGTGTGTGTGGTACTAGTGATGTATACAGTGTGTGGTCTAGTGATGTATACAGTGGTGTGTGGTACTAGTGATGTATACAGGTGTGGTACTAGTGATGTATACAGTGGTGGTACTAGTGATGTATACAGTGGTGTGGTACTAGGATGTATACAGTGTGTTGGTACTAGTGATGTATACAGTGGTGTGTGGTACTAGTGATGTTACAGTGGTGTTGTACTGTGATGTATACAGTGTGTGGGTACTAGTGATGTATACAGTGGTGTGTGGTACTAGTGATGTAACAGTGTGTGGTACTAGTGATGTATACAGTGTGTGTGTACTAGTGATGTATACAGTGTGTGGTACTAGTGATGTTACAGTGGTGGGTACTAGTGATGTATAAGTGGTGTGTGGTACTAGTGATGTTACTGTGTGGGTACTAGGATGTATACAGTGTGTGGTACTAGTGATGTATACAGTGGTGTGTGGTACTAGTGATGTATACAGTGTGGTTGGTTACAAGTGTGTACAGTGTGTGGACTAGTGATGTATACAGTGTGTGGTATAGTGATGTAAGTGTGTGTGTATAGTGATGTATACAGTGTGTGGTATAGTGATGATACAGTGTGTGGTATAGTGATGTATACAGTGGGTGTGGTACTGTGATGTATACAGTGTGTTGGTACAGTGATGTTACAGTTGGTTTGTGGTGGTACTAGTGATGTATACAGTGTGTGTGGTACTAGTGATGTATAAGGTGTGTGTGGTACTAGTGATGTATACAGTGTGTGGTACTAGTGAGTATACAGGTGTGTGTATATGATGTATACAGTGGTGTGGTATAGTGATGTATACAGGGTGTGTGTACTAGTGATGTATACGGTGGTGGTATGTGATGTATACAGTGTGTGTGGTATAGTGATGTATACAGTGTGTGGTACTAGTGATGTATACAGTGTGTGTATAGTGTGTATACGTGGTGTGTGGTACAGTGATGTATACATGTGTGGTACTGTGATGTATACAGTGTGTGGTACTAGTGATGTATACAGTGTGTGGTACTGTGTGTATACAGTGTGTGGTACTAGTGATGTATACGTGGTGTGTGGTGGTTGGAGTATCAGTGTGTTGTACTATGATGTATACAGTGGTGTTGACTAGTGATGTTACAGTGTGTGTGGTACTGTGATGTATACATTGTGTGGTATAGTGTGTATACAGTGTGTGGTACTAGTGATGTATACAGTGGTTGTGGTACAGTGATGTATACAGTGTGTGGTACTGTTGTATACAGTGTGTGGGTATAGTGATGTATACAGTTGTGTGTACTGTGATGTATACAGTGTGTGTAAGTGTGTACAGTGGGGGTGGTACTAGTGATGTAACAGTGTGTGGTACTAGTGATGTATACAGTGTGTGGTACTAGTGATGTAACAGTGTGTGGTACTAGGATGTATACAGTGGTGTGTACTGTGATTACTGTTGTGGTACTAGTGATGTATACAGTGTGTGGTACTAGTGATGTATACAGTTGTGTGGTACTAGTGTGTATACAGTGTGTGTGGTACTAGTGATGTATACAGTGTGTGGTACTAGTGATGTATAATGGTGTGTGGTACTGTGATGTATACAGTGGTGTGTGGTACTAGTGATGTATACAGTGGTGTGTGGTACTAGTGATGTATACAGTGGTTTGTGGTACTAGTGATGTAACAGTGTGTGGTACTAGTGATGTATACAGTGTGTGTGGTATAGTGATGTATACATTGTGGTGTGTGGTTACTAGTGATGTAAAGTGTGTGGTACTAGTGATGTATACAGTGTGTGGTACTAGTGATGTATACAGTGTGTGTACTAGTGATGTATACAGGTGTGTG
This sequence comes from Monoplex corrugatus, assembly GCA_030674185.1. NCBI lineage: Eukaryota > Metazoa > Mollusca > Gastropoda > Littorinimorpha > Ranellidae > Monoplex > Monoplex corrugatus. The sequence continues at coordinate 83,513,854 of JAPXFY010000016.1, forward strand.
GTACAGTGATGTATACAGTGGTTGTGTGGTACTAGTGATGTATACAGTGGTGTGGGTACTAGTGATGTATACAGTGGTGTGGTACTAGTGATGTATACAGTGGTGTGGTACTAGTGATGTATACAGTGGTGTGTGGTACTAGTGATGTATACATGTGGTTTGTGTGGTGTACTAGTGATGTATACAGTGTGTGGTACTAGTGATGTATACATGTGGTGGTTGTGTGTAAGTGTGGTACTAGTGATGTATACAGTGTGTGGTACTAGTGATGTATACAGTGTGTGTGGTACTAGTGATGTATACAGGTGTGTGGTACTTGATGTAACAGTGTGTGGTACTAGTGATGTATACAGTGGTGTGTGGTTACTAGTGATGTATACAGTGGTGTGTGGTAACTAGTGATGTATACAGTGTGTGTACTAGTGATGTATACAGTGTGGGTGGTACTAGTGATGTATACAGTGTGTTGGTACTAGTGATGTATACAGTGGTGTGTGGTACTAGTGATGTATACAGTGTGTG
>JAPXFY010000016.1:83519375-83534375 GCA_030674185.1 Monoplex corrugatus
CCACTTTCCTGGAACAAACTTCCTCTCTCTGTCCGTCAGCAACCTACTTTTGTCTCCTTCAAGTCCGCTCTCAAAACTCACCTTTTCTCCTCTGCATAAAATCCTGACCTCACTCATCCCCCTCTGTAGCCTGTCTCCACTCGGAGGGGAATCACATTGTAATATATATTTGTATATAATATGCTCTCTATAATTTTCCATTGCTTTTATTCTTTTTCCCCATTTATAGCCATGTGTGAGTATGTGTGTGCGTGTGTGTGCGTGCGTGCGTAAGTGTATGTTCAGCGCTTAGATTTGATTTTTATCGAGATTTTGCGCTATATAAATATTGTAATTATTATTAATTATTATTAAAGAGACAGAGAGAGAAAGAGAGAGAGAGAGAAAGAAAGAAAAGAAAGAAAGAGAGAGAGAGAGAGAGACAGACAGACAGACAGACAGTCAAACAGACAGACAGAGAGAGAGAGAGTGTGGTGTGTACAGCATACTGGTCGAACAGAGTTGTAAGCGTTGACAGAAGATCGATATCTAGAGCTTAACGATACATTGTGATGGGAGACAGAGATTACAGACCAACGACAGAGAGAGAGAGAGAGAGAGAGAGAGAGGAGAGAGAGAGAGAGAGAGAGAGAGAGAGAGAGAGAGAGAGAGAAAGAGAGAGAGAGATGTATGTGTGTGTGTCTTCGTGTCAAGTGAATTGATTTTCATTACGCATTTTAAGGGGAAGATACCGGTAGTTATTCTGCCTATGAGTGGTTGTCTCCCCTGACACTCTTTTACCACGTTAACTTATAAGCGACATGTACCTTAACCCTTTGACTCCTGCACCCTGTCCACCAGCATACTGCATTGTTAACCATGCTAGCAAAACAAAAACTTAACCCTTTGACTCCTGCACCCTGTCCACCAGCATACTGCATTGTTAACCACGCTAGCAAAACAAAAACTTAACCCTTTGATTCCTGCACCCTGTCCACCAGCATACTGCATTGTTAACCATGCTAGCAAAACAAAAACTTAACCCTTTGACTCCCTCACCCTATCCACCAGCTTTTTGCTGGAAGCTGATGGATAGGGTGAGGGAGTCAAAGAGTTGAGTTTTTGCAGCTGATGGATTGGGTGTGGGAGTGAAAGGGTTAAACATCTCCAGAAGACAAAGGAAGGAGAGAAGGCCTGACAACACCTGGCGACCAACGACAACACCTGGCGACCAACGACAACACCTGGCGACCAACGACAACACCTGGCGACCAACGACAACACCTGGCGACCAACGACAACACCTGGCGACCAACGATAGAAGACCGAAAGACCCTGACACACACTGTACAGAGGCTGGCCCGGAACAGATAGACGAGGAGAACCTCCGTTGCTGCCCCCAGAACAATAGCATATCTATAAGAAAGTCAGTTAGTTAGCAATGACTCTTTATAAGAAAGTCAGTTAGTTAGCAATGACATATTTATAAGAAATCAGTTAGTTAGCAATGACATATTTATAAGAAAATCAGTTAGTTAGCAATGACATATTTATAAGAAAATCAGTTAGTTAGCAATGACATCTTTATAAGAAAGTCAGTTAGTTAGCAATGATGAATATTTATAAGAAAATCAGTTAGTTAGCAATGACATATTTATAAGAAAATCAGTTAGTTAGCAATGACATCTTTATAAGAAAATCAGTTAGTTAGCAATGACATATTTATAAGAAAATCAGTTAGTCATGACATCTTTATAAGAAAGTCAGTTAGTTAGCAATGACATATTTATAAGAAAGTCAGTTAGTCATGACGTCTTTATAAGAAAGTCAGTCAGTAAATGACATCTTTATAAGAAAGTCAGTTAGTCAGTAATGACATCTTTATAAGAAAGTCAGTTAGTCAGTAATGACATCTTTATAAGAAAGTCAGTTAGTCATGACATCTTTATAAGAAAGTCAGTTAGTCAGTCATGACATCTTTATAAGAAAGTCAGTTAGTAATGACATCTTTATAAGAAAGTCAGTTAGTCATGACGTCTTTATAAGAAAGTCAGTCAGTAATGACATCTTTATAAGAAAGTCAGTTAGTCATGACATCTTTATAAGAAAGTCAGTTAGTCATGACATCTTTATAAGAAAGTCAGTTAGTCATGACATCTTTATAAGAAAGTCAGTTAGTCAGTAAGACATCTTTATAAGAAAGTCAGTTAGTCATGACATCTTTATAAGAAAGTCAGTCAGTATGACATCTTTATAAGAAAGTCAGTTAGTCAGTATGACATCTTTATAAGAAAGTCAGTCAGTAATGACATCTTTATAAGAAAGTCAGTTAGTCATGACATCTTTATAAGAAAGTCAGTTAGTCATGACATCTTTATAAGAAAGTCAGTTAGTCATGACATCTTTATAAGAAAGTCAGTTAGTCATGACATCTTTATAAGAAAGTCAGTTAGTCATGACATCTTTATAAGAAAGTCAGTTAGTCATGACATCTTTATAAGAAAGTCAGTTAGTCAGTAATGACATCTTTATAAGAAAGTCAGTTAGTCATGACATCTTTATAAGAAAGTCAGTTAGTCAATAATGACATCTTTATAAGAAAGTCAGTTAGTCAGTATGACATCTTTATAAGAAAGTCAGTTAGTCATGACATCTTTATAAGAAAGTCAGTTAGTCATGACATCTTTATAAGAAAGTCAGTTAGTCAGTACATCTTTATAAGAAAGTCAGTTAGTCATGACATCTTTATAAGAAAGTCAGTTAGTCATGACATCTTTATAAGAAAGTCAGTTCAGTAATGACATCTTTATAAGAAAGTCAGTTAGTCATGACATCTTTATAAGAAAGTCAGTTAGTAATGACATCTTTATAAGAAAGTCAGTTAGTCAGTAATGACATCTTTATAAGAAAGTCAGTTCAGTAATGACATCTTTATAAGAAAGTCGTTAGTCAGTAATGACATCTTTATAAGAAAGTCAGTTAGTCATGACATCTTTATAAGAAAGTCAGTCAGTAATGACATCTTTATAAGAAAGTCAGTTAGTCATGACATCTTTATAAGAAGTCAGTAGTAATGACATCTTTATAAGAAAGTCAGTTAGTCATGACATCTTTATAAGAAAGTCAGTTAGTCAGTAATGACATCTTTATAAGAAAGTCAGTTTAGTCATGACATCTTTATAAGAAAGTCAGTTAGTAATGACATCTTTATAAGAAAGTCAGTTAGTCATGACATCTTTATAAGAAAGTCAGTTAGTCGTAATGACATCTTTATAAGAAAGTCAGTTAGTATGACATCTTTATAAGAAAGTCAGTCAGTAGTAATGACATCTTTATAAGAAAGTCAGTTAGTCAGTAATGACATCTTTATAAGAAAGTCAGTTAGTCAGTAATGACATCTTTATAAGAAAGTCAGTTAGTCATGACATCTTTATAAGAAAGTCAGTTAGTCATGACATCTTTATAAGAAAGTCAGTCAGTCATGACATCTTTATAAGAAAGTCAGTTAGTCATGACATCTTTATAAGAAAGTCAGTTAGTATGACATCTTTATAAGAAAGTCAGTTAGTCATGACATCTTTATAAGAAAGTCAGTTAGTCATGACATCTTTATAAGAAAGTCAGTTAGTCATGACATCTTTATAAGAAAGTCAGTTAGTCAGTAACCACATAAAGCAATTGATGTCAACGATTCTTTCACACATGATTTTTGTCTGTCGCTGTAAACATGCGACTTAAAATTTGATTTAAATCGATTGATAAGTACCAGAGATCTCAGTACTTCATTTTCACACTCTTTTAATACGATTGTCTAAATGTTGACTTCATCATTTTCACACTCTTTTAATACGATGGTCTAAATGTTGACGTCATTATTTTCACACTCTTTTAATACGATGGTCTAAATGTTGACGTCATCATTTTCACGCACTTTAATACGATGGTATAAATGTTGACCATCATTTTCACACACTTTTAATACGTGGTCTAATGTTGACGTCATCATTTTCACACACTTTTAATACGATGGTCTAAATGTTGACTTCATCATTTTCACCACTTTTATAGGTGGTTAAATGTTGACGTCATCATTTTCACACACTTTTAATACGGTGGTCTAATGTTGACGTCATCATTTTCACACACTTTTATACGATGGTCGAATGTTGACGTCATCATTTCACACACTTTTAATACGGTGGTCTAAATGTTGACGTCATCATTTTCACACACTTTATACGATGGTCTAAATGTTGACGTCATCATTTTCACACACTTTTAATACGTGGTCTAAATGTTGACGTCATCATTTTCACACACTTTAATACAATGGTCTAAATGTTGACGTCATCATTTTCACACACTTTTAATACGATGGTCTAAATGTTGACTTTATCATTTTCACACACTTTAATACGGTGGTCTAAATGTTGACTTCATCATTTTCACACACTTTCAATACGGTGGTCTAAATGTTGACGTCATCATTTTCACTCTCTGTAAATACGGTGGTCTAAATGTTGACGTCAACATTTTCACCACTTTATAATACGATGGTCGAATGTTGACGTCATCATTTTCACACACTTTTAATACGGTGGTCTAAATGTTGACATCATTTTCACACACTTTTAATACGATGGTCTAATGTTGACTTCATCATTTTCACACACTTTAATACGATGGTCTAATGTTGACGTCATCATTTTCACACACTTTTATACGATGGTCTAAATGTTGACGTCATCATTTTCACATACTTTAATACGGTGGTCTAAATGTTGACGTCATCATTTTCACACACTTTTATACGATGTCGAATTATGATTCATCATTTTCACACACTTTTAATACGGTGGTCTAAATGTGACGTCATCATTTTCACACACTTTTAATACGGTGTCTAAATGTTGACTTCATCATTTTACACACTTTTAATACGATGGTTTAATGTTGACGTCTCATTTTCACACACTTTTAATACGGTGGTCTAAATGTTGACGTCATCATTTTCACACACTTTTAATACGGTGGTCTAAATGTTGACTTCATCATTTTCACACACTTTTAATACGATGGTCTAAATGTTGACTCATCATTTTCACACACTTTTAATACGATGGCCTAAATGTTGACGTCATCATTTTCGCACACTTTAATACGATGGTCTAAATGTTGACGTCATCATTTTCACACACTTTTAATACGATGGTCTAATGTTGAGTCATCATTTTCACACTCTTTTAATACGTGGTCTAAATGTTGACGTCATCATTTCACACACTTTTAATACGATGGTCTAAATGTTGACTTCATCATTTTCACACACTTTTAATACGATGGTCTAATGTTGACTTCATCATTTCACACACTTTTAATACGATGGTCTAAATGTTGACTTCATCATTTTCACACACTTTTAATACGGTGGTCTAAATGTTGACGTCATCATTTTCACACACTTTAATGCGGTGGTTAAATGTTGACGTCATTATTTTCACACACTTTAATACGATGGTCTAAATGTTGAGTCATCATTTTCACACACTTTAATACGATGATCTAAATGTTGACATCATTTTCACGCACTTTTAATACGGTGGTCTAAATGTTGACGTCATCATTTTCACACTCTTTAATACGATGGTCTAAATGTTGACTCATTTCACAACTTTTATACGATGGTCTAAATGTTGACGTCATCATTTTACACACTTTTAATACGATGGTCTAAATGTTGACTACATCATTTTCACACACTTTTAATACGATGGTCTAATGTTGACTTCATTTTCACACACTTTTTAATACGGTGGTCTAAATGTTGACGTCATCATTTCAACACTTTTATACGGTGGACTAATGTTGACGTCATTTTTCACACCTTTTAATACGGTGGTCTAAATGTTGACGTCATCATTTTCACACACTTTTAATACGATGGTCTAAATGTTGACTTCATCATTTTCACACACTTTTAATACGTGGTCTAAATGTTGACGTCATCATTTTCACTCTTGTTAATACGGTGGTCTAAATTTGACGTCATCATTTTCAAACACTTTTAATACGATGGTCGAAATGTTGACGTCTCATTTTCACACACTTTTAATACGGTGGTCTAAATGTTGACCATCATTTTCACAACACTTTTATACGATGGTCTAAATGTTGACTTCATCATTTTCACACACTTTTAATACGTGGTCTAAATGTTGACGTCATCATTTTCACACACTTTTAATACGGTGGTCTAAATGTTGACGTCATCATTTTCACACACTTTTAATACGATGGTCTAAATGTTGACTCATCATTTTCACACACTTTTAATACGATGGTCTAAATGTTGACGTCATCATTTTCACACACTTTTAATACGATGGTCTAAATGTTGACGTCATCATTTTCACACCTTTTAATACGGTGGTCTAAATGTTGACTCATCATTTTCACACACTTTTAATACGATGTCTAAATGTTGACGTCATCATTTTCACACTCTTTTAATACGGTGGTCTAAATGTTGACTTCATCATTTTCACACACTTTTAATACGATGGTCTAAATGTTGACTTCATCATTTTCACACACTTTTAATACGGTGGTCTAAATGTTGACGTCATCATTTTCACACACTTTTAATACGATGGTCTAAATGTTGACTTCATCATTTTCACACACTTTTAATACGATGGTCTAAATGTTGACTTCATCATTTTCACACACTTTTAATACGATGGTCTAAATGTCGATGTCATCATTTTCACACTCTTTTAATACGGTGGTCTAAATGTTGACGTCATCATTTTCACACACTTTTAATACGGTGGTCTAAATGTTGACAATCATTTTCACACACTTTTAATACGGTTGTCTAAATGTTGACGTCATCATTTTCACACACTTTTAATACGATGGTCTAAATGTTGACGTCATCATTTTCACACACTTTTAATACGATGGTTTAAATGTTGACTTCATCATTTTCACACACTTTTAATACGATGGTCTAAATGTTGACTTCATTTTTTTCACACACTTTTAATACGATGGTTTAAATGTTGACGTCATCATTTTCACACACTTTTAATACGATGGTCTAAATGTTGACGTCATCATTTTCACACACTTTTAATACGATGGTCTAAATGTTGACGTCATCATTTTCACACACTTTTAATACGGTGGTCTAAATGTTGACGTCATCATTTTCACTCTGTTTCAATACGATTGTCTAAATGTTGACGTCATCATTTTCACACACTTTTAATACGGTGGTCTAAATGTTGACGTCATCATTTTCACACACTTTTAATACGATGGTCTAAATGTTCACTTCATCATTTTCACACTGTTTTAATACGGTGGTCTAAATGTTGACGTCATCATTTTCACACTGTTTTAATACTGTGGTCTAAATGTTGACGTCATCATTTTCACACACTTTTAATATGGTGGTCTAAATGTTCACGTCATCGTTTTCACACTCTTTTAATACGGTGGTCTAAATGTTGACGTCATCATTTTCACACACTTTTAATCTCACCTGTCTCACCTGTCGGCGTCACCGGGAACAGTGTTGGCCGCTGCACATGATGTCCTCACAAGTTGCCTCCAGCACTCTCGATCTTGGCTAAGTCTGACCACCTCCTGGAGTTTCTTGCCACTGATGTTTGTGATGTTTCTAGCAAGTGATGCAGGTGGCCGTCCTCTGTTTCTCTTTCCTTCCACTTTACCTTGGAGGACAGTGGACATCAAGTCTGTTCTCTCATTACGGATTGCGTGTCCAACATATTTCAGTTTCCTCCGTTGTATGAGTACTAGAAGCTTGCGTGTAGTACCCAACTCATTCAGTATGCTTTCATTTGAGCGCCTATCCGTCCATTTGACCCTCAGCAGTCTTCGGTAAAACCACAGCTCTGCTGCTTCCACTCGTCTTTCATCCTCTTTCTTCATTGTCCATGCCTCGCAGCCGTATAACATCACTGGCCAGACAAGACATTTTAAGAGTTTTATCTTAAGGTCTGCTGTTATGCTGTGGTCTTTCCAAATATTGTTCAATTGAACCATACTGTTCTTGGCCATTCCAATTCTCATCTTTATGTCTTTTGAGCATGTTCCATCGTGTGTCTTGACTGAACCTAAATATCTAAAGTCCTTGACATTTTCTAGAGGGACTTGGTTTAGCATGATCTGGTCCTGTCTAGTGTTATATTTGCCTGCAACATGCATAACCTTTGTCTTCTTTGAATTTAAGTCCAGCCCAGCTGCCTTTCCAACCCGGTCTACCCTGTACAGGATCCTCCTAGAGCCTGTAATGTTGTCTGCCAGTAATCCTGTGTCATCTGCGTAGCGTAAATTTGACAGGTTTCTACCACCAATATTTACTCCCATGTCTTCTATGTCTGCTTCTCTCATGATATGTTCAGTGTATATGCTGAAGAGATGTGGAGACAGGATGCAACCTTGCCTTACCCCTTTAGTGATGTTAAAAAATTTGCAGTTTTGATTATTCCATCTGATTGTTGCTTTTTGATCATTATATAATGAAGCTATGAGGGAAACCAGATGTCTTGGAAAACCCATTTTGATCATGAAGTGGAAAAGACTTTGGTGAATCACGCTATCAAATGCTTTGCTGTAGTCAATGAAAACGATGAACATCTCTTGGTCTGTGTTTCTAATCTTTTCTATCAATATCTGGAGTACAAACAGCATATCTATTGTTCCCCTGTTTTTCCTATAGCCTGCCTGACAGTCGGATAGCTCTTCCTCTACTTTTGGCTTTAACCTGTTTAAAATTATTATCAGCAGTATTTTACTGGCATGACTGATCAGTGCAATTGTTCTATAATTGTTGCAGTCTTTGACATTTCCACTCTTATGTAACATGACAAATTCTTGGAGCTTCCAGTCTGTAGGCCACTGACAAGTCTTCCATATCTTGCAGCATAAGTGATGCATTACTTTGAGTCCACCATCACCTGAGTGTTTCAACAACTCTCCAGGAATATTGTCAAGACCAGGAGACTTTCTGCATTTTAGATCTTTAATGGCAGATTCAACTTCGCTGAGCAGAGGTTCAGGTTCCGTATCTCCAGGGATCAATTCCAAATTTGGCTCTAAATTATTTTCATGGCTGTCAGGCTTGCCAAAAAGTGATGTGCCATATTCGTTCCACCTATCCAAGACATCATCTGGTTCAGTCAGAGTGTGACCATCCTTGTTGTTGATGCATTGGTTTGTTGCTTTGAAATTTGTTTTTTTCACTTTTTTTATTTGTTTGAAGAGCTCCCTCGACTTCCTGTTTTCGTTGTGTTCATTGATTTTACTGCATTCTTGTGCCAGCCAATTTGCTTTGTCTCTTCTGACTTTACTTTTTATTTCCCTTTTCAGTGCTGAGTATTTTTCCCGCTCTCCCTGCTTTCGAGCTTGACTTTTCTTTTCTGCCAGATCTATCACTTCCTGACTTATGTAGGGCTTAGCTTTTTTCCTTTTTTCTTCTTTTCCTAGTTTTTCTTCAGAGATTTTGGTCAGTGTGTTTTTTATGTCTGTCCAGATTTCATCAGGATATGAGTCATTTTCATCCCAAACTTCAAGTAACTTTAAGAAACGATTACTTGTTTCTATACTAAATGTTGACAATCATTTTCACACACTTTTAATACGGTTGTCTAAATGTTGACGTCATCATTTTCACACACTTTTAATACGATGGTCTAAATGTTGACGTCATCATTTTCACACACTTTTAATACGATGGTTTAAATGTTGACTTCATCATTTTCACACACTTTTAATACGATGGTCTAAATGTTGACTTCAGTTTTTTCACACACTTTTAATACGTGGTCTAAATGTTGACGTCTTCATTTTCACACTCTTTTAATACGATGGTCTAAATGTTGACGTCATCATTTTCACACACTTTTAATACGGTGGTCTAAATGTTGACGTCATCATTTTCACACACTTTTAGAACGGTGGTTTAAATGTTGGCGTCATCATTTTCACACACTTTTAATACGATGGTTTAAATGTTGACGTCATCATTTTCACACACTTTTAATACGATGGTCTAAATGTTGACGTCATCATTTTCACACACTTTTAATACGATGGTCTAAATGTTGACGTCATCATTTTCACACACTTTTAATACGGTGGTCTAAATGTTGACGTCATCATTTTCACTCTGTTTCAATACGATTGTCTAAATGTTGACGTCATCATTTTCACACACTTTTAATACGGTGGTCTAAATGTTGACGTCATCATTTTCACACACTTTTAATACGATGGTCTAAATGTTCACTTCATCATTTTCAAACTCTTTTAATACGGTGGTCTAAATGTTGACGTCATCATTTTCACACTGTTTTAATACTGTGGTCTAAATGTTGACGTCATCATTTTCACACATTTTTAATATCGTGGTCTAAATGTTGACTTCATCGTTTTCACACTCTTTTAATACGGTGGTCTAAATGTTGACGTCATGATTTTCACACACTTTTAATACGATGGTCTAAATGTTGACGTCATCATTTTCACACACTTTTAATACGGTGGTCTAAATGTTGACTTCATCATTTTCACACAATTTTAATACGATGGTCTAAATGTTGACGTTATCATTTTTACACACTTTTAATACGGTGGTCTAAATGTTGACGTCATCATTTTCACACACTTTTAATACGATGGTCTAAATGTTGACTTCATAATTTTCACAATTTTTTAATACGGTGGTCTAAATGTTGACGTCAACATTTTCACACACTTTTAATACGGTGGTATAAATGTTGACCATCATTTTCACACACTTTTAATACGGTGGTCTAAATGTTGACGTCATCATTTTCACTCACTTTTAATACGATGGTCTAAATGTTGACGTCATCATTTTCACACACTTTTAATACGATGGTCTAAATGTTGACGTCATCATTTTCACACACTTTTAATACGGTGGTCTAAATGTTGACGTCATCATTTTCACACACTTTTAATACGTGGTCTAAATGTTGACGTCATATTTTCCACACTTTTAATACGATGGTCTAAATGTTGACGTCATCATTTTCACACACTTTTAAACGATGGTCTAAATGTTGACTCATCATTTTCACACACTTTTAATACGGTGGTCTAAATGTTGACGTCATCATTTTCACACACTTTTAATACGATGGTCAAATGTTGACGTCATCATTTTCACACACTTTTAATACGTGGTCTAAATGTTGACGTCATCATTTTCACAACTTTTAATACGATGGTCTAAATGTTGACGTCATCATTTTCACACACTTTTAATACGATGGTCTAAATGTTGACTCATCATTTTCACACCTTTTAATACGGTGGTCTAAATGTTGACGTCATCATTTTCACACTTTTAATACGGTGGTCTAAATGTTGACTCATCATTTTCACACATTTTAATACGGTGGTCTAAATGTTGACGTCATCATTTTCACACACTTTTAATACGGTGGTCTAAATGTTGACTCATCATTTTCACACACTTTTAATACGATGGTCTAAATGTTGACGTCATCATTTTCACACACTTTTAATACGATGGTCTAAATGTTGACGATCATTTTCACACACTTTTAATACGGTGGTCTAAATGTTGACGTCATCATTTTCACACACTTTTAATACGATGGTCTAAATGTTGACGTCATCATTTTCACACACTTTTAATACGGTGGTCTAAATGTTGACGTCATCATTTTCACACACTTTTAATACGTGGTCTAAATGTTGACTCATCATTTTCACACACTTTTATACGTGGTCTAAATGTTGACGTCATCATTTTCACACACTTTTAATACGATGGTCTAAATGTTGACGTCATCATTTTCACACACTTTTAATACGATGGTCTAAATGTTGACTTCATCATTTTCACACACTTTTAATACGATGGTTAAATGTTGACGTCATCATTTTCACACACTTTTAATACGATGGTCTAAATGTTGACTCATCTTTTCACACTTTTTAATACGTTGGTCTAAATGTTGACGTCATCATTTCACACACTTTTAATACGATGGTCTAAATGTTGACGTCATCATTTTCACACACTTTTAATACGATGGTCTAAATGTTGACGTCATCATTTTCACACACTTTTAATACGGTGGTCTAAATGTTGACGTCATCATTTTCACACACTTTTAATACGGTGGTCTAAATGTTGACGTCATCATTTTCACACACTTTTAATACGATGGTCTAAATGTTGACGTCATCATTTTCACACACTTTTAATACGGTGGTCTAAATGTTGACTTCATCATTTTCACACACTTTTAATACGATGGTCTAAATGTTGACTTCATCATTTTCACACACTTTTAATACGGTGGTCTAAATGTTGACGTCATCATTTTCACACTTTTTAATACGGTGGTCTAAATGTTGACGTCATCATTTTCACACACTTTTAATACGATGGTCTAAATGTTGACGTCATCATTTTCCACACTTTTAATACGGTGGTCTAAATGTTGACGTCATCATTTTCACACACTTTTAATACGATGGTCTAAATGTTGACTTCATCATTTTCACACACTTTTAATACGATGGTCTAAATGTTGACTCATCATTTTCACACACTTTTAATCGTGGTCTAAATGTTGACGTCATCATTTTCACACACTTTTAATACGGTGGTCTAAATGTTGACGTCATCATTTTCACACACTTTTAATACGATGGTCTAAATGTTGACTATCATTTTCACACACTTTTAATACGATGGTCTAAATGTTGACTCTCATTTTCACACACTTTTAGATACGATGGTTCTAAATGTTGAGTCATCTTTTCACACACTTTTAATACGGTGGTCTAAATGTTGACTCATCATTTTCACACACGATTTTAATACGTGGTCTAAATGTGAGCATCATTTTTTCAACACTTTTAATTACGTGTGTCTAAATGTTGACTTCATCATTTTCACACACTTTTAATACGTGGTCTAAATGTTGACGTCATCATTTTCACACATTTTAATACGTGGTCTAAATGTTGACGTCATCATTTTCACACACTTTTAATACGGTGGTCTAAATGTTGACTTCATCATTTTCACACACTTTTAATACGATGGTCTAAATGTTGACGTCATCATTTTCACACACTTTTAATACGATGGTCTAAATGTTGACGTCATCATTTTCACACACTTTTAATACGGTGGTCTAAATGTTGACCATCATTTTCACACAATTTTAATACGATGGTCTAAATGTTGACGTTATCATTTTTACACACTTTTAATACGGTTGTCTAAATGTTGACGTCATCATTTTCACACACTTTAATACGGTGGTCTAAATGTTGCCGCTGCACATGATGTCCTCACAAGCTGCCTCCAGCACTCTCGATCTTGGCTAAGTCTGACCACCTCCTGGAGTTTCTTGCCACTGATGTTTGTGATGTTTCTAGCAAGTGATGCAGGTGGCCGTCCTCTGTTTCTCTTTCCTTCCACTTTACCCTGGAGGACAGTGGACATCAAGTCTGTTCTCTCATTACGGATTGCGTGTCCAACATATTTCAGTTTCCTCCGTTGTATGAGTACTAGGAGCTTGCGTGTAGTACCCAACTCATTCAGTATGCTTTCATTTGAGCGCCTATCCGTCCATCTGACCCTCAGCAGTCTTCGGTAAAACCACAGCTCTGCTGCTTCCACTCGTCTTTCATCCTCTTTCTTCATTGTCCATGCCTCGCAGCCGTATAACATCACTGGCCAGACAAGACACTTTTAATACGGTGGTCTAAATGTTGACTTCATCATTTTCACACACTTTTAATACGATGGTGTAAATGTTGACTTCATCATTTTCACACACTTTTAATACGATGGTCTAAATGTTGAGCCACGTATATTTTCATGTTTCAAGTTAACACCATCAAGTGTTTTTAAAAACTGTTTTATTCATCTTTTGTTTCACAGCAAACGGGACATCTAACACATCTAACACATTGTGGCAACGAAAAATGACAGTAGCAAAATATTTCACACATATGAAAGACAATGTTGACAGATGAACTCCACATAGTATACACAATACACAGAATGATATTTTATACATTTGAAGTTTAAAAGTGAACATTAAGATTTAGCAATGTCAACATTTCCCCTATCAACCCGTATCACAAACCACATTCCTTTGCTGAACGATAATCAAGCATCAATGAACAATGTAATGACAAAAATGATATCAGTTTATACATATAAGGCAAATATTGTTCACATAAAACAAACGTATAACTTACAAAACATATAAGACAATATTCAAATCAATGATGGTTTTATTGTGGATCAATATTCAAGAAACATGTCATGAAGAAAATGTTTTCTGCGGGGAGAACATTGGCATCTAGTCCACTGAGCATTAAAATGGACAAGTGAAAGTTTATTTTGGCATTGTATTCTTCAATTCTGAATCTATGGTTTAGTATTCTTTGGAAAGTGTATATTCCGAACACATTTGTCTACTTTGCATTTATATAAAAATGATTTTGCAAGCATTATTGTAAGATCAAATACTCTATCTGTTTTTACATTTTGATCAACACCGAACAACACTAGGTTTGGTGTGGTTTTGATGTTGAAGGGATTTTCGCATTTTGCGTTGATAAGTTTTTCTGTTAAGTTCCAAAACTTACGGACACAATAACCGTTCCACAGAAAATGTTCAATAGAGTCTCTTGCATTATTACACTATGTAGACCTACAATTTGTTGTAGTTGCTAAACCCATTGTGTTTAATATCATATTGGTTGTAATAATCCGATGGACTATTCTTATTGCAAACCATTCCAATTCAACATCATTTAATTTATGAATTTTTAGAAAAAAAACTTTTTTCACGAGATGTTAATGTTTGGTTTCTGTGACCGCCTTGAACAACAGTTTGGTTTGCTATCATCCAATTTAATTTTTTCATGGTAAAGTTTTTGTTTCCTTTTGTTCACTCATTA
>JAPXFY010000016.1:83541875-83549375 GCA_030674185.1 Monoplex corrugatus
ATTTTCCTCCAACCCTTAATCCAGGGTCTTCCTCTAGGTTTCTCATGACGTTTTCGCTGTAAAGTGGAAACAGATCTGGTGACAAAACACAACCCTGTCTGACTCCTCTTTTGATGTTTTGGAAAGAGCTTATATCGTTTTTTGTTCCCATTGCAGCTGTTTGTTCCCAATACATATTTCTGATTATTCGTAGATCTTTTCCATCAATATTGAGTCTTTCTAGTTGGTTGATTAATTCTTCATGCTTACCCGATCGAAAGCCTTGGTATAATCAACAAAGCATAGATATAAATCCTTGTTCATCTCGATTGACCTCTCTATGATAGTTCTTAGGATGTCTATGGCATTAATAGTTCCTTTCCTTTCCACAAATCCACATTGTTCATCTGCTATTTCTCCTTTGATTCTATTCCTTGTCCTCATCATGATTATTCTTAAAAAGATCTTGGTTACATGACTCATCAAACTGATTGTGCGATGGAATTCGTATTCTATTGTCCCTGTCTTCTTCGGAAGCGCAATGAAAATTGATTTTGACATATCTCTGGGGATTTTCCAGTGTCGTAAATTTCATTTAGGAGGACTGTTATTTTTTCAATACCAAATTCCTCCAGGGCTTCAATCATCTCTGTAGTGATGTTGTCTGGTCCTGGGGCTTTTCCTGGTTTTATCTTTTTCAGTGCTGCTCTAACTTCATCTTTCATTATGGGTGGCCCTTCAAAGTTCTTTCTGATAATGTGTTCTTCGTTTCTGTCATCTCAAAAAGGTCTTTAATGTACTCTCCCCATCTTCTAATATTTTGTCTTTTTCCATGAGAAGGTGACCATCTTTCGATTTAAGCAACCAGTTGATGTGCATGTCATTTTTCCTGTGGACAATTTCTTCAATTCGTCTGTACATACCCTGAGGATCCGTTTTGTGTCGGTCTTCTATTTCTTTGCATTTTGTTTTCAGCCAAGCTTCCTTAGCTTCATTGCACCTATTCCTGATTTCTTTGTTTATCTTCCTGTATATCTCCTCGTTTCTCTTTACCTTCCTCCGTTCCTCCATCAAGCCTAAAATTTCTTTTGTCATCCAGTTCTTTTTTGCTTTTCTATCTACTTCAGGGATTTCTTCACAAGCTTCATTTATCGAATTTCTCAGCTTTGTCCATTGTTCTTCACTGTCACCAACGTCTTCCAGACATTGAATTTGTTTTGAACATGTACATTACATTTTTTACCTATCACTTCATCTGTCTTTAAGAGTCCAAGATTTAGTTTGATGTTGCTTTTGGTCTGTTTTCCTTTTCCTCAATTTCAAACCTAAACCTTCCCACTACAGGATTGTGGTCACTGTTGCAGTCTGCGCCTGGTAGTGTTTTTGCTGACAGTAAAGAATTTCTAAATCTTTTGTTAATCAGGATGTAGTCAATCTGATTTTTGGTATTATCTCCTGGACCATCCAAGTCCATTTTTCCTTTAGGCTGCTCAAACCAGGTGTTTCCTACTATGAACCATTCATCTGTGACCCATTCTACAAGTTTCCTTCCCCTTTCATTTTGTGTGCCAAGGCAATGAGGTCCAACTATATCCTCCACCCTATCCTTTCCCATTTAGCATTAAAATCTCCCATTATTACTGTAACTTCTTGTGATTTACATTGGGCCTTGGCCATCTCTAATACTTCGTAGAAGTTGCGATGTCTTCCTGAGTACTTGTGGATGTTGGTGCATACACCTGAATGATGTTGATATCAAATGGTCTGCCTCCCAGTTTGACCAGCAAGACTCTGTCGGACACAGACCAGTATCCCTTAATTGCTTTGATTTGTCCCTGTCCATTACAATGCCTACTCCTCTTTCATGTGAGTTTCCACCAGAGTATATCATTGTATACTCTCCTGATGTTATCATGCCTACCCCCTTCCATCTCACTTCCCCTTGTCCTAAAATACTGATGTTAAGCCTTTCCATCTGCATTTTGACATTGTCTAATTTGCCTTTTTGGAACAAAGTTCTGATGTTCCATGTTGCTATTTTTAGTATTTTTGAGCTTGCGTTCGGTCGCAGTAGCTTGCTGACGGTCTGGTGTCACCTGCGCCGCATGACGGTCCCTACAGGACGAAGGTGCTCCACCGGAGCACCTATTTACGTCGTTATCTTCATTTTTATTTTGTCTGTCCATAATTTTCTAGGAAGAATACGATGGTGGTTTCCCGTTGTCTTCCATCGTTTTTGTTTTTTTGCGGTCTCTCCTCTAGCCTTTGTCGTTCCCATGACAACCTACAAGGCAGTAGGGCCATTTTTTCTTTCAGGGTTACCTCCCTCAGCCTAATTCTCTCCCGAGATGTCCACAAGGCAGTGGAGCTTTTTACCCATGGGTGGGGGTCTGGTTCGTGGGCACCAGGGCATATCCACACGCCGGTGGGCCTGCATGCCTCACGTCTGGGGCCAGACCTCCTCCGAGTCCCACGAGATTTAGTCTGAGTCCGTGAGGTGCTCAGTTACCGCCTGTCGCCACGAGAAGGCACAACGTAGGGCTTGCTGATGGAGAGGCTATGTACTGACAGGAAGAGATTTACGCATTCTGCTCTTCTTTTCGCATATCTGCAAACAGCAGTGCTAGCCAGCGGTGCAGGCTGAAAGTGAGAGGTGACAAGTACGCAGTCACTAGCCGACACACTAGTAGAATAAAAGTCGTGAGGACACAGCTGTTTGCTAACGATGTTGGAATCAGACCGTACGTAGCAACAGCTTAATGCACCACCCCCACTTCCACCCTTCCCCAGCTGATACCGTCCACACGTCTGTTATAATAATCACGGGTCACCGTGTGTATATAATATAGTCACCACCCAGCTGATACCGTCCACACGTCCTGTTATGATAATCACGGGTCACCGTGTGTATATAGTCACCACCATCCCGTGTCTGTAACCATGTGCACTGTCAGTGTCAGAGTCAGGACGATGTTGTCTTTGGATCAGTGGACACACGGACATGACCAGGATGGCCGCTAACTGACCGACGTGTGGTTTTTGTTCCCATGGACCAGGTCTAGCGACATGACACAACACTGACCATCACGTGGACACGATCAACTGACCTTACAAAAACACACAGCACGGCTTACGTTCATTTTTTCTCCCAGGTAAGAAAAATTGAAAAAAGTATAATGTAATTGTTTTTATTGATTTATTACTTTTTTTTTTAAGTATTTCGATTTTTCTGGGATGCATGTATGCATGTTGTGTTCACACTGTGCAGTCTGCATACTGATGTCTTCTGCGGCTGTGCATGTTTCATGATTTCATAAGCTGCCAGACACTGACATGACTTACAGGATCTTTAACGTGTATACTCATATTTTAGTGCATCTCATCATCATCATCATTCATCATCATCATCTCATCATCATTCATCATCATCATCATTCATCATCAGGTGCCTTGCCACATGGCGTTGGCAATCATGGCCTTCCATCTGTTTCTATCCTTTGCTGGCCCGAGCACCTCTTCCACTCTCTTTGTCTTCAGTCACTCTGCAAGTCCGTCCATTACTTTCTCTCTGGGTCTACCTGGTGCTCTCTTTCCCTCCAGCTAACCTGTTGTGACCAGGTACTCCAATTCCCCTTTCCCCATAAAATGACTTATAAATGGTGCCTGTCTTTTCCTAATCTTCCTTATGAATACTCTTTTGTGTCTGCCTCCATCAAGACTGTCTCGTTTGTTTTCTTTGCTGTCCGTGGAACTCTCAACATTCTTCTTAGAAACCACATCTCGGCTGCCTCAATTTGTCCTGGCTTTGCTTGTTGACTGTCCATGCCTCACATCCGTACAACAGTATTGGTTCTATATAACATTCAAGAACTCTCTTCCTGATGTTAATTGATAGGCATTTGTTGGTAAGAATGCTTGTAGTCTTCTTGAATGCTGTTTTGGCTTAGCCGATTCTGCTGGTTATTTCTGATGTGCATCTGCCGTCTGGTGAAATGATCGTTCCCAGGTATTTAAACTTATCAACCTGTCTGAAGGTTGTGCCGTTTGCTGTTATTTCGCATGAGGGGATTTCATGTTTTTTACTGATCAACATGACTTCAGTCTTCCTGCTGTTTAGTTCCAAACCCTTACCTTTGCTTTCTATTTCTAGTATATTCACAAGGTTTTGTAGGACCCTTTCATTTTCTGCAATTAGCACGGTGTCATCTGCGTATCGAATGTTGTTAATCATCGTGCGTATGTACACACGGAAAGGTTTAGACACAACAAAGTCTGCAAACAGACTGACCTGGGACATCAGATAAACCTTTTCTGCCTTTACCATCACACGGGAGGTACCAGACAGGATCGAACACAGACCTTTCTATCGGAAGTCTCATGTCTTACCCACTTGACGACTATCGATTCCATCACCACTGATATGGATGACGGTGTTATGGACCTTCCACATCAGTTAAATCACCCCCCCACCACCCACCCCGCCAGTGGGGATGCCGGGGTCTCTTTCAATAGAAATAGTATCCCCACCTTCTGGAAATTCTAATTAGAAATTGGAAATGTCCTCTTTTCTGCCACTCACTTTGTTTCTGCCTTGTTCCTTTGCTTTCTGTCATTTCTTCCTATCAATGTCAGTCTTGTTGGTCCATTCACCTGTATGTGTTCATGACGTTTGCTGGTCCATTGACCTGTATGTGTTCCATACAGTCTGACGTTTGCTGGTCCATTGACCTGTATGTGTTCCATACAGTCTGACGTTTGCGGTCCATTGACTGTATGTGTTCCTGACGTTTGCTGGTCCATTGACCTGTATGTGTTCCATACAGTCTGACGTTTGCTGGTCCATTGACCTGTATGTGTTCCATACAGTCTGACGTTTGCTGGTCCATTGACCTGTATGTGTTCCATAAGTCTGACGTTTGCTGGTCCATTCACCTGTATGTGTTCCATAGAGTCTGACGTTTGCTGGTCCATTCACCTGTATGTGTTACATACAGTCTGACGTTTGCTGGTCCATTGACCTGTATGTGTTACATACAGTCTGACGTTTGCTGGTCCATTCACCTGTATGTGTTCTCTGACGTTTGCTGGTCCACTGACCTGTATGTGTTCTCTGACGTTTGCTGGTCCATTCACCTGTATGTGTTCTCTGACTTTTGCTGGTCCATTCACCTGTATGTGTTCTATGACGTTTGCTGGTCCATTCACCTGTATGTGTTCCATAAAGTCTGACGTTTGCTGGTCCATTCACCTGTATGTGTTCTCTGACGTTTGCTGGTCCATTGACCTGTATGTGTTCTCTGACGTTTGCTGGTCCATTCACCTGTATGTGTTCCATATAGTCTGACGTTTGCTGGTCCATTGACCTGTATGTGTTCTCTGACATTTGCTGGTCCATTCACCTGTATGTGTTCCATACAGTCTGACGTTTGCTGGTCCATTCACCTGTATGTGTTCCATACAGTCTGACGTTTGCTGGTCCATTCACCTGTATGTGTTCTCTGACGTTTGCTGGTCCATTCACCTGTATGTGTTCTTCTGACGTTTGCTGGTCCATTCACCTGTATGTGTTCCATCAGTCTGACGTTTGCTGGTCCATTCACCTGTATGTGTTCCATACAGTCTGACGTTTGCTGGTCCATTCACCTGTATGTGTTCTCTGACGTTTGCTGGTCCATTGACCTGTATGTGTTCCATACAGTCTGACGTTTGCTGGTCCATTGACCTGTATGTGTTCCATACAGTCTGACGTTTGCTGGTCCATTCACCTGTATGTGTTCCTACAGTCGACGTTTGCTGGTCCATTCACCTGTATGTGTTCTCTGACGTTTGCTGGTCCATTCACCTGTATGTGTTCTCTGACGTTTGCTGGTCCATTGACCTGTATGTGTTCCATAAAGTCTTTAGTACTTTCTCTTAGGATTGTTCATGGGCTATATGTACCAATGCATTTTTGGCTCTAGGGAGGTGAAGTATGCGGAAGCAATTTTAGGTAATTTAGGCCCGTTTTTATGTATGCTTTAGTGTCCTTAGTTATGTTTAAATTTGTATTCAGGTATGTTTTTTGAATTTCCTGTATGATAAACTGGACGGAGTGGTCAACGCCAGGGGCATCTCCTTACAGTGTGTAGCTTGAGTACAGTCCAGACACAACATAGAACAAATGAAGGCAAATGTCAGGCCATTGGAGAACCCAGAAAACGCACTGCACGAGATGGTCAGAACAGCAAAAAGCAACAGACTTCAACGTGGAAAATCATGGATGGGACAGACAGAAGACTCCATTCAACATGTCTGTCAACTGACAGAATTCAAAGGGACAAAGGAATGCGGAAAACAGCCAAACCATTTGAAAAATAATTAACAATAATTGCAGTATTCATACGACGCCAAATCTTGACAATTCAAATCAAAGTACACTCACGCACCAGGCATACGTATACAATCGACAAAGACCACCTTACAATATTGAATACACAGACTGAGGGAAAGAAGTAGTCGTAGAATTCATTGTGGGAAAAGAGGTGGGTTTTGAAATTGGATTTAAAAGCAGAAAGGGTAGGTGTTATGCGAAGGCAGAGCGGAATTCTATTCCAGGCTGACAGTCTTGAGACAGAAAAGGAACGCTGGCCAACACTTGATAGTTTAAATCTAGGGACCTGATGGAAAAGAGTGTCTGAAGCTGAGCGCAAGGTGCGAGTTTGCGTATAAATGTTGATGTTGTTGCAAACATATGATGGAGCAGACTGGTGAACAGATTTGTAACACAAGGTATGCAGCTTGTATTCAATTCTATTTAAGACAGGCAACCAGTGAACAGTGAAGAGAGCGAAGGAGAAGACTGATATGATCAAGCTTTTTTTTTTTTTTAGAGGACAAGACGAGCAGCTAACTGTTTTGTATGCGGTGCAGACACAGGAGAGAAGAAGCTGGTAGTCCAGTAAGGAGAAGATTACAGTAGTCAAGATGAGGCAAAATGAGAGATGTCACAAGCTCAGATGCAGCCTCAGTTGAAAGATATCTTCGAATGTAACCAATTCGCCGAATCTGATAGTAGCATGATCGGCAGGTCTGGGTCAGAAACTTTTGCATAGAAAGAGTGTTTTCCAAGGTCACACCCAGGTTCTTGACAGAATCAGATAGAGGGATAATATTGTCACCTAGCTGGATGGTATTCAATGTGATAGAGGCAAGCTTATTTTTTTGGCACCTTCAAGCATTTTGGCAGTTTTATCACCATTTAACTGTAGTTTATATTTTGTGTCATCCAGTTCTGAATGCTTCTAGGATAAGGAAGATGATATTTTCAGTGGTGGTGCTATTCTGTAGTTGTGAATCATGTGCGTAAAAATGATGTTTCATGTCATGTTGGTTGATGATGTTGGCTAGGGATGAAGTATGAAGGGTGAACAGGACAGGGCCTAACACAGATCCCCGAGGAACTCCGCAAGAAAGCCGAACAGGCTCAGACTGATTTCCATTGACAACAAGTGACTGAAATGGATCAGAGAGATAGGAGGAGAA
>JAPXFY010000016.1:83554375-83584375 GCA_030674185.1 Monoplex corrugatus
AAAACAAGAACAACAAAACAAGAACAACAAACAGAACAACAAAAACAAGACAACAAAACAAGAACAAAAAACAAGAAACAACAAAACAAGAACACAACAAAAACAAGAACAAGCACAACACAAAACAACGAACAAGACAACAAAAAACAAAACAGAACAACAAAAACAAGAACAAGACAACAAAAGAACAAAAACAACAACAAACAAGAACAACAAAACAAAACAAGAACAAAAACAAGACACAAACAGAACAAAAAAACAAGAACAGCAACAAAACAAGAAAACAAAACAAGCAAGCAACAAAACAAGACAAGCAAAACAAGACAGACAACAAAAACAAGAACAAGACAGCACACAAAACAAGAACAAGCACACAAAACAAAACACAAACAGACAACAAACAAACAAGACAAACAAAAACAAGAACAAGAAAAAAAACAAGCACAACAAAACAAGAAAAAACAAACAAGAACAACAAAACAGAACAGAAAACAGCACAATAGAAACAGAACAACAAACAAGAAAAGAACACAAAGTAAGAACAACACAGACATAAAAAGAATGCATTGTTATGGATTTCCATATTTTCCTGTAGGTCACAGAAGCTGACCCAGTCTCACATACCTGTGTTGGGGGCCAGACACAGACAGCGGGCCTGATATTACTCACTGTGACGTGGACAGCACGAGCTCTCCTCGTGACTTGTATGCCACGTGTAAGGCCTTCGATCTTTATGGTTGGGATTAGCAGCCAGCCACGTAATAATCCCCACCACGATCCACAGATTACATGTCCAATAAACCTTTTCTTTCTTTGTGTTTTTTGTTCGTTTGTTTGTGTTGTGTTTGTTTGTTTGTGTTTTGTTTGTTTGTGTTTTGTTTGTTTGTGTTTTGTTTGTTTGTGTTTTGTTTGTTTGTTTGTGTTTTGTTTGTTTGTGTTGTGTTTGTTTGTTTGTGTTTTGTTTGTTTGTGTTTTGTTTGTTTGTGTTGTGTTTGTGTTTTGTTTGTGTTTGTTTCCGTTTGTTTGTGTTTTGTTTGTGTTGTGTTTTGTTTGTTTTTTGTTTGTTTCCGTTTGTGTTTTGTTTGTATTTTGTTTGTGTTTTGTTTGTGTTTTGTTTGTTTTGTTTGTGTTTTGTTTGTGTTTTGTTTGTTTCCGTTTGTTGTGTTTGTTTGTGTTTGTTTGTTTTTGTTTGTGTTTTGTTTGTGTTTTGTTTATTTCTGTTTGTGTTTTGTTTGTTTCTGTTTGTGTTTTGTTTGTTTCCGTTTGTTTGTGTTTTGTTTGTGTTTTGTTTGTTTTCTGTTTGTGTTTTGTTTGTGTTTTGTTTATTTCTGTTTGTGTTTTGTTTGTTTCTGTTTGTGTTTTGTTTGTTTCCGTTTGTTTGTGTTTTTGTTTGTTTTGTTTGTTTTCTGTTTGTGTTTTGTTTGTGTTTTGTTTATTTCTGTTTGTGTTTTGTTTGTTTCTGTTTGTGTTTTGTTTGTTTCCGTTGTTTGTGTTTTGTTTGTGTTTTGTTTATTTCTGTTTGTGTTTTGTTTGTTTCTGTTTGTGTTTTGTTTGTTTCCGTTTGTTTGTGTTTTGTTTGTGTTTTGTTTGTGTTCTGTTTGTGTTTTGTTTGTGTTTTGTTTATTTCTGTTTGTGTTTTGTTTGTTTCTGTTTGTGTTTTGTTTGGTTTTGTTTATTTCTGTTTGTGTTTTGTATGTTTCTATTTGTGTTTTGTATGTTTCTGTTTGTGTTTTGTATGTTTCTGTTTGTGTTTTGTATGTTTCTGTTTGTGTTTTGTTTGTTTCTGTTTGTGTTTTGTTTATTTCTGTTTGTGTTTTGTTTATTTCTGTTTGTGTTTTGTATGTTTCTGTTTGTGTTTTGTTGTTTCTGTTTGTGTTTTGTATGTTTCTGTTTGTGTTTTGTATGTTTCTGTTTGTGTTTTGTATGTTTCTGTTTGTGTTTTGTTTATTTCTGTTTGTGTTTTGTATGTTTCTGTTTGTGTTTTGTTTATTTCTGTTTGTGTTTTGTTTATTTCTGTTTGTGTTTGTTTATTTCTGTTTGTGTTTTGTTTATTTCTGTTTGTGTTTTGTATGTTTCTGTTTGTGTTTTGTTTGTTTCTGTTTGTGTTTTGTTTGTTTCTGTTTGTGTTTTGTTTATTTCTGTTTGTGTTTTGTTTATTTCTGTTTGTGTTTTGTATGTTTCTATTTGTGTTTTGTATGTTTCTGTTTGTGTTTTGTTTGTTTCTGTTTGTGTTTTGTTTATTTCTGTTTGTGTTTTGTTATTTCTGTTTGTGTTTTGTATGTTTCTGTTTGTGTTTTGTTTATTTCTGTTTGTGTTTTGTTTGTTTCTGTTTGTGTTTTGTTGTGTTTGTTTATTTCTGTTTGTGTTTTGTATGTTTCTGTTTGTGTTTGTATGTTTCTGTTTGTGTTTTGTTTATTTCTGTTTGTGTTTGTATGTTTCTGTTTGTGTTTTGTTTGTGTTTTGTTTATTTCTGTTTGTGTTTTGTTTGTGTTTTGTTTGTGTTTTGTATGTTTCTGTTTGTGTTTTGTATGTTTCTGTTTGTGTTTTGTTTATTTCTGTTTGTGTTTTGTATGTTTCTGTTTGTGTTTTGTTGTGTTTTGTTTATTTCTGTTTGTGTTTGTATGTTTCTGTTTGTGTTTTGTTTATTTCTGTTTGTGTTTTGTTGTTTCCGTTTGTGTTTTGTTTGTTTCTGTTTGTGTTTTGTTTGTGTTTTGTTTGTTTCTGTTTGTGTTTTGTTTATTTCTGTTTGTGTTTTGTTGTTTCTGTTTGTGTTTTGTTTGTTTCTGTTTGTGTTTTGTTTGTGTTTTTGTTTGTTTCTGTTTGTGTTTTGTTTGTTTCTGTTTGTGTTTTGTTTTTCTGTTTGTGTTTTGTTTATTTCTGTTTGTGTTTTGTTTGTTTCTGTTTGTGTTTTGTTTGTTTGTTTCGTTTGTGTTTTGTTTGTTTCTGTTTGTGTTTTGTTTGTTTCTGTTTGTGTTTTGTTTGTGTTTTGTTTGTTTCCGTTTGTGTTTTGTTTGTTTGTTTCCGTTTGTTTGTGATTTGTTTCTGTTTTGTTTGTGTTTTTGTTTGTTTGTGTTTTGTTTGTTTGTGTTTTGTTTGTGTTTTGTTGTTTGTGTTTTGTTTGTGTTTTGTTGTTTGTGTTCTGTTTGTTTGTGTTTTGTTTGTTGTGTTTTGTTTGTGTTTTGTTTGTTGTATTTTGTTTCTTTGTGTTCTGTTTGTTTGTGTTTTGTTGTGTTTTGTTTGTTGTGTTTTGTTTGTTTGTGTTTGTTTGTTTGTGTGTTGTTTGTTTGTGTTTGTTTGTGTTTTTGTTTGTTTGTGTTTTGTTTGTTTGTGTTTTGTTTGTTTGTGTGTTGTTGTGTTTTGTTGTTTGTGTTTTTGTTTGTTTGTGTTTTGTTTCTTGTGTTTTGTTGTTTGTGTTTTGTTTGTGTTTTTGTTTGTTTGTGTTTTTGTTTGTTTGTGTTTTGTTGTTTTGTTGTTTGTTTTTGTTTGTTTGTGTTTGTTTGTTGTTTTGTTGTTTGTGTTTTGTTTTGTTTTTGTTTTTTGTGTTTTGTTGTTTGGACTTTACTATTGTAAAATGACACAACCCTACTCTCTGTTAAGGAAATACCTACGTTTACTTTGACCATGGTTTGATAATGAAAAAACATATCGTCTATCATAATAATTGGATAGACCTGTCATTTTTTCCAGGTAAGGAACACGAATCTTTCTCATGCAACAGAGAAGAGAACTATCCTTACCGGACGATATTGCTCTTTGTATTATCTTTCTTAACTGTGTCTCTCCCCGTTCCCTTAAATGAAGTCACTTTATCTGAAGGTTACCACAACATTAAAGGCCTGAAACAGTTGACACTACCCTCAACCTTGGACCAGTCGCTGTGGTGTTAGTGATTAGTGCAACGGACTGCCGACAGGGAAGTTGAGGAGTTCGAATCCCCATCAGTCCTTTCTAAATCACTGTTGGATTTCGGCCCCAACCGGCTCCGCAAGCTGCTATGGGCTCAGTGGGAAGGCTAGGACCACACAGTGGGAAGGCTAGGACCACACAGTGGGAAGGCTAGGACCACACAGTGGGAAGGCTAGGACCACACAGTGGGAAGGCTAGGACCACACAGTGGAAGGCTAGGACCACACAGTGGGAAGGCTAGGACCACACAGTAGGAAGGCTAGGACCACACAGTGGGAAGTCAGGACCACACAGTGGAAGGCTAGGACCACACAGTGGGAAGGCTAGGACCACACAGTGGGAAGGCTTGGACCACACAGTGGGAAGGCTAGGACCACACAGTGGGAAGGCTAGGACCACACAGTGGGAAGGCTAGGACCACACAGTGGAAGGCTAGGACCACACAGTGGGAAGGCTAGGACCACACAGTGGGAAGGCTAGGACCACACAGTGGGAAGGCTAGGACCACACAGTGGGAAGGCTAGGACCACACATTCAATGGGAAGGCTAGGACCACACAGTCAATGGGAAGGCTAGGACCACACAGTGGGAAGGCTAGGACCACACAGTGGGAAGGCTAGGACCACACAGTGGGAAGGATAAGACCACACAGTGGGAAGGCTAGGACCACACAGTTGGGAAGGCTAGGACCACAGTCAGTGGGAAGGCTTGGACCACACAGTGGGAAGGCTAGGACCACACAGTGGGAAGGCTAGGACCACACAGTCAGTGGGAAGGCTAGGACCACACAGTGGGAAGGCTAGGACCACACAGTGGGAAGGCTAGGACCACACAGTGGGAAGGCTAGGACCACACAGTGGGAAGGCTAGGACCACACAGTCAATGGGAAGGCTAGGACCACACAGTGGGAAGGCTAGGACCACACAGTGGGAAGGCTAGGACCACACAGTGGGAAGGCTAGGACCACACAGTGGGAAGGCTAGGACCACACAGTCACTTCTCATCAACTTCATGGATGTGTCAATAAGGGTGTTGTTCACATATTCTGAGTAATACCACAGGTGTCTGTATCTCTCGGGCCTGGTTGACGGCGGGATACATTACGAGAGTAATCGTGGAGTACAGCCCTGTCACACGGTCTCAATCGTAGATGGAACCCCACGCCATCATGGTTGTCATCCTCATCGCCATCATCATCATACCATTAAAGACTGCCCAGTTTCTGGGGCCTTTCAGATGGCTTGGAAGATGGGGAAACAATTTTGGAAAACAAACAAACAAAAAACACACAAGCAAACAAACAAACAAACAAACAAACAAACAAACAAACAAACAAACAAACACACAAACATACAAACAAACACACAAACAAACAAACACACAAACACACAAACAATCAAACAAACAAAGAAACAAACACACAAACACACAAACAATCAAACAAACAAACAAAAACACAAACACACAAACAAACAAACAAACACACAAACAATCAAACAAACATAAACAAACAAACACACAAACAAGCAAACAAACAAACAAACAAACAAACAGACACACAGACACACAAACAATCAAACAAACAAACAAACAAACACACAAACACACAAACAAACAAACACACAAACACACAAACACACAAACACACAAACAAACAAACACACAAACACGCAAACAAACAAACAAACACAAACACACAAACATACAAACAAACAAACAAACAAACAATCAAACAAACAAACACACAAACAAACAAACAAACACACAAACAAACAAACACACAAGCAAACAAACAAACAAACATACACACAAACAAACAATCACACAAACAAACAAACAAACACACAAACAAACAAACAAAAACAGATACCCCCAGGTAGATGATAATGACATCAACATTTTTTCAGGGACAGCTTTATGAGTTTTCAGTCCGGAGATGGCTCAAGAGGGATTCATCACACTCGGGCAATGTCACATGCGCTCCACCCAAATCTGCCTGTAATCACCTGGCAGACTTCTTAAACCAGTGCAAACCTTATGGGCTGGTGAGGTCTTGATATGGGTAAGGGGCATTATGGGCTGGTGAGGTCTTGATATGGGTAAGGGGCATTATGGGCTGGTGAGTGTTGAAATGGGTAAGGGGCATTATGGGCTGGTGAGGTGTTGAAATGGGTAAGGGGCATTATGGGCTGGTCAGGTCTTGATATGGGTAAGGGGCATTATGGGCTGGTCAGGTCTTGATATGGGTAAGGGGTATTATGGGCTGGTGAGGTCTTGAAATGGGTAAGGGGCATTATGGGCTGGTGAGGTCTTGAAATGGGTAAGGGGCATTATGGGCTGGTAAGGTCTTGAAATGGGTAAGGGGCATTATGGGCTGGTCAGGTCTTGAAATGGGTAAGGGGAAATGGGCTGGTCAGGTCTTGAAATGGGTAAGGGGCATTATGGGTTGGTAAGGTCTTGAACAAGGTAAGGGGCATTATGGGTTGGTAAGGTCTTGAAATGGGTAAGGGGCATTATGGGCTGGTCAGGTCTTCAAATGGGTAAGGGGCATTATGGGCTGGTCAGGTCTTGAAATGGGTAAGGGGCATTATGGGCTGGTCAGGTCTTGAAATGGGTAAGGGGCATTATGGGTTGGTAAGGTCTTGAACAAGGTAAGGGGCATTATGGGTTGGTAAGGTCTTGAAATGGGTAAGGGGCATTATGGGCTGGTCAGGTCTTGAAATGGGTAAGGGGCATTATGGGCTGGTCAGGTCTTGAAATGGGTAAGGGGCATTATAGGTTGGTAAGGTCTTGAAATGGGTAAGGGGCATTATGGGCTGGTAAGGTCTTGAAATGGGTAAGGGGCATTATGGGTTGGTAAGGTCTTGAAATGGGTAAGGGGCATTATGGGCTGGTCAGGTCTTGAAATGGGTAAGGGGCATTATGGGCTGGTCAGGTCTTGAGTAAAATAGTTTGAAAGGTAAGGGGCATTATGGGTTGGTAAGGTCTTGAAATGGGTAAGGGGCATTATGGGCTGGTCAGGTCTTGAAATGGGTAAGGGGCATTATGGGTTGGTGGTAGTCTATGACGTCACCATATGATGGGAGCGTTCAACTGAAGAACGAACAGGTCAACGTTTATGTCATTGACGGGGATTGAACTCCAGATAGCATATCGTCAGTCCGTGGCTCCATCACTCAAGCCACTCAGCCAGCCTAAGGCGGTGCCCAGCTCCCGTCCTTCGCCGTGGGCTTTTTTCTATGATTTTTTAAAAAGAGCAGTGGATCATGATGGGATGTGTGGAGTTTATGCCCAGCGCACAACACACACACTGACTGTTCGCTTGCTGCCCGTCTGAATGCTTCACCATGTCTGCTGGTGTCAGCTTCAAGCCTTTGCCAGCGCATAGGGTATTCCGCAGCCTTAGGATTCTGCAGCCAAGTATTTGCTGGCAGATTTGGATGGAGCGCATACGGAGTTGTCCTAGTCGATGAACTTCCTGATGAATAAACCCCCCCCCCCAGTAACGCCACACCCTTCGTCGTTGTCATAACTTGAACTGGTCTAACAGGAAGTAAGCTGTGTGCTGAGCGGGGTCAAGGTTAACTTGGCAGTGTGAGTGAACAGATCTTCAACACGTGCCTGACTTGTCCTTCACCTTCAGTCTGTCAGAGTATTAGCACAATGACACTCACTGATATAATTAAATTGGAATTATGTTTCTTATCTTATCTCTTGTCATTTTTTATGTTGTGTGGTCGACATGCGGATTTCAAGGACGTTTATTATCACGAGCGTAAAATTGTATCGCGTGGACCCCCTCCCACATTCCCTCGATTACTTTCGACTTTCTAAGTTTACGTGTGTGTGTGTGTGTGTGTGTGTGTGTGTGTGTGTGTGTGTGTGTGTGGTGTGTGTGTGTGTGTGTGTGATAGTAGTGAGATAGTAGATGTAGACGTATAGATAGATAGATAGGTAGATAGATAGATAGATAGATATTAGAGATAGATAGATAGATAGATAGATAGATAGATAGAGAGAGAGAGAGAGAGAGAGAGAGAGAGAGAGAGAGAGAGAGAGAGAGAGATGTAATGAACAAACAGCTCATCACACATTTGATCATCCTGTTTTTTGTCTACACCCAACAATACAAACACTCATCACACATTTGATCATCCTGTTTCTATGTCTACACTCAACAATACAAACACTCATCACACATTTGATCATCCTGTTTGTATGTCTACACTCAACAATACAAACACTCATCACACATTTGATCATCCTGTTTCTATGTCTACACTCAACAATACAAACACTCATCACACATTTGATCATCCTGTTTCTATGTCTACACTCAACAATACAAACACTCATCACACATTTGATCATCCTGTTTGTATGTCTACACTCAACAATACAACACTCATCACAATTGATCATCGTTCATGTTACACTCAACATACAAACACTCATACACATTTGATCATCCTGTTTCTATGTCTACACTCAACAATACAAACACTGTCGTGAACAGTGTACCATAGACCTGTACCTCAACACCTTGGAGTTTTTGTGTACAACATTACAATGTCTGGTTGATGTGTATGTTGCAGACTTTCCTTACGTACACTGCATTACAACAGTTACGACAGAAGATTCTTCATGCTCGGATGATCAAGTCAACAGTCTGCACCGCAGTAAAATCCTTAACTTGAGGATATTGTTTGTGATAGGGTGGACCGTTAACAACACCATCTGAACTCGTAGACAGCTAAAGGTCTGTATTCTCACAACGTCAGATTAAGAGCTAAAACTTCCGACAAAAACACGCACTTTTTTAAACCCACAAATTTGCACAATGAATACTGTGTTTATCAAGATGAAACCTGTCCTCTGGTTTCTCTTATTTCTTGTAGCTCTAGCATTACTGAGTTTAAGCACTATCTACCTGGTCTCCGAGTTTCTTCATCTCCATGAACAAAGATTATCGTGTTCTAACAGTCGCAGTCTTCAAGATCACACTCTCCAAGTACGAAGTCTGTCACTGTCGTATGGTGTTCATCCTGATGAGGAATCGTTCAATCGCCAGATTCTGATTTCCACTACAGCCTCAAAACCTGAATCAGCGGTGTCCATGACGACGGAAAAACGTGATCCGCTGGTGTCACTGAAAGCCGAAAACCCCAAACTCCTGTCCATGACAAATGATGATTCTAACAGGTTCGTGTCCATGGCAACACAAGCCCCCAAGCCGTGTGGTTCAGAACACCTGGCAGAAGTGGCCATGAGGATTTTCCGGGAGAAGGGTATGGTGCTGTTCACCATCATCAACGACGTCTACCTGGACTTTGCCGCCAGCTGGTTGTGCAACACGGTCCCCATGGCTGACCTCCACCAGCACGTCCTCTTCCTGGCCACTGACCTCAACACTGCCTCCAAGCTGCGGACCTTGTCTTCAGGCATCAACATCGTCTCCCTGAACGCTTCTCGGTTCTCTGGAGACCAGGTGTACTCCCACGCCGGCTACATCCGTCTGATGGTGGAACGCACACGTGAAATCCTGCAGCTGCTGGAGTGTGGTGTTCCCTTGCTGCTGTTCGAGGTGGACTGTGTGTGGCTGTCCAACCCTCTGCCACTGCTGCTGTCTGTGGGCAAAGACCGAGATATCGTGGCCACCAAAGTGGAGAATCGCACAGCTGGGGGGTTCCTGTTGCTGAATCCCACGGTCCGGACCTTGACTTTGTGGCGACAGCTCGCAAGGAAAATGGAAGAACTGTTTGATGATCTGAAGAACCGTCCAGACTCCACGATAATCTTCTGGCAGCTGAATGACCAGGAGTACCTGTCTGACCTCATCAAGGAGCAGTTTGGGGGAATCCGTGTGCACCACCTGTCTACCGATCTGTTTCCAGATGGTCAGTGGTACCACAAGACAGCTGAGGACAGGATGGCGAGTTCCTCTCCGATAATCATCAACAATAACTTTGTCAGTGGCAACGCGGCCAAAAGGGAGAGGGCCCAGAAGTTTGGTCACTGGTTTCTGAAGGAAGACAGTACAGGAGATGTGGGACTTTCCTGTAACTCTTCTGCTGTGCAAGCTGTTGTACAGGACAAGGATCCCTAGTCACACAGACAGTGACTATACAACAAGAAACCTTTTACCCAACAATAACGACACAAATAACTCTTTCTGTGGAATTATATGTGTGTTCAGGATTTTTGGAACATGATAGAACATCTAAAAATGAAAAAAAAGCATAACTACCTCTAAGATTTTACGATACTGTACTGTTCGGTGATGATCAAACCCTGAAAACACAATGTGATCTTAATGTACTTCTAGTTCTGCATTTTTTGTCTACAAAAGGAAGATTGACAAAGTTGTTTCTTTTTTATCTTCAGAGACTACTTGAAATATGAGATTGAAAAGTGAATAATATAATGCACAAATAAACTGTTGCTAGTCCTACGTTAATGTTACATGGAACACCCATTGCTTGTGACTTCTCACCTGAGAAAAGACTGACCTTTATGACATGTACATAATGCTGATGTTCATAATGAATCTACTACTGTTTGATATAATGTTATATATGTTTATGTATGCTACATGTTGTTTATACGTCCACATTACCGTTTTCTATATATATGAATTTATATTCTCGTCAGCTACATTAGTTTTGGTCCCGTTTTCTACGCCATCTTAATGACCACAGAAGCTGGGACAGTTTTTATATTGCGATGATGATTTTGATGATGGTAATCGTTATGCTGTATTGTTCCAGTTAGGACTGAAACTGTACTCTACGCTTGTTAACATAATGTATCCCAGTATCAGTCACGTCAGAGAGATACAGACACCTGCGATGTTGGTCACAAGGTATGAGCAAAGACCCTCAATCATGCATCCGTGAAGCGGCTGAGACTTGAATGTGTAGTCTCCCTCTGCAATGCCATAGCGCGCTCAACTGTGGGTAGGAGCCAGCTAGGTCCCCCAAATGCCCCAGAGATGTTAAAAGCACTGATGGGGACTCGGACCCCAACCTGCCAGTCCCTTGTCCGTTGTGCCGACCACTACATCACCGTGACTGGTTAACCGCAACATTGTTTGTTGATGTTTGTTATTGTGAAATAAAATGAAATTACTGAAAAGAAAGCTAAAACATTAAGAACAACAAGAACAAAAACAACAAGAACAAGAACAGAAACAGCAAATAACGAAACAAACACAAGGACAGCAAACAACAAAAAGAACAAGGACAGCAAACAAACAAACAAACAAAAAGAAGAACAAAGACAGTAAACACAAACAAAAGAAGAACAAGAATAACAAATCACGGATGATTAATGTGGACAAAGGTTTTCCTTAAAACCTTGACAGTTTTGCTGTGCAGCATCACCTATCTTACTGTTATCTTCTTCACACACCTGAGTTCCTGCAGCCACGTCCTTTGACTGTTATCGGTGGTCTTCATCGTCAACAATCAACAAGAGTCATCGTCCCTGACAATGGCCTGTCATCATCAACAAGAGTCATCACCCCTGACAATTTCCAGTCATCGTCAAAATGAGTCGTCGCCTCTGACAATGGCCAGTCATCATTCACATACATCATCGTCCCACAATGGCCAGTCATCATCCACATACATCATCACCCCTGACAATGGCCAGTCATCATCCACATACATCATCGTCCCACAATGGCCAGTCATCATCCACATACATCATCACCCTGACAATGGCCAGTCATCATTCACATACATCATCGCCCCTGACAATGGCCAGTCATCATCCACATACATCATCGCCCCTGACAATGGCCAGTCATCATTCACATACATCATCGCCCCTGACAATGGCCAGTCATCATCCACATACATCATCGTCCCTAACAATGGCCAGTCATCATCCACATACATCATCACCCTTAACAATGGCCAATCATCATTCACATACATCATCGTCCCTAACAATGGCCAATCATCATTCACATACATCATCACCCTGACAATGGCCAGTCATCATCCACATACATCATCACCCCTGACAATGGCCAGTCATCATCCACATACATCATGGCCCCTGACAATGGCCAGTTATCATCCACATACATCATGGCCCGTGACAATGGCCAGTTATCATCCACATATATCATCGTCCCTAACAATGGCCAGTCATCATCCACATACATCATCGTCCCTGACAATGGCCAGTCATCATCCACATACATCATCGTCCCTAACAATGGCCAGTCATCATCCACATACATCATCCCCTGACAATGGCCAGTCATCATCCACATACATCATCGCCCTGACAATGGCCAGTCATCATCCACATTCATCACCCCTGACAATGGCCAGTCATCATCCACATACATCATCCCCCTGACAATGGCCAGTCATCATCCACATACATTGTCCCTGACAATGGCCAGTCATCATCCACATACATCATCGCCCCTGACAATGGCCAATCATCATCCACATACATCATCACCCCTGACAATGGCCAGTCATCATCCACATACATCATCGCCCCGACAATGGCCAGTCATCATCCACATACATCATCACCCTGACAATGGCCAGTCATCATCCACATACATCATCGCCCCTGACAATGGCCAGTCATCATCCACATACATCATCACCCCTGACAATGGCCAGTCATCATCCACATACATCATCACCCCTAACAATGGCCAGTCATCATCCACATACATCATGGCCCTGACAATGGCCAGTCATCATCCACATGCATCATCACCCTGACAATGGCCAGTCATCATCCACATACATCATGGCCCTGACAATGGCCAGTCATCATCCACATGCATCATCACCCCTAACAATGGCCAGTCATCATCCACATAGATCATCGTCCTAACAATGGCAGTCATCATCAACAAGAGTCATCGCCCTGACAATGGCAGTAACACAGTGTACAAAACGATTTTAGTCAATGATTTTTTTTTCTCACGGGTGTTTTGGTTCGTAAAATTATATTTTGATTGTGTTTTGAAACGCAATATTTTCTTTGTTCTCTCTCTCCCTCACATATACATGCACGCGCGCGCGCGCGCGCACGCACACACACACACACACACACACACACACACACACACACACACACACACACACACACACACACACACACACACTGCCTATCAAGCCCCCTCTTCCCTCATCCCTCACCAACAACAGTAACCGTTCAGTCAGGTAACCAGACAAAGTGAGAGATCCTTCGATCAGGGGATCACCACCAAGCTCTCCTTTGACAGTACTAATAAACCATTGACAGTACTAATAAGCCATTGACAGTATAAATAAACCATTGACAGTACCAATAAACCATTGACAGTTGTAATAAACCATTGACAGTTGTAATAACCATTGACAGTACTAATAAACCATTGACAGTACTAATAAACCATTGACAGTACTGATAAACCATTGACAGTACTAATAAACCATTGACAGTACTAATAAACCATTGACAGTACTAAAAAACCATTGACAGTACTAATAAACCATTGACAGATGTAATAAACCATTGACAGTACTAATAAACCATTGACAGATGTAATAAACCATTGACAGTATAAAACCATTGACAGTTGTAATAAACCATTGACAGTACTAATAAACCATTGACAGTACTAATAAACTATTGACAGTTATAATAAACAATTGACAGTACTAATAAACCATTCACAGTACTAATAAACCATTGGCAGTTGTAATAAACCATTGACAGTTGTAATAAACCATTGACAGTACTAATAAACCATTGACTGTTTTAATAAACCATTGAAAGTACTAATAAACATTGACAGTACTAATAAACCATTGACAGTTGTAATAAACCATTGACAGTTGTAATAAACCATTGACAGATGTAATAAACCATTGACAGTACTAATAAACAATCGACAGTTGTAATAAACATTGACAGTACTAATAAACCATTGACAGATGTAATAAACCATTGACAGTACTAATAAACCATTGACACTTGTAATAAACATTGACAGTACTAATAAACCATTGACAGTTGTAATAAACCATTGACAGTTGTAATAAACCATTGACAGTTATAATAAGCCATTGACAGTTGTAATAAACCATTGACAGTACTAATAAACCATTGACAGAATTAAGAAACCAATGACACTTCTAATAAACCAATGACAGTACTAATAAACCTTTGACAGTACCGATACACAATTCACAGTTGTAAGAAACCATTGACAGTACTAATAAACAATTGACAGTTGTAATAAACCATTGACAGTACTAATAAACAATTGACAGTTGTAATAAACCATTGACTGTACTAATAAACAATTGACAGTTGTAATAAACCATTGACAGTTGTAATAAACATTGACAGTACTAATAAACAATTGACAGTTGTAATAAACAATTGATAGTTGTAATAAACATTGACAGTACTAATAAACAATTGACAGTTGTAATAAACCATTGACTGTACTAATAAACAATTGACAGTACTAATAAACAATTGACAGTACTAATAAACCATTGAAGTTGTAATAAACCATTAACAGTAGTAATAAACCATTGACAGTTGTAATACACCATTGACAGTTGTAATAAACAATTGACAGATGTAATAAACCATTGACAGTACTAATAAACCATGGACATTTGTAATAAACAATTGACAGTACTAATAAATCATTGACAGTTGTAATAAACCATTGACAGTTGTAATAAACCATTGACGGTTGTAATAAACATTGACAGTACTAATAAACCATTGACAGTTGTAATAAACCATTGACAGTACTAATAAACCATTGACAGTTGTAATAAACCATTGACAGTACTAATAAACCATTGACAGTACTAATAAACCATTGACAGTACTAATAAACCATTGACAGTACTAATACACCATTGACAGTTGTAATGAACCATTGATAGTTGTAATAAACCATTGACAGTACTAATAAACCATTGACAGTTGTAATAAACCATTGACAGTTGTAATAAAACACAGACTGTTGTAATAAACCACTTACAGCTGTCATAAACCATTGATAGTTGTAATAAACCATTGACAGTACTAATAAACGATTGACAGTTGCAATAAACATTGACAGTTGTAATAAACCATTTACATTACTAGTAAACCATTGACAGTTGTAATAAACCATTGACAGTACTAATAAAACATTGACAGTATTAATAAACATTGAAAGTACTAATAAACATTGACAGTACTAATCAACTATTGACAGTTGTAATAAACCATTGACAGTTGTAATAAACCATTGACAGTTGTAATAAACCATTGACATTTGTAATAAACCATTGACAGTTGTAATAAACAATTGACAGTTGTAATAAACCATTGACAGTTGTAATAAACCATTGACATTTGTAATAAACCATTGACAGTTGTAATAAACCTTTGACAGTTGTAATAAACCAATGACAATGGCAATAAACCATTGACGGTTGTAATAAACATTGCCATTACTAATAAACCATTGACAGTTGTAATAAACCATTGACAGTACTAATAAACCATTGACAGTTGTAATAAACCATTGACAGTACTAATAAATCATTGACAGTACTAATAAACCATCGACAGTTGTAGTAAACCATTGAGATTTGTAATAAACGATTGACAGATGTAATAAACCATTGACAGTACTAATAAACCACTTACAGTTGTAATAAACCATTGACACTTGTAATAAACATTGACAGTACTAATAAACCATTGACAGTTGTAATAAACCATTGACAGTTGTAATAAACCAATGACAGTACTAATAAACCATTGACAGAACTAATAAACCAATGACACTTCTAATAAACCAATGACAGTACTAATAAACCTTTGACAGTACCGATACACCATTCACAGTTGTAATAAACCATTGACAGTACTAATAAACAATTGACAGTTGTAATAAACAATTGACAGTTGTAATAAACAATTGACAGTTGTAATAAACAATTGACAGTACTAATAAACAATTGACAGTTTAATAAACAATTGACAGTACTAATAAACCAATGACAGTACCAATAAACCATTGATAGTTGTAATAAACGATTAACAGTAGTAATAAACCATTGACAGTTGTAATACTCCATTGACAGTTATAATAAACCATTGACAGTACTAATACACTATTGACAGTACTAATAAACCATTGACAGTTGTAATACTCCATTGACAGTTGTAATAAACCATTGACAGTTGTAATGCTCCATTGACAGTTGTAATAAACCATTGACAGTTGTAATACACCATTGACAGTTGTAATAAACCATTGACAGTTGTAATACACCATTGACAGTTGTAATAAACCATTGACAGTTGTAATAAACCATTGACAGTTGTAATAAACCATTGACAGTTGTAATAAACCATTGACAGTTGTAATGCTCCATTGACAGTTGTAATACTCCATTGACAGTTGTAATACTCCATTGACAGTTGTAATACTCCATTGACAGTTGCAATAAACCATTGACAGTTGTAATACTCCATTGACAGTTGTAATAAACCATTGACAGTTGTAATAAACCATTGACAGTACTAATAAACCATTGACAGTTGTAATAAAACATTGACAGTTGTAATAAACCATTGACAGTTGTAATACTCCATTGACAGTTGTAATAAACCATTGACAGCACTAATAAATAATTGACAGTTGTAATAAACCATTGACAGTACTAATAAACCATTGACAGTTGTAATAAAACATTGACAGTTGCAATAAACCATTGACAGTTGTAATACTCCATTGACAGTTGTAATAAACCATTGACAGTTGTAATAAACCATTGACAGTTGTAATAAACCATTGACTGTTGTAAGAAACCATTGACAGTTGTAATAAACCATTGACAGTACTAATAAACCATTGACAGTTGTAATAAACCAGTGACAGTACTAATAAACCATTGACAGTACTAATAAACCATTGACAGTACTAATAAACCATTGACAGTACTAATAAACCATTGACAGTACTAATAAACCATTGACAGTTGTAATAAATCATTGACAGTACTAATAAACCATTGACAGTACTGATAAACTATTGACAGTTATAATAACCTATTGACAGTACTAATAAACCATTGACAGTACTAATAAACCATTGACAGTACTAATAAACCACTGACAGTTGTAATAAACCATTGACAGTACTAATAAACCATTGACAGTACTAATAAACTATTGACAGTTATAATAACCTATTGACAGTACTAATAAACCATTCACAGTACTAATAAACCATTGGCAGTTGTAATAAACCATTGACAGTTGTAATAAACCATTGACAGTACTAATAAACCATTGACAGTACTAATAAACCATTGAAAGTACTAATAAACCATTGACAGTACTAATCAACCATTGACAGTTATAATAAACAATTGACAGTACTAATAAACCATTCACAGTACTAATAAACCATTGGCAGTTATAATAAACCATTGACAGTTGTAATAAACCATTGGCAGTTATAATAATCCATCGACAGTTGTAATAAACATTGACAGTTGTAATAAACCATTACCAGTTGTAATAAACCATTGACAGTTGTAATAAACCATTGACTGTTGTAATAAACCATTGACAGTACTAATAAACCACTAACAGTTGTAATAAACATTGACAGTTGTAATGAACATAGACAGTTGAAAAAAACAACTGACAGTACTAGTAAACCATTGACAGTTGTAATAAACCATTGACAGTACTAATGAACAATTTGACAGTACTAATAAACCATTGAGAGTTGTAATAAACCACTGAGAGTACTAATACGCCATTCACAGTACTAATAATCCATTGACAGTTGTAATAAACCATTGACAGTACTAATAAACCATTGACAGTTGTAATAAGCCATTGACAGTTGTAATAAACCATTGACAGTACTAATAAACCATTTCAGTTCTATTACACCATTGACAGTACTAATAAACCATTGTCAGTTCTATTACACCATTGACAGTACTAATAAACCATTGACGGTACTAATAAACAATCGACAGTACTAATAGACCATTGACAGTACTAATAAACCATTGACAGTACTAATACACAATTGACAGTACTAATACACAATTGACAGTACTAATACACAATTGACAGTACTAATAGACCATTGACAGTACTAATACACCATTGACAGTACTAATAAACCATTGACAGTACTAATAAACCATTGACAGTACTAATAAACCATTGACAGTACTAATAAACCATTGACAGCACTAAAAAACCATTGACAGTTGTAACAAACCATTGATAGTACTAATAAACAATTGACAGTTGTAATAAATCATTGACAATTGCAATAAACCATTGGCAGTACTAATAAACCATTGACAGTACTAATGAACATTGACAGTACTAATAAACATTGACAGTACTAATAAACATTGACAGTACTAATAAACAATTGACAGTACTAATAAAC
The DNA here is from genome assembly GCA_030674185.1 of Monoplex corrugatus. Lineage (NCBI taxonomy): Eukaryota > Metazoa > Mollusca > Gastropoda > Littorinimorpha > Ranellidae > Monoplex > Monoplex corrugatus. Next base: position 83,572,755 of record JAPXFY010000016.1, read on the forward strand.
AATAGACAGTACTAATAAACCATTGACAGTTGTCAAAAACCATTGACAGTTGTAATAAATCATTGACAGTTGTAATAAACCATTGAGAGTACTAATAAACCATTGAGAGTTGTAATAAACCATTGACAGTACTAATAAACCATTGACAGTTGTAATAAATCATTGAAAGTTGTAATAAACCAACGACAGTTTTAATAAACCAATGACAGATGTAATAAAACATTGACAGTACTAATAAACCATTGACTGTAGTAATAAACCATTCACAGTACTAATAAACCAATGACAGTACTAATAAACCATTGACAGTTGTAATAAACCATTGACAGTTGTAATAAACCATTGACAGTTGTAATAAACCATTGACAGTTGTAATAAACCATTGACAGTTGTAATAAGCAATTACAGTACCAATAAACCATTGACAGTTGTAACAAACCATTGACAGTTGTAATAAACCATTGACAGTACTAATAAATTATTGACAGTTTTAATAAACCATTGACAGTACTAATAAACCATTGACAGTACTAACAAACCATTGATAGTACTAATAAACCATTGACAGTACTAATAAACTTTTGACAGTACTAATAAACCATTGACAGTACTAATAAGCCAATGACAGTACTTATAAACCATTGACAGTTGTCATAATCCATTGACAGTTGTAATAAACCATTCACAGTTGTAATAAACCATTGACAGTACTAATAAACCATTGACAGTACTAATAAACCATTGATAGTACTAATAAGCCAATGACAGTACTAATAAATCATTGACAGTTGTAATAAACCATTGACAGTTGTAATAAACCATTCACAGTTGTAATAAACCATTGACAGTACTAATAAACCTTTGACAGTACTAATAAGCCAATGACAGTACTAATAAACAATTGACAGTTGTAATAAACCATTGACAGTACTAATATACCATTGACAGTTGTAATAAACCATTGACAGTTGTAATAAACCTTTGACAGTACTAATAAACCATTGACAGTTTTAATAAACCATTGACAGTACTAATAAACCATTGACAGTACTAATAAACCATTGACAGTACTAATAAACCAATGACTGTACTAATAAACCATTGACAGTATTTACAAACCATTGACAGTACTAATAAACCAATGACAGTACTAATAAACAATTGACAGTACTTACAAACCATTGACAGTACTAATAAACCATTGACAGTACTAATAAACCATTGACAGTTGTAATAAAACATTGACAGTTGTAATAAACAATTGACAATTGTAATATACAATTGACAGTTGTAATAAAACATTGACAGTACTAATAGACCATTGACAGTACTAATAAACCCTTGACAGTTGTAATAAACCAGTGACAGTTGTAATAAACCATTGACAGTTGTTATAAACCATTGACAGTACTAATAAACCATTGACAGTACTAGTAAATCATTGACAGTACTAATAAACCATTGACAGTTGTAATAAACCATTGACAGTACAGACCCCAACCTGACTTCACTCCAGTCATGGAAGAGGGAGAGGACACGGACAGTGAGGTCATCACGAGACCAGGACATGACGGCCATACAATCTGGGACAGTGGTCACAGTGCTGTGATGATGAAGAGGGAGAGGACACGGACTGTGAGGTCATCACGAGACCAGGACATGACGTCCATAGAATCTGGGACAGTGTTCACAGTGCTGTGATGACTGATGACTTTATGATACTGGCAATGAGGGTCATGATGCTATGGAAGTTTATGTAGGATTGGGACTGCTTGACAATGCTGTGCTCTACGCTCACTTTCATAATGTGTCTTGGGGTCACCCAGGCCGGAGAGATACGGACATTTGCTGTATTGGTCATTAACTTTGAACATCATTTTCAATGACGCATCCATAAAGTAGATGAACCTCGACCGATTAGTCAGTCTTTCCAAAGAGCTCAAAGCACATTCAGTTCTGAGTAAAAGCCGATCAGAACAGAAAAATCCCGCAGTAGATCTTATTTTATTATATTTTATTTCATTTCATTTTATTTTATTTTATTTTATTTCATTTTATCTTATTTTATTTTATTTTATTTTATTTTATTTCATTTTATTTCATTTCTATTTTATTCTATTTTTATTTTATTTTGTTTTGTTTTATTTTATTTTATTTTATTTTATTTATTTCTATTTTATTTTTTTCATTTTATTATATTTTTTTGTTTTCGTTTATTTTTTTTATTTTAATTATTTCATTTTATTTTGGACAAATAGGGGTCCAAGCCCACGATGTCCCAGTCAGTAGTGTGTTACGTAACCACTACACCACCTGCGTGGTCACCAACATCACATGTAGTGTGAGACTGACCAGTGTACGTTGATCCTTACTTCTGTACACAGTTCGTGATGACCCATTACTGTTCAGTATACACTGGTCTGAACTGACCATGGTCTTTTCATTACTACTTATCGTTATTAGTATAAATCGTTTCTGTATAGCGCTATGGTGAAAATTCACTGCACGTTACAAATAATCAGAGAGAACTCAAGTTAGCAAGTTGACCATATTCCATTATGCCATTGCACAGTCCACATCGTCAGTAAGCCTGCACAGGATCCTAGAGAGCGTAACTAATACTTTGTAATACTAAAAATGAACACATCATACGTGCCACATACATGTAATATGACTGTATAAACGTGACACATAATGTGACTGTATAAACACTTGCAATTTCCTTTGTCGTGTGCTTGTGGTTCTTTCGATGGAGCCTTGGACTCAGAATCTGATATCTTGAGTTCAATCCCAGCCGGCACATTAAAAATTAGCCTGTTGGCTGCCCATCTTAATGTTTCCATCATTCTGGTGGTGTCACTTTAGTGTTTCATAGGTCCACTTGCCTGTTGGCTGCCCATCGTAATGTTTCCATTATTCTGGTGGTGTCAGCTTGTGTTTCATAGGTCCACTGGCCTGTTAGCTGCCCATCGTAATGTTTCCATCATTCTGATAATGTCAGCTGAGTGTTCCATAGGTCCACTGGTCTGTTGGCTGTCCATCGTAATGTTTCTATCATTCTGATAATGTCAGCTCACTGTTTCATAGGTCCACTGGTCTGTTGGCTGTCCATCGTAATGTTTCCATCATTCTGATAATGTCAGCTGAGAGTTTCATAGGTCCATTGGCCTGTTGGCTGCCCATCTTGATGTTTCCATCATCCTGGAAATGTCAACTGAGTGTTTCATAGGTCCATTGGCCTGTTGGCTGCCCATATTGATATTTCCATCATCCTGGAAATGTCAGCTTAGTGTTTCATAAGGTCCTTCTCCATCCACATTTCAAGATCCTGCCAGCTCACAGGGTTTTACGCTGGCTCAGTGAATCTGTCAAATAACTGTCAGCAGATTTAGGTGGAGCACCTGCTGAATTGTGCTAGTGCGGTAAATCCTTCTTGAACACACTCCACTTAAAATAAAATTATTCTAAAAACAAACCAGCTAAACAACAACGACAACAACAACCACGACGACAACGACAACAACAACAACAACGAAAAAACAACAACAACAACAACAACGATTACAACAAGAGCAAGAACGATAATCATAAACAACAAAAATGACGACGACAAGAACAAAATAATCAAACAACAACATCAACAACAACAACAACATATCAACAACAACATAAACAATATCAACAATATCATCAACAACAACAACAACAACAACAACAACAACAACAACAACAACAACACAACAACAAAACATTCAAACAACAGCATTCAAACAACATTCAAACAACAACAACAACAACAACATTCAAACAACAACAATAACAACAACAACAACAACAATAACAACAACATTCAAACAACAGCAACAACAACAACAACAACAAAAATAACAACAACAACAATAACATGCAAACATCAACAACAACAACAACAGCAACAACATTCAAACAACAACATTCAAAAACAACAATAACAACAACAACAACAACAACAACAACAATAACGACAACAATAACAACAACAACAATAACAATAACAACAACAATAACAACAACAGTAACAACAACAACAACAACAACAACAACAATAACAACATCTCTCACACCGGCCTCCTGCAGGACTTTATACAAAGGGGTTTATATTTTCATTTGTGGGCTACGATATCTACGTGCACTCACAGTACAAGTACGTAGACTTTTATGTATATGACAATTTTCTTTGTCTTTTCTTCTCTCTTTTCCCTCGTTTTTTTTCTTTCTTGATCGTGTCAAGGCAGTCATATACCATTTTCGGGCTGTGTGTTTGTTCAGTGTTTGTGTGTTTCCCTACGTCACGGACCACCCACAGGGCTCACAGGATCCCAAATATGTGTTCTGTGTGTGTACACACACAAAGGGTATTTCTGGCACTAGCAGGTCTGCACTTACGTGGACTGAGTGTACGGAAAACATTTCACTAATTAACCCACAAGTGGTAACCCAGAGACTGAAAACGCTGGGTGGTACCCCACAGACTGTACACAAAGACAGCATAAAAATCCCCACCCTTTATCCACCAGTGGTACACCAGACAACATAAAAATCCCCATCCTTTATCCACCAATGGTACACCAGACAACATAAAAATCCCCACACTTTATCCACCAGTGGTACACCAGACAGCATAAAAATCCCCACCTTTATCCACCAGTGGTACACCAGACAACATAAAAATCCCATCCTTTATCACCAGTGGTACACCAGACAGCATAAAAATTCCCACACTTTATCCTCAGTGGTACACAAAGACAGCATAAAAATCCCCACCCTTTATCCACCAGTGGTACACCAGACAACATAAAAATCCACACACTTTATCCACCAGTGGTACACCAGACAACATAAAAATCTCCATCCTTTATCCACCAGTGGTACACAAGACAGCATAAAAATCCCCACCCTTTATACACCAGTGGTACACAAAGACAGCATAAAAATCCCCACCCTTTATCCACCAGTGGTACACCAGACAACATAAAAATCCCCACCCTTTATCCACCAGTGGTACACCAGACAACATAAAAATCCCCACCTTTACCCACCAGTGGTACACCAGACAACATAAAAATCCCAAAATCCACACTCTTTTACCACCAGTGGTACACCAGACAACATAAAAATCCCCACCCTTTATCCACCAGTGGTACACCAGACAACATAAAAATCCCCACCCTTTATCCACCAGTCGTACACCAGACAACATAAAAATCCCACCCTTTATCCACCAATGGTACACCAGACAACATAAAAATCCCCACCCTTTATCCACCAGTGGTACACCAGACAAAATAAAAATCCCCACCCTTTATCCACCAGTGGTACACAAAGACAACATAAAAATCCACACCCTTTACCCACCAGTGGTACACCAGACAGCATAAAAATCCCCACCCTTTATCCACCAGTGGTACACAAGACAGCATAAAAATCCCCACCCTTTATCCACCAGTGGTACACCAGACAGCATAAAAATCCCACCCTTTATCCACCAGTGGTACACAAGACAGCATAAAAATCCCACACCTTTATCCACCAGTGGTACACCAGACAACATAAAAATCCCCACCCTTTATCCACCAGTGGTACACCAGACAACATAAAAATCCCACCCTTTATCCACCAATGGTACACCAGAGAACATAAAAATCCACACCCTTAATCCACCAGTGGTACACCAGACAGCATAAAAATTCCCACACTTTATCCATCAGTGGTACACAAAGACAGCATAAAAATCCCACCCTTTATCCACCAGTGGTACACCAGACAACATAAAAATCCCCACCCTTCATCCACCAATGGTACACCAGACAACATAAAAATCCCCACCCTTTATCCACCAGTGGTACACCAGACAACATAAAAATCCCCACCCTTTATCCACCAGTGGTACACCAGACAACATAAAAATCCCCACCCTTTATCCACCAGTGGTACACCAGACAACATAAAAATCCCCACCCTTTATCCACCAGTGGTACACAAACAACATAAAAATCCCCACCCTTTATCCACCAGTGGTACACCAGACAGCATAAAAATCCCCACTCTTTATCCACCAGTGGTACACAAAGACAACATAAAAATCCCACCCTTTATCCACCAGTGGTACACCAGACAACATAAAAATCCCACCTTATCCACCAGTGGTACACAGAAACATAAAATCCCCACCCTTTTCCACCATTGTGGTACCAGACATCATAAAAACCCCACCCTTTATCCACCTGTGGTACACAGACAACTAAAAATCCACCCTTTATCCACATGTGGTACACCAGACATCATAAAAATCCCCACCCTTTATCCACAGTGGTACACAAGATACATAAAAATCCCACCCTTTATCCCATTGTACACCAGACACATAAAATCCCCATCCCTTTTCCACCAGTGGTACACAGACAACATAAAACTCCCACCCTTTATCCACTGTGGTACCCAGCAACATAAAATCCCACCCTTTTCCACATTGTGGTACACCAGACAACATAAAATCCCCACCCTTCTATCTCAGTGGTACACCAGACAACATAAAAATCCCCACCTTTATCCACTAGTGGTACACCAGACAACAAAAATCCCCACCCTTTACCACTTGTGGTACACCAGACAACATAAAATCCCCACCTTTTCCACCAGTGGTACACAGAACATAAAAATCCACCCTTTATCCACAGTGGTACACCAGACAACATAAAAATCCCACCCTTTTCCACATGGTACACAGACAACATAAATTCCCCACCCTTTATCCACCAGTGGTACACCAGAAACATAAAAATCCCACCTTTTCCACAGTGGTACACCAGACAACATAAAAATCCCACCCTTTATCCACAGTGGTACACCAGACAACATAAAAATCCCCACCCTTTATCCACTAGTGGTACACCAGACAACATAAAAATCCCACCCTTTATCCACCAGTGGTACACCAGACAGCATAAAAATCCCCACCCTTTATCCACCAGTGGTACACCAGACAGCATAAAATATCCCCACCCTTTATCCACCAGTGGTACACCAGAAACATAAAAATCCCCACCCTTTATCCACCAATGGTACACCAGACAACATAAAAATCCCCACCCTTTACCACCAGTGGTACACCAGACAACATAAAAATCCCACACCTTTATCCACCAGTGTACACCAAGACACATAAAAATCCCACTCTTTAATCCACCAGTGGTACACAAGACAGCATAAAAATCCCCACCCTTTATCCACCAGTGGTACACCAGACAGCATAAAAATTCCCACCCTTTATCCACCAGTGGTACACCAGACACATAAAAATCCCCACCCTTATCCACAGTGGTACACAAAGACAACATAAAAATCCCCACCCTTTACCCACCAGTGGTACACCAGACAGCATAAAAATCCCACACCCTTTACCACCAGTGGTACACCAGACAGCATAAATATCCCACCCTTTATCCACCAGTGGTACACCAGACAACATAAAAATCCCCACCCTTTATCCACCAGTGGTACACCAGAAAACATAAAAATCCCCACCCTTTATCCACCAGTGGTACACCAGACAGCATAAAAATCCCCACCCTTTAATCCACCAGTGGTACACAAGACAGCATAAAAATCCCCACTCTTTACCCATCAGTGGTACACCAGACAACATAAAAATCTCACCCTTTACCCACCAGTGGTACACAAAGACAGCATAAAAATCCTAATCCTGTATCCACCATTGATACCTAGAGATCAGAACACTCTCCACCCTTTGTCCACGTTGTGGTACCTAGAGATCAGAGAACTCTCCACCCTTTGCCACGTTGTGGTACCTAGAGATCAGAGAACTCTCCACCCTTTGTCCACTTTGTGGTACCTAGAGATCAGTGAACTCTCCACCCTATGTCCACTTTGTGATACCTAGAGATCAGAGAACTCTCCACCCTTTGTCCACTTTGTGATACCTAGAGATCAGAGAACTCTCCACCCTTTGTCCACTTTGTGGTACCTAGAGATCAGAGAACTCTCCACCCTTTGTCCACTTTGTGGTACCTAGAGATCAGAAAACTCTCCACCCTTTGTCCACGTTGTGGTACCTAGAGATCAGAGAACTCCCCACCTTTTGACCACTTTACGGTATCCCAAAGATCAGAGAACTCTCCACCCTTTGTCCACTTTGTGGTGCCTACAGAACAGAAAACTCTCCACCCTTTGACCACTTTGTGGTACCTAGAGATCAGAGAACTCCCCACCTTTTGACCACTTTGTGGTACCTAGAGATCAGAGAACTCTCCACTCTTTGTCCACTTTGTGGTACCTACAGAACAGAAAACTCTCCACCCTTTGACCACTTTGTGGTACCTAGAGATCAGAGAACTCCCCACCTTTTGACCACTTTGTGGTACCTAGAGATCAGAGAACTCTCCACTCTTTGTCCACTTTGTGGTACCTACAGAACAGAAAACTCTCCACCCTTTGTCCACTTTGTGGTACCTAGAGATCAGGAAGCTCTCCACCCTTTGTCCACTTTGTGGTACCTAGAGATCAGGAAACTCTCCACCCTTTGTCCACGTTGTGGTACCTAGAGATCAGGAACTCTCCACTTTTGACCAGTTTGCGGTATCCCAAAGATAAGAAAACTCTCCACCCTTTGTCCACTTTGTTGCACCCTAGATATCAGAAGAATTTTTATCCCTTTCCCAACAATTCGTACCCCAATGACCGGAAACATATCCACCCTTCATTCACCATTAGTATTCAAGAGATCGACAAACTGTCCACCTTTATCCATTAGTTTGCCCCCCTGAGATCGAACAACTCTCCAACCTTAACTCACTACGTGTTATCCAGCAAGTTCAAACCTTGACCTTCCAGCTTGAATATTAGTATCTTAACCACTCGACCAACACATGTGTCTTAAAAAGGGAGCTAATCAGGAACTACTATGCGAAGTTGTAAAGCAATCAGGGGAGGAGGTATTGTTGGGTTTTACCCAGTGAGGGGCTGACAACACAGCACGTTCTGTCTGATCAGGTTAGTGCTCCACACAGCACACGTCATCTGTTGCCATGACAACTATTGACCAGAACTGCCGTGAAATCGTTGACCACCTGCCCAGTTTGCTGGAACTGGCACCATCACCCTGCCGTCTGTGGACAAAGCTGACATCACTGGGACAGTCTCCAATTCCTAGTGACCATTTGGCCTCTACTGATGACGTCATCACACCTGTCCACGCTTTCTTATAAAATGCCAAGGAATCGGAAACAAAGAATGCGGATGAAACATAAAAAGAATAAATAAGTAGATAAATATATGTAGATAAACAAACAAACAAACAAACAAACAAACAAACAAACAAACAAACAAACAAAATGCACGGTTCCTTCTAACGTGTGAAGGAATCTAAAACAAAGAATGCGGACGAGACATATACATGTAAAGAATAAATAAGTAGATCAATAAGTAGACAAACAAACAAACAAACAAACAAACAAACAAACAAACAAACAAACAAACAAAGAAACAACTAAACCAACCAAGCAAACAACCGACCAACAAACAAACAATCAAACACACACACAAACAAACAAACAAACAAATTTTCAAAAAAGCAACCTCAAGACGTTCAAATCGTTCTGACAATCTGTCTCTCATACAAAAACATCACAGAAAATCCAGATTTCTGTTTGACATTTTAAGGTCACTGTGACATTGAACAAGCATCAGCTGACTGAAAACTTGATACACAGTGAAGACAATGGTGGTCTGTAACAACAGTAAAAGCAGATTGTAAATATTGATAGAGTTTTTTGAGAAAGTGCTTTTCACACATTTTTATCCAAAAAAAACAATGACAGGCTTTTACAGGATGGGGGGGGGGGGGGGAGAGATCCGTATGACCTTGACCTTTAAACCATAACTTTCCGAACTTAGGCTTTTGTGACCCCTCAATAGTCTTTACCTCTGACTCTAGGCTTTTGTGACCCCTCAATAGTCTTTACCTCTGACTCTAGGCTTTTGTGACCCCTCAATAATCTTTACCTCTGACTCTAATTTGCTATAGTCTCCCCACTCACACCACCAACAAACAGATCAGAAAATCTTGCTAGCTTATTTTTGTTACAGACACACACAGACACACACAGACACACACACACACACACACACACAGACTGTGCTACACTGACCTTTGTCTGATTTCTACACTCACCTCTGTCTGACTGTGCTACACTGACCTCTGTCTGACTGTGCTACACTCACCTTTGTCTGACTTCTACACTGATCTCTGTCTGACTGTGCTACACTGACCTTTGTCTGACTTCTACACTGATCTCTGTCTGACTGTGCTACACTGACCTCTGTCTGACTTCTACACTCACCTTTGTCTGACTGTGCTACACTGACCTTTGTCTGACTTCTACACTGATCTCTGTCTGACTGTGCTACACTGACCTTTGTCTGACTTCTACACTCACCTCTGTCTGACTGTGCTACACTGACCTCTGTCTGACTTCTACACTCACCTTTGTCTGACTGTGCTACACTGACCTTTGTCTGACTTCTACACTGATCTCTGTCTGACTGTGCTACACTGACCTTTGTCTGACTTCTACACTGATCTCTGTCTGACTGTGCTACACTGACCTTTGTCTGACTTCTACACTGATCTCTGTCTGACTGTGCTACACTGACCTTTGTCTGACTTCTACACTGACCTCTGTCAGACTGTGCTACACTCACCTCTGTCTGACTTCTACACTCACCTTTGTCTGACTGTGCTACACTCACCTTTGTCTGACTTCTACACTGATCTCTGTCTGACTGTGCTACACTCACCTCTGTCTGACTTCTACACTGATCTCTGTCTGACTTCTACACTGACCTTTGTCTGACTGTGCTACACTCACCTTTGTCTGACTGTGCTACACTCATCTTTGTCTGACTTCTACACTCACCTCTGTCTGACTGTGCTACACTGACCTTTGTCTGACTGTGCTACACTGACCTTTGTCTGACTGTGCTACACTCACCTTTGTCTGACTGTGCTACACTGACCTTTGTCTGACTGTGCTACACTCACCTTTGTCTGACTGTGCTACACTCACCTTTGTCTGACTGTGCTACACTCACCTTTGTCTGACTTCTACACTCACCTCTGTCTGACTGTGCTACACTGACCTTTGTCTGACTGTGCTACACTGACCTTTGTCTGACTGTGCTACACTCACCTCTGTCTGACTGTGCTACACTGACCTTTGTCTGACTGTGCTACACTGACCTTTGTCTGACTTCTACACTCACCTCTGTCTGACTGTGCTACACTGACCTCTGTCTGACTTCTACACTCACCTCTGTCTGACTGTGCTACACTGACCTTTGTCTGACTGTGCTACACTGACCTCTGTCTGACTTCTACACTCACCTCTGTCTGACTGTGCTACACTGACCTTTGTCTGACTGTGCTACACTGACCTTTGTCTGACTGTGCTACACTCACCTCTGTCTGACTGTGCTACACTGACCTTTGTCTGACTGTGCTACACTGACCTTTGTCTGACTTCTACACTCACCTCTGTCTGACTGTGCTACACTGACCTCTGTCT
>JAPXFY010000016.1:83591875-83594375 GCA_030674185.1 Monoplex corrugatus
TTGGTAAAACCGCGTACCGCAATTCTGAAGCGCAGAATCGCCCAGGTTCGCTCCCCGGCGTGGGAAAAAAAAATAGACAACAGCAGAAGGGCATCCAGGAGTCATGACCTGGATGTGGCCCGACCCCCCGAGAGTGTAAGGAGTTCAGGGCCGAAACACTTGTCTAAAGTGGGTTACTTGTTTCGTTCTTTCTACAGCCAACTTGGAAGACAGGGCAATGCTTCTTCGTCTTTACTCCTCGCTGTCTGATTCTCAACTGACTACAGTATATAAATACATTTCACAGTGAACAGCAATCAGTTATCATTTAAACGAATATCATGCCGTGCTTGCTTCAGTTTCCTTTTCTCAAGTTCTTTCTTGATTGGTACAACTGTAGGTTGGAGTAATGTCTTTGACGTCGGCACTTGTGTTCGTGTTCTTCTGCCGAACAGTCTCTGAGCAGGCGAACTGTTTACAGTCTCTGTCGGGATGTTTCTCAACTCAAGTAAAGCGAGGAAGGGATCTTGATTGTTGTGTTCTGCTTTCTTCATGCACGTCTTTGCAGCCTTCACCGCGCTCTCTGCTTTTCCATTGGACTGAGGGTAGTGTGGTGAGCTTGTTACGTGTTCAAACCCATATGTTTTTCTGAACTTTCCAAACTGGTTTGATGTGAATTGAGTTCCACAGTCTGTTGTCAGGCGTTCTGGTATTCCGTGTCTTGCCAAGTGTCTCTTCAGACAGATGATGACCTCTTTGGATTCTCTTGTTTGTAACCGATCAATCTCAAAGAAATCAGAGTAGTGATCGACCGTGACCAGGTATTCATTGCCATTATGTTCAAAGATGTCACAAGCGATGTGTTGCCAGGGCAGGTCAGGGATCTCTGTACTGATAAGTGGTTCCTTCTGCTGACCACGTTGGTATGTGTTACAGGCGCTGCATGTTTTGACAAAATCTTCAATGTCCATGTTCATCCTGGGCCAGTAGACTACCTCACGTGCTCTTCTTATGCAGCTCTGAATTCCTGAGTGGCTTGCATGAAGTTTCTCAAGGATGTCTGCTCTTTCGCTTTCAGGTACAATTACTCTGTGGCTTTTGAAGACAAGTCCGTTGTGGACTGACAGTTCCTCCCTGAAAGGAAAGTATTCTTGTAACTGTAATGAAAGTTGTTGTTTCTCCTCTGGCCAGCCTTGTAGAATGACAGCTTTCAGGGTTTTCATGGTTGCATCTTCCTGAGTTGCTTGCTGCAGACTGTTCAGTCTCTCTTGGCTGATGGCCAGTTCTTGCAATGAGTCTGTTTTCTCCAGGTCTGTGAGGAAAACGGCTTCCTTGTGGGTGACTTGCTGTTCCACTTTTCCACAGACTGCTCTGCTGAGGGTGTCAGCCAGGTGCATCTCAGATCCACGCTTGTACACTACCGTGTACCTGAACTTCTGAGTTCTGAGTAGCATCCTCTGAATCCTCTTAGGTGCTGAGAGCAGGCTCTTCTTGTGAATGGTCTCTAGTGGTTTGTGGTCGGTCTCCACCAGGATGTCTCTTCCATAGACGTATCTCTCAAACCTTTCCAGACCGAAGAGTATTGCCAACATCTCCTTTTCTATTTGAACATAGCTTTTTTCTGTCTCGGTCAAGGCTCGTGATGCGTACTGAATCGGTTGACCATCCTGCATGAGACAAGCTCCAAGTCCAAACTGTGAAGCATCACACTGAAGGGTGGTTGTACGCTTTCCTGAAGAGTCAAAGTAGCGAAGTACCGGTGGCTCAGAGAGTTTCTTCAGGGCTTCTCCATGGACGTCTTCATCCCATCTGAAGTGGACGTCTTTTTTTACCAGTTCTCTGAGTGGTGCTGCTGCCTCAGACAGGTTTGGTGCAAATTTCTGAAAGTATCCGACTACACCGAGTAGTCTCTGCACAGCTGCTTTGTCTTCTGGCACTGGGAGTTGTTGGACAGCGTCCAATTTCTTTGGGTCGGCATACAAGCCTTCTCTTGAGAAGATGTGTCCCAAATATGATATCTCTGTTCGTTTCATCTCAACCTTCTCCTTGTTGAGTTTGATTCCAGTCTCTCGGCATCGTTGTAGCAAACGGTTCAGGTTGGTATCATGAACTTGTGCTCCTGCTTCGTCGGTTGGTCCTCTGCCAAAAACAAAGATATCATGAACCGCCACCACGCCTGGCAGTCCTGCCAGAGCGATGTCAATCCTCCTTTGGAATTCTTCTGGGGCTGGTGAAATTCCAAAGGGCATTCGTTTCCATCGGTATTTGCCAAAAGGCGTCTCAAATGTTGTCAGGTAGCTGCTGTCTTCGTCCAGTTCAACGTGCCAAAACCCGTTTTTCACGTCCAGGTGTGTGAAGTATTTTGCATCTTTGAGGAGAGGCAGTACGTCATCAATGGTTGGCATGGGGTACTCGTTTCTCCTGAGGGCTTTGTTCAGTGGCTTAGGGTCGATGCACAGTCTGACTTTCCCATTGCTCTTTGTTGTTACGACCAAACTGCTTATCCACTCCGTTGGCGTGT
>JAPXFY010000016.1:83604375-83611875 GCA_030674185.1 Monoplex corrugatus
CACACAACAGTCAGTACCATAATACCTGTACAGTGTTGTCCACACAACAGTCAGTACCATAATACCTGTACAGTGTTGTCCACACAACAGCCAGTACCATAATACCTGTACAGTGTTGTCCACACAACAGTCAGTACCATAATACCTGTACAGTGTTGTCCACACAACAGTCAGTACCATGATACCTGTACAGTGTTGTCTGGACAACAGCCAGTACCATAATACCTGTACGATGTCCACACAACAGCCAGTACCATAATACCTGTACAGTGTTGTCTAGACAACAGTCAGTACCATAATACCTGTACAGTGTTGTCCACACAACAGTCAGTACCATTATATCTGTACAGTGTTGTCTGGACAACAGTCAGTACCATAATACCTGTACAGTGTTGTCCACACAACAGCCAGTACCATAATACCTGTACGATGTCCACACAACAGCGAGTACCATAATACCTGTACAGTGTTGTCTAGAGAACAGCCAGTACCATAATACCTGTACAGTGTTGTCCACACAACAGCCAGTACCATAATATCTGTACAGTGTTGTCTAGACAACAGCCAGTACCATAATACCTGTACGATGTCCACACAACAGCCAGTACCATAATACCTGTACAGTGTTGTCTAGACAACAGTCAGTACCATAATACCTGTACAGTGTTGTCCACACAACAGTCAGTACCATTATATCTGTACAGTATTGTCTGGACAACAGTCAGTACCATAATACCTGTACAGTGTTGTCCACACAACAGCCAGTACCATAATACCTGTACGATGTCCACACAACAGCGAGTACCATAATACCTGTACAGTGTTGTCTAGAGAACAGCCAGTACCATAATACCTGTACAGTGTTGTCCACACAACAGCCAGTACCCTAATACCTGTACAGTGTTGTCTAGACAACAGTCAGTACCATAATACCTGTACAGTGTTGTCCACACAACAGCCAGTACCATAATACCTGTACAGTGTTGTCCACACACCAGCCAGTACCATAATACCTGTACAGTGTTGTCCACACAACAGCCAGTACCATAATATCTGTACAGTGTTGTCTAGACAACAGCCAGTACCATAATACCTGTACAGTGTTGTCCACACAACAACCAGTACCATAATACATGTACATTGTTGTCTAGACAACAGCCAGTACCATAATACATGTACAGTGTTGTCCACACAACAGTCAGTACCATAATACCTGTACAGTGTTGTCCACACAACAGCCAGTACCATAATACCTGTACAGTGCTGTCTAGACAACAGCCAGTACCATAATACCTGTACAGTGTTGTCCACACAACAGCCAGTACCATAATACCTGTACAGTGTTGTCTAGACAACAGCCAAGTACCATAATGCAAATACAGTGTTGTCTGGACAACAGTCAGTACCATAATACCTGTACAGTGTTGTCTAGACAACAGCCAGTACCATAATATCTGTACAGTGTTGTCTAGACAACAGCCAGTACCATAATACCTGTACAGTGTTGTCTAGACAACAGCCATTACCATAATACCTGTACAGTGTTGTCCACACAACAGTCAGTACCATAATACCTGTACAGTGTTGTCCACACAACAGCCAGTACCCTAATACCTGTACAGTGTTGTCCACACAACAGCCAGTACAATTATACCTGTACAGTGTTGTCCACACAACAGCCAGTACCATTATACCTGTACAGTGTTGTCTAGACAACAGTCAGTACCATAATACCTGTACAGTGTTGTCCACACAACAGCCAGTACCATAATATCTGTACAGTGTTGTCTAGACAACAGCCAGTACCATAATACCTGTACAGTGATGTCTAGACAACAGTATACATATATCTGACAAAACACAGGAAACAGTTGCAGTACACATGCAGTAAGTACCACTATGCATCATTATTCCTCCTCCCTCTCACGCAGTTCCCCAATTCAAATCAATCAACGTCCACGTCACGTTTCCATTTGTTGCTCTATTGCATGCTGCTGAAGATGATAATGCCAGTGTCTACCACCACCACTCCTAACCCCCCACCCCCCTTCACTTAATGCACGTGCCTTGAGGCAGCAGCAGGTATTTCTGGCATCAATGACAAAGAATCAAGTCGTTACTGTCCATGGCGCTTCATCCTCTTCCCTGGATTACAACCCCCCTCCCCTCCCCACTGCTGGCAATCTGATTACAATAACTGAATTTAATGTTCTCTTGGCATGATGAGGGCGATGAGCTTTGTCTTGCCTGAATTATGTTCCTGAATTATGTTATTTTTGTATTCAACCACAGAAAACATTTTGTCTTGTGCTTTTTTTTTGTATCAACTATTGCACTGACCTACAGCGTTCATCCCACGCCGGTGATTGTGGTTCCAGATCACCCCACCATCCCCAGGTTCATCGGTCTCAGTCTTAGTGCCAGGAAACCAACAGAGTCAGAAATGTCAAGCTGCCACGTGGCCTCCCACGAGAGAAGACCCTGCTCTATTGAAGGTAACTTTGGGGTTTAACAGTGCCTGTTGTGATCCAACTTAGGACACTTCAGACTTCAGACTTCAGACTTCAGACTTCAGACTACCTTGTCACTCATGGATAGTAGCATTAGGTCCCACTGGACCTGTCTTACAGCTAGTCCTTGTTACTGTGCACACAGAATATCAGCATTTGAATAAAACAGCAACAACAACAAAACAAACAAACAACCAAAACCACACACACATGAAATGCAAGATACTATAATAAAATGAGTTGTGATAATACATTGAGTGTTACATACATCAATGGTTCATGCCAACACACACACACACACACACACACACACACACACACACACACACACACACACACACACACACACACACACACACATACACACACCACCACACACACACACACACACACACACACACACACACACACACACACACACACACACACACACACACACACTCACACACACTCACACACATAAAATGCAAGATAAATTATACAATGAGTTGTGATAATATATTGAGTGTTACATACCCCAATGGTTCATGCACTTTACAAAAGCATGAGATACAAAGGTTTGATTTTGAATATATACATGTCGACCCTTAACAACAACAACAACAGGAACAACAATAACAATATAACGATATTGGTAGTAGTAAATGGATTAATATTATACAAAGAAATATAACTTACAGACACAGAATCAACAGAAGGAAGTGAAAGACCATTAAGAACAACCACATGAAGTGGGAGAGTGGAGAGGACAAGACACTTCAGTTAACGCAATGATGAAAACAGAATATAAGTAACATTTGCCATGTCATGAAAAGCATGAAAATAGTTGTGATGAAATGTTACTTTATATATCTATATGTATCTTTATATATCTGTATGTAATGTATGTATGTATATATGTATCTATCTATCTATCTGTATATATATGTATGTATATATATATATATATATATATATATCTATATCTATATACATATGGAGAGAGAGAGAGAGATTGAGAGAGAGAGAGAAAGAGAGAAAGAGAGAGAGAGAGAAAGAGAGAAGAGAGAGAGAAAGAGAGAAGAGAGAGAAGAGAGAAAGAGAGAAGAAAGAGAGAAAAAAAAAAAAAAAGAGAGAGAGAGAGAGAGAGAGAGAGAGAGAGAGAGGGAGAGAGAGAGAGAGAGAGAGAGAGAGAGAGAGAGAGAGAAAAAGAGGTGTAACAGTTCTCATCTGAAACAAAATGTCTGTCCCTGATTTCACAACAGAACTCAAAGAGACGCTCAATAGCATTACATCAATCAATACTACACGATAATTCTGTTTTGCATCGTCCACAAAAACACATTTCTGTTTTACGTTAAGCACACAATCTGATTACAGTAAGAATAAGAACACCCTTCCCCATTCCATCCTGCACCCCTGCACCCCCACCCTCCCCTACCCTCCCCCACCCCTGCACCCTGCCGCACCCTGACTGACTGTCTGACTGACTGACTGACTGACTGACTGACTGGCTGACTGATGACTGACTGACTGACTGATGGCTGATGACTGACTGACTGCGCTGACTGCCTGCCTGACTGACTGACTGACTGACTGGACTGTACTGTCTGACTGACTGACTGACTGACTGCCTGCCTGACTGCTGACTGTCTGACTGACTGACTGACTGACTGCCTGACTGACTGACTGACTGACTGACTGACTGCTGACTGACTGACTGACTGCCTGACTGACTGACTGACTGACTGCCTGACTGGCTGACTGACTGCCTGACTGACTGACTGACTGACTGTCTGTCTGACTGACTGACTGGCTGACTGACTGACTGACTGACTGACTGACTGCCTGACTGCCTGCCTGACTGGCTGACTGACTGACTGACTGACTGACTGACTGCCTGCCTGCCTGCCTGACTGACTGACTGACTGACTGCCTGACTGCCTGCCTGACTGACTGGCTGACTGACTGACTGACTGACTGCCTGCCTGCCTGCCTGCCTGACTGACTGACTGACTGGCTGACTGACCGACTGCCTGCCTGCCTGCCTGCCTGACTGACTGATTGACTGACTGACTGGCTGACTGACTGACTGACTGACTGATTGACTGACTGACTGAGTGATGACTGACTGACTGACTGGCGGGTCTGCCTATGGAATAGTCCTGTACAAGGACCTTGTTGGGCCAACTTTGAAGAAACTGTGAATCAGAACAACGGCAATGGCCGTGTCTCAGTGTAGTGGTCAGCCTGGTGGTCAGCCTGGTGGTCAGCCTGGTGGTCAGCCTGGTGGTCTGCCTGGTGGTCTGCCTGGTGGTCAGCCTGGTGGTCAGCCTGGTGGTCAGCCTGGTGGTCAGCCTGGTGGTCAGCCTGGTGGTCAGCCTGGTGGTCAGCCTGGTGGTCTGGAGGAAGGACGTGGTCTTCAACAGTTCTCTGTGTTGTCCCACAGACGTTTGTCTATAGGAACCTAGTCACTCCATGCTCGCTTCTGTCATTTCTGACCTGTGGTCAAGGCTGTAGACTGTGCTGTGGTGACTGTGGTCCTGAGTGGTGTAAGATAAAACTATTATCTCTACTGCCTGTTTGCATAAGCGTGAATTTCACGCAGGACAAAACGTATCACTGTCGTTAGATCTAAAGAGCATTTAATTTGGTTATTGTAATCACATTACCGACAGTTGGGACTTGTTTGACTTCAGGGAGAGACGTGAAGCGCTGTAGGAAATAAAACTTATTATTTGCCCTTTACTTGAGGAAGTGGATGTAAAAGGATTGTGGCATTGTGACACAATAACTTATTATTTGCCCTTTACTTGAGGAAGTGGATGTAAAAGGATTGTGGCATTGTGACACAATAACAACTTATTATTTGCCCTTTACTTGAGGAAGTGGATGTAAAAGGATTGTGGCATTGTGACACAATAACAACTTATTATTTCCCTTTACCTGAGGAAATGGATGTAAAAGGATTGTGGCATTGTGACACAATAACAACTTATTATTTGCTCCTTTACCTACGATATGGATATAAAAGGATCGTGGCATTGTGGCATAACTTATTATCTGCCCTTTACTTGAGGAAATGGATGTAAAAGGATCGTGGCATTGTGACACATATCTCCAAGCAATGATAAAAAGAACAGGCCATGTTGTTTTAGCCATCAGCATGTAAGTAGCTCATAATTAAGAAAAAGTGAAAAAACAGAACGTAAAAGGGGACGTGAGCAATACAACAACATGAAGTATTTGATTAAATATTTATACACGATTAGTTTTCCACCGTCCGTTAAAAGCGTCGAAAAAGCAAACAACAACAACGACGACGAAAAACAAATAAACAACAAAACAAAACAAAACAAAACAAAAATTCACATACACACATAATATATTTACCAGCAGAACGTTCTTTCCTTTCAATGTCCATTCTCTGGTGGCTGGCCTCCATCCATCCTTACTTCTTACTTCTTCATCTTCCTTCTGTATGTACTGTTGACTTGTTCTGATACAATAGGTAGAAAGAAACTCTAGGGAGAGCTAGACAACAGAAGGTCTTCAGAGAAGTAACCCCCTTTAGACAAGTGTTTCGGCCCTGAATTCCTTACACTCTCGGGGGGCCGGGCCACATCCAGGTCATGACTCCTGGATGCCCTTCTGCTGTTGTCTATTTTTTTTTTTTTTTTTTTTTTTTTCCCACGCCGGGGATCGAACCTGGGCGATTCTGCGCTTCAGAACTGCGGTACGCGGTTTTACCAATGTGCTAACGGGGCACACATCATCTGTAGGGAATTTAATCCTTATGAAGTTCACTTTTTTGGTTCCTCCTTGCCCAGATCCAGCTTGAGCTCCTTTCTGCTGCCTCTGCCATCGCTTTAAGGGCTCTAGTCCTCTTCTTCCCAGAAATGGCGAGTTGTTTCATGAGATCATAAGCGGAGGTGCCCACAAACCCTCTTGCCCCGACCTCTATGGCGAAGATTTTGACCCGCAGACCTGCTTTCTTCAGGGTGCTGGCAAGACCGGCGTATTTTTCGGTCTTGTAGATATGTGCTTCTTCCATTCTGCTTTCGTATGGCACAGTGAGTTCTATCAGAATCACTTGTTTCGAGGAGTCAGAGTGGAGAGCGATGTCTGGTCTCATGCCTGTCTTGCTGATGACATCTGGGTAATTTCTCCACTCTGGGAGGTCTGCTGTACACTCCCAGTCGACTGCTCCATCCAGAAGACCCTTTGGCAATGTGCTGGTTGTCATAGCCCTTTCGGGCCAGACCTGTTTCCCTCCTGCTTTGTAGAACGTTGTCATAGCAATTGGTGCGTTTGGGGTCATGGTTTTTTCGCTAACCACATCTGTGATCACTTTCAGAACTTGGTTGTGCCTCCATGTATACCTTCCTTGGGCTAGCGCTACTTTGCAAGAGCTTAGGACATGTTCCACTGTTTGTTTCTTCTGACAGAGCGGACATGCTGGGTCGTCTGCTTTCCCCCATTTCACTAAGTTTGCATTCGAGGGGAGCAGGTCATATACAGATCTGAGGAGGAAGCTTATCCTTAGAGGAGCCATGTGCCACATATCGTTCCAGCTGAGACTTCTTTGGAGTGCACTGTCCCATGTTGTCCATTGCCCCTGTTGACCTTGCTGGACTGCCTTCTGCACTCTTTTGACATCTTCTTCTGCCTTCAACTCCTGTATGATCATGTCTCTTTTTTCCTTCCCTTTGGCTTTGGACCACCACTGCATTTTTGTTGCTCCCAGTCCCTGTCTGTTGGTTTGCGTGTATCCAATTATTTCTTTGATGCTGAGGTTTCTCTTGGCATTGTTTACAGCCTCTTGGACTTTCCACTTTCTGCCAGTTCTCAGCTTTGGATGAACTGCTCTCACGATATTGTCCTCCGATTCCTCCAGCATGCTCAACAGTCTTGCTTTTCCAACTTTGTATTCCTCCACTATGGATTTCAGAGGTAGCTTCAGTATTGCTTGACGACAGTAGAATGCAACATCAGTGAGACCAGGTGGGAC